>OU342743.1:481556085-482283989 GCA_910589775.1 Avena eriantha | reverse complement strand
AAATCAGCTTGCACGAGGCTTAGATGTTCACCCACTACGACATACTCGCGCTGCCGTTCGCGAGTCTTCCAGCCGGCTTCAAGCTCAGCTACGCCGGGGTTCCTGTCGCGCCGCTCTTGCGCGACAACGCGTTGGCGAGGCAGATCGAGGAGCACCGCCGCTAGCTGTCGGAGCGGAAGAGGACAATGGCGCGGTACTGACGTACGAGCGTGTACTGGCAGAGCTGTTCAAGAAGGAGAGGGCTGCGTTGATTGAGCTGTGCAGAACCCACCGGCGGGAGATCCACCCGGATCTGCGCAACCCCGAAGGGAGGCGGCACTTCTGGGCAGTGCCTGGGCGTATGACCTCCACCGTTATCGATGCAACACGCCATGAAGAATCCATGAGGAGGAGGAACGCTGTCGGGAACGTCGGCATCGATTTCGACGCGGAGGAGGCTGGCGGCGACGCGGACAACGTCGTTAATGATGGAGACTGTGGTACCGTCATAGTCGATTAGGGCCACTTAAGCATAAATTAAATCTATGTATGGTATCTTAATGCGCTCTTTGGAGCTGGGTCACTTGAGTCATGGTCGATTATCATCATAATCTATATATGTTGGCCATGTTTTAGTTGTCTTTGTCTTTAAAATTAGTCGATCGAAACTCGTCCGATCCTGAAAATAAAGTTCGCGCATTCCTGGCATATCTGATGGGACAATACGCTGACTCTACTCCCAGCACTTGATGGCACAGCCATAATTTGGAGTGCGCTAGACGAGAAGGGATCGAGTGTGTTGTAATAGTGTACTACTCCTGTCCAGATATAACTGACTTAGTTTTTTTTAGATATTTAATAAATGTGTCTATACCCAAAACATGTCTAGATACATGTTTTAGGTTTCTCTATCTTTCAAACTAATCAAAATTCGTCAAATTCTGAACATACAAAGTCATTGCGTTCACACCTGATGGGATAATACGCTGATCTGCTACTTGATGGCACAGCCATAATTCTGGAGTGCGCCAGAGGAGATGGGAATACAAGGGAGATGGGAACTAGTAGCCGCGTCCAAACGCAGGTAAAAAATTAATGTAATAATATTTTAAAAAGTGTACTTTGGTCCACATGACCCCATCACAGACACGCTGCACGCACCAGATATAAATAAATACGAAACAGCTAGTTTAGTTTCAATGATATAATTCAACATATGACGTTACTGTGCCCGCATCTTTCTGCTCCTCTTATTAGTCTGCTACCCCACGCTGCATTAAGCATCATTAGATGAGGATAAAAAATGATAAAATGGCAAATAAAACAATTTTTAAGCTTACCTTTCATCCGGAGAATCGTACAAAGATGAAATTGGCAGGGATTTATTATTTCTCCCGTAGTTAGCCGAAAGATCCTCAAGAACATTCTCAATCACCCCTGCAACTTCTTCATATTATAATACACCTCCATTATTTGCCCTTTCCTCCCCGTTCCGCTTACCCTTTTGTTCTTTTCACACCATTTTCTCGCCGGCACCTCCACTTCTTCATAAATTTGCTGCTTACGTACGTTTTCCTCCGAGTTCTCATCACCGTCTTCGCGCTGCTCTTCCGCCAGTTCTGGCTAAGAAGCCTCATTTTCTGCCATCGGGGTGTGAACAGGGACAATAGCATGTGTAACTGGGTTTTTGTAGAACCTCTTGATATGGCCGAATCCGCCACAACGTCCGCATTTCGTTTTCCTAGCTCCCAGCCTTGGACCTTTATCTGTGGAGGCTTCGAATCCTTAGCTTTCTAGGCCTCCCATGTGGCCCCCTAAGAACTGGTGGTTGAAGTTTGAACCCTGGATCGACAATCTCCCAATCACTTTCATCGACCATAGGTGGTATGTTTTCTGCATAAGTTGCAGCAAACTTGTCCACAGAGAAATAGTTGTCGACATAGTTCTCTATTTCAGCTCCGTTACCTCTAAGCTTTAAGATGAAGTAAATTGCATGGTGACATGGCAGACTAGTAATCTGCCACTGCCTGCATGAACAAGTCTTGTTTCCAATGTCTACAGTGTACCTCCATTCACTTCCATGCTTGTATTCTGCATAAACCTCAGCCAATGTTCTGGAACTTCTGACCATCCTCATCTTTATCGTTCTCATTGCCCTGGTTCTTGCATTCAGTAACATAACCACCTTTGGAACTATTTTATGGCCTAAAAATTTTCTTGCACAAATTCTTTGCCTTAAATCTATCTTCACCATTATGCACTGTCTTATTGCATCCAACGAAATAACAATTCCAAGTGTCTTCAATCCCGAAATCTTATCATTGAAACTCTCTGCCAAATTATTGCAAACAAAATCCACCTTGCTTAACTCACCAAACTTGCTTCTGGCCCATAGCTTGGTGTGATGTTCTTCAAGGTATTTTTTCACCTTTGGCACTACATACATGTTCTGCATGTAAGTAGCATGCGTGCTTGGGGTGTATGTGTATGCTGATCGCCACAAGTCATCTTCAAAGATCTTTCCTTTGAACTTCTTTGTGAAGTTAGTAGTGAGGTGCCGCATGCATTCCCTATGCTGAACCCTAGGAAACACAGCATCAACAACATTCTCAAGACCCTCGGATGCACCGGTGTGTATCACCAAGCCTTCAGGGTGGCCAATTACTTCCCGTAGTCTCTGCATGAACCATGTCCATCTTTCATTTGATTCACCCTCAAGAATAGCATAAGCTACTGGTAGAAGCCAATTATGCGCGTCCAAAGCACAAGCAGAAGCAACATGTCCCCTAAACTTCCATGTTAAAGAAGTTGCACCTATTGCCAACTATGGCCTGCAGCCGTCTAGGAACCCCTTCCAGCATGCCTTCAGGCAGACAAAACATCTCCTGAAGCATATCTTATCTGCCTGCTTATACCTGACCCCCCTCGAGACCTTTTCTCTCCCTTTCACAACCTTGTAATCGATGTCAACAACACTACCAGGTGATGTTTTCTCTACCTGAGCTTTGAAACTATACAACATATGAAAACTATCATTCCACTTGCCTTGAATGAAGTCTAGAGCCATCTCCTTCCCATCAAAGACTCTGTGGTAAGGAATCAGAACGTTAAACTTTTTGCTAATCTTTGCTCTGAGTTCAGCAGGTCCAATGTTATGATCCTGCCTCACCCACTCAAGTATAGTAGCAGCAATCCACTTGGTAGTCGTCGGTCTAATTTTACCACTTAAAGAAGTATTAGGACAGTTGTGTTTCTGCGTGTTTACTTTGATCTGCATTCGATAAGAATCCAAATAATTCAGAGCTAGTTATCAACAGAATAAATATGAGAAAGACTGAAACTAAATGTAGCTATTGCAACCTGAAATTGGTGTCCACCCTGCATTAGAGATGCATGTAATCTCCATTTACACATATTACTTTCCCTACAATGCACCCTAAATCTCTTTTGGTCGCTCTTTTCAATGATAAATTCGAACCCAACTCTGATTGCATAGGTTGCAACTGCATATCTGCCGTCCTCCACATTATCAAAGACAGTCCCCTCATCAATTGTAGGATTGTCCCTATCAAAGTGTATCACTGGCCTATCCATGTCTTCGTCGTCGTATCTACATCCCATTTCCACATCTTCACATTCCTCTTCCTCATCAGTCCCATAGTCTGGCTCAAAGTTCGAATCAACCAAATATTCCCTACTCTCCATCCTATCAGGGTCAGCAGCCACGTCTGGGTATGCTTTCTTATCATCATCTGCACCGCCACACGTTCCAGTGCCTTCATGCTCGCTTGACAAAGCATCGTGCTCAAGGACAAGCTGTACAGACGTCCTGCGGTTACCAACACATATCCTTGCCATCACCACTGGACTAGAAACGCTAATTGGGTTATGTAGAAAAGGAATCACAGTTCTTACCCTTCAATGTGGATGCACGACACCTTCTCCAGGCTGCATACCTCCAAAGCTCTACACCCTGCTTCCTCTCCCCTCGTTTCGTTGTCCTCTATGCTCTCAAGACTTGAAGGAGATTTCGTGCTCTCCAGCCGCACAGGACCCATATCCGTGCTCTCAAGCCTCGCAGGATCCATCTCCGAGCGGGATCCGGATTACTAGCGTTGTTGGGCCCCTAACCCAACGGCCGACTCTCGGTTTTCGTTTCCAGACGCGCCTAGGCGGTGGGCGGCAACAAGGAGACAGGGCAGGGAGGGGACTGGACGTGAGGGGACGTGAGGGGATGGCATGGAGGAGAGGGCGGGAGGACGATGGCCCAAGGGGACGACGAGAGCGGTGCACTACTGAGCGGATTGGCGGCGGCAGGAGTAGAGGAGAGGAGCGGAGCAGAGCTGGTTGCGACAAAGCATGGAAAATTGCACAATAATGTGTTGGTGGGCGGCACCAGCCCTCGAACCTGGGACGCGCACCGTCGAAAGTGGAGGAGGCGGGCCTGCCAGTCAGAAAACATGCCACCTGTCAGCGCACCTATACACGGGGAGCACTTCACGGAATTTTTTAGTAGGTCCCACATGTTAGTCTGTTGGATCAAAACTTGCATGCGGTGCATGGCTGGTTCACATGCTAGTTCCGAAAAAAAGCACGTTGATCCAAACATGAATTGGTAGTTCCGCTTCTTCTCCCCCGGTTCCTCGTCTCCTCGTAGTGGAAGTTCCGCTTTGTCTCCCTCGTCTGTTATCCTCTTCTTCTCCTCACAGTGGTAGTTATTCTTTCTTCCTCGATCAAAACATTCCTGCACGTAAGCCATGGCCAGTAGCCGGATGAAGAGGAACTGGTCCGATCTCCCGGCCGACCCACTTCGGAAGATCGCCGACTATTTGCTAGAGAAAGAGGAGTACGTCGACACCTATGCTGCTTGTCGGGAAGTCTGCACTGATTGGCGTCGCACTTTAAAGGTGCCCGAATTCCATCTCAACAACAGGATCATGATAGATCAGACACTTCCAGACGTTGGCGACTTCACCTTCCTCAACCTCGCCACTGGTTGTTGCTTCAAGACAAATCTAATGGATGTCCATCGCAGGTTGACATTCACATCCGATATTTATTGGTATTTTCCATTGTAAACATCTTAGTGCTAACTGATGCCCTCTTCTTACAAAAGATTCTACTTCGTCGGTGTTTCTCATGGCGTCATCGTGCTTGCTCAGAGGGTGGAGCCGTACCAGATTCGGCTTCTGAACCCAATCACTCATAACTCTAACACTGAGTTTCAAGCACACATACCATCTGATCTTCTACAATATGTCGTCATGACGAAGTCCCCGACGATGGTGTTCGTTTGCAGTGATTATCCAGATCATATTGCATGGGCCCATGAGAGCACCCCAACAGGGCAAATCAATGGATCATTTGGAGAAGGATTGTATTCGCCACCTCCTGATACGCTTCTGGTCTGCATGACGGCACTCTGAGGGGAAGTATATGCATTACTTGAGAATGGAGACATCTTGTTCACCAACATCTGGTTAGAGCAGCACGCGAGCACTGTCACAATGGCCAAAATAATTTCGGCCCCAGTCTTTGAACAGGTACGCGGAACCTACAATTTTTACCTTGTGGAGAGAGATGGTGATATGCTTCTTGTGTTGAACGGGGATTCCGCCAAAGGGCAACCGGTGTTGTACCGGGTGGACACGGAGAACCGCTCTCTCGAGGCCGTCAGTGACATTGGAAGTCGTGCCCTCTTCGTTGGTTACAATCGGTCTATCTCCATAGACACCAGGTTACACCCCACAGTCAAACCCGGTTGCATATACTACACGAATTATATCAGACTGTACGATCATGAGGTTCAAGCCTGGGAAGAGGAACCAATAATTGTAATGTATGGCTTAAGTCTAGAACATACACCAAGGTCTTACCCTCTAGACGAGATACTGGCAGCACACTACAGACGGAGAGAGTTCTCTGAACATGTGTTGCAGCACGTGGGAGCCGAAGACGATGAAATATATAGGGGAGAATGAATCCTATATTCATCCTAGGTTATTTGCTAGCATTTTCAGGTCTATTTTTCGAAGTAGAAATTTGTACTGTATTTATATTATTTCGATGAGCAGCATGCGTATTACCTTTCAGACAAAATTGTAATGTATTTAAATTTAGTACTTTCAGAATTCAAAGTATTTATTTTTAGTAGCTTCTTTCAGAATTCTCTATGTTCGACACGGGCATCAGCTCAGCGCCAGAATTCAGGTTCCACGGGGAAAATTGCACAATAATGTGTTGGTGGGCGGCACCACCCTCGAACCTGGGATGCGCACCGTCGAAGGTGGAGGGGGCGGGCCTGCCAGTCAGAAAACATGCCACGTCGGCATCCCCTGTTTCTGATGCCCTTTAAAAAAAGAAAACACGCCACGTCGTTATCCCCTGTTTCTGATGGTGTTGCTATAATCGATGGTACATGGTGGCATATAAATAATATCGTATAAACATAAGGGCACAGTCGTCAACATTTCTAAAATGAAACCCGGTCTCGTCTCCTACCTGTCCTAGTACATTACCCGATGAGGTGGATAGCCACGACCGATCTTTTTAATACGTTCGCACTCTTATGCTGAGAAGGGAAATAAAGATTGAGCTGTTAATGCAACGAGTGTCGAATTATTACCCTCTAAGGAAATGGGAAATGGTTATTTTCACGCGTGCCCGTAGTCCAAACCTACTGTCAGTCTTCCACTCCCCTTCTCTGACTAACCACAGTTCACCTTGCGCAGCTCCTCCGCGCCACACCAACTAGGGTAACGTGGCCCCGCCTAAGCCACCGCCGCCGCGACAGCCGCTGAAACTAGGGTATTTAGCCCCTCTAAGGCAGGCCATGAAGCTCTACTTCAAGGCCGGTCTCCCATTGTCCTGTCAGGCGGATGATTTCCCTAAATGTGCTGAATCGGCCGCGGTAGCGACTGCGGCATCGTCGGCGCCAAATGCGGCAAGAAGGGCCAAGAGAGCGATGTGGAGAAATCATGCGGCGGCATTACGGCATGCTCTAGGCAGTGGGAAAAAGGTACGTATGAAATCATTCATGAGAGCATGCCACCACCGAGGATACACACCCTCGAACAGGGCAGCGCTAAGGTCTAGGAACTCTCGCGTCCATGCTTCGGCGCGGACTACCTTACCTCGGTGGGGGAGGCTAGGAGCACGCCGTCTACGGCAAAGACGCTCCATCCTACGCACCATCGAAGGCCATACCGTGGCGGTGACCAAGCGTCTAGACTCAGCATGCTGGATTGTTCGATAGTCGGAGCCGGCGGCGGGCATCAGCTCAGCCCAGGAATTCAGGTTCGAGTTCACACGAACCTACGATCCCGAGAAAGGAGATGCCGAATTTCAGTTTTGAAGAAATCGTTGCAGCGGCGCGGATGGTCCAACTGAACTGGACTGGCGCACGCAAATTGCTCGTGCATGAACAATGCAAATTTCTTGTAGTTTGGCGGGAAGGCAATAGATCAGTTTGGTTAAATGATCAAAGAACTTATGTCCTCTCAAGGCAATTTGCCAGCCAACTTTTCTGGTGGAGATCTGTAGTTTCTTCATTGTAGAATAGTTAAGTTCAGACTGAAGAATGGCTTTTGTATATGAAATGCTGACGAATTGTTCTATAAACTAGTAGGAAGTTTAGCCCACTTTTGTGTGCAGGTATAAGACCCTTTTGTATGGAAGTACTACTGTTGTAAGCAAATACTATCAAGTATCTATTTCCTTTAATTACTAGTCGTGGTTCAATCTAGTTAACTGGCATCTTTTTATCCCAGACTACAGATTTTGCGTCTGCTGTCTATGTTGTAAACCATTTTTCCTTTGTCTTGTGTTGCCTGCAAAATGGTCCTGCAGTTCAACGTGTTACAAATGGAGCTACCTTGTACTTGAAGAGGAGATGGAGTATATTTTCCTAGCATCCACAGAATTAACATTGCTCATTGCCAGACCACCCTCTTTTCATGAGGTTGTCCTTGGTTATTCACAGAAATTATAAAGCACGGTGTTCAACTACATCGATTCAAACTATTACACACACATACTACTTCATACTATTACACACACGTACTACATCGATTCAAACTATCACACATTTTTAGTCGATGCTAACTTCCTGCTATGCTCTCCATACTACAAATTCATTAGCCACACATACCACGGCAAATCACTAGAGCTCTGTCTTCACTCGAGGGAAATCAGAACCACCATCTCGTCCAAGCCAGGTCCCCCCACCGAAACTGTGTGCGCCGTCGTGAAACGGTGGTGGTCCTGTGCCATCGATCCTTCTAGGCCAACACTACAGGCGACGAGGACGCTTTCTGGCAGTCTCTTCAGGGCCCTGAATGCCATGTACCGATTCCAGAACCTCCTCCAGGTGGATGATGATCGGGTGCTTCCAGGAAAGCCGCCGCCCTGCCCTGCTTGGAATCTGCACCTCGTACATCTTAGGAACGGCGTCAGGATCTTTCAGCCATGCCTTTACCTCGATGACCCATCTGTCGCTCGGCGGCACGATTTCCACCAGCTCACCGCCAACGCTACTGACGACCTGCTTGAGGGCCTCTGGCTCCCAAGCATCCAATGGGAGGCCGTCAAAGCGGAGTTTGGAGAAGAAACGAAGATGCCCCAAGTGATCGTCCCACCCACAGGCGCGATGCCAACGCATGAAGCTCATTTTCTCCCCGCAGCACTTGAAAGAACGGGAAGAATGTAGAACGCGCTCGGTGTCTGAGATGTGCTCGAACCGGACGAAAAAATTGAATGGCGGCGCGCGTACCTCAATGTTGACCTCATTTCGTGTGATCCCAAAATGAGACCTGAAAGTCGACAGCAACTCTGTCGGTGACACGGAAGGACGGACGCCCAGCACGGTGGCCATGAGAGCATGGTCGTCGAACTCCTGTCCCAGGGCTACCATGCCTGGGGGTGCGCGGCAACACACAACTTCCTGAGGCCGGTCGCCGGCCTAGATCGCCCAATGGGACGCGCTCCGCCGTGCGAGAAGGACTAGCCAGAGGCGAGATATTAGTCCGGGGACGCGAAGCTCCGATACGGCGGACGATGCAACAGTGACGGCTGTGAGCTTCGATTAGAGGCATGGGAGGTTGACCGGACATGCCGGGGATGCAAATTAGAGCAAGTGGGAGCTTCGAGCTGAGACGAGCAGCCGGAGCTGAGCAAATGTTATGGGGAGGGGAGCAGGGGAGAAGACCAGAGCAGAGCAAAGAAATAGATCTGGTCCACTCAGGGATCTGGTCCACGCAGGGGTAAGCTAGTCTAGGACCGCAAAAGATAACAGGGAATACTGACATGGCGGGCCAAGAAGAGTTCACCTAACGGCGGTATTTGAGTTCAACCGTTTTTCATCTGGTTCATACGACGTTTGGCCGTTAGATTTGTATTCACCCCCATTTGGCCCTTCTGGACAATTGACGAATCTACTATGGCCCCTCCGCGCGATTGATGACAACTCGGGTACCGCGATGCGCTCACCCACCAAGTTTGGTACCGCAAACAAACATTCCTGTATGTGGGGCCAGTAGCTCGACAAGGGAGAGGGGGAGTGGCGATGGCTGCTACTGCTTTTAAAATACAAGATAATATGTCAAGGTAGGGCCATCTCTCTCTCTCTTACTTGATCAAGACCTAAGGAGGCAAGGGGAGGGCAGCTACAGCAGTGGTACACAACCAGGAGGGAGTGAGGTTTCTATGGTGGTGTATTGGACAAGTTTGGAGGTAGTTTTTTTTGGTTTAGCTCAAGTTTGGCTCAAGTAGAAAGAATAGTCATTTTAATGATGATGAAGGAAAGTTATAATATTTGATCTTGTAAAGGTGATATAAGGAGGCTGGTAGAAGGATATGGTCCAGATATACTTCCCATATTTATTTGAGATTTTTTATAGAGATTATTTATCCACTAAATCTCATTTATTCAAGAAATGCAAAAATGATTTCGGGAAACTAATTTTATATTGTTACATTGGACAAGGTTGGTTTCTAAGGTGAGATGGTCCCAAATATGATGTCACACTTTGGAGAATTTTCCCAAGATTTATTGGGGCATAAAAGTATTTTAAACATTTATTTTATTATTTCTTCCATCTTGGAAAAAGGGCAAAAAGAATTATTAAAGCTCTGCAAAAATATTTATTTTTCAATTGGGAGGGTAGAGTATGATATATAGGCCTCAATTGTGCCTTAAGTTGGCAAGGTAGTTTGGAGAAAAACAAACTTGCCTTTATATAATAAGTTGGGGTTTTTTTCAAATTAAAGGATTAAATAGGTCATTGTCCATGATAATTATGGATAATACTTGATAAATCTTTATAATCAAGGTAGATATTGTACATAAGGTTTATTTAGAACTTCATCCTTGGGGTTGGAGAATCCAAGTTGATTTGGTAATAAACAAGGAGGAAAGGATCTAGGGTGATGTTAATTTTATCCCTCCAAAACATGGTTGGATCTTGGAGCTCAAAGCTCCCCTTGGAACCTGGGATATATGGATGGAGATACCAGGTTGAGTAGATCAAAATGGTACAAGAAGTTTATCTTGATCATGGTTGGACTCTCCAACGATTGATTCCCAACTTTGAATAAAATAAGGGTGCCAAGGCAGATTATCAAATAGGCTTCAAAACATTGTGTGTTTTTGGAGAACAAGGATCCGTTTGGGATAAGTGAAGTAGGTACTATTAGACCTTTAGTAGTAGAACACAATCATTCAAAGAGTTGGTCCAAAGATGGTAGGATGAAGGTGTGAGCTTCTTACAAAGTAGGCTAGTAGATAAGATTTGCAGGAATGGTTATTTTCTTACCTGCAAAACTACCATGAACAAGTGGGTTAAAAGATGATCTAGCGAATGGAAAGAGTGTACCTTGGTAGTCCTTATGATGGTATACAATATGGTTCAAGTTCATTACCAAAAATGCACTAGTGTTGATAAAAAGAGGCACCCAAAGAAGTGATGTTGAAACGGTTTCCAAACATAGTCAAATTTAGCAGATTTAGGGTTTTTGACTAGAATATGAGTGGGGATGTTTTTGATGGGGTGCAAAGCATCATCAAGTGGATGATGTTGAAGTGTATATTGAGAATAATAGATCCATGCTTGATATTGGTCTTCATTGACTTGTAAACTTCAAGAATGAATAACTACAAAAGTGATTCGGTTAATGGTTTTACATGATCACCTAGTGGCTATAGATTAGATGCATCTTGGTTAACTTTATTAGGGTTGACACTCTTGGATTACCTGGAATATAGATGATGGGCCCTAGAGTAGCTCATACTACTCCTAAGCAAACAAGTCAAACAACAGATCAAGGCAATTCATCAGACAATAGATCAAGGCCATTCATCTTAGCAGATCAAAACAGCTCATCTTACAAGCAATTCAACTACTACTAGGGTTACCATCAAGCTTAGTTTGAGGTAAGGATGGATACCTTTAAAGGTTGAGGTTTGAGTAAGGTGAGAGTCCTTGGTATTTCTACCAGGAGTAGCATTCAAAAGTTTTATAACCAGGTTTTTGAGAACCTGGAGGTAAGAGTAGTTGAAGTTCTGTCTTGAAAACCTAAGGAGATTATATTATATAGCTCTCCAGAGTTTGATCAATAGAAGCTAATAAAATATTTTGGTTTGCAAGGGCATCTTGGCTCAGGTTTTGAAATGCCAGAACATTTGAGAATATGAAAGATAAGCCAACACAGTGTTTGTTAAATAGCTATTGTCAACTCAGGTTGAGGTAGGGAGTATATCATCTGTTGCACATTTAGAGGCATAAGCACAGACAAGCAATCAAGCAACGCTGCATCAATCAACAAGAAAAGTTTTTGTTCCCCCTAATTTTTGTATTCTGGACAACTAATTAGGGTTGCTGAAATTAGGATGTTACAGACCTTTCCCCCTTAAAAGAATCTCGTCCCGAGATTCGAGAGAGTAAGGTTAGGGGAATTTGTGTTGGTGTTAGTGCCATGTGTTTCTCATGTACTAACTTGTTAGCTTTGTCTTTGAACAGGGTCACTGCAACGGTGAGGTTGATATTCAATCATCTTGGATGCACGAGTGTTGAGTGGGCTTTAGTCGGGATTGTGAGGAGTGATCTTCCTTCTGTAAGGATTTACATTGTCTTTCTTAAGGGATTATCGCATCCTAGTTTACGTCTTTGGGTCTAGCTGCTAGATTGCTTCTGGCAGAGGGTTATTCTATTTTGTGGGAAAGACGCAGTCTTCCCCCTTAGGGTTAAACTAGGGTGGCTCGGAGTTAACGCAGTCCTTCCTTCTTGGAGTCGTCAGATGATGTTAGGTGGATATCACAATCTTCTGCCCGGAGTTGAAACCTTCTGATGATGTCCGCAAACTAGGTGTTATGAGGCTCATATACTACTTTTATTCGTACTTAGCCGATCGGAGTAGTTGAATTAGCGGATCGTCCAAACTGTTTAGAACTAACGGGGTTAGTGAATCTGCGGTCCATTAGTATGGTCTTCAGCTGAAGTAGCCAAGGGCTTCATAAATCTTCAGTTATTTCCTCATCTGATGACTCGGGAATTGATGCTTGGCGGAAGACGTCAAAACTAGAAGTCTTAGGGCTTCACTAAGGTCCTTCAAAAGTGGTGCCGATCTTCCATCTTGAAGCGTTGGCGGGATGCTGAAGAAGACTATATCTCCTTGGGTCTTGAGTTGAGGTCCTCGAGTGACGTTTGATTGCATAACCTTGTCAGGGTGGGTTCCTAATGAAGCCTTAAGGAGTTAGCTTAGGACAGGTTAGCAGTTAAGGCTCTTCTAGTTAGTCTTTAGTCAGGTTAGAGGCAACCAGCTTCAGATAAGTTTTCTTTACTAGAAATTTTGACATTTCTTATGCATGATGGAGGAGTAGACTTGTTGTCTTTAGGGAGTCCGGTCTTCAGGATTTTGGAGTATTCTGGCCTTCTAGTGAGGAACTTATCGTCGTTTGGGCAGGGTCAACTAGAATAGTTAGTGTCTTGAGGGGGTCGGAAGCTCTAATATACCGAAGGTTGGTGGAGTTAGCTCTTTACTTCTTCTCTTAGTTAGTAGGTCTTGTGGGTTGTGAGGATCCTCTAGTTGTAGACTTATGGCTTCAACGGGATTCTTGCCGTAATAGACTGATGGATAATGGAGTGCAACGCTATCAGCAAGTCTTGAGTGGTGAGTTTGGCGAGGTATGCCATCCCGTTGAGGAGGAGCCTTCGAGTGGTTCTAACTTGATGATGTCGAAGTCCTAGTTCCTGCAATACTCTTCCTCTCATAACTCCTGAGGTTAGTATGGATTCTTGTTAGCGACAACTATTGGGGTTTATGAGTTGCTTGGTGGGGTATGGATCCCAGAGTCATATTTGACTAAGGTTAAAGCAAAGGAGAACAAACATACATGGCGAACAGAGCGAGCGGATCGCAATGTCCTTGGCAAACAACACACATCAAGCAGCACATGATGCACTTAAGCAAGCAAACATAGCCAACTAGGGGGACCAAGGAGTTAACTACTCGAGATACAAATCCTATCTTAGGACTAGTTATCGTAGACGTCAGTGTTCTTAAGGCCCGATTCGCTATCTTGCATATGAAGCCTTCGCCAAGTCATTGGACGCTTCTCGATAGTGTAGTACTTTATTTCTTCTGATTAGGAGGATTCTGCTGGTAGGGCGATCTTGTAGTCTCCTTGTGTTTGTTGGTAGTTGCTTCTCTTCATCTCGTCCTCAACGTCTTCACCAGTTTCTTGGTCCTAGTTAGTTGAAATCGGTAGATTTGAATTTTGGATGAGAGATAGAGTAAACCAATTTATGAAATCATTTGAATTTGGAGCGGATAAGAACTAGAACATTTTAAAATGATTTTGAGAAAGTAGTTTTTGAGAGCCGGTGTTTCCAAAATAGTTTTCCTTTCTAACGACCATGCTAACTAAGGTTCTCCTACAGTCAGGATGGCTCTGATACCAAGTCTGTGGGGCCCCCGGATTAATCCTCCGAGAATCCCTGTTTTGCATACACCACGATCCCATGATCAGTTAGTCGTGGCACATAACCGACAAGAATCAAAGTAAACATCCATTTCTTAAGTGGATACATGTCATACCTTACATGCCAGTATGGCTACATCAATAATCATCAGCAGAATTTCATCAAGCGTAGAGCCCGAGTCATGCCTTAACCTATAGGCAACTGACTAGGAGAACGTCCTAGCTCACATAGCCGTCAACTTCATCCTCTTCTTGATATCTGACCAAGTTATTAGCCGGGGACAATGCCAGTGGGTACTTTGAATGTAGTCGCAAACCACCTTAAGAAAACAATAATAACAAGAGGATATGCATTATGGTTGTGGTAGTAGGAGGGCTACAAGAGAGGTTATTTGATCAATTAGTTTCTCTTGTAGATATAGCATCTACATATCTTTGTTAAAACCTTTGTAAACATTTTAGAAATCTTTTTGAAAAGTTTTGGAAAACATTAGGACGGGGTCACCCATTTGTTCCTCCTTCCGGTCATCCCATGACCAAACTCCTTTCCTTCCTTTCCGACATTCCCATGGTCAAAACAGGTATCCTTTCTAACCATCCCATGGTCAGAACATTTCCAAAGCCATTGATTTTCCAAAATCCTTTTTGAAATCAAAACCAGCACCGCTCTACAGTAGTTTGTCTCACCCGTCCTTAACCGCGGACACGGCTATTCGAATAGATTTACACTCTGCAGAGGTTGCACACTTTATCCACACCATCCCGGTAGCCTACCCTGATCTACACCGATCGTGGGTCGAGTAACCGATCAAGACTCTTCGGATTCCCACTCCAATATAAGTGCCTACCCTATGAGTGTTGTTTCCCCTCAACACCAGGACACCCTATATAGTTCCCAAGCAAACCGGAGCGCTTTTTGCACTACACAAAGTGTGCGCTTTCAATGAGGGGCTAATAGTAACGCATGGAGGCCCATAGACCATTCGTTCCTTCTCTAGGTCGATGTCTCACATGGACCTTTACAGGAGAAGGCCCACCCTCTAGGATTTTAAATCCCCTGTAGTAGTTGTAGGCAGCTTATACCAGAGTAAACAAACATCAAGCCCAGCCCTGTCCCATTCCAGAGTAATGTAGTTGCACAGATTAACTTGTTATAGCTAAAGCTCCAAAGAACCGGGTCCGTTTTCGTAAACATTTTACCTCCTCTTTCCTTCAGCATCTTTTGTAAAACAAAACTCTTTTTCTTTCTCAAACTTCTCTCGGTAGGTTAAACCTCACCAAGGTTTTATCATAAAACATTTTGTAAACGTTTTTGCGGTCTTCCCATCCTATAGCTTTGCTTCGGCTAAATTGGGGTCTCTAAAGAGGTATGGTGTATTACACCATCTACCATACTAGGGACAAGTAGGTATCATCGAGAGGGTTGTAATTAGTAGTACCATTGAGTAATGGTTTGGAGGATCCAAGCCACTACCATATATACATGAACATATAGGAAAATAGTGCACTTTTCATAAATAGTAGATAAAACATGCATAAGTAAAATAGTAGGACAAGGATTATGAGCAAGAAGGTGGCTTGCCTGTGATCGACAATATGGCAATATATGTCCCTGGACTTCTTCTTTAGATAACCGAGAATAGCAATACCACTAATAATAAGATCTTTTCTTCTCGTCGTCAAAACAATCGCAACAATCGCTATCATCAGGAAATACATGCAACAAGCAATTTCCACAATCAATACAAAGCATACAAGCATCAATACAATATAGCAAACAATGATCATAACAAGTTTACTATTCAGTAGGTTTTGAGTAGTTCAGCTTAACCCAATTGGGAAAACCCGATTTGCATTTGTGAGATTTCGTTTATTATTTAAAGGCCAAATACCACCTAATAAGGGGTTTTGAGCTAGGTATTGGGTCAGTATAATATCAAGGTGCAAAAATTGATATCATCAGATGGGTCTTGACAAAACAAGGGAAAAAAAGTGGTTTCACTATTTTTGCACTTTTAGTTAATTAGTTATGAATTTTCTAGTGATAAAAGATCTAGTTTTAGGAAATAAATAACCAAAAAAGTTCTCTTAGTCAAAAAATAATTTCCCTAGATGGTTGTGTAGGATTTTATGTACTGATTCACAAAGAGTTGGAATCAGATCAAAATATTTACCAGAATGCCCTCAGGAAATTCCCAAAGTAAGTTCTGGAAGGTTTTTGTCTTTTTAACCAAAATATTTACCAGAATACACATGTTAGGTACTTTGAATAACTTTCTGTAGAAATTGGAATCACCATTTTTGGGTATACAGAACTACTGGAGTAAATTATTTAGTGAATTAAACATACGCAGAATAGTTTAATTCATAATTAATCAACCATGGCTTGTAAAATTTTGGGCTCCTAGGATTTGGAGGATGTTTGTGTGAATCTGTCCTAGGAGTTAGAACTTGTTCAATACCACTTTTGGTTTGGCCTAAAGAAATTCATAAGGACACATTTAGGGATGTTTTTGTTATTTTTGTTACTGGTAAACTAGGAAACAAACTAGGGTTAGACCAATGTGGCGTGCAAGGCATACTTGATACCATTCATCACCCGAAGGTTTCATTCCAAAAGGAGTTGTATAACTCTCTTAAAGAATTTATTGGCAAAAAGGACACATTTAGGTAGATGATTTATCATGTTCAAACTAGACAGAAGCTTGGTGAGACAACTGTCTTGCATGTTGTGGAATACCCTTAGAAACACTAACATTTTTAGATCTGGGAAATTTGAGTTGTTTTACATTTTCTTTGGCATATGAAGTGAACATCTAACTAGCAGATCTGGAGGAAAAATAAAAAGAAAAAGGGGGAATAGTTGGGTCAGAACCAGACCCATCTAGGCCTCATCGTGTCGGCCGGCCCATGAGGGCAGCGCAGAGCGTGGGAGCGGCGGGTTTGAATGGCCCGACTGGGGCCCGCCGGTCAGTGGCCCGGCCAGTCGAAGGGGTATCAGGGCAGGAGGGTTGTTGGATCAAAGGGGATCTGACGGCATGACGCCATCGTTCTCCTCAGACACCGGGGTGGCAAGGGGAAACCCTAGGCGCGCTCGGGCGGCGGCGGAGATCCCACCTAAGGGCTCGGTAGGAGTCGGGATGTGTCGGGGCGACGCGGTCGATAGAGGGGAGCTCGGGGATGGGTGGCATGGGGTACTTGCACCGGGGAGGGAGCTCCCGAGCGGATCCCGACGACGCCGACCTTCGGGCCTCGCCGGCATTGCTCTAGGCACTGCTGCATGTAAGAAAAAAAGGGTGCCATTAGCATCATGAGGACGATGGGAGCGCGTGAGTGCGACATGCAGAGAGAGGGAAGCTCGGGAGAGGGGGCCATGCTCGATTTTTTGGAGAGGGCCGAAGCTTCTCCTCCTCCTTCTTTCAGGCGGTACATAGCAGGGGAAAGGGGGAGAGAGCTCCGAGGATGTGAGGTGGAGTGGGAGGGAGCAAATGAGAGGCCGAGAGGGGCCTATCCAGCCTCTGGCCCTTTTATCTCGAGTGGGGGAGGTCCATGATGGACAAAGTCCATGGGGATCATGGGGGAGGGCAGGTCAAGGGCATTGGTTGAGGAGGGCGGTGTTGGGGGTTTGTGGGGCTAGTAGCTCGACCAGGGAGGGGTGAGTGGCGGTGGCTGCTGCTGCTTTTAAAATGCAAGATATTATGTCACGGTAGAGCCATCTCTCTCTTACTTGATCAAGAGCTAAGGAGGCAAGGGGAGGGCAGCTGTTGTAGGGGTACACGACCAGGAGGGAGTGATGTTTCTATGGTGGTGTATTGGACAAGTTTGGAGGTAGGTCTGATTTGGTTTAGCTCAAGTTTGGCTCAAGTAGCAAGAATAGTCATTTTAATGATGATGAAGGGAAGTTATAATATTTGATCCTGTAAAGGTGATATAAGGAGGCTGGTAGAAGGATATGGTCAAGATATACTTCCCATATTTATTTGAGATTTTTTTACAGAGATTATTTATCCACTAAATCTCATTTATTCAAGAAATGCAAAAATGATTTCGGGAAACTAATTTGATATTGTTACATTGGACAAGGTTGGTTTCTGAGGTGAGATAGTCCCAAATATGATGTCACACTTTGGAGAATTTTCCCAAGATTTATTGGGGCATAAAAGTATTTTATACATTTATTTTATTGTTTCTTCCATCTTGAGAAAAGGGCAAAAATAATTATTAAAGCTCTTCAAAAATATTTATTTTTCAAGTGGGAGGGTAGAGTATGATATATAGGCCTCAATTGTGCCTTAAGTTGGCAAGGTAGTTTCGAGAAAAACAAACTTGCCTTTATAGAATAAGTGTTGGGGTTTTTGTCAATTTAAAGGATTAAATAGGTCATTGTCCATGATAATTATGGATAATACTTGATAAATATTTATAATCAAGGTATATGTCGTACACAAGGTTTATTTAGAACTTCATCCTTGGGGTTGGAGAATCCAAGTTGATTTGGTAAGAAACAAGGAAAGGATCTAGGGTGATGTTTATTTTATCCCTCCAAAACATGGTTGGATCTTGGAGCTCAAAGCTCCCCTTGGAACATGGGATATATGTATGGAGAGACCAGGTTGAGTAGATAAAAATGGTACAAGAAGTTGAGCTTGATCATGGTTGGACTCTCCAAGGATTGATTCTCAACTTTGAATAAAATAAGGGTGCCAAGGTAGATTATCAAATAGGCTTCAAAACATTGTGTGTTTCTGGAGCACAAGGATCCCTTTGGGACAGGTGAAGTAGGTATTGTTGTACCTTTAGTAGTAGAACACAATCATTCAAATAGTTGGTCCAAATAAGGTAGGATGAAGGTGTGAGCTTCTTACAAAGTATGCTAGTAGATAAGATTTGCAGGAATTGTTATTTTCTTGCCTGCAAAACTACCATGAACAAGTGGGTTAAAAGATGATCTAGCCAAGGAAAGGAGTGGACCTTAGTAGTCCTTATGATGGTATACTAGATGGTTCAAGTGCATTACCAAAAAATCAGAAGTGTTGAGAAAAAGAGGCATCCAAAGAAGTGATGTTGAAACGGTTACCAAACTTAGTCAAATTTAGCAGATTTAGGGTTTTTGACTAGAATATGAGTGGGGATGTTTTCGATGGGTTGCAAAGAATCATCAAGTGGATGATGTTGAAGTGTAGATTGATAAGAATAGACCCATGCTTGATATTGGTCTTCATTGAGTTGGAAACTTCTAGAGTGAATAACTACAGAAGTGATCCGGTTAATGGTTTTACATGATCACCCAGTGGCTATAGATTAGATCCAGCTTGGTTAACTTTCTTAGGGTTGACACTCTTTGATTACCTAGAAGATATATGATGAGCCCTAGGGTAGCTCATACTACTCCTAAGTAAACAAGTTAAACAACAGATCAAGGCAATTTATCAGACAGTAGAGCAAGGCCATTCATCTTAGCAGATCAAGACAACCCATCTTACAAGCAATTCAACTACTACTAGGGTTACCATCAAGCTTAGCTTGAGTTAAGGATGGATACTTTTAAAGGTTGAGGTTTGAGTAAGGTGAGAGTCCTTGGTATTTCTACTAGGAGTAGCATTCAAAAGGTTTATAACCAAGTTTTGGAGAACCTAGAAGTCAGAGTAGTTGAAGTTCTGTCTTGAAATCCTCAGGAGATTATATTATATAGGTCTCCATAGTTCGATCAATAGAAGCTAATAAAATATTTTAGGTTGCAAGGGCATCTTGGCTCAGGTTTTGAAATGCCAGAACATTTGAGAATATGAAACATAAGCTAAGACAGTTTTTGTTAAATAGCTTTTGTCAATTGAGGTTGAGGTAGGGAGTATATCATCTGTTGCACATTCAGAATCATAAGCACAGACAAGCAATCAAGCAACACTGCATCAATCAACAAGAAAAGTTTGTGTTCCCCCTGATTTTTGCATTCTGGACAACTAATTAGGGTTGCTAAAATTGGGATGTTACACAATGAAGGACATTGGGTTGAGAAGATGAAAAGCCCAGGGAGCTTTTTACAAAAGGTTCTAAAACGATTTGTATAAGTGAATTTCAAAGACAGAATTCAGTAAGATTGGTCGACCACTTGCGGGTGATTCTCAATAGTTTGTAGCTCCAACATGAGCACCGCTTGATATGGGTAAGATCTGGATGTGCCAATATAATTTACAAGGGAAGAACTGGTCGGAGATACACGGTGGTGGCAAGAAACTTGTGAGGAAGAGAAGAACAAAACACCGCCATTTAACTAACAAAAGTGACAAAATCGGATGCGAGGTCACCTTGATTTTGGTGGATGATTGCGTCGCTGTTGCTGGCCAGATTCGAGAGATGTTTGATAGAGATAGGGGATAACCGGGAAGGATCTTGAGTGAAGAGGGCCGCCGGGAGAGGCCTGGTGTCGCTGGGATTTTCGGAGGAACAGGGGCACGCTTTTGTGTCTATGCATGCGCAAACTGGCTCATAGACACGCATGACGAGTGCAGCGCGCGTGCGCAAGCGACAACGCAGGTGAGGCCCAGAAGATGGCATTCATGCAAGCTAGGGATGGGGGAAAGCTGGAGCAAGCAGAGGGCTCACCGAGGGTTCCATTGGAGAGGTGGCCAAATATTGGTGATGATGATGATGGCGGGGAGACGATGAGGACCTGTGGCGGAGGGAGGTGGTCAACATTGACTGGAAGGTACAGAGGGAGAGGGACATCATAGAGACATTCTGGAGGAGGAGCTCACCGCGATGATTTGAAGCTCAACGAAAAGGTTGGGGAAGGACGGTGCGGGCCGTGATTATTGCCAGAAGGGCGGTGCAAAAAAGAGGAAAGGTGACTACGTTGTTGATTCGAGGTAACCCTCCTTGGTTCCTTTGAACGGGAGGAACGCAACAACGAGGTGGGGCTCTGGGCACTCACAGTTTGTTGCGAGGCGGCCAGGATCAATGGTATGGCAAGGTTGCTGCAGCGGATGGAGATGGTTTGTAGGGGAAGAAAAATGAGGAGGTCCTAGCGTGGAGGATGGGAATGAGATAGAGGGAGGGAGTGTTTGGACTTGCTATCCAATTCCGCTTCGATAAAAGGTGGGGGGAGGGGCTCACGCACTTGGCGCGGGGTGGTGACGGCGTGCTCAGGCGCATGGCGTGCGTGGCAGAAACACACAAACAGTGAAGCTAGTGCTCCACTACGAACAGGTAACAGCTCAGGGAAGAGAAGGATCAGGCTGGCTCAGGGAGGGAGGAGGAAGGCCAGGTAGTCCGCGGGTGTGCTAACCAGTGGAGGAGGGAAAAGGGTTGGGCCAGGTGGAGCTGGTGGGCTGCTGCTCTCTCTCTTTATTCAATTTCTGCTCTATTTAATTATTGTTTGTTTTTTTATTTTGTTTCAAATTCAAACAAGCATTTGATTTAAACATTTTTAATAAAACATTTATGAACACGATGAAGAGGGTTTTAGGGTAACAAGGAGAGACCAAAAGGGAGAAGCATTGAGGAGGAGAGAGGATTCCCACATGCATAATATATGTGCCAAATTGGTCATTTTACAAGATTAGGGTTTTAATAAAAGATCTTTAAAAAAATTATTGGACCCTAGCAATGGTCCTTGTTTGCAAAAAACAAAAAATAGAGATGCAAAGAGTGAGAGCGTATTTGTGATAGCAACAACACAAACAAGACAACACAAAAGCAAGTTTTGATATGATGCTCAAATGCAATATGACATGATGACATGAGCATGATATCATGATGATGCAATAAAGTAAAAGACAAGAAACATTCAAATTGGGGGATTCCTGGGGTGCTACAAAATGCATGAAAACCATACACTAAAGAACAAACCAATATTAAATATAAACCAATTCGCTTAAATCCTCTAAACTACTCCCCCATTGACAACAAGTGCCAAAATAGATGACATCGTTAGAAGGCCAATATAGTATGAGGTCCTCCCAACGGTGTGAATTTCTCATGATTCGAGTGAAATAAAAGGCACATATCCAACAATGAATACTTGGAGGAGAAGAAACTATATTTAGGATCACAGATTGCTAAAAGGATAACAAGTTGAAGAAACTTCAACGGATGAAGCAATCAATCAAAAGATCCAAATTCCTAATTGGACGAATAAGCTCTAAATGAAATAAGGAAGCTCCCCAAGGTTCGTGCATAAATAATAATTTTTGCATTTGAATAAAATATGCACAAGCATGGAATCCTCACTACCTCTCTATCATATAGAACACAACCAAGATATAAAGAGTATATATATAAATTAAAACACTTGTCAAGACAATCTTAAGTCCAAAAGAAACCACTTATGAGATATGAGTGCATGAAGATCTAATAAAAGTAAACCGAGCACTCATAAATCAAGTCCTTACCAAAACCATCAAAACCAAGAGGATAAGGAAGATGGTCGGCAAAGAACAAGGATATCAAGGCAGGAGATTAACACTCTCGCATATATAAGTTTCTAAGTGGACAAAACATGAAGAATAATCCTCAAAGAAACATACACACACAAAAGGTTAATAAAAATAAGAATACATGTTATCCAAAAGGAAGTCATAATATATACCAAAAATTATTTTTTTCTTAAAAGCATATATATAGCCCATGTCTCCATTTTCTCTTTTATGGTATATGAATGAACATCGATAAAGAAAAACAAAACCTCAAAAGCATCACAAATAACACTAAGGGAACTAATACTAGTTGGGATGTTTTGAGAAAGACAACGGGTATTAAAAGTAAGGATTCATTGCAATTTCAACGATATTGCACATGAGAGTACTTTGAGAAATTGATTTGCAATAAATTGCTAGAAGGCATATTTGGGATTGGTGAATTAGGAACATGATTTTATATACCCCCCATTATATGCATCATATCAAATTATTCACATAAGAAATAAGGATAGAGAGTCTTTCAAAGATCCTTGCAAGAACCACAACATTTACAAACAAAGAAATTCATGCCAAGGTGCAACCGACAAGAGATTGGATGTAAGAATAGTATGCATGAACAAGATATTTGTTACCGAGATAGCAATTGTATGATGTAGTAGACAAGAATTTCATCCCCAGTGTACCTAAAACCACATTTAAGTACATCTTGGTCCCAAAACTTATTGAGTCCAAAGTGGTTAGACTAACCATAATACATAGGACACATTCTATCTAAATATGTGCATATTTAGAGATGAAATTTGAATTTCATGCACATCTTAGACGTTTAAGGATTTGTTGGAGTATACCATATATATTGGATCAAAGAAAGCAAAGCATGATATAAGATATTAATTTAGTAAACATGCATGCACGAGACTTTCGAGATCCAAAGAAGATATAATTTGTACAAAACACCAAAAAATTCAAGAAGGCATACAAGGTGTGACAAGACACATCTATTGTCCAAATTATATCGAAGAATCAAATTAACTCAAGATTTGTACAAAAGAGTTCAGCAAATGATCTAACCAAGAACTATTGAGCATAGAATATGAATTAAAAACAAATATACTCAAATATTTATATCATTCAAGTAAATAAATCATAGAACAAAGAATAAGGTAACAAACTCCCAAAAGAGTAGGGTTTCAAGAAATAAACGAAACCATTAACATTTTTCACAATGGCACAAAGTACTGAGAATAAAAGGTTTATATTCCACTGTAAGACATTTGATAATAATGAAAAACATAATCAAAGGGATTTTCCAAAAGTCAAGGAAGACAATAGGAGTCACAACAATTTCTTGGAAAAAAATAAGGCAATAGGAGGCGAAATCCAAGGTGAAGATGATTTAGAAATGCTACCACAAAAAGATATCAATGTCAAGGACAATGAATGATTTGGAATTAATTTCCGGTGGTATGTTGCAAGGATACATAAAGATCAACTTCACAAAAAACATAGGATAGGAATAAAAATATTAAGGACTGTCATAGTTGTATATTCTTGATAACTTCAACTAGTCACATGATCATGCAATGATTAGAATAACTTGAAGCAAACGGTCTCCCAAATAAGATATAGAGATATATAGTTGAGGAAATGGGCACCAAAAATTTCTTACTCAAACAAAGACCAATAAGATGATCACAAAAGCTTTTAACAAAATAGTATCTTGTTTGAGATAACATGCCACCTAGGAACAAGATAGTTAACAATATCAACCCTAAGTGCTACTACCTCGTATGTTCACATATCTTCAGATTGTGATATGCAAAAAGCACATTACTCCCCCATAATGTGATATCCATTTTTCTCTTCACAAGAGGCAAAAACAAATGTCAACTATAGATAATTAATGGACATTTAGAATTTGAATTTCTCATGAGTATGACAAACCATATAGTGACTAGATAAGCTTGCAATATCAATTCTAAGTGGTAGTACTCATGTACACACATTTTAAGGTTAGAGAGATGCATGATGAATATCACTCTCCCAAAATGGGATGTTCAATTAACCACTCAAAAAGAGCCAAATAAGATATCATCAAGATGCATTGGAGGCTCAAAACAAAAAAACACTAGTAAATGATGTGACAAACACATATACATACTTGAATACACAAAATAAGCAAGCATAATGCACACCAAATACAAACACATACTTTGTACAAAACCAAAACATGTAAAGGGGCAAGTAACTTACAATATAAAGGAGTTAAGTTCAAGTTCCCGCAAAGAGGCGCATTGGTATACGGTAAAGATATGATAATTCTTATGACTTGGCTTGATAAAATATAATGTATGAAGATACCTTAATTCTTCATGAGTTAGCCAAGTTTCCAATGCCCTCCACAAACACCTATTGATAAAGTTTGAGCTTGTTGGTCCCCAACCAAGTTGGGTCCAAAGAGATTAGCCAGAATAGGCTTGGCAACCCAAATGGTTCTTTTCTTGACACCACTTTGAGTTCCAACAAACATGGAAAACACATTGCCATTCTTATCCTTCCAAAGAGAATAAGAATCATCAACAATGATAGGGTTAGATAAGGTACTGTGTGAAAATGAAGAGGCAAAGTGCACCTTCTCACGACATATGTAGCAACAAGTGCAACCATTTCTCTTCTTGATTGATTTCTTTGCCTTGGGATCTTTATCTTGATTATTATTGGGAAGTTTCCTAACATCAACTTGAGGTTGATCTTAGGCTTGACCTTGAACTTCTGGGCACTTCCTTGTTGCTTCTAACTCAAGTGCTTTTTATTTAACGGACAAGATCTTACGTGATGTCCTTCAACCTTGCACTTGAAGCAAATAATCTTGGTCAAATTCTTGACTTTGTCTTGGCCCTTATTCTTGTTGCTCTTGGAATTGTTCTTTTTATTGGATTTGAATCCAAGTCCACATTTATCATTAGGGAACCCTCAAAATGTTATCGAGTGTGGATTTCCCTCAAGACTCTTTTCCAAGTCATTCCTCAAAGAAATGACTTGGGCCTTGAGATCTTTGATATCCTCTATATGGTTAGTAGAAATAGAAGTACTAGAGGAAGTCGAAGCTTCATTGTTAGAGCGACAATGCAATGCAAGTAATCCAACACAAGGTTTGTCAAAAGTATGACTAGATGGATTACTAGGACTAACACAAGGCAATATAGCATTTTGAGTAGAAGTTGTGATAATGTCCAAAAGAGGCTCACAAGATGTTACCACTACAAGAAATGTTTCCTTCTGCAACGACTTGGCCGGCGGTCCTCGTAGAAGCCGCGTCTTCTGCGACGAAATGCTTGTCTCGATCGTGGCTGATGGAAAACTTTTTTTCGGTTTCGCTCCCCTCTACTATGACGAAAGCGTTAAAAACATGGAAAAAGCTTGGCCAGCGTGTGGTAGAAGCAAGATTTCCGGATCCTCGCACGATGTTGACTTGCCAAAGTATTTTTAGGCGGGTGGGTCCTGGACATTAGTGTCTCTAGCGGACCATACTTTTCGGTCGCGCCTCCCTAATTTGAACTTGATGATGTTGTTTGATGCGTCTTCCGTCTAGTTAGGCTGCTAGGTCCCACATGTCTGCCTCTCATTAGAAGAATTGTTTGTATGATGGAATTTTTTTCCTTCCCTGTTCCAAACTTCATAGCGCTGCTCGATGCATCTACCGTTTAATCACACTGTTGGGCCCCACATGTCATCCTCTCATTAGAAGAAACATGTTTATGGTGGAATTTCTCCCCTTGGTTGCGCCTCCATGTCCTGAAATTGATATCATTGCTTGCTACATCAGCTGTGCTGGTGGGTTCCTTGTGTCTGTCTCACATTAGAAGAATCGTGGGTATGATGGATTTTTTCTTATCTAGTGCTACCCTGTCTTGAACTAGATAGTGTTGCTCAACGAATCTGTTGTGTGGTCTTGCAGCTGGGTTCCACATGACAGCCTCTCATTAGAAGGATCGGTTGTATGATTGACTTTTTTCTTTGCTCACGCCTCCGTGTTTCAAACTTGATAACACTGCTCGCTGCATCAGCCGTTTTTTAGGCTGCTGGGTCCCCTCATGTTAGCCTATCATTAGAAGAAACGTGTGCATGATGGAATTTTTTCTCGCTCGCGCCTCCCTATTTCGAACTTGGCAACGTTGCTCGATACAACAATTGTATAAGGTCATGCTGGTGGGACCCACATGTCGCTCTATCTTTAAATGAAATGTGTGTATGATGGACCTTTTTCGGCCACGTCCGTTGTTTTGAGCTTTGCAACATTGCTCGATGCGGCACCCATGTATGGTCTTGCTGCTAGGGCCCCCACGTCAACCTCTCTGATATGTTCTAGCTTGTGGGTTCCCCATGCTGCCTTGTATGTTCTGGTGGGTGGGTCCCTGATGCCAGCCTCTCTCTACAAGTATTTAACTTTTTTTCAAACCCGACCAATAAACTTGAGGGATGCTATAGGCTAGTGGGTCCGTGATGTCAGCCTCTCTATAATGCAATATTACTAAAGTAGAAGAAAAAAATGTAACTCA
This sequence comes from Avena eriantha, assembly GCA_910589775.1. NCBI lineage: Eukaryota > Viridiplantae > Streptophyta > Magnoliopsida > Poales > Poaceae > Avena > Avena eriantha. Next base: position 482,257,059 of record OU342743.1, on the reverse strand, counting down.
AGACTTCCAATACATTTAAAGTGTGTGCGTCGCCACTATGCCCAAGATATTTATAGAAAATATATTATTAAACATTCCTTAGTACCTTCAAGTTATGTATTAATATTTTAAAAAGACTTTGTGTGTCCATATTTATATTTTTTAAAATAAAAGGGCAGCGCTCCTAGCATTTAAATTTATAAAATGCCACATAATGGACTAGTTTCTTCAAAATATGGGTAGGCGGAGTTTTTTTAAGAGGTGGAGGTGGAGTTTTTTTAAGAGGTGGAGGCGGAGTTTTTTTAAGAGGTAGGCGGCAATGCTCAAAAGGCCGAATTAAAAATATTTTGGGCTATTCTACATGGTCCATCTACATGTGCTATACTCCATGGGCTCCTTTCTTAAATTTCATTGGGCTGTGCTAAGCAGTCCCTTGACCCTAAAAAGGCCGAATTAAAATATTCTTGCCTATCTCCATGGGATCCTTTCTCAAATTTCACTGGCCTATGCTCAGCGGTTCCCTGACCCTCCGCTAAAAAAAGCAGTTCCTTGACCCCTAAAAGGCATGTGTATGTTGGACTATTTTTTCGGGTCGAACTTGATAACCTTGCTCGTTGCATCAGTCGTTTATTCAGGCTACTAGGTCCTCCATATTAGCCTCTCATCAGAACAAACGTGTGCATGCTGGACTTTTTCTCGCTCACGCCTCCTTGTTTCGAACTTGGCAATGTTGCTCTATGCAACATCTCTATAAGGTCGCGATGTTGGGTCTCATGTGTCAGCCTCTCTATAAATGAAATGTGCACATGATGGACTTTTTTTCAGCCGTGTCCACTGTTTTGACATTGGTCCATTGTTGGGTCCCAAATGTCAGCCTCCTCTATACAGGAAACGTGTCTATGCTGGGTCCCAGATGTCAGCCTCTATTTGAAAGAGGCATGTATATGTTGGACTGTTTTTTTGGGTTGAGTCAGCTGTTGTGACCTTGGCAACATTGCTAGGTGTAGAAGGTGTTTTTCTGCGTCCCAAATGTCAGCCTCGGAGTACAAAAAATATTAATCTATGATAACATAAAGGGCTTACCTAGAATTCGAAGTCGAGACCTTGGAAGCGGTCAACTGCATGCCTTGCTACTATGTAAGAAACACTTTATGCCCTAGAGATGTTAAACCATATTACTATAACTTATTAATTTGTCTCCTTAAAAAGACTTTCATTGTCCATGTTTATATCCCTTTAAATGATGAGGCGGTGCTCCTAGCAGCTCAATTAAAAACTACTACAGCTTACATCTATATATTTTACGAATAACTTTGAATATTTATTATTGGATCAAGACTCGCGAATCCCAATGTTTTCTAGCGGTTGGATCTTCTTTTCCATTCTAGCGTCTGGAAGATTCTTTTGATAGTCTTTAACACAATGGACTCTATGAATAAACCTCAAATCAGACTTCTCCATCATTCTAGAATCTTCTCCATCGTTCCTCTAGACCATGTTAATAAAATTTTCAAGTGTTATGTAGCTAATAAACGTTGGCTTTTACATGATACAAAGTAAAAGAACCAAATATACACCCATACTTTATAGATGTCGATCAAATTTATAATTTTTGGAGTATTATATTTTATAATTTTATATAGTGATGATATGTCATATGTCTATTATCTGGGTCTCACATGTAAGGTACGTGGAATTTATTAGTAATGCAGTATTTTCTACACAAAAACATAAGGAGACGGAGCTTTTTGTGGGGGGGGGAGGGAAGGGCGTAATACCCGTAAAGGCCAAGTTAAAAATATTCTGGGCTAACTGGGTGGATGCCCTATTCTTCATGGTCTATATTCCATGGGGTCACACCGAAATTGAATGCGCCATGGTCGGCAACCACAAGACAATGAAAATGCTGAATTGGAAGATTTTGGGCTATGCTTGGGCCTGATAGGAAAATTTCATGGGCTTAGTAATAAAAATTCTAGACCTCAAGAAGAAAGAAAAAACGAGGGAGAAAAACTTGGCGGATATTTCGAGTGAAAATTGTTGACAACCAGGACACATACCCCGCGCACGCCAAAACTTTCCTACTCACGCCCTCCTACTTGTTCCCGCCTTCACTCTATTAGCCATCTACTATCTCTTTGTGCCATTTTTCTTGAGACGCACATAGGCGGTCAAAACCATAGGCAACGCACCAAAACATTCACACTCCGTCTATCAGCCGAGTCGACCTGACACCATTACTGGTGACGTCGTTCTTTTCAGGACGCACACAGGCCGGTGGTCAGCTGGTCAATCCCCATAGTATGTTTATAGTTTCCTTAGTTCCCTCGAATCATTCCCTAGAAGTCATTTTGTACTTGATCTGTTCATTTGATGTTGTTCGGCACTTGATCTGTTTGTTTGAATTGGTTGGCATTTTGCGCTTGGTCGATCTACTCTCTCAAATATGTAACATAGTTCTACACTCAATTTCTGAAATAGGCTAAAATTACGTGGCATTTATAGTTCTATATTCAATCAGGTTGCTCAGATATCTTGGCTTAATTGGATCTATAATTAACCTACTCAGTGAAATATCTTGAAAGCTTCTGACAATCCTATCCTCGACAGATGGACAGATATTGGATACTGAATGGAAGAAAGCAGCACCTTCATATTGGGAAGGTGTTAATGACTTCATGAAGTTTGTTAGACAGCATAACAGTGACTCAGATGTGTTTTGCCCATGCCAACAATGCCTTAATCATAAAATGTTGAGCCAGAGCACAATCACAAACCATATATTACTTAATGGGATTCAACACACATATATTAGGTGGCCTAAACATGGTGAACCATATGATTAGCCTGTTCTTGATCCTCTAGCTGATGCTGATCCGCCTGGAGCTCATCAGATCGAGGATGAGGATCTTTCTGGTTTGTTAAGGGACTATACCCCATTGCAAGAAAAAAAGGTGCTCCTTCTCTTAAAATATCACTTTTCTCTGACTTGATAGAAGATGCCAAGTGTCCAGTGGACCCTAATTCTGGTATCTCAAGATTCAAACTGGTAATGAAATTACTAAAGGAGAAGTCATCCAACAAGATTACCAACAAATCTCTTGATTCAGTGATTAAGGTGTCCATCGAGTCAATCCCTAGGGAAGGATTGCCAAAATTCTTTTATGAGATGAAACAGTACATCAAGGTACTTGGACTATCATATAAGAAGATTCATTTTTGTCCAAATAACTATGTACTGTTCTGGGAAGATTATGAAAACCTCGATGAATGCCTAATATGTAATGAATCAAGATGGAAAAATGGTGATAAAAAGAAGAAAGATCCTTGGAAGGTTCTGAGATATTTTTCAATTATAGATATATTAAAGAGGTTGTTTCACTCAAAACAAACATCTAAGGAAAGTAGATGTCACAAAGATATTCTCAAGCCAAACGATTACTTACTAAGACATCCAGCTAATGGCGTGGAATGGAAGAACTTTGACAAGGCTCATCCAGGATTTGCTGCGGATCCAAGGAACCTGAGACCTGGCCTAGCTATAGATGGATTTAACCCATTTGGAAACATGAGTAACTCGTACAGCATGTGGCTAGTACTTTTTACCATTTACAACCTACCTCCCTGGGCAGGCACTGATTAGTCGAACTGCTTGCTGGCTTTACTCATCCTAGGTCTACTTGGGAAGGATTTTGATTAGTTCATGCAGCCTCTTATACGAGACTTGGAGGATATATGGAAGGGTCTCATGACTCCTGATATCCTTTCCAGCAAACCTGAAAATGCCAAGTTCCCTATCCGTGCTGTTGTGCAATTCTACACCCATGATTTTCCATCTCTTGGCTCTATGTCAGGCAGAGTGACAACAGGTTATAATGCATGTGTTCGCTGTGAGACAAAACAGGTCACAGTGAGGCTACAAAATAAGACCGATTTCCTTGGCCACCAGGTTTTTCTTCCTAAAGGCCACAAATTCCAAAAAAAACATAAAAAATTGCATTTCTATGGAAATAGGACTGAATATGGCACTGTACCACAAAATTTCACTGCAGCTAAGTTGAAGGTGCATCTACAAAAGGCTAGAAATGTCAAACTAGGAAAACAACCAGCTGCCAAATGAGGTAAAAGAAAGAATACAGAAGATGCACTGATAGAAGGAGTAGCATCCAAAAGGAAGAGAGTGGAAGAAATAGCTGTAGATGCCCAAGGGAAGGAAATGGAACCGAGAATATTTTTTAAGCGCAGATCCACTCTATGGGACTTGTTTGTATTGGGGTGGTAAGACGCTTCGACATAATATTGATGTCATGCACATCAAGAAAAAGAAATGTGACAACATTGTAGGCACATTACTCAACATTCCATCCAAGAGAAAATATACCTATAATGCTAGGCTAGACTGCGAAAAACTCAATGTTAACAACAACTTGAAGTTGCATCCTGAAGATATGATTGATAAGGGCGGTGAAAAACATTACAAATTTCAAGGTGCAGGATTTACCTTGCTGATGAATAAAAGGGTACTATTTTGGACTTCCTCCGAGGTGTGAAGTTCCCATCCGGATTTGCTTCCAACATTGCAAATTGTATCAATGCAGAGGGGAACAAGCTCCAAGGGTTGAAAACTCATGATTGCCACATCCTACTACAAAGTTTGTAGCTCTTGGCGTTAAAAGTTTAGTGAACAAGTATTTGTATAACGTGTTCAGAGTTGGGGAAGTTCTTTAGGGAAATTTCTAGCAAAACTCTGGATATAACAGTTGTAGCATGCCTTTAGACAGACATAGCAAAAATCTTGTGCAAGCTTGAACCCATATATCCACCAGCCTTCTTTGGTGTGATGGTGCATTTGACTGTTCATCTGACTGAAGATGCACTTTATAGAGGTTCCGTACAGTACAGATGGATGTACCCTATAGAATATCGACTTTGCACTTTCAAGGGTACTGTTAGGAACAGCGCTAGAGCAGAGGATAGCAATATTGCTGCTGAAGAATTTGCATTTTACTCAAGATACATTCCCAATCGTAAAACGAGATCCAATATGGGTGGCAGAATTGAAGAAGTTGAAAAATCTATTTTAACCATGGTTTTCTCCTAGTAGGAAAGAAGGAAAATTGAACATTAATGCAACACAAATATGACCAACTTACTTGGTATGTGCTAAATAACACTGATGAGGCTGAAAACTTTGATGCATGAGTACTATTCATACATATCCTCACATATATGAAATGAAACTTGTAGCAAGATATGTTTAGATGTCTTACTTGAGTATCATTTTTGTAGGTTATTTAAAGCAACCAAAGGAAAAGATTATGTTGCACCAGTATGTGGGGGTGGGTTTCAGGACTGGTTTAGGAATCAAGTAAGATCTTCAATTGAACTTTGAATTGCATATGATCTGTGCACATGACATGACCTCTTGATTATTTTGTATACCGCAAATCATGAAGTTGCATGAAGAGAATCCAGGTGATGTTAGTTATGGTATCTATGCCCTATCACATGGTCTGGCAAAGTGGGTGCAGACAACTACAACTTGCAATGATGATGGTATCCACTACAACACTTATGATCATGAGAAACATCTGAAGACACAAAATAGTGGCATCACAACTAGTGGAGAGCAATTGACAGCCAAAATTAAGAAGTCAGATGACTATGATCATTATGGTCGCATAAAAGATGTTATTGAGTTGAACTATAACGACAAGACTAGTGGTCGATCTGTGGTTCTATTCAAGTGTTATTGGTATTACCAAGATCTGAACAAGAAAAGAGGACCTAGAAATGATGGGAATTTCATATCGATCAATACTACTACTGAGTTGTACAAGGAGGAAACTTATATTTTGGTAACTCAAGCTTTCAAGGTAATATTCTTGGATGAAAGAGATAATGACGACTGGCAATATGTGCAAAAGTTTGAGGAAAGGAGCACCTATGATGTGAATGAGTATGACGAGCCAGTCACCATAGATGTTGCTGATGGGTTCGTAGCATGGAAAACAAAAAATTTCTACCGCAAGAACGAACAAAATCCAGATCTAATCTAGATAAAAGCCAAGATCTAATCTATTAGACATGAGCAACGAGATAGATCGGTACTAACCCTTGTAGACCCGAAAGCGTTACGAGATTGGATCTCGTGGTTGATGTAGTCGATCACTTGCCGATCTCAAGATCGAGTGGACGATCCTTCCGGTGCCGCGTTCCGGCAGCGCTTCCGCAGTCGGTCACACGTGCGGAGTCGAAGTAGACCTTCCTCTCCTCGTTCCAGCGAGCAGCGGAGGTAGTAGATCTTCTCCATGGAATCCCAGCAGCACGACGGCGTGGTGGTGGTGGTGGAGTAGAGAATTCTGCAGGGCTTCGCCTATGCCTGTGCAGAAGAAAGGAGGAGGAGAGAGGCGGCGGAGATTTGGAGTACTCGAGGAGGGACAAGGGGTGGCGCCTCCCCCTTCTATTTAAAGGAGGGAGGGCGCCTTGGAAGGGGGAGTCCTAGTAGGACTCCCCACCTCCTTGGCCGGCGGATCGGGGAGGGGGGAGGAGTCCTCCTCCCCCACGACTCCTTGTCTTGACCCACCAGGATTCCTTGATCCCTTCCTTGGTTTTCGAGCAAACTCCAAGAAACCTTCCAGAACCTTCCGGAACATTCCGAAACCTTCTAGAATCCTCATAAAAATACTCTGGAACATTTCCTAACTCAGAAAATGATCCCCAATATATGAATCTTATTCTCCGGACAATTCCGGATCTCCTCATGATGTCCCGGATCCATTCAGAGACACCGAACAACATTCGGTCTCTAACGCACATTCCATATCTACTTTTAACAACTTCGAACCTTAAGTGTGTCACCCTACGGTTCGTGAATATGTAGACATGACAGAGACACATCTCCAATCAATAACCATCAGCGGACCTGGAGATCCATAATGGCTCCCACATACTCAACGATTACTTCGTGATCGATAGAACCATTTACATACGAAACCAATTCCCTTTGTCACGCGATACTGTACTTATCCGAGGTTTGATCGTCGGTAGCTCCATACCTAGTTCTACCTCATTACTGATAAGTACTCTTTACTCGTTCCATGTTATGTCATCCCTTCTGACCCAGTCACATGCTTGCAAGCTAATTAGATGACATTCCACCGAGAGGGACCAGAGCATATCTATCCGTCATATGGATGGACAAATCCCAATCTTGGTCCATGCGCTTCAACACATACTTTCAAAATACCCAATGACACCTTTATGACCACCCAGTTACGAAGCGGTGTTTGACGTCATCAAAGTACCCATCCGGTGATGGTGATTAACATAACCTCATGGTCGAAGAATTAGGTTACTATGTATTTTAAAGCTTATAGCAAACGAACTTAATGACTTGATATTACGCTATGCTTACTACGGGTGTATGTCCATCACATCATTCTCCTAATGATATGATCTTGTTATTAACGACATCCAATGTCCATGATCAGGAAACTATGATCATCCATTAATCAACAAGCTAGTTTAACAAGAGGCTTACTAGGGACTATTTTATGTTTACAAAACACACAAGTATTAATGTTTCCGGTTAATACAATTATAGCATGAGATGTAAAAATTTATCATAAACATAAAGATATAATAATAACCACTTTATTATTGCCTCTTGGGCATATCTCCAACAGTCTCCCACTTGCACTAGAGTCAATAATCTAGTTAAAAAACTTGTGCATTCAACACCTATGGCTTTCTGGTGTTGTATAGACACTATTGCTAGTGGTAAACATAATCTTTGGATCTGACACTTCCAGGTCCGTGTGTATTTGCATGTCCTTGCGTCTCTACGCATTTCTCATTCTCCAATGAGATGGCATTGTATAAATTTGGTCCTTTGGTGAGACCTTTAGTTCCTTCGGCTCAAAATATGTTGATATTATTGTCACACAATATATCTTTATAGTATTAGCCCACTTTGAACCACACCTAGTTTGGTAACAAACTACTTAACACAAATGCCCTCCTTTGCTACTACTATAGCAGGTTATATACTTATCCTTTTGTTGTAGTATCCGTCACAATGTCTCAATTTTGGAACTCATCCAAATCCATCATGGAACATCCTTTCCATTACATTGTGCTGCCCATAGTCTAAATTGAGATAAATTTAATTTGTATCTTGTGACAAAACTAGTATCAATGTAACACTTTACAATGAACTACCTTTAACTATTTGTCACTTATACATGGTATATTCTTAGTTCTTCCAAAGCTCATAAGAATATCTTTACTATTGTCCAATGATCATCTTATGAATCATTCTGGTATATGCTCATAACATTTAGAGCATAGGACATATCTGGATGTGTACATCTCAAACAATGATTGATCAAAATATTCTTGTGATTTCACCAAGTGTCAAAACACTTGAATCTCGATTCAGTCCTTTCCGTGCATCAAGAACATTTCTTGTTGTTTCCATATTGAACTCATTCAACATCTTATCTATGTACATTTGGCAAAACCATATTAGGGCCTCAATCTATCCATATAGACATTGATGCCTAATTTGGGTTATGCCTAAGTCTTTTATCGAAATGAAATTCTTAACCCGTGTCAATAAAAGATACATCATTTCCAATCAACAATATGTCTTTCACATGATGTATTAGAAATATGTCTCAGCGCTCCCACTTAATTTCTTGCAAATGCAAGCATCTTCATCATCTCTGATGAATTTAAACTCTTTTAACAGTTTCATCATGGTGAAGATTCCAACTCCGCTATGCTTACTTCAACCATTGAAGTTTTGCATACTCTTTTAGCATCCTTTGAATTTAACAAAAAACCCTTTGGATCATGTCATGTACACGTCCTAGGTAACCATTCTTTTAGAAGAACTTGTTTTGTTTGTTCAACTACCATATACCAAAATATATGTAGTGGTTTCTAAGATCAAATCTTATCATAGTCAATTCCTTGAACATTGTCGTAAACTCTTTCCGACATGTCGACTATTTCATAGATTTGAAACATCCATGTCTATTTCTTTATAGATCCAAACATGACCGATAGGCTTCACGCCTTTCCGGAGGGTCTTCTAAGTTCAGAAACTTGATTTCTCGTGTATGGATACTATCACGGATTCCATGACTTCTAGTCATTTTATGGAGTCAGGGCCCATCATCGCTTCTTTGCATGTAGTCGGTACATCATTGTCAAAACAATAACGACTTGCTTATCAAATCTTACTATTTGATTCTTACCGACCCACACGGTTCTATAGGAACTCTAATCTTCGAGATCACACCTTTTGTAATCACGAGAGCCATGAGCATTGTGGCCGCCACCGGGACACTTTCCGGCGCTGCGCTACTTAGCACATATAGCTAAGGTTCAACAACCTTATCAAAGTTCTATTGTCCTCCCACTTAACTTTTCACGAAAAATTCCTTCTCAAGAAACTTGACGTTCCAAGTAACAAACTCTTTTGTTCTCGGTGCTATGGAGAAATTCCCAACAAATTCTTTGGGATAACCTACAAAGACGTGCTTATCCGACTTTGGTTGTAAACATTTTACTTATGCATAACATACCAAAATTTAAGAAAAGACAATTCGGGTTTTATCCCAAACCATAACTCATATGGTGTCATTTCAACGGATCACGATGGAGCTCTTTTCACTGTAAAAGCGGTAATCACTAAAGCTTTAATCTTTAATATATAATGGCAGTTTTGTAAATGACACCTTTGATCTTACCATGTCAAACAAGGTTTCATTACATATCTTGAACACTCCATACTCCTATGGTGTTTTGGGAAATGCAAATCCATGGAACGATTCCTCAAATCTTAGGTGTTTTTGCTAAACATGTAACTCAAATATCTTCCTTTATGATCGAATCATAAACTCTTTATTTTCTTGTTACAATGATTTTTAAGTTCATCTTGAAAGTCTTTGAACAACTTACAAATGTTTCATACTTCCTCCTTATTAAGTAAATATACAGATATATTCACTCAAATTTTCGGAGAAAGCATATGAAGCAAAAAGATCCATCGCATATGGCTACACATAATGGACTATGCACATCATCATGCACAATTTCCAATAAGCTAGTCATCCGTTCCTATCAAGCCTATGGACGGAGTTTCAATTATCTCGAGGAAAGTCTCACATGCGTCAATTGATCAAAATCAAAGACTCCAAAATTCCATCAACATGGAGTTTCTTCATGTTTTCTTTCAAATATAATTTAAACAGCGATGTCACTTCATAAGTGATCTTTCAATCATTTGTCTTGCGACATTTTAGCAATAGTGTTTATGGATGTGATTTCTCCCACCAGACTTGTATATCATCCATCTATTATGGAATACGGTAATTATTTGAACAACCTTTTGTCGTCATAATACCTGATCAAAATAACAATTATTGAAACAAATCTTGAAGGCAAGCTTTGATGTTAACGAGCAACACAACAACCCTTTGTTTGTTTTCGATGAACATCATCACATATTCTCTTGCTAGTTACTTAGGCCATTGCAGTTCATGAATTGTGTTGTCCTGTATGACACTTCATACCAACCAATTCGGTATCCAATACCGGAGAACCACATTGTTTAACAAGCAAGGAATACAACCATAACATGTATATCTTCTATATGCCTAAGTTGTACATCTCCAACCTATTATTTTCTGCCAAATATTTTATAGATTCTCTTTCAGCAATTCCTTTTCTTTTTAAAAGAATCTATCAACATCAATAGTGGTGTCATCAACATGACACATGGTACAAAGCGTATATAGTCAACTACTAATACCTTTGGTCTTGCACTTTGAGGTGGATCACCATCATCAAATGTTTGGTGTTCTTTCAAAAATCCATTCTTTAGTAATCTTTTAGTGTAGTAAACATTTTACTTACATCTTCTATTTATCCTTATCATGACAACTTTCATGATCAAGCTGCTATAGCTTATAAAGGTGAATTGTGAGTATAATGTTTCTTTTTCAAAACCTTTTGGAGGATTAGGACGACTAGTGTCTCCAACCTTCACAAATTCTCATCAAATATGAGGACGTATACTCTGTCATGTTGTAACCAACACATTGTTTTAGATATCGCAATACCTTTCACATATGATGGTTTCTGAAACATTGCTTTCAGATCTTAGATAAACTTGATATTAAAAACAATCTTTTGAGTATCAAGAATCATGGAGGCAAACATGATACATTAGATACTAACACTGGAATTGTTACTCTTGATTTAATACTATTTATTAAACTTCACAGAGTAAACGGAGTTTGCTGAAAGTTTGCAATAGGACTTTTAAACTTTAAATTGACACTCAAAACAATACGATACCAGTTCGTAAAGCAAATATCCAGAATTTCTATAGTTCCACTATCTCAACTATAACTAAGCGTAAGGTGGTGAACGGATGCCAATGACTACAACAAACTATGCAAATTCACTTTGATTGTGTTTATGATAAATTGAGTTCGACTAATCCAAATTACAAATGAACTCCCACTCAAAACAACATCCCTCAAGTTGTTTTAGTGATTACATGAACCAAATCCACTACACCAAGTCCGATCATCACGTGAGATGATGTAGCTTTAAAGGCGAAGAATCAACATGTTCATCATATCATCCATATGACTCATGCTTTACCTTTCGGTATTCTGTGTTCCGAGACCATGTCTGTACATGCTAGGCTCGTCAAGGTTAACCTTAGTTTCTGCATGTGCAAATCTGGCTTGCACCCGTTGTATGCACACGCAGAGTCTATCACACCCGATCATCACGAGATGCTTCGAAACGACGAGTCTTAGCAACGGTGCCAACTAAGGATGAACACTTTATTACTTGATATTTAGTGAGAGGGATCATCTTATAATGCTACCGTCGTGATCTAAGCAATACAAGATGCATAAAGGATTAACATCACAGGCAATTCATAATAAGTGTGATATGATATGGCCCTTTCTTCTTGCGCCTTTGATCTCCATCTCCAAAGCACGAACATGATCTCCATCATCACCAGCATTGCGTCAAGGTCAGTGGCGCCGCTTCATGGTTGTCCATCACCACCAACAAGTATTACAACTACTTGGAATAAAGCTATTACATGATGAACAGACACGCAGGTATTAAACAAAATTTAAAGACAACCATTAGGCTCCTGTCGGTTGCCATATTACAATAAGGATCATTGCATACATCAAATATAATCACAATCACATAATGGCCATATCACATCACAAAACCCCTGCAAAAACGAGTTAGACGCCTCTAATTTTCTTTGCATGTTTTACGTGGCTTGGGGCTTTCGAATAAGAACGGATCTTACCTACGAACATGAACCACAATGTTGATACAAGTGTTGTCAGATGCTCATTGTAAATTGAATCTTAACTATGGTGGGAGAGACAGACACCCGCAAAGCCACTTGTGCAAAGCAAGTTGCACGTCAAGCGTGGAGCAAGTCTCATGTGCGATGACATGTCATGTTAGCCCGAGCCGCTTCATCCCATCATGCCGCAAGATGCAAAGTACACGCTAAGACACCGACAACAAAAGCATCAACACCCACAAAAACATTGTGTTCTACTCGTGCAACAGATCTACGCATAGATATGGCTCTGATACCACTGATGGGTTCGTAGCATGGAAAACAAAAAAATTCTACCGCAAGAACGAACAAAACCCAGATCTAATCTAGATAAAAGCCAAGATCTAATCTATTAGACATGAGCAACGAGATAGATCGGTACTAACCCTTGTAGACCCGAAAGCGTTACGAGATTGGATCTCGTGGTTGATGTAGTCGATCACTTGCCGTTCTCAAGATCGAGTGGACGATCCTTCCGGTGCCGCGTTCCGGCAGCGCTTCCGCAGTCGGTCACACATGTGGAGTCGAAGTAGAACTTCCTCTCCTCGTTCCAGCGAGCAGCGGAGGTAGTAGATCTTCTCCACGGAATCCCAGCAGCACGACGGCGTGGTGGTGGTGGTGGAGTAGAGAATTCTACAGGGCTTCGCCTATGCCTGTGCAGAAGAAAGGAGGAGGAGAGAGGTGGCGGAGATTTGGAGTAGTCGAGGAGGGACAAGGGGTGGCGCCTCCCCCTTCTATTTAAAGGAGGGAGGGCGCCTTGGGAGGGGGAGTCCTAGTAGGACTCCCCACCTCCTTGGCCGGCAAATCGGGGAGGGGGGAGGAGTCCTCCTCCCCCACGACTCCTTGTCTTGACCCACCAGGATTCCTTGATCCCTTCCTTGGTTTTCTAGCAAACTCCAAGAAACCTTCCAGAACCTTCCGGAACATTCTGAAACCTCCTAGAATCCTCATACAAATACTCCGGAACATTTCCTAACTCAGAAAATGATCCCCAATATATGAATCTTATTCTCTAGACAATTCCGGATCTCCTCGTGATGTCCCGGATCCATTCCGAGACTCCGAACAGCATTCGGTCTCCAACGCACATTCCATATTTACTTAAAACAACTTCGAACCTTAAGTGTGTCACCCTATGGTTCGTGAATATGTAGACATAACAGAGACACATCTCCTATCAATAACCATCAGCGGGACCTGGAGATCCATAATGGCTCCCACATACTCAACGATGACTTCGTGATCGATAGAACCATTTACATACGAAACCAATTCCCTTTGTCACGCGATACTGTACTTATCCGAGGTTTGATCGTCGGTATCTCCATACCTAGTTCTACCTCGTTACTGATAAGTACTCTTTACTCATTCCATGTTATGTCATCCCTTGTGACCCAGTCACATGCTTGCAAGCTAATTAGATGACATTCCACCGAGAGGGCCCAGAGCATATCTATCCGTCATATGGATGGACAAATCCCAAGCTTGGTCCATGCGCTTCAACACATATTTTCAGAATACCCAATGACACCTTTATGACCACCCAGTTACGAAGCGGTGTTTGACGTCATCAAAGTACCCATCCGGTGATGGTGATTAACATAACCTCATGGTCGAAGGATTAGGTTACTATGTATTTTAAAGCTTATAGCAAACGAACTTAATGACTTGATATTATGCTATGCTTACTACGGGTGTATGTACATCACATCATACTCCTAATGATATGATCTTGTTATTAACGACATCCAATGTCCATGATCAGGAAACTATGATCATCCATTAATCAACAAGCTAGTTTAACAAGAGGCTTACTAGGGACTCTTTTATGTTTACAAACACACAAGTATTAATGTTTCCGGTTAATACAATTATGGCATGAGATGTAAACATTTATCATAAACATAAAGATATAATAATAACCACTTTATTATTGCCTCTTGGGCATATCTCCAACAGTTGCCCACCAAGATGATCCCAGTGGTTATATGGTAACTGAACTGGCTGACGTCGATGAAAATTTGATTGCCAGAGGCAGCTCTGTGCATGATGGACAAGTAGATTTCACTGTCGAGGTTAGTGTAGTCGACAAAGACAGGAATAAACTAGTTTTCGAGGATGAATCTCAGGACATGTATGATGAATGGCAAGGGATGAAGAGCCAACCCAGTTGGAATATGTGGACTTAGAACACGGCGGTGTTGAAAGCGATGATGGTGATGATTATTAGACTATTGTTTCATATTATGTAGTGATACGATGAACAATGATTTGTATTGGTTTTATCTTTGTAAAATGTATGAGACATGATGACAATTTTTTGTTGGATTATAATCCTAGACTAATTGTTTTCCCTGTCTAAATTGGATTAAGCTTAATTCGACAAGTGAAAACATATGTAGAACAGGTAAACTTGGCTTGCAACAAATACATTGGTTTTGTACATTAATTAATTAGCAACCACATGACCAGGTTTCATACAGAAGGGGCATATGCACCTCGTGTCAGTAGAGATGGGCAAGCACATTGTCTCGGCAGATAGGTCAGCTGGCGTTGGTATTAAACGATGTGAATATGCACTTGCGACAGACAGTTGCATCCCCGAAGATGCACCGTTGTGCGCTTTGACAACGCATGCATGCATATGCTGTAGTGGCCATCCTCCTGCTCAACTAGGTACCAACTATCTTGAAGCACCAGTAGGTTGACGATGAGCCAGAGATCCACTCTGAGAGTTAGGTCGAAGTGGAACCCATCGGGAACCCATCAACCCACATACACACCTCATACCAGGGCTGATGTAGAATGTGGTATGGCATGATGATGTCCCATTCCTCCGATGTGAGCTGCAAGTTCTTCAACAACCATACACTACTAAGAACCTTGCGCATAGTTCCCACAACCTTGCTCACTCTTCGTACCTTGCTGGGAGGCAGGTTGAGATTCAACACCTCCTCTTCATAGGGTCTGGTCGCGACATCGTCCTCCTCTAGAGGGGCTGGGATGGAGCCAGGCATCCTCTCGAGCTTGTACGTCCTCGAGAAGAAGATCTTCAGTGTCATTGTGTACGGCATCACCTCGTCAACTAACTTTGGTTGAACAACGGAAAAGTCGGTTGTGGCTGCGGAGACATGGCAGGCACAAAAGACATGGGGGCCAGACTCGATGATGCACTCCTGTGAGGAGCGGTCTAGTTCTGGCAGTACCGCCATTTGGGGAAGTTTTGGGGGTAGGAGAGGGGAGGGGAGGAGGGTGGGGGCGGGGGCCTGTCGATGGTGCTAGACTAGATGAGGGGGAAGAGGCTAGGGAAAATGGGTGAGAGTGGACTGCTCGAAGGCGAGGCCATGCTAGCTCGTCACTCCCAACCATCAGCATTGGCTCGTCCTCTCTTCATGGTTATATTTAGGGGAAGTCTAAAATAAACCTTGAATTTGAGTGAAAAGGTAAATCAAACTCCAACACCAAATCTGTGAAATTGGCTCTCCAAACTTATCAATCCTGGTCTATTTTGAACCGATGCCAAAAAGTAATGTTTTTGTGGCACCGTCTCCACAATGGAGGGCACCGCTTTGCAAAAAAGAAAGTGGCCCCACATTGATAAAAAAATGATTTAGCTTAACCCTGACTAGAGGGATGGATGTTGTCTTTGCATCAAATAGAGGAATGGTTATTTAGCTGGACAGGGAAGACCAATATTTTAACATACGCTGAGTTTGGGCATTAGAGCAAGTAGCTTCCCTGGTTCCTTCAGTTTTTTGTGTGGCATCTACTGTGTAGCGTAGGCACCAGTGCTAGATGGATGATAAGTGGTTTGGCCACCGGTATTTGCATATGTTGTGGAGGGCCACCCAAGTTCTACGGATTTTCAAGCTTTTTAGCTAAAAGAGAGCAACTATGTGGTTGCACGGGCGGGTGGTACTTCCCCTTATTATTGGTAAAAGAGAGAAACTATGTGGATGCGATGATAATTCAATTCGTTTATAGTACAAACATAACTAGTATAGGTACTCCACAACTACGGCAGAAACTAAACCATACTCTAGACGAAATCAGCACACACATAGACCCGCAAATATCATACAGTTCTTTTTTGTCAAGAGCCTATGCCGCCCTCTGCCCATGTGGGCATGCCATCTAGTGTTCGATGAACTCGAAGAACCTGCCAGCCATGTCGCACCCTTTGTTGCTGCACTTGAGCCTCATTCCCAAGGACATCCGATCCATGGTAGTGGTTAGTTTGAAGATGCCTCCGTACTCACATCTCGAGCACTGGCCATCGGGCAATTTTCCAACATATTGTGTGCATGCAATGTGTGGTGCGGCCTTTCCAAAGCACTTCTTGTGCAAGGAAAAGAGATTTAGCCCAAAAACAAGAGTTGTATCGAACTAGTGTGGAAAACATCCTGAAGAAATAAGTAATAACCATGTACGCGGGACGATGAACAATTTGAGAAAATAGCCCGCAGCTGAAGACCTGCCTCATTGCACTCATGTCAATCATAGCTTCAAGCCACTCGTTCGCCATAGAGCCATGTTCTTCAACTGCGGCGGATCTGAGAGGGATTTGGAGACTAAGCGAGAGAGTAGAGAGAGGAGCGCAGATTTGAGAGGGTTGATGAGAGCGAGCGAGAGAGACTTGTACTACTAGTTAAATACTAGGAGTACTAGAATTTTCATCTCACTCTAGGAAATATCATCTATCCCTCCAAATTAATTGTCCATGAGCCGATACCTTATCTTGGAAATAGACTGGCGCGAAGAAAGCTAGGGAAGCACTATGTTCCACTAGTAAGGACTACTATAGGTGCAGCGTAGTAGTTTTTAATTATCTCCCTCTGACCTAGTGTACACGTTACTTTGATGACCTAGGGCTACATGGAAGACTAAATACAGTACTCCAGTACTACTCCGGGATGGAGGTACTAGTACTACTCTACCTCTGTTTGGTATGAGACCAGCATCAATAGGGGTATCAGGCGGTACGTATCATGCATTACATGCATGAAAAATGCTTATGTGTCAAGGAAATTAATGATAAAAGAGATTGTGTTGGTATCACAGGTAGATACGGTATCATAGAAAAAATAATCTCAAATGAATCTTGTACACAATTTTAAGTTGAGATTACAAAACAATAAATAGACTAAGACTATGATACTATTAGCACTAAGTACTGTATAGTACATGATAGTAGTACTACCCATTGTAGAGATGGTATTACATACTAGTATCATATACTCTTGTACATGATACTACTGTATGATACTCTCCATTGTGATTAGTCTTAGGCTAGTCATAGTGGGAGTAACATTAGTGGTAACATAGATGCCACCTATGCAAAAAAGATGATGTGGTAAGGAATTAATGGAGAGAAGCAAATAGAGTAACATAAGTAATATGTTACCATCACATCACACATTCCAATACAAAATGTGTTTACAAAATAATAAATAAGGTTTGCTACTTATGTTACTACACTTATCACACTATCCAGTAGTTTGAAGGTAGTAACTTAGAGTAGTAACATATGCATGTTACCACTCTAAGTTACTCCCAC
Organism: Avena eriantha; assembly: GCA_910589775.1. NCBI lineage: Eukaryota > Viridiplantae > Streptophyta > Magnoliopsida > Poales > Poaceae > Avena > Avena eriantha. The sequence continues at coordinate 482,239,117 of OU342743.1, read as the reverse complement.
CTGTGAGCAGCCTTATAGGCCATAGATACAAGTTAATAAAACAAAAAAGTTAAATACTCTACCTCATTATTTCCTCATGCGCAAATAGTTTCACTTGCATCATAGAAGAGATACAAAAAAGAAGAAATGGATTGGTGAACAGAGAACAATTAATGAGATACGGCTTATAATCTCAAGTAATTTTAAGAAGTTCTCTGGACTTATAATCAAAAAACAGAGAGAGTACTCCGGGATGGAGTAGTACGTACCTTGCGTGGAATATTAGGACTATAGTAAGTTACACGTGCCTTGCACATGAGAATTAGATAGTAATAGAAGTATTGTGTGACATATCATCTTTTATTTATATAAAACTATAATAGGTGACGCTGAAAAATAATTATAATTTTGAGCCACGTCCATAAAGTATAGGGTGTATAATTGATTCTTGTACCTTGTGTCATGTAGAAATCAACCTACTACTATTAACTACCTATTACTCGACATTCTCTAGAGAAATGACAAAGAAGATTCCAAAACTATTGAGAAGTCCGTTTTGAGGTTTGTGCATAGCGTTCACTGTGCTAAAGATGATCAATAGAATATTCTATATGTTAGCATGGATAGAAGATCCAGCGGTTTGCAATGTTGGGATTTGCCAGTCTTAATCGAATTGTCAAAGTTCAAAGTACTGCGTACACTATATAGTGTGGTAAGATTATATAATAGGTAAAGCTCCAAAACTTATAAATATGATTGAAATCTATAATGTATGAGTGTATATTTGGTTGTTGTACTTTGTATCATGCATAAGTCACGTTTATTAGCTATACCTAATACTTGATTTTTTGGTAACATGGTCTAGCAAAACGATGGAGAAGCGATTCTATAATGATGGAGAAGTGTGTTTGAGATTTGTGCATAGCTTATGTTGTGCTAAAGAATACTACAATAGTATCTTCTAGATGCTAGAATGGAATAAAAGATCCAACAACTAGCGATAAGATTCACGAGTCTTGATCCAATAGTCAGTATTCAAAGTTATTCGTACACTATATAGTGGTAAGATAAGATTTTGCATGAATTTTTTAAGAGTGTGTCAAATTTATCGGCATGTATATTCCTAGCAAGAAGTTGAATGGGGCCATACTTTGAAGCATGTTTTTTCAAAAACAATGCAAAATTTGTGTTTAGAATTTTGGAACCGGTAAATGTAAGATACCTCCATGTGCTAGTTTTCCCCAAAAAATGTTTTGTTTAGTTAGTTTTATTTATTTTTTCAAAATAGAGACAAATTTGCCACCTTGAAAATTCTTAGCAAGAAGTTGAAATCAATAAAACTTTAGAGGCAAATAAAAATGGTTTTTTCGAAAAAGTAAGAAGGAAGCTATCACACACTTGTAGATCAAGATTTTGTTAAATTCATATAAAGTCATTTAAGAGGATGAAATTTTGGAAAAAATGTTATGTTCATAAAAGTTGGAAACTACTAGAACCGACATTGTTTCGTTAACATGCCAAGATGCACCATCATCTACTAGCTAGATATGGGAACGACATCAGCAGGTGTACACCTATCGTGAATAAAATTTTCACCTATATGTTTCTCTACTAAAAATGTGTTATTTACTCTTGCATTTAGCCTAGTCACCACATATAACGCGATGTTGGCCCTGGTTTGGTGGGATTACTTGTAGATCCACAAACTATGATGATGTGGATATATGGGCATACCCTTTCTCATTTGGCTTGAAACACAAGAATGTTTGTGCATGCTAAGACAATCTATTAAACTAGTTTTTTCAAATGTTTTCCAAATTAACGTTTAGAATTTTTTGTTGAATTTTTTTAAAGGTGATCAAATTTTTGGCATGGATATTCCTAGTAAGAAGTTCAATTGGTATGCCATACTTTTAAGCATGTGGTTTCTCTTGATGTTTTCCAGAAGGGGACACGAGAGACGACTTTTTTGTGTTTTTCATCTGCATTAAATGCCAGTAGTGTGTACTAGTAAGTTGCATATGGCTTGCTTGTGAGACTAAGATAATAGGAGTATGACACATCATAAACATGTAATAGGTAAAGCTCGGAAAATAATTATAATTTTGAGCTACAACATATCTATAAAGTATCGGGTGTATATTTGGTTCTTGTACTTTATATCATGTAGAAATCAAGCTTTACTAGCTACCTAATACTTTTTTTGGTAAAATGCTCTAGAGAAATTATGGGAAGTGTATTTTGAGATTTGTGCATAGCGTTCATTGTGCTAAGACTACCAAAAGAATATTCTACATACTATAATGGCAAAGAAGATCCAGCGGTTAGCAATGTTGGGATTTGCTAGTATTGATCTGCTAGTGGTCAACATTCAAAGGATATCACACACTAAAGTGGTAAGACTAGTATTTATATATGTGCAATGCATTTATTAACATTTGAAGGCCATCTGCAATTTGCTTTTGCTAAAAACATACGTAATGTTGGCATGTTATTTTTTTTAATATGGAAGACAGGATGGTTCAAGAACATAGTGCAAGTGGTTTAGTGAATCGTCGTGAGCCACTATTCCTACAAGTTAACAATTATCAATATTTGATAGTGTTATCTCCTATCTTATCTTATCTTACCACTATATAGTGTGCGAATAACTTTGAATATTCGCCATTGGATCAAGAATGTCAAATCCCAATATTGCTAACCGTTGGATCTTCTTTTCCATTTCAGGATCTTGAAGATTGTATTGATAGTCTTTAGCACAATGAGTCCCATGCACAAACCTCAAAACACACTTATCCACCATTCTAGAACCTTCTGTCATTTCTCTAGAGCATGTTACAAAAAAATTGAGTATTAGGTAGCTAGTAAAGGTTGATTTGTACATGATATAAAGTACAAGAATCAAACATACACCCGATAGTTTAAGGATACAAGCCAGACCTCGAATAATAGCAAACCTATCTTTTTTGGGCACAAAATTATAATTATTTTTTAGGCAATTTCTTTATATAGTGATAATATGACATACTTCTATAGTTCTATTATCACGTGCAAGGCATGTCCAACTTATTACTACTAGTAAGTAGTACTGTATCCTAGAGTACATATTCCAAGATTTTACTAGACTCATTGCGCGAGCTGCCAGCTGCTCGCCACCTTTGTTTCGAAGTGTATAGTACTATCCGATAGACTGCGGCTAGCTAAACATATGGCTACTACAATTATTGATATAACATTTCTCTTTTGAGTGTTAATGCGCCAGACCACCACCGATCGTGAAAAAAGACATGTGCCTCCGAGCGGTCGCTCTGTATGTTGCCATTGTACAACTACTTGGAGAAATGCTTGGTCAAAGAAAAAACTCCAAAAAAGAGGTCCCCTTATTTACTCATTATAGAGGTGGGAGTAACTGAGTAGCACCGCTAGTAGTACTAGTATACTATTCCTTCGAAAAAAGTCAGCTCAACTTCTCCTTCATTCCCGGAAAAATGTCTTTCTTCCACGAAAGGCATGTTACCCTCACAAACACTTGAAGGAATCACTGTGGATTGGCTGCATCGTCCTCAGAGGTCTGCTTCGGCTCGGGGCCAGGCCCGGGAACAGTTCATCCAGCGGGAACATGCCGCTGTTAGGGCCGCCTCTATAGAGCGCCTGGTCGCCCGCGGTAAATGTGTGTTGGACTTGCCGGTCGATGACGTGATTTTGGGACCACTCGAGGCTACCAATCCAGCGCTGGCTGCGTCATAGAGGCGTCAACACGGCGGGCGAAGAAAAGTGGACCTCTACAACAAAGCACCGAACTAAGACCTATATTATTCCATGAAAGAGTCACAAAACTTCTATTAGGTTCTTATCTTAGATTCCATCTGTCCCGGAGTCTAGTTCTTCACACAATAGAAAATCTGAATAAAAATATGGAGTCTAGACCTTTTCTAGGCCCAATAATCCATTTGATTCGTGAATAATACAAATCCCAATAAAATAATCAAATCTTTGATTCATGAATAATAATATCAAAATCATTAGAATCAAGAAAGGGAGGGTTAGAAGCGTCTAGCTTATTTTTGTCTCTTTTACTACAGGAAGTTCTCCAAAAGTATGAAAGGCTGGAGGTCTTTGTACCAACCATTCTAGTGTGGTTGGATTCTGTTTAACAGCCTAAGAACTTTCTGCACATTTTTTGTTCTTCTCCTATCCAATCTGGCAACAACTTGCTCACAAGGGTGCATGCAACCACAAAATTTGTAACGACACAGTGATTTGAAAAACAATCCAAAGATATGTAAAGAACATAGATAATAAAGGTAGAAGATCATTTCCATGTAATGAACCTTGAGAATTCGTTCATCCCTTTGCTCTAAGGATTGGTCGAGTACTTGGCCACATGCATGAGTAGGCTTGTTGCCGGATGTCCATTAAAAAGGCAGGTCCCATATTTGAAATAAGAAAATCTGATCAGATATTGCTCAAGAGGAGAGTCTCCATACAAGAAGTCCTTCACTCACAGGGAATTCAAATAGATGTGTTGAAGATCATCAAAGAAAGGATAAAAGACTGAATTCGATCCATCTCTTCCCTTTCCTTTAAACCAAGTGATACTCCTTCCTTTTCTTTTTTGATTTCATTTCAATATGATTTCATTTGTAGATGACCAGTGATAATAGGACTTTTGGTGTAGTTCATCCAAATTGTGAGCGGCTACAGGATAACCACAGCCAGCAGCATGCCTTGAAGGGACCGAGACTCAATCAGAAGATAAAGACTAATACAATAATGACTCTTAAGAGAATGGGATAAGAAATGCATGTGTTCTGCTTGGCCGGATGAGAGCCTGGATGGATTAATTCTATTTAAGGAGGGTAAGATTAGGGCAAAGGTAAGTAGACCAGACCAATGATGAAAAGCATAGATACAAGCATGGCCTCCCTGTCTCAAATGCAGGCCGCCAAGGGTGCTCGCATGAAGCATTTCTCACTCATAAATAAGTAGTTATCACAAATTGAGAAACATGCTCTTATTGAATTTCATTACGATTTTCTGTGAGCCAACCTTTTGCGAGATAATTCCACTGAATCAATATTGCGGTTACTGGGGTGCATCCATGATTGAAAAAGATCAAGTCACATATATAGGATTAGATATAATGATAGCAACCTTTATCACAACTAGGTCCGGTTTGCCTCCCTTTCAACTGTGACGGAGCTACGTCTAGGGGGCGCTCTGGCTGGAAATCAAGTATGGCGAATATAAGCTCATGCGAGACATCGGCCAATCCTTCTGCCGGGAACCTGTGGCCAGCGAGCATGCGATCGGGGTCCACAACTCGGGTGGGCGCCAAGTTTTCGTGGCCGTGGCCGTGGCCGATGTCGTCCTAGGTCCCCTCGAGCTTATCAATCCTATACTGGCCCTACCTTATGATCAGGACATGCTCGAGTTCAAGCTTAAGCGCGAGGAACCTGCAGCCAACGATCATGTGATTGGGGAAGACAACTCGGGTGGGTGCCAGGTCGCCGTGACCGTGGCAGACGATGCCATCCTAGGTCCCCTTGAGCCTATCGATCCTATGCTGGCACTTTCTTGCAATTAGGACATGCTCGAGTTTGAGCTCGAGCATGAGGAACCTGTGGCCGATGAAGGTGTGGCTAGGGGAATCGACTCGGTAGGGGGGCAGGTCAACCTCTTCGGACCTTCACCTGCCATTAACCACATACAACAATGACTTCAATCCTCGAATTGGTTTTACTAGATCCTTGGGTGTGCTCCTCTACTCCTTCTGAGAAATGTTGTCCCTTCGACCATGATCAACATGCAGGAGCACACTTTGTTTTATCTGTGAAGCAAGCAGTAGTAGGAAGAGTATGGCTAAGCTGCTCGGTTGAAATTGAGCCAGACTTGACTGCCTTTCCAAGCTAAATTTTAGGGGCCTTTGTGCCAATTGTATGGACTTGGATGTGATTTTCTATTTTTAGTTGTCCTTGATGTAACCTTTAATGCCACCGACCGTGTTGATTGAAGCATGATGCACTTTTTGGTGAAATTAGATGTAAAAGTAAGCTTGAAAAATATACCATGTAATTTATCCAACCACTTCATGAACTATAGTAAATAAATGGCACATGCTATGAACTCTAAGCCATATTAATCGCTTTTCCTTCTGAAAATAATTTGACTTCTGTACCATACTAACATGCACTAACCTATACCAAAATATGGGCACACCATCATTATCTTGATGATGACAGAGTATGTCCATGACCTTGGTCATTTGTCTTGAAACCTAGGAAAGTTCATAGTTCCAAGCTAAAGATCCACACTCTTAAATGCATGACTCAATGTCAATAAAACAAAATTAGGTTAAACTTGAATACATGTGAGCATGATAGACTATTACTCTTGAAAATTTCGAAAATTATTTTGAAGGTACCTAGGCAGCCAATATATCAAGGGACAACAATAGTTTTGAAAAAATCCATTACTGATTAGTATTTGCGTACCGCTAAATTTTACCATGTATGAAAAACATTCAAAAACTAAAGCATAAAACAAAAACATGAGACTTCATAACGCTTGGAGGTACTTCTGCTAGTATTATTAAATGCCAGGAAAAATGATAAACATGAGGTTTGACAACTTTAGGAAAAACAGATTCACATTATATCCCACCATCCTATATGAACATTATTCTTGGTTTTCAGCACGAATGACCAATAAGGTCATGGCCTTCTATATCGATGTATACCGTAGCTACACTTTTAGATATGATTCTCACATCAGGTAGATGGGTGCGTCTTGGCCTAGTAAACAATGTTGCCTGTGGAAGTTTCGAACAATTAGGAAAAAACATTTTTCACTTTTCTAAGTGATCACGAGGATTTTTTATACTAGCAGTAAAGAAAATCAAAATAATGTGGCTCATGATGTGACCAGCACGCCATATTTTCGGACATAGCAGACCATGCATGTTTTACTTGTTATTCCTAGGTTCTATGAGTTTTCACGGTTCGTAGATAAATTAACCCACATAAATTACACTATTGTCTCCGATTCAAATTAATGTTCTCAGATTTTTCTAGATTTGGGTATATGTATCTAGCATAGAAACATGACTAGATACATTTGAATCAAGACGAATCTATGAACATTAATATGGATCAGAGTGAATCTGTCGAAATTAGGTCAAATTAATTCGAACCACATGTGAGCTACCGATTGCTCATAAAATTTAACAAAAATATTTTGAAGTTACCTACTAGACAACCAATATATCAAGAACACAACCGAGAGTTTTGAAAGATTAAACTTCTTTCTAGAATTTGCAACACGAGAAAGTTGACCCTGCTTTGGAAAAAGAGAGAAATAGGCAAAAAAAACAGTGGGGGCTCATGCATGGCGTCCTTTTGCTTGTATTACCTGCCATGAAAATGATAAACATGAGTTTTCACAACTTTTGAAAAACCCCGCTTCACAAAAATGGCCTACAATGTAAGTATGAACAGGTTTCAGGCCGAGCGACCAAGCAAGGTCATGGATATATCCACATCATAGTTTATGATAATTGCCCCATATTTGTTAGTACTACAAGAAAGTAGATGTGCACATCTTGGTAAACAACTTTGCAAATGGGAGTTTCCAAGTACTAGGAAAAGTAACAACTACAATTTTCTAAGCAACGGAAATATTTTTTCTGTAAAGCAAAGTTCTCCACTAGTAGTACCACGGTTTACTCCGTACTACTACTCCAAAAGGGAGGTCGTGCGAGAGCAGCGAGAGGAAGAGTCGAAGGCGGTGCGATGTCACAGAAAAGCTATAATGGGCTACTGACACGAGGTACATGGTACATTTCACTAGTAGTAAATGTATGGACCTACTAGTATATGCACGCAAAACAAGTTGTGTTCTCTCTCTCCTTTGCTGCCTCTCACCATCGATCCTCCATCGATCTCTTCTCTGCAGCTGTGTGTGCATAGTCTAGCTTGTCTCTTCCTCGTCCACAGCATGGTGCTACGCATGTGCGCCTTGGTACGTCATACTGATCTACTTCCAGCGACCGTTTTTCCCCAAAATTCAAGTGATGTACTAGTTTTAATAATCATCTACACTAATACAAAAAGTCTCAAAAGTAATAATAATAATTACAAAAAGGTCCTTAGACCACCTTGCGACGACTACAAACCCTAGGGTGCTAATTGGAGTGTCTCGCTCCTTCAGTACCTACGCTACCCCCATTCCAAAAAAATAAAGAATGTCACTGCCCCAATTTTCAGACAAAGTGTATGATGCTTTCTTACAATTCCCAAGTTTTAGGATTATTTAAGAAGGCATATAAATGTATTTCATTTTATTCCTGTTTAATCTTCTTGCTTTTTGATGAGGTTGTTGCATTGTAATGCTAGTTGTTCTATAGTTCAACTGTTAGGTATTGTACATGCTGGTATAAGGCTGGCAATGGATGAAGTGTCACTTTGTTATACCTTAGACTCGGTTATACTATTGAACTAGTTCTCACACACTTGTCGAATATTAATTTAGACCTAATTAGATAAATCGATGGAAATCATCTGAGTAGGTGAAATTAGATAGAACATTAAGATTTAAAAATATAACATGTTTTATCCAACCATTTTATATACTATAGTAAATAAATGGCACATGTTATGAAATCTAAGCCATATTAATCGTACTTTCTTCTGAAAATACTTTTACTTCTTTACCATGCTAACATGCACCAACCTATACCAAAATATGGGCAGACCCTCATTATCTTGATGAAGAAAGAGTATGTCCATGACCTTGGTCATTTGGCTTGAAACCCAAGAAAATTCATACATAATACATGATATAGTAGGCCATACCGTCAAGTGTGAGTTTTTAAGTACTTTTACTAGTAGAATAAATAACAAAGAATGCCCCCACCAAATTTTCATACAAAGTGGACAATTCTTTCTTATAGTTCCTAAGTTTAAGTACGTTTCAAAGTTCCAAGCTAATGCTCCACACACTTAAATGCATGACTCTATGTCGATAAAATGAAATTAGGTCAAATTTAAATACACGTGAGCAAGATAGACTATTACTCTTGAAAATTCGAAAATTCTTTAAAGGTACCCATGCAGCCAATATATCAAGGGCCAACAATAGTTTTGAAAAATGTCATTACTAATTAGTATTTGCATAACAAAAATTTGACCATGTATGGAAAACATTCAAACAAAATAAAGCATAAAACAAAAACATGAGACTTCATTACGCTTGTGGTACTTTTGCTAGTATTATTAAATTCCAAGAAAAATGATAAAAATAAGATTCGACAACTTTAGGAAAAACGGATTCATATTATAGCTCACCATGTTGTCTGAACATTATTCTTGGATTTCAGCCTGAACGACCAATAAGGTCATGCCCTTCTATATCGATATATACCCTAGGTACACTTTTAGATATGGTTCCCACATCGGCTAGATGGGTGCGTCTTGGCCTAGTAAACAATGTTGCCTATGGGAATTTCGAACAACTAGGAAAAAATATTTTTAACTTTTCTAAGTGATTACAAGGGTGTTTTGTACTAGCAGTAAAGAAAATCAAAAGAATGTGGCTCGGAATGCGTACCATGTTTCTAGACATAGCGGACCATGTATGTTTTACTTGTGATTCTTAGGTTCTATGAGTTTTCAAGGTTCGTGGATAAATTAACCCACTTAAATTACACTACTGTCTCCAATTCAAATTAATGTTTTCAGATTTGTCTAGATTCGAGTATATGTATCTACCATAGGAACATGACTAGATAGATTTGAATCAGGACGAATCTATGAACATTGATATGGATCGGAGGAAGTCTATCGAAATTACGTCAAAGTAATTCGAATCACGTGTGAGCTGTCGATTGCTCTTAAAATTTTACAAAAATCTTTTGAAGTTTCCAACAAGACAGCCAATATATCGAGAACACGACTGAGAGTTTTGAAACATTCAACTTCTTTCTAGAATTTGCATGCTGGCAAAGTTGATCCTGGTTTTGAAAAAAAAGATAGAAATAGGCAAAACACAGGGGGACTCATGCGTGGCGTCCTTTTGCTTGTATTACCTTCCATGAAAAATGATAAACATGAGTTTTCACAACTTTTGAAAAAACCTTCTTAACAAAAATGACATACCATGTAAGTCTGAACAGGTTTTAGGCCGAGCGACCAAGCAAGGTCATGGACATATCCACATCTTAGTTTATGGTAATTTCCCCATATTTGGTAGGACTACAAGAAAGTAGATGTGCACATCTTGGTATTGGTAAATAGCTTTGCTAATGGGTGTTTCTAAATACTAGGAAAAGTAACAACTCTAATTTTCTAACCGACATAAATATTATTTCTATAAAGCAAAGTACTCCACTAGTAGTACTACGTTTTACTCCGTACTACTACTCCAAAAGGAAGGCAGCGCGAGAGCAGCGAGAGGAGGAGTCGAAGGTGGTGCGATGTTAGAGCAAAACTATGATGGGCTCCTGACACGAGGTACACGGTACACTCCACTAGTAGTAAATGTATGGACCTAACAGTATATGCATGCAAATAAGTTGTGTTTTATCTCTCCTTTGCTGTCTATCAGCATCCATCCTCCATCGATCTATTCTCTGCAGCCGCGAGCGCACAGTTTGGCTTGTCTCTTCCTCGACCACAGCGTGGCGCTGCGCACGTGTGCCTTGGTACGGCACACCGATCTACTTCCAGCAACCTTTTTTCCTAAAATTAAAGTTATCTACTGGTTTTATAATCATCAACACCAATACAAAAAGTCTCAAAAGTAATAATAATAATTATAAAAAGGTCCTTGGACCACCTTGTGACGACTACAAACCCTAGGGTGTTAATTGGAGTGTCTCGCTCCTTCAGGACATACGCTACCTTGGTTCCAAAAAATAAATGAAGAATGCCACCACCCCAATTTTAAGACAAACGATACCATGCTATCTTACAATTCCAAAGTTTTAGGATTTATCACGCGAGCATAGAAATGTTTTTCATTTTATTCCTATTTAATCTTCTTGATTTTTGATGAGGTTGCTGCATCATAATGCTAGTTGTTCTATAGTTCAATTGTTAGGTATTGTACATGCTGGTATAAGCCCGACAATAGATGACATGTCACTTTGTTATACCTAAGACTCTATTATACTATTGAACTAGATCTCACGTACTTGTAGAATATTAATTTAGACCTAATTCGACTAATCGATGGAAAGTCATCTAAGTGGGTGAAATTAGCTAGAAAATAAAGCTTGGAAAATATAACATGTTTTATCCAACCACTTTATGTACTATAGTAAATAAATGACACATGCTATGAATTCTAAGCCATATTAGTCGTACTTCCTTCCGAAAATACTTTTACTTCTTTACCATGCTAACAAGCACTGATCTATACCAAAATATGGGCACACCATCATTATCCCGATGAAGAAAAAGTATGTCCATTACCTTGGTCATTTGTCTTGAAACCCATGAAAATTCATAAATAGTACACGATATAGTAGTCCATACCGTGAAGTGTGAGTTTTTTAAGTTCTTTTACTGGTAGAATAAAGTACAAAGAATGCCCCCACCAAATTTTTGTATAAAGTGGACAATTCTTTCTTACAATTCCCAAGTTTATGTATTTTCAAACATCCAAGCGAAAGTTCCATGCATTTAAATGCACGACTCTATGTCGATAAAACAAAATTAGGTCAAACTTGAATACATGTGAGCACGATAGACTATTACTTTTGAATATTTCCAGAATTCTTCAGAAGGTACCCATGCAGCCAATATATCCTGGGCTAACAATAGATTTGAAAAACGTAATTACTGATTTGTATTTACATACGAACAAATTTGACAGCGTATGGAAAACATTCTAACAAAATTAAGCATAAAACAAAAAATGTGAGACTTCATTATGCTTGGTGTACTTTTGCTAGTATTATTAATTGCCAAGAAAAATGACAAACATGAATTTCAACAACTTTAGAAAAAACATATTAACATTATAGCCTACCACGTACGAACATTCTTGGGTTTCAGTCCAAACGACCAATAAGGTCATGGCCATATATATCGATACCCTAGCTACACTTTATGATATGGTTCTCACATCAGGTAGATGGGTGCATCTTTGTGTAGTAAACAATGTTGACTGTGGGAGTTTCGAACAATTACGAAAAATATTTTCCACTTGTCCAAGTGCTAGTAAATAAAATTAGAAGAATTTGGCTTAGAATGCGACAAGCGCGCCTTATTTTCGGACATAGCGGACCATGCATGTTTAACTTGTGATTCCTAGGTTCTATGAGTTTTTAAGGTTCATAGCTAAATTAACCCACTTAAATTATAATATTGTCTGCCAAAATTAGGTCAAATATGTTGGCTTATGCATATATCATGTGCACCGTTTAGCTAAAAAATCCAGGTTCACTCAGCCTTTTAGAGCAAGCACATCATTGCAAAAATAGGGTGTCTAAGAGCACCTTTTTCCTTCCAAGTTGTGCCCAGCACGGTGGAGAGGGTGGTGCTAGGTAGAAAATTTGTAGTCCTATTTCTAGTACAAGCCACAAGTGTTTAAGAGAAAACCAACTAATGGCCCCACTTGGAAGTGTATGACCAAGCTTCAAAAGTACTAGTATCTTATGTTTAGTAGACCCCACAAATTTTGTTAGAGACTATCTAAACAGTAAAGCTTATTCCTTTTCTTAGACACATGCATACTTTTTTATTAGATAGTGTCCACACGTTGTACATGCTCTTAGCTCACTACAGTATATGGGTCCCATTCATACTTCTTCATCTAGCACTAGCACTAGACATGTGTACACCTCCACTCGGGGGGCGGACCCCCTAAAGGACTATCTAGGGAGGTTGCCATTGCCATCGCCATATCCACACCTCCCCCACCATAGCTCACTTCCAGGCCTTTCCTAGCTATATCCACGATAGCCAGAGGTGTTGTTTTCGCCAAGAGGAGCATCTCCATGCCTGGTTGCCATCTTCCACCACCACCCGACCCAAATGTCCCAAACCACATGGACTCGGAATATGAGGAGTGGGTCGCCTCTGATGATCCTAGCAATGCGGACAGCGAGGAGTTGTCCGTGATCGCCTCCGACGGCTCTAAGGATCCGTTGGAGCCACGGCCGCCAATTCCACGAGGGACAGCGTACAAATCCAACGGTGAGCCTTACGGGTGGGATGTCTTTGCTCATGTTTTGTGGCCGGAGTACGTTCAGATACAAGAACTCGGTGACCTCTACACACGTCGCGTCCTTGCGGTGTGCAGATACCGCGGTGATCCCTCCATGCACGCCAGACACAGTTGAGCTAAGGAGGAGTTCAACGCGTAGCTAGCGATCTACAACTCCCTATTCGAGTTCTGGGATGTCAACAGAGGACCACCCCCTCCGCGCCCTCCTGGCGAGAGCATCACCTCCCACCGCCATGGGATGCCACCCCCGCACCCTCCTGGCGAGAGAAGCACCTCCCACCACCGTAGGACGTCGCGCCGTCCAGGCGAGGACATCGCCTCCCACCGCCATGGGCTATAGTTAGTTTAATTATTTGATGTATTTACATGAATTTGAAATGTTTAATTATTTTTTTATGAGGGCCATGGCTGGCAGCCATCGCCACCCCCAATTTTTTTATCTATCTGCCATTGTACTAGACTCAGCCACCTTTCTTCACAAGCTACACAGGCTACCGTCCTATCACATTCAATGCCTGCTGCTTTTCGAGTCTTCCTTTTAATACTACTCTAGAGGTGAGCCAAGCGCGATTTAGCACTAAATTTTGGTGTGATATTGGCGGGATCTTCTAGTGTAAAATTTTAGAGGAATATTGGCAAGATCCTTCCTTCTAACTTTCCCAAAATTAAAGCTTCCTTCAGTTCTCCGCGAATGCTAGCTACCTCCATACTGATAGGGCCTCTCACTCTCTTGCCCGCCGACTCCACAATCCATCTTTTATTGAAGCCTTACATCATCCTCTACCCCATACCTCCTTAGCCGACTTCTAGCTCATGCATCCTGATGCCAACGAATCCTAAATGATGTACTTCTGAATGAGTACGTAGAGAATCGATGCCCACGAATCCTAAAGAGTTTTGGACATGCAGATCTAGCCCTGCTCGGCACAACACAACTGGTACAGAAACATTGCTTGGTCAGTACCCTAAACATGGCTATTTGTTGCATCTTGCTTGTGCTATTTACTGATTGATTTTCTGCATTGCTATCGTCAGATTGAGGACAAGTACGCCATGAGGGGGTCCTCGAGGCGTGCGGAAGAGAGGGGTGTGAGACGTACGGTGTTTCGGGACGAGCACACAAGTTTACCTAGGTTCGAATCAGCCGGCTTTGGACGGACCCTACTCCTGCTAGCAATCCAGTAATATGGCAAAGCCGGAATATGGGTTACAATGGTATCGCCTATGCGAGTTGAGGGTCTAAAGTATTGGGTGTTATCTGGTGCCCTAAAGGCTCTCCCTAGATGACTTATATAGATATCCGGCCTAGGGTTTACAGGACAGATCAATCCGGCTACGACTAAGAGTTGGTTACAGAGTACATCTTGAACTACAAGTAACATTATGGGCCTAAGTCGGTAAGTCTTCTGGGCCTTCCCATAGCCGGATTGGACTCCGTCTTCTCTCTCTAACTGGGCCGCCCGTGAAGCAAAGCTCTAACCCGAAGTGGGCCACCCTGGTCAGTGAGGAACTATGAGGATACCCGGAAAGTATATCCCCAACAGCAGCCCCCGGAGGCCTCCAAGATCCAAAGTCGGATTTTATCATCGTCTAGCTTGATCTTCGGCTTGCAGAATCTTGAAGGGTTCCTAAAACTTCACAACAAAAAATACAATTAGGGTCTTACAAGTAAGTCGGACCTTTCAATTGGTTACTCGGATTTTCCAGCTCGCTTTTTAAACTAAGCCGGAACTTGGTCTCTAACGCCACCTGACACAAGTATGGTCAAGTCACGTCATCTGACAGATGTTCCGTCAGCACGACCGTTGGTGGGTCCCTGGTTCGCGGAACGGAGGCACCGTTTCAATGCGTGCGTGGAGATCGAGGGGACGCAATCATCGCGCGGGCCCTCCCTAGTTCTTTCCACGACGCGTGGCGGTTACACTGTAGCGTTTGCACGAATCTTGGCGCGGGTAGGTGGATATAAGGGGTTTAGATTTCTTCTTCTCCTCTCCACCAGTCCTTTGCCGTTCCTTCCTTCCCAATCCTCCTACACGCACATAGCTTCCTCGCCCTCCTCCCACAGAGCTCCTAGCGCCGCCACTTTAAGGTCACCTTTTCCACCGGAGAAAAATGGCTTCCTCTTCTTCTTCCTCTGGTTTGGCGGCGCCAGCGGCGGCGGCGGCGGCGGAAGCAGCTGCGGAGAAGGAGAGTTTCTGGGGAATCTGGATCCCCTGCGCCCTCAACGAGGCAGGCCTCAAGAACGTGGAGAAGGAGGGGCTTCTCGCCGCCGGCGACTGGTGGACCGACCTCGGCAAAACCGTCCCCAACCCGCGCGAGGGCGAGCGTGTCCACTTTGGCACCCATCTGGACCGAGGTTTGTCCTTTCATCCCTCGGAGTTCTTCTCCGAGGTGATAGATCACTATGGAGTTCAACTCCACAATCTTCCTCCCAATTCTCTTCTAGAAATGAGCGCATATGTTGCGCTTTGCGAGGGCTTTCTCGGCATTAGGCCGAGTTTGCTTCTATTCCGGTACTATTTCCCTGTCCGAAGAAATTCCATCACTGCCGGTGTTCCTTATATCACCGGTACCATTAGTTTTTCTGTTAGACGAGACTAGGCCTATCCCAAAATTTCTGCCAGTGACTCGGTCAAACAATGGCCAGCCACTTTCTTCTACCATAGGGATATTCCGGCTCCCGGCAAAGCTATTGCTTTGCCGGCTTTTGTCGACGGAGCCGCCATAGCCCAGCCTTCCTGGGACGAGGCCGCTCCGGCTCTCACCGATGATCTGATCCTCGCTAAGAGGCGGATCGAGTATTTGATCAAGCGCAAGGGTCTGAAGGGATCCGACTTGGTCCATTGCTGGGTCTCACGTCGGATCCAGCCACTTCAGTACCACGGGGACAGACTGATGCACTCTATCACGTCTTCCAAAAAAGATTCCCTCCGCATCAGCCTGAAAGCCTACACCGCCCAGGGTTACATAAGCCAGATTAAGTGGCTGATTAAGGAGCGGATCGAGAGAAAATTCAAGAGGTTTCTCTGGACATGCACACGGCGGAAAACCCCGTAGTGTCGGTAAGCTTCCATCAGTACACCTTTTATGTGTTTCAATCTTTAAATTATATACAGCAATGCTGATATGCTTTCCTGTTTTCAGCTTGCTGACCTCCCCGAGTCGGAGCTTGCTCCACTCGAAGGATATCCTCCTGAGTTTTCTCAGGAGACCGAAGTAGTCCCATTGCCGGATCTTGCGCTCAAGAAGCGTAAAGCTCCGACAATGGCAGTTGGCACAAAGGAGGTGCCAGTTGTGAAAAGGTAACCTTTTGTCACAACATTTTCGCCTTTGTACTTTACTCAAGTTTCTTTCCGAGATGTAATGTTTCCGACTTTACTACTTTCTCAGAGAAAAATCTATCATCAAGGGCAAGGGGAAAGGGATTCCTTCGAAGCCCTTGCGACAAACAAAGCTTACCATAGCTTCCCCTGCCACGACTCCTCCAACTCCTCCCCCTCAACCTTCTACAACACCGACGATTACTCCTTCTCCAGTTGTTGTAGAAGATCCGGCTCCTCCAACGGCGCCTGTGATCCTTGGGTCACACACTGACGTCACCGTGGGTGCGTCAACTCAAGATAAGGGTGAACCCTCTTCGGGTAATGATCCCTCGGCTCAAGTCTTCGTCGACAACCTCCTCAGCAATCTCGGACATGCCAAGTTTGGCTTGTCCCGGAAATCTGCAGAGGAGATCCAGCGGCTGGCCAGGCAAGTCCTGGACAAAAGCCATCTATCCCCCGAAGAGGAAGCGCAAGAAGCAGAGGACTTCAAGTTCTCTGACCTTCTCACTCAAGTCCACCTTCGCGACGAGAGAATCAGGACTGGCGAGCTTCCAACAGCCCCAGTAATTCCTCTTACCCTCGCCGAGAAGGTGGCAGCTGAAGTGAACGCGGGGTTAGACAAACTCACCCACGAACAATATGTAAGTCGAAATTCCAACTCTTGTTTTTACATTATGTTATATCATATCCTCTAGCCCCCAAGCATGAAGTAGGATATAGAAATCCGGGTTTATGCTTTCATTAGGATGCCAAAGAACGAACTAGTGTAGCCCCTAAGGCTCGTGCTGATATTTAGCAAAAAATATTAGCCTGAGTCTTAAGTAGCTTTCTGACTTTGGGTATTCTGACTGACAGAAAGTATGTTCCTATAACCAGGAATTATTAACCAATGTCTATGATAAGCGGAGAGAGATAAAAGCTCTCCGTCTTAAAAATGCTGAGCTCAAGGTAGCCAAGGATGAAGCCGAAGGTAAACTTTCCGAGATTCAAACCTTGTCTTTTGCTTTTTTCAATGTCGAATTTTTCTGAACTGTTGTTCTTTTTGACTTACAGCGTTGGTGAAACAATCCATCGCTATGATTGAAGAGGCCGAGAACCTCAAGACCCTAGTGGTGGAGAACAAAGGACTTCGCCAAGAGCTGGATAAGCTCAAGGCGGATCATGAAAAGAGCATAGCTCAAGTCCTTGAATCCTCCTCCATGGCCACTGAAGAGCGTGATCGCAAGATCGCCGCTCAAGATAAAGTTATCTCGGACCTCAAGGATGAGCTTGGCAGAGAGAAGGATCTCTCTGAAGCGCTTCGGGCTGAACTGTGGAGTCTCTGGGAGGAGAAGACCAAGATTGACGACGTCATTCTTGGTACGTTCCATCTGTCTGATTTATCATTTCTTCGACTTTCATCAATGTCGGATTTTCCTTGACTTGTTCTGTGTTTAGGTCCACTGAACTTGTTGGATTCTTCCTCCTCCGAGCCCCGCACCCACCGGCTTACCCAAGTCGGTGATCTTTTGCATGACTTCTGCCAGTCTATTGAAGACATTGGCGAGTCTCTGAGGATTCCGGACATGCCAAGCATGTCGGATTTTCAGGTGCGGGACAAGGCCAAGGAGATGCCGCAACTCGTTCCGGACTGGAACATGTCCTACGCGCGGACTGCTGCGTAGAACGCTCTCACCATGGTCATGAGCCACCATGGAAACATGGAGATATGGCAAGTGACCAGAGGATACTGCAAGGTAGACAAAGATGGCCAGGAGCAAGACCTTCAAGCCATCATGCACTCCTGCACCGGATATGGGTGCCACGTAGCTGATCTGACCAGCTACAGGATCCCCTTCTTCACCCGCGTAGATACCCCGCCACCTCCTCCAGAAGAAACCAAAGAAGTTTCTGAAGATGAACGGACCACCTCGGATCCGGACATCTCGGAACAATATCAAGGCGGAGTAACCAGCGAGCCGGCAGCTCCTTCATCTCCCCCTGCATCATAAACCACAAACTTATGTATTATGCTGTGAAAGAACATGATGCGCTTTGTAAATATTAAGTACTATGACTTTTGCTAGTGCTAAGTTTTTTATGTATTCAGCACTTTTGTCTTAGCTTTTTTTGCGTGCCTAAAATGTTTTCATAAGCACTTGAAATTTTTCCGTCTCTACTTATCGTTTATCTGGCTTTCTGCCTCGTCCCTTTTGTGAGCCAGCTAAACCTTCAGCCGAAAACTTTGCCGAGCAACGGAGCTCAATTGCTAAACCAGTTTAAACTCGGAAACAAAGCTGGCTTCCAGTACCAACAATTCACTACTGGGAAGATACCCGCATCCAGCAATTAGACAAATAACCAAAGTAAAGACTAGAATTTTTAGAGTTATACCTGAAGGTAGCAGTTTTAGAATCGGAAATCTAAACCAGAACGAACATGAGCATAAAGTACTTTCAAGCATTCTAGGATTTTCGACTATGACATGATCATTAGGAAATAAGATGGTACCAACTTCTTAGAAAAAATTTGAGGTAACCAAAAACTTTTATTTCTCACAGTACATGCACATATTTATGATTAAAAGAAGGATAAACTAAGAATAAAAGGGACGTAGCTGAGCAATATTCCACGGTCTGTCTAACTCATCCGGATTTGTATTGCCTCCAGCTCTCTTTCTCTTCTTAGTAGCAGGTCTTTCTTTGACTGGCCTCATGTCAGTTAAGTAGTATGATCCATTGTGCAATACTCGACTAACTAAAAAGGGCCCTTCCCATACTGGGAAAGTTTGTGCTTTCTTTGTTGCACAAGCCGGAGAACCAAATCACCTTTGTTGAAAGATCTAGTTCGGACTCTCTAGCTATGATACTTGCGTAACTTCTGCTGATAGGCTGTAGATCTCATTTCAGCAATGACGTGAACTTCTTCGACTAAGTCGAGATCATTTTGTCGAGAAGTTTCGGCATCCTCTTCAATATACGCGGCCACTCTAGGAGAGGTATGAATTAAATCACTAGGAAGAACTGCTTCTGCGCCATAGACCAAGAAGAAAGGTGTATATCCTGTTGACCTGTTCGGAGTTGTTCGTAAACTCCAAATTACAGAGGGTAGTTCCTCTGCCCAAGCCCCCGCAGCACGTCTCAGTGGTGCTTCGAGTCTTGGTTTCAAGCCTTGTAGAATTAAACCATTTTCTCTTTCGACTTGTCCGTTAGCCTGTGGATGTGCGACTGACGCAATGTCAAGCCGGATATTTTGCTCATCGCAGAATTCAGCCAGTTCTCCCATGGAAAAGTTACTCCCATTGTCCGTGATAATACTATGCAGATAACCATACCGGATTATAACATCCTCGACAAATCTTTTGGCTGTTGCTCCATCACAACTAGTGACAGGTTTGGCCTCGATCCACTTTGTGAATTTGTCCACCATCACTAAGAGGTGAGTGAATCCACTTGGGGCTCGTTTAAAAGGTCCTACCATGTCAAGCCCCCAGACCGCAAAGGGCCATGTTATAGGTATTGTTCGCAGCTGATCAGCCGGAACATGAGCTTGCTTGGCGTATTTTTGGCAGCCTTTGCATGTCTTGACTAATTGTTCGGCATCTGCCTGAGCTGTAAGCCAGAAAAATCCATGTCGAAAAGCTTTTGCCACTAAAGATTTGGCTGAAGCGTGGTGACCACACTCGCCTTCGTGGATTTCCCTTAAGATTTCCACTCCTTCTTCTGGAGATACACATCGCTGAAAAACCCCAGAAACACTTCGTTTATGTAGCTCACCTTTAACAATAGTATAGGCTTTTGCTCGTCGGATAATCTGTCGGCTCAACACCTCGTATTCGGGTAATTTGCCATCTACAAAGTAATCGAGGTAGGGTTGAGTCCAGCTAGGAATTACAGCCAGAACTGCTATCAAAGGTGAGTCAGATTTGGTTGGATATTCCTCATCTACTCCCTTTATCGAGGGAACTTTGAGGTGCTCTAAAAATGCGCCATCCGAGACCTCTTTCCGCATAGAGCCTATTCGAGATAATGCATCTGCTTCCTCATTTTCTGCTCGAGGGATGTGTTGAACTCAAACCCTTCGAACGATTTAGATAGATCATCCACGACAGCTTTATATGCTGCCATGTGCTTATTTGCATTACAAATATCCGAGACTTGCTGAGCAACAAGATCCGAATCTCCGTAACACATTAAACGTCGGATGCCAATATCCTTAGCAATCCGGATTCCATGCAGCAGTGCTTCATATTCGGCAATGTTATTTGTCGCTGTGAAGTGGATCTGCAACACGTATAAAAGTTTATCTCCTTGGGGTGATTTGAGCACCACGCCAGCCCCCGAGCCCCCTCGAGCCTTAGACCCATAGAAAAAGAGGGTCCAATATTCCGACTCAGGGAGGACCATGTTCTCCTTGGTCTCTGTCCAATCAGCGACAAAGTCGGCAAGGATTTGGGATTTGATTGACGTCCAGGGTTTATACTCAATATCGAAAGCTGCAAGCTCTATGCCCCATTTGGCGACACGTCCTGTGGCATCGCTATTGTTGATTATGTCTCTCATGGGATCTTTGCTCACCACGGTAATTGGATGCTCCTGAAAATAGTATCGTAACTTACGAGATGCTAGAAAAACACCGTAAGCCAACTTTCGATAGTGGGGATACCGCTGTTTTGATTCTGTCAGGACCTCGCTGACAAAGTACGCCGGACGCTGCACTAGGTGTTCTTGACTTTCTTCTGGTGTCTCCACTACCATAACGATACTGATAACCTTATTTGTCGCAGCAATGTAGAGCAACATCGGTTCCTGAGGTTCTGGTGCTGCAAGGATAGGAGCAGATGGGAGTACTTTCTTCAGGTCTTGTAGTGCAACTTCAGCTTCGTCAGTCCAGACAAAATCCTTGGTCTTCTTCAGGAGTTTGTATAATGGTGCGGCTCTTTCACCAAGCCGGCTTACAAATCGACTAACCGCAGCAATGCAACCAGTTAATCTTCGTGCGTCCTTCAGGTGAGTTGGCCTAGAAATATTGAGAATAGCCTTGATCTTGTCGCGGTTCACCTCTATGCCTCTTTGAGACACGATGAAACCTAACAATTTTCCGCCTGGTATTCCAAAGAAGCATTTCTTCGGGTGAAGCATGATGTTGTATTTTCGTAGATTGGCGAACGTTTCCTCCAAGTCGGAAATCAATGTTTCCTTCTTTTTGGACATGACCGCGATATCATCTACGTATGCATGTACATTGCGTCCGAGTTGATCATGGAGGCAACGCTGCATCGTGCGCTGGTACGTAGCTCCTGCGTTCTTCCGCCCAAAGGGCATCGTAACAAAACAGAAGGTTCCGAAGGGGGTTATGAATGAAGTTTTGACTTTTTCAGATTCCTTCATCTGGATTTAGTGATAACCGGAATATGCGTCAAGAAAACAGAGGAGTTCCGAGCCTGCCGTAGAATCAATAACTTCATCAATTCTAGGCAGAGCGAACGGATATTTTGGACAAGCCTTGTTCAATGTAGTATAATCAACACACATCCTTAAATCAGTGGTGTCCTTTTTAGGGACCATTACAGGGTTGGCCGACCAATCAGTATGGATGACCTCTTCTATGAATCCGGCTAACTCGAGCCGCGCTAGTTCCTTAGCTATGGCCTTACGCTTTTCATCACCAAACCGTCGTAAGGACTGTTTGACAGGTTTAGCGTTCGGGTTTACATTTGGAGAATGCTCGACAAGTTCCCTAGGTACTCCGGCCATGTCAGATGGCTGCCATGCGAAGATATCTTGATTTGCTTGGAGGAACTTGAGGAGCACGCTTTCCTATGCGCTATTTAGGCCTGCGCCTATCTGGGTCACCTTGGAGGGGTCATCATCCTTCAACAGCGTCGTCTTCGTCTCTTATGATGCCTTGAACTCCGGATTTGTCTTTGTGACCTCCTTCTTTGTTGCGGGCATCTCGGACGGATCTATGCTATTCTTGATCTCCTGGTACTCCTAGTCGTGCAGCACGGCTTCGGCAAAGGCGGCATTTCCATCTTCACACTCTCGCGCCTTCTTTGGGTCTCCCCTAATGGTGATCACGCTGTTGGGACCTGGAATTTTCATCATATTGTAAATGTAACACGGACGAGCCATAGAAGCCTAGTAAGCCGGACGTCCGAATATAGCGTGGTATGTGCTCTTGAACAGGACCACATCGAAGGAAAGTGCCTCCGTCCGATAATTCTTTGGAGTTCCAAAAGTAACATCCAAAGTGATCTATCCCAGGGAATTAGCTTGTCTTCCTGGGACAACTCCATGAAGGATCACAAAGCTATGGTTCAGCTGTGTTTTCGAGATCTTCATCCGGCGTAGCGTTTCGACATAGAGAATATTGATGCTGCTACCACCGTCCATGAGGGTCTTGGAGAAACGATTACCGTCAATAAGTGGATTGACGATTAAGACATATTTTCCTCGCCTATGTAGCTTAGGCGGATGATCAGCACGGTCAAACGTTATTGCCACTTCCGACCAGTCTAGATACTGAGGGACAGCCGAAACTGTTGCGTTGAGCTCGTGGAAAACTGCTTTCTTGACCTTTGCTGGTTGAGATCCAAGGAAGGTGACGTAAGTGTCCTTCTTGGTGGGAAAAGTTTTCTTCCCTTCCGACTTGGGATTTGAAGCATCGGCTTCCTCCATGTCGGAATCTTCCTTGGTCTCTTTGTCCTTTTCGGGATTTTTCTTTCCCTTCTTCCGCTTAGCTTTGTAGCGTGCGGTATCATCTCTCTTAATGTCATCGTTAAAACGACACTCAGCGTTGGTGTGGGACGAGCCCCCATTGGCGTCCAAGTGATGCACACATGGGTTATTGGCAATGTCGGCCCAAGTGTAGGTTTTGCCTGGTTGTTGCTCTCCTCTACCTTGGACCCTTAATGTCCCACGGCTACGCCCGCGGCCTCCGCCACGTCCTCCTCGTCCTCTAGACCCGGAAACAGTAGTGAGTACTACTGTCTCCGCGTTGGGTTTTTCTTCCGAGGTATTTTTGTGCCTCTGAGCTTGTTGCTTTGGCTGTTTTGCCGAATGAGGTACAGCCATGACATTGAGTAATCCCTTTGCATCGTCGTCAGCATCTGCATACTTGCTCGCTGTTTGTATCATCTCTCCCAGATCAGTAACCTTGTCACACTTCAAGCGATGGCGCAGTAAACCAATTGGGAGACCTGCGATGAAAGCTTCAATCGCAGTTTGATCATTTACTCCTTCGCAGGAGTTCTTGGTGTCAATCCATCATCCGAGGTAATCCCGGCAAGTTTCTCCGGCTTTCTAGGTGCAACGCTATAGGTCTCCAACCGTACAGGGCCTCCGATATGTGCCTTCAAAATTCCGAAAGAATGCACTTTGTAATTCATACCAGTTATGGATGGTGTTCGCCAGAAGTTCACTGAGCCATGATCGTGCCGTCTTCCGCAACATAAGTGGGAGATATCGGGTTGCGACCAGGCTGTTTCCGCCTTTGGCGATGCAGCAAGCTTGGAAGAAATCCTGTAACCAGGTGTCTGGCCGAGCAATGCCGTCATAGGCTTGGATATGTCTTGAGATAGCAAATCCTTCCGGGAACTTTGTATCTCTCATGCGTGGTCTGAAGCATTTTGGGCCCACGTATACATCATCGTTTTCTAGCGGCGAGCCTCTATATTGGAGTTGATCTTGTTCCTTGCGTCGTTCGGGGATAGGGATTGTCCCGAATGTCGGCTGTGGCTGCGGTGCCTTGGAGCCGGACTTCGGCTTCTACCACCACGTCCTCCGCCATGTCGTCCTCCTTGACCTCCTTGGGGGCCGTTGTGATAACTGTGTGGTGGAGAGGGTGGTACAGCTGGATAGTTTCCGGCTGATCGCCGGCCTCCGTCCGAAGCGTCATTATTCCGGCTCCGGGGAGGTTCTTGATTATGACGGGCCCCCTGCCGGCTTGTTCTAGCGTGGTTTCCGTCATTCCTTCGTCCGTCGTTCCCACCATGGTGAGGCTCAGCCAGACGGTTTTCATGTCTAGGAGGTGGCATTCTCTAACGATCCTCCTCCCGACATTTCTCTTTTTCTTCTCCCTTTCAGGAAGGATTCCTCGGATTCAGTGCAGCGATCGCGTCTCTCTCGGCTACTGGAGCGACGTTGCTCCAGTTATGTGTAGCTTTGCGGTGCTGTCCCGACAATCCGGTTCTTGAATAATTGTCTTCCCTGCGTTCGGGGTGACGATACTACGCCCGAACGTAGTGGGATCTTACGTCAGCCCATGCCGGATCTGTGCGACATTGGTCGGAATCCGAGACCAGCTTTTGACTTCCAGACAGGGCGACCTTTTGCTACTCTAGACCCTTATTGAGTAGCTTGATACCCAAACATATCTCCCCTGGTCCTGGATTAGCAGATAGAATTTCGCGAGCTGCCATGGTATTTTGCACTGGTGTTGGTTAAACCCAATCTCCGTTGCTATCCTTTCGTGGCTTCCCCATCTCATCTCCAAAAAGGATGGCACGGACTCGTGGGAATTGGTTGTCATCTATGTGACACTCCCATGTCTTCTGATGCAGACGGGACATGTACGCCTTGTTTGACATGCGCTTCTTCTCTAGCTTGATGTTTTTGGCTTCATCAAGGAGTTGTTGATGACGCGCTTCTAGGGCCTGGGCCCTTTCGTCCAGCTCATCTGCAGTAAGTTCTGCAGCTGTAAGGATAGGTGTGGTTAATGCGGCATCGATGAGTTTATGCGCACCTTCAGTGATCACGTGTCCATCCACCGATGCTTCTTTTTTTGGCTCGTCTAGGATAAGTGCTCCATCCGAGTCTTCTTCGTATTCCTCGGCGATTACCTCCTCTGTGAGGGGGTATTTTGCCGGGGCCTTGTTGTTCTTCTTCTTCTTTGCCTTCTTGGCAGCGCCGGTAGCAAAGACGGCTTTGGGTCCGTTTGCCGGAGTCAAGCTCTGATCGGTACTTTCGGACATCTGGACCTCGGGATTATCCCCGATGTCCATGTCATCTTGCGCTTTGGGAGAGTGTTCCCTGGATCCTTCATCCATTGCTTCTCCTTCTTCTGCAGCTTTGGAGTTGTACTCCTCTTCGTATTCCACAGAGAACTTTCGGAAATCTACCGACATCATAGATTCATCCGAGGATGCGGGAACGTCGGCGTTTGTTCCTATTGCCTCTAGCACCGAGTCGGTGTTTTCTCCAGCATCGGCAGAGCCAGATCCGGATCCAACATATCCGACGAAGTGCGATGCGTGCTTCCTGAGGTACCTGCGGCTTTCACGATCAGCCATATCGAAACTTTTAATGGTTTCAAAGATTGCATCTACGCTAGCGCCTTGCAGTATCATACGTCTTAGTGTGTACCTGAGGAAAGGCATGTCTGTCCTGGCATCGTCAGAGCCGGAATCAGTGTCGTTGATATGCTCCTCCTGGATTTCGACTTCCACGGGTGGGTCGATCTGGGATCCGGCTTCTCCAGGGAGATCCACTCCAGATTCAACTTGGACCGTGAGGTCTTCTTCAGGCTCGGATTTCTCCACTATCTCCGCAACTGGTGCGGGCTGGGTGGGATTAGGGTTTTCTGAGATTCGGAACTCTGCCGCCTCCGCGGACAAAGGGGACCCAGAGGATTCTTCTGCCTCTATCATCACCGCTGGGGTGGGTTGGGCAGGTTCAGCGAAACTGATGTAAACATCGATCTCGCCAAAATACATGATAGTATAGGCAGTCATGGCCTCCCTAGCCGGAATCCAAGTCTCATCGAGAACGATGATAGGGACATCGTTGGCGTAGAGGATGCGACCGACGGCGATGGTCTCGCCGATTCCGATTCCGATTCTTGCAGATTCCGCTCGAAACGCAGATCCGAAGCTCACTTGCCCCACGGTGGGCGCCAACTGTCGTCGGATTGAGGACAAGTACGCCATGAGGGGGTCCTCGAGGCGTGCGGAAGAGAGGGGTCTGAGATGTACGGTGTTCCGGGACGGTGAGCACACAAGTTTACCCAGGTTCAAATCCGCCGGCTTTGGACGGACCCTACTCCTGCTAGCAATCCAGTAATACGGCAAAGCCGGAATATGGGTTACAATGGTATCGCCTGTGCGAGTTGAGGGTCTAAAGTATTGCGTGTTATCTGGTGCCCTAAAGGCTCTCCCTAGGACAGCTTATATAGATATCCGGCCTAGGGTTTATAGGAGAGATCAATCCGGCTACGATTAAGAGTCGGTTACAGAGTACATCTTGAACTACAAGTAACATTATGGGCCTAAGTCGGTAAGTCTTCTCGGCCTTCCCGTAGTCGGATTAGACTCCATCTTCTCTCTCTAACTGGGCCGCCCATGAAGCAAAGCTCTAACCCGAAGTGGGCCACCCTGGTCAGTGAGGAACTGTAAGGATACCTGGAAAGTATATCCCCAACAATTGCAATTTGCATAAGAAAGTGCATGATCATGTCCCTGCCAATGTGGTTTGTAGCATAGATATTCAGCGTGCCAGTGATACAACCATTTCTAGGAACCAAACCGAATTATGGTGCATGGCCGAAGCTAATATTAGGCTTCTCCAAAAGGATTTGGACACGGCCACTCGGAAGATCAGAGAATTGAACCGGTGATGGATTTCTAATATTGAAGATGGCTTTGATGCTGCCACTGATATTCAGAAGTTAGTGGCTGAAAATCGTGTTCCTAGTTTGGCTGATGTAGATGTTAATGAGATCGACGTGACAGTTTTGGAACAGGTGAAATCACGAGCAGATATTCTTCGCACATCTTTGTAGGTAGATGATTTTCAAAGAGTGATCCAAGAGTCGCCATGCAAATAGATTGTAATTTCGAATCATGAGTATGCCTTTCCTTCTGTTGTCAGCCTGATATTTTCTTTTCTTATGCGCTAGCAGTACTTTATGGTAACTACGTATTTGGCACACTGTATGAAATTGTATTGTACCTACCCTTTGCATATGGACAATTTATCTCGGTCTCGTTCTAGCCATTCAAAAAATGGAAAAACAATATTTTCCCGCGAGAAAGTTGAAATCTTATTTTGCACTTTTGTTTAGATCTGTAGACCCACGTTTTGCCGAATATTATCACATTATAATGAAAGGTAGTTCGAGAATGACAATGTCCTTATACCCATTAGCATGAATAAATTCGTGAAACTACTTGTGTGGCCCTAAAGTCAAACTTTTAGATTACAGTAGTAGATCGAGTACAAAAAATCAACTGATTGGCAAAACACAAGCCGAAATCACCTCTTCACCAAGAAGTCAACAATAATTTTAACTCTACGCTTGAAACACCTGCTGAAATGGCTCCTGTGTCCAAAATTCAAGCGGTACGAAATTTCCATCTCGCTCTTCAGTCCAGGAACAACGCGTCAAAGGCCATTCTTTAAAATGGTTTGTCTTGTAAATTCCCATGCGCCACACAATTCAAAGTTTCAAACATAGTAGTACCACTCGCGCCCTTCAGGCCGAATCCCTCAAGATCACCTTACACGACCACGGCCGTGCTCCTTCGGTCCCATCTCCCCTTCACATCCTCTCCACTGGCATGCCACCGTAGAGAGCGAAATCATTTTACCAGCTCCCGACACTGGCCCGCACTAGATCAGCTCCTCCGTACCCGAGGTCCACAATGTCGAAACCGGCTCAGCAACACCGTCATAGCTTTGTTGGATCCACTTCCGCGACTCCACGGCACCGAATCTGCTTCCTCGACCTTTCCATGACACTATAGAGATGGGGAGGCAAACCTGCTCAGCTGCGAACGGCGAGGTTGTAGGTCACCATAAGTCCGGCAAAGGCACGGGAAGGAAATCGCGTAATCACATTCACAAAATTCGTTGTCGTACACTTCATATGTTGTTTACGCATTTGATGTCTGAAAGTAGTTCATCGCTTGTTTCACTACATTCTCGCACTGAGTTTTTTATCTTGTACTCCAACATTTCTTGTCGAGCCATTGTATATGCATATGTTTGTCATTGTTCCTTCAGAGCTTTCAACCGCTTGCTAGCATTGTACTAACTTGCTCTACTACACACACCTCGCTCTTAAATCTCGTAGATATTTTTTTTGCTGATGCATGTAAGTTGATTTTCGGCCGACTGATGAGGGAGAATGGAATATTAGGGAAGATAGATTATTCAAGAATTCAAAATATGCAAGGTCGCTCAGCTTGTAGAGAGTTAAATCTTTCGTATCTACAACCACCAATCATGAAGTCCAGGTTTCTGATGTAGAATTTCATCCTCAAGATCAACAAAACACCGAGGGAGACCTGACTCAGGAAGATGGACCGGTCGAGAACCCCCTCCCTAATCAGCCTGCTTGTCCACTGCCAATGGTGCTTGCTCTGTCTTGTCATTGAGATATGTGTTGCATCTTCCATGTTTTGTACCTAAATTCCCACCAAATGTTGTGCAATACCATCTACTTAGTTCATGCACCATATATGTTTAGCATATCTTGCCTTACTATTCTTCTGTTCTATCCACGTCTCATTTTACATAGGACTTTGATAGATTAATGTATCGGTTATATGTGTCAGGAATCAGCTGGTTCACCTAAGACCCTTCCAGATATCAGTAGGAAGAAAAACTATGTTTGGGAAGCACTATGACATCATGCAAATTGCCACATGGCAACCGTCGTTAACGTCTGGTTTCCGCTGTTAACGGTCTCACTAACCTTGGTATAAGCCAAGCCCAACCAAGGTCTGCTAATTATTAAATGGGCCAGCCCATGAGGAGAGCCCAATAGGAATACAGTCCTTTACTGTTTTGTCCTACATTGTCTGGAATCGTCCCAGTACTCTAGTCAACAGTGGCCTGTACACTTTTGGGCCCGAAAATATTTTGGCCTACATGAGGCCCAAGTTAGCCCAACACTGTGCTACCACTTGAGGCCTGCACCAAGATGGCCCGGTACTATTCATCCCTGGTGCCAATCTAGTCTTCTACTGTTTAGGCCTGTTACTGTTCTAACCTTTTAGGATTTTCGCCCCATTACTATTTAGTACCTTTAGAGTTTGGGCTTTTTCTATTCATGTCGGTACTATTTGTCCTATTACTATAGTGTCCTCCCACTATACTAGTCTTTCAATGTTCTGGCATTTCACTATTCTGGCCTTTCACTGCTCTGGCCATTTACCGCTCTGGCCTTTAAAAGTTTTGGCCTTTCGCTATTCCGGCCATTTACTGTTGAGGCCATTCACGGTTCCGGCCATCCACTATTCAAGCCTTTCATTGTTCCAGCTTTCAACTGTTTAGGCCTTTCATAGTTTTGGTCTTCTACTGTTTTGGCCTTTCACTGTTCCGGCCTTTCACTATTCTGGCCTTTTACTATTCTTGCCTTCTACCATTTTGGCCTTTACAATTCTGACCTTCTACTAATTTGGCTTTTTATTGTTCTAGCATTTTACTGTTCCGGTCTTTTACTGTTCTATCCTTCTACTGTTCTCCCCTTTAAATTTTTGTTTTGGATCGTGCATGCGCACGTTGTTTCAACATTCGGCATGTTACTGCTCTGGCATGTTACTATTTCAGTATTTTTTGCTAGCGCCTACCTTTTGGCAAAACACAGGAATA
The DNA here is from genome assembly GCA_910589775.1 of Avena eriantha. Taxonomy (NCBI): domain Eukaryota; kingdom Viridiplantae; phylum Streptophyta; class Magnoliopsida; order Poales; family Poaceae; genus Avena; species Avena eriantha. Next base: position 482,209,011 of record OU342743.1, on the reverse strand, counting down.
TCAAGACATTAATTAATAAACACGCACAAATTAAAACTACTCATTACACAACAATAAAAGTTTATTACAACAGATTACACAACAAGATCAAAATTCTGAAAGATTACAAAGTGTTGGTATCATCAATAAGAGATCGGTACATGGCGATTAGCTTCAATGTATCATATGTTCTCTTCTTCAACATTTCAGCTACAAATCTAAGAGTAGCTACACCCTTTCTTTTTGCATGCAATACAACCTTTATATATATATATATCACCTCCATGAGTTGTTCTAGGTGAAATATTAAGTAAGTTGTTTGATTTGGAAATACAATGGGAGGATGAATGGGAAGAGGGATCACAACTTTCAATCCTACCTTCCGAGGACTCCTACTTGGTTTTAACTATAGCCTGCTAAAATATGGTGAAAGAGGTTAAAACAAAGAACAAGGGAAACAAGTAGGATTATATAAAGTAGAGATCATTTAAAGTAAGTATGAACTTATAGTAGCATCTTTAGGCTAACATTATCTCCTTCTCGAGCAGGTGCGACTCCTAGTCAATATTCCAGAAGAATCTGACCCGAGCAGCTGGAGCTCTAGTCCTTGTACTCCATTGTCATTTCTCTGCACTAAGGCGTGACATTTAAAACCCAATTAGCTGGGGATGAAACCTCTTGAAAAACACCAAAACATAACATTAAAAATTAGTAGATGTATGATTCAAACTAGATAGCTGGTTCGAAAGGATGAAAGCAGGTGAAAACACCAAAATATAGCATTAAAAATGACCAGATATAGGATTCAAACTAGATGGACATTTTCTGAATATAGCATTCATAGATAGAAACACAATTGAATATGAATGCAAATGCCATGGCAAGGTTTTATGTAGAATGACTTATTAACTTATTAGGCATGCAGGTTATATAACTTATTAACATGACAAGAAACTGGTCTAAGTAACACAAGGAAACCTCGCACTTCAGCCTTGGTTGGCATCAGATTGTCAGTGTTGGATCTTCTATGAGCTTTTTGCATGATTCGTTCGAGTGCTAAAAAAGAATAGCATCTATGAGTTAGTGTTGGAGGATTATAACGATAGCATGAGAATGTAGGAAAGGGAAATAAAAGCAAGAAGCTAATGATGTGGATAGGACCTAACATATGTGGGGTGCAAACGAAATGGCAATATCATGTAGGATATTGAGGAACATTATAACGATTTTGTAGCTTACGAGTACCAAAAAATAGCAAACGGGCAAGAGAAATTACCACTACGCGGCGAGGACGGGGGGGCAGGCAAGATTGAAGCGGGGGAGGCGGCTCATCATTTTGGGGTCAGCGATGAGTGATTTAGTGAAGCGCCCCCAGTAGGGTAGACGGCAGCGTTGGTGAGAAGATCCGGTGCGGTGAGGGAGTCGGTGAAATAGTTCCGCTGTGGAAGAGAGCAACGGAAGTGAAGGAGCTCCAGTGTGGAAGAGAGGGCTGACGGTGAAGCAGCTGGAGGAAGGTTGAGGTTGGAGGGATGTGGGTGAGGAAGTGGTGATGGGGGATATAGGTGGGATGATGCACACTTACCACCTATACCCCTCTATTATTGCAGTAGTCCTCTGGTCCTTGTTTCTGGACTAGGGATAGAAGAGGAATTTTGCATTTGCAAAAAGCGGGGCGGGATATTTGAATAGATGCGCAGGATGTTTCGGTGCTCTATGGAAATTTTGAGGTTGAAGTTTTCGACGTACGCTACTCCGACGTGACCACTCTCACGTGTTGGCCCCGTCTAGACCCACACGACACCGACAATATGCTTGCCAACATTTAAACGAGTTTCCACACATTTGCTAAAATTGATAAAGATTTTGAAGGCTTTCACATAAGATGACCAAGGTCGTGGCCATATCTCTGCTAGTTTATGATACAAGTCCATATCTGGTAGATCGCTGCATCTTGTGATTTCAAATGAAGATTCTAGATTTGATGGATAATGCCCAACTTTCATGAATTTCCAAACTTCCTAGCTAAATCTATGTAATAAAATGACTTTTTGACAATCCGAAGTAAGTATGTCTAATTTCTAACTACAAAGTGTGTGATATACCTTGACCTTGATGTTTTTAAAATAATTCAAATGTACTGCGGTGACCCAGCATATCACTGCATGATGTAGTACAGTATAGTCGTTGACATAACACCAATGAAACACTGTTCACTAGTATTACATCCCTCAGAGTGGTACAACAGAAACATAGAAGGTCCAAGACATGACTATAGATTAGAACTCGACTCTTTACAAAAGATCCAGAGAATACTCTAGGTTAAATAAGAAAAAAACAACTTCGTACAAATAAGAACCAGAAATAATTACTCAAAACCATCTAGTTAATAAGACTAGCATCTAAACTATCTAGCTTGCAATTGTTGCTAATGCAAAGCTCTACAGAAGTAGGTTTTATGGCTAGAGTATCTATTCCTATCTAATCAGAACTTTGTCTTCACTTCGGTTGATTTATATGTTGCCTTTATTGACTTCCTTGAAGAACTTGAGTTGTCGATGATGGTTTCTTGAGCAGAAACTGATGTTGACATTGTCTTCAATGGCTTAAGAATCTTGCAAAGGTTAAGAAGGTATGGTTGAGTATGAGCGTACTCAGCAAGTTCACTAAAAAGAAGTGTATGATGCACTATCTTTATAACCACAGACCGAAGGTTGTAGGCAATGCAGGTTTTCGTATACATTTCTTCAAAGGTTGCTTTTATTCTGAAAACTATGTCCGACAGCCTTCACAAGTTGACCAGAACCTTCATGGGGTTCCTTTCCTGCCGCGTTCGCAGTTCTTTCCCGGAACAAGGAGTAACATGTCACAGTTCTTACACTCTGCAGAGGTGCATTACTTTACCCATGAGAGACCATATCCTTGTTGCACAACCGGGCGAATCTTTCCCATCCACAATTCCATGATGTGGGGCCCATTAGATGATCCAAGCCAATAACTGCCCCCTCTTCGCGACCCCGCATGAAGACATGACCTCCCCAAGCAGATATACTTCCGTTAACCCCCATATAGACAGATATAACCGTGAAAACCCCTTGGACACTCTAGTGAGTAGATCATGTCCCTTGCAACCCCCATATGGGCAGATATACCTCCAATAGCGCCTCACGAAAAGTCTAGAAAACAATATCGTGGGGAACTAGGAGTCCCACCCATCTGCTAGATTCTCCAAGAGAAATCTATAGCCTCACGATATGGTCATCCGTCCATGCAAAAGGAAAAACATCCAGCTAACTTCTCTATTCCATTCCAAATCTCATGGTTAACGCGTAATATACGACGCTAGAATCACTAGCGACATGGGTTGTTAAGTCCAAGATATTATGTTCCTTTACCACTGGAACTATATCAGTAGATTATTACCATTTGGTAAATAATCCATAATCATTTTATTATGAAAATAGTGTTTTTTGACCTTTTTGAAATTAGGTGATGACAACATTTGAGTTATAAGCATTTGATAGAAAATAATCAAAGGAGATGAGAAAGTTGTGAACTTTCCTTTTGTGATTACAAGATTATGCACTCACGGTCTTCAAGATACTAGAGGATCCAAATTTTCTAAACAACATCATTGGTCCAGTAAGGACTAATCTTTAAAGAAGCAGGATGTAATTATGCAGATGTAATGTTATGCAGTTTGATAAACGCAAATCCCCAAAATAATCGTATCTGATCTAGGTTTGAAAACTATGAATGGTTTCTTTATAATGTGTTTCACTTTTATATCAGCGTCACATTTGTGCTTCTTATTAAGGCTTGTGAGAATGTGTGAAACAATATTTAAATATAACAAGTGGCATGTAATACTAAAGCACTCAAATGGGGCATGGTATTTAAAAGATTTCTTAAGCAAGATAACTAATCAATTAGAGCTTTTAAAGAAGTGTTTAAGGATTAATTTTAATGTTTCTTAAAAGAATAACTTTTTAGGAAAATATTACTTTATAAGGAAAAAGTATTTAAGGGTTTAACATGCAAAGTATAAAAGTGAAGTATAATAATATTCTAAGATTGAGGGGAATTGTTATATAGTAATTATGATGGGATTTATTATGTTAAGTTGTAAAGAGTTATGGGACTTATTATAAGGTTGTTGTTTGAAGTGGCAAAACAAATAACTTTTGAAGAAAAGAGTTCTTTGTTCAAGTTTAAACATTCTTTGTGGTTAATCGAATGTGATTGATGTCGTTTGCCTTTATCCCATAAGTTTGGACTTGAAATGCTTTACGACTTAATCTAGAATAGACAAAAGTTAACTATAAAAACATAAATATTCTTTAGGCATTATGCATGACTTGGTGTACCAAAGTTAACTTTAAAACATAAGTAGATCTAGGGTATGACGTGTTTAAAAGTATTAATAAGTTTTAAACCTTGCAACAAGCATGTTTAAAATTATGAGATCATTCACTTTCGGCTTAGGTGAATGATGAGTTTAAATGCGATTTGTTATTATGAATATAGGAAAGTAAAATTAAAGGGTTTTGATAATCTATTAGAGTTTGAAATCATGTTTAAGGATAGTTAACAGATAAGCACCATTCACTCTTATCATAATTGAATGACGTTAAAAATTTACTTAAATTATTGGTTTAGTTTGGATTTATGATTTAAAAACAGTTTTATAAAGTTAATAAGTTACATTTAAGTTTTATTATAGATCAAAGTTATGGTTTTGGACTTAGTATTGAGTTATTAGAGATGTAAGGTTTTATATATAGAATTGTGATGAGTTCTTACTCAAGAAATGTTTTAAAGAATTTACAAAATAGGTATTTATAAAATGGTGAAGGATTAATTATTTTAATATCTTGGAAACCTACATAATAATCTTTTTAGCATTTTTCTAGTGAAATTTATTTATTCAAGACCTCAAAAGTTACTTTTATTTAATTTTTGGTGTTATTCTTATTTTGATAAAACTCCACAAAGATTATATATATTTAAATATTTGCTTCAAGTTTTATTTGTAAACAAATTGAGTTAGTATTTTTATAAAATAGTAGCTTTACTTTCATAGGCAAAAATGTTTTTTATTCATTTTTAGGACTTTTCCTTATTTTATGAAATGTCAATTAGAATTTAATAGTGTTAATATTTATTTACATCTCATCTAACCTTAGTAAGTATATTTGTATTTCATCAGTTAGAGATTATTTATGTGATCATTTGATATATTACATGTATTTTTTGGATTTTTCTATATTTCTCTGGAATTAAAATAAGTTCAGGGGTATATTTGTAATTAAACATTTTTACTAGGGTTTTCTTTCTAAGACATGGTCCTGGGCTGGCCCGATCCGGCCCACTAGGTTGGGTCAAGCCAACACAGGGTCATTGGACCACCCCCACCGGCCTAGTCACTCCTCTCTCTCACCCTCTCAATCTTACATCTAGTAATGCCGATGGCGCCGCCCATCTTGGGCTCGATTCCGACGAACTCCGGCCACCGTGACACTCGGCACGATGCAAGACGATATGGATGATGCTACTTCTTGACGTTGTCCCGCTCGATTTGGCGTTGGCGCTCTCCGTTGGCCATGCTGACCTCTACCATGTGGCTAGGGTTTGAGGTCCGCTGGTTCTACCATGTGGCTGCCACCGTCATGTGCTGGTGCGGGTTGTAGTGCCCCTTCGGGGTGCTCCCCGTGCCACCACTTCTCTCTACCGCCGGCCATCTCTCTTCTTCCACTTCGGTACATTTGCGAGGATCTCGAGTAAGTCTCCTTGTACTACCCCGTCTATGATCCTCTCGATGATCTTCCTGGCCAAGCTATGTGTGATTATTGTGGTTACCCCCTATTAGGGTTCATCTCTGAACCTAGTGTTCATACCCCTATAGTGATGCTTAGTTAGGCATCTTGATTCATCTTGGTTGTGATAACTTTCTACATGATGTATTATTGTGGTGTAGTATCACACCCTTGTTGATCTTTAGCCTGCTACTCTGATTTCTATCAGTTAGCACTTTGTTTATTGCATTCAGTTACTTTATTCTTTGTTAGAGAACACTGTGGATGCATGGTTTATTTACTGTGGAAGCCTAAATGGTTATAGTTAGTAGCTTAACTCACATGGATGTGTGGTGCCTTACTACTAAGCTTTGTTGCTTGGCTTGGTACCCACTTTAACACATTTTCAGTTCAGTCTCAGGATTCCATCTTGGTACTTTGTAAAATTAAGATTACTAGAGCTTAGTCTCTTGTCTGTGATGTACTAGGAGATGATACATAACTGGATGATTCCTATTTTTTATAGGAAGTGATTTAATTAAGGGTCTCTGTCTAGTGTGGTCTGGAGATAGATAGTGTTGACATTCACTATCTTCTCAAATCAAAATGTCTCTTATGATTCCTAATTCATTTAGGAAAATGATTATGTGTTTTTGGACAGATGCTACTTAGGCTTATTCTTAACAAGTGATGACCTTGCTGGTGCAGAGGTGTTACCCAGTTGGAAATATACCCTGTACAAGTAGTGGTGATGTGTATTGATCTAGTTAAAAGTAGACCTACTAGTCTATATGTTGGTTTGAGACCATTACTTGTGAAATTACTATGTTCTTTACAAGTGGTTGTCTTAAGACATTAATTTGTGAATCTACTTTATTGGCTTCTACTGCCATGGGTTATCACTGTGGTACCTCCTGCTTGGAGTGTGCACAGTAATAACCTAGGTAGCATGATCTACTGGTATGCCCCTACCAATGATGCATAGACTAAGTGAAGGGTAACGGGTAGGCTACACTAGCGTAAAATCAAAAATTTCTACCGCGTCAACCAGGAATACTATTGTCATAGATCACGGGATTACCGCTAGACGCGCAGGTGCGGAACTCGATGAAGCACGTTGCGGCAGTGTAGATGTTCTACGTCTCCTCCTCGTCCTCGTCCCACGAGCAGCTCCCCTTCGCGCGGCTCGTCCAAGTGCTACAGATGCAGCACCTCCGAGGTATCCACACGTCCGGAGTGGAAGTCGTCACACGCCAGACTGCTAGGTCTGCGCGTGCAACACAGGCGGAAGAGGAGTGGCGGCTGGGTGGAATGCTCTCTCCTTTTCAGCTCGCCTCACTCCCTCTTATATAGGCATCCCTGGTGGGCTTCTACATTAGCAGCCCATTAGCAGCCTAAGCCTGGTCTAATTCGGATCCAATCCTCATTAGGCTTCCAGCCCCTAAAGTGTGTGACCCTATAGGTTCATACACGTATAGACATGACGCGAGTACACTTGCTCCGTCAATAGTTGGTAGCGGCCTCTAGCAAGACGTGCCAACTCCTAAACGCATATAAAGATCATTCGGACGAACCATCACAAGGTTGAGTACATGTCTTTCCCTTTGCCTCACGATATTTGGTCTAGCTCTAAGCTAACCTCTCTTTCTCGATACTATGATTCAGAATCCCTTTACTAGGTTAACTCTTAACCATATGTAGCACGGCCATGCATTTCTGGATCCGATCACTCGAGGGGCCCAGAGATATCTCTCTCAAGTAGAGAGGGGCAAATCCCATCTTGATTGACCGATGCCTTGCAGCATGTATCAGGACAAACCCGAAAGCTACCTTTATAACTACCCAGTTACGGAGTAGTGTTTGATAGCCCCAAAGTAGGTCGATCCACATCTCAAGTACATGCGACAATCTCAGGTCTAAGGACAAAACGTACACGATGTGTAGAGAGAGCTGCAAGTATTATTGCTAGTCTCATGTTGGGTCAGTCCAACCCCATGTTCATAACATGTGTCCACATCATTGGTTTGACATCTCCATGTCAATGACTTGCGAAACATAGTCATTAACCAATCGATGTGCTAGTCTAATATTCACGTGTGTCCTCGCATGAACTCCGACTAGGGACAATTATTAGATAACCATACAAGTAAAGAGTTTCACAAACAATTCACATAATTGCCAATCAATACAAGTTGCCTGGTATATGGATATTCAAGGAACATTATAATAACTCATGGATACACATGAAATACAATCATCTCTATGATTGCCTCTAGGGCATATTTCCTTCACTAAGGCTTTAGAAGTTTATGTTGGCTTATGAAAGATCAGATGATCTTACAAATGTTTTCTAGTCTACTAGATTAGGAAAATGACTGAATCTATGGTGATGGGTTTATTGTTCGTATGTTTGACTCAAGTAGCATTTGATGTACTGAGGTGCTGCTATGGTGCCTCCATTTCTTGGTGTGTGCATAGTAGTAACTAGTCAGCTAGATCTGCTACTTTGTTCTTTCTACTTGGAATTTAATCCCAAGCCTAAAAAGTGAAAGCTAAAGACAGACTTTAAACAAGAACGTATGCAATTTGTTGCCTCTCTACTCTATGATGACTATGATAGCCTTTATGCTAACCTGAGAGTATTCCCCACCAAAAGCTTCTACCTTGATGCATGAGGTTGCTTGTTTATCTTGGTCAGCTCAGCGTAGTGTTCTAGTCTTGATCTTGTTAGCATTCTCCTTCTGGAACAGGTGATACAGGCTTGATCTTGATCATCCCCATGACCTAGCTTCTGGATGTCTTCCTCAAGCAACCAGAGTGTTAGTGATTTGTGTGGATAGATCTATGTGGTCATTTGGATGCTAAGCAGAATGATTCTTGGTGATTTGATAAGGGCAGTGTTCTGGAGTATACAGAAGTAAGAATGACTTCTTAGCTATGTGGTGGAAATGCATGTGTATCAAGTGACCAATAAAGTGGTACTATGCTGCTACGGTTGTGTTCTTATCCTCCCTCTTGGTTGTCCTGTGTTGACAGCACACTATGCTGCATGCCAAGGTGTAAGCTGCTTGTGGGTGTGCCTGGTATGGGGCAAGTTCCCACTTCTGCAGCTTTCAAGCTGTGGATGAGTTCTAGTAAAATTATGATATTTTCCTGATGTTTTTACCTTTTGCCTTTACTGTTCTAGTGAAATTTTCCCATCATATTTTTGTCAATGATATTGGACTAAGACAATTTTGATAAGAACAAATACCACTCTTTGGAGAAACTTGACCCTTTTATGATTAGCTTACTGATGAACAGTAAGAGTGCATCTCACTATTAATTCTGAGAGCACTAATATTAATCCATAACCCTATTCCTCTTTTGTTTTTTCTGTCTTTGCTTGCGGGTATCAAACTTAGAAAGAGAATCTTTAGAATTTGACGATTTAGATTAGGACCTTTCTATTTTCAAGTTGTTGTAATCTTTTTTTATTCTTTGGTAATTTACGCATTCTTTTATTTATCTATAAAGACAATGTATTATTAATGGTTTGATATAATAAAGTTCAATTTCCTTCTTATAGTTGAACTTCATCTTTTTATATTACTTATATTATTCTAATTGTAATTTTATTTTTATCTATTAATTGTAAAGGAACAATAAAATATTACATTCCATATTTAATAAAGCTTGATTTTCCCTCTTTTTAGAGTTTAAGACTTGTTACTATTTGTACTTATATTATCTTGAATTCTCATTTATTAAAGTAATCTTTTATTTGTCTTGAATTATAACACAATACAACTATTAGTATATTATAGGAATTCATTTATTTATTTATATTTGAGGTTCAATTTCATTTTTACTAACTCCTTTCAAATTCTATACGTATTCAAATACATGTTTGAATCACTTCCCCTCTTAACCAAAGAGTTCTACAAAGGTCATGTCGAAATCTATCGCACCTTCCCTGATGTTTCCATCAGAACAAGAGAAATCTTGATCCCTCTATAGCTTCTTTAGTTTTGCGTGAAAATTCCATGGATTTTCTTATGCTATTTCGGGGTGTTAATCCTGGGATGTTACAGGTACCAAGTAGTAAAATATTGGAGAACCACCGCGAGTTTTGCAAGAGTCGACTTTTTGATATGAATGGTAATGACACCAAATTTTGGCCATTTTTTAAAAAATACAAAGAAACAAAATATAAAACGAAATACAACCATTCCGTTCTCTCTTGGTGTGTCACTATGTGCACTAGCTAGTTTCTATGGAAAAATATAATCTTAAAATTTGATAACTTTTGAAAAAATTGTATCACAATATATGGACTACCATGTATGAATATGCATGGCTTTCAAACCAGATGACCAAGGTCATGGCCATATCTTTTCTATAGTTTATAATAACCTGCCCATATTTGCTAGTTGGTGTGTATTGACATTTAAAATATTATTTACAAAGTAAGCTGCCAAATTTGAAGTTATTTCAATTTTCTAAGGTACAACAATGGCTTTTTTCATGAAGCAACTACAAAATATGGCTCAAAATCCCACTACCCTAGTTTTCACACAAAGTATATATAGCCTAGGGTTTAGGGTTCGGTGTTTATATCGGGTTGAGGGTTTAGGGTTCATGGTTTAGGGTTTAGGGTTTAGGGTTCATGTTTTAGAGTTTAGGGTTTTAGGGTTTATGATTGTTTAGGTTTTAGGGTTTAGGAATTTTCAATAATAATGTTCAAGCTTTATATATATGCTTATATTCATGGAGTAGAACGGCGTTATCGCAATTTAATGAAAGTATCTCAATTTTTGATCTATAAGTCCATAACACCTGCTTGGTAAGAGTTTAGTGTTCTAGGGTTAGGAGGTTAGGGTTCTAGGGTTAGGAGGTTAGGGTTTAAGGTTAAGGGTTTTGGATTTTCAATAATGTTCAAGCTTTATGCTTATATTCGTGGAATAGAATGGTGTTTCTGCAATTTAATGGAAGTATCTCAAATTTTGATCTATAAGTGCACGGTACCTTCTTGGTTTAGGGTTTATGGGTCGAGGATTTAGGGTTTTACGGTTTAGGTTTTATAGGTTATTTAGGGTTTACGGTTTAGCGAATTTTCAATAATGCTCAAAGATTTATGCGTATATTCATTGAATAGAATGGCGTTGCCTGATTTAATGAAAGTACCTCAAAATTTTATCTATAAGTAGATGATATCTGCTTGGCGTGAATAATTTTTTTACACTCCTTTATGTCTCTCTTAACTTGGGCCAAGTTTTATGCTCTTTAGGGTATAACAATATGACCTTCTTGACTAAACTGATAGGCTACCAGCTACGGATACCGTCTTTGAGTAAAACAAGAAATCCAAATGTGGTACATATAACTCACATCATTCTAGGCCCGTAATATAGTAGTTGAGTAAAACATCTCGAAAATGCAGGCTTAGCTGTGTAGTATATGGCACCTCCTATTACAGGTTTCTTTTTGATACTTAGCACATAAGGGTTAAACTATTCTTTGTCTCAATATCTACCCAAATTGCCCAATTGCAGTTGGATAATTTTTAGCAAAGTGGTCTCACTTTGGTTCTCACTAACCTCGTATCTTTCTTTTAGTACTACTAAAGACTACCAATCTTCAATTCTATCGTAAACTATCCTCATATAATCTCTCAAAACTACTAATAAAATTGTAGTTACTACCTTAATCCAAAAATTATCGTAATATTATAATACATATGACTTCTATCATATACCTACACTGTTCTTTACTTACTTCTACTTCAAGATTATTTACTATACACTTGTCATTTTTATACATATTTCAGGGTTTCAGAGCTAATCTCACCATGATCTTGTTATGATTTACCTAGTCATCATGATGGAAGAGCTATTCTCACCATGACGACTCTTCTTCTTATCTTACTATTAATGATTTTTAACAAAATTCTACTCCATCACATCGAATTCTCAAGTGAATGCACATGATTTACTTCCAATTGTATCAATACATACTCCAATGGTCTACCCTATGTAGTATAGTGGTATCAACTAGTGGTAAGATTCTGCTACTTCACGGAGATTCTAAATATAGACTCCATCACTAATACTACTACACATGATATCCTAATCTTAGTCATAATCTTCTTTGATATTTTAACTTACTTAAGATATCATAGTGGTGTTATACCTATTCATAGCTATACTAAAATGGCATTTCCATAAAAAAGACATATAACTAATCCTTAAGAAAGATGACAATGGCATCCAACTTAAGTGTGACAAAGTTTATCCGCAAGTGGATACCCATCACAATTCCTGGTTTAGATAAGATGGCTCCTATAGTCACTATCCAACCTACAAATCTTCCTAAAAGGGTTTTAATCCTAAGGTCAAAGCATATGCTCTGATACCAGCTGCGGTGACCCATCATACAACTGCATTATGTAGTACACTATAGTCGTTGACATAACACTAATGAAACACCGTTCACTAGTATTACATCCCTCATAGTGGTACAATAGAAACACAGCAGGTACAAGACATGACTATAGATTACAACTAGACTCTTTACAAAAGATCCAGAGAACACTCTAGGTTAAAGAGAGAGAAAGAAACTTCTTACAAAGAAGAACCAGAAATAATAATGCAGAACTATCTAACTAATAAGACTAGCATCTAAACTATCTTGCTTGCAATTGCTGCTAGTGCAATGCTCTACAGAAGTAGGTGTTATGGCTAGAGTATCTACTCCTATCTAATCAAGATCTTCTCCTTTGCTTTGGTTTATGTATCTATTGACTTCATTGACGTTATTGAAGAACTTGAGCTGCCGATGATGGTTTCTTGAGTATAAATTGATGTTGACATCATCTTCAACAGCTTAGAACCTAGGAAGGGTTAAGAAGGTACGGTTGAGTACGAGCGTACTCACCAAGTTCACTAAAAAGGAGTCTATGATGCACTATCTCTAAAGCCACATACCAAAGGTCATAGGCAATGCTGGTTTTCATAAACATTTCTTTAAAGGTTGCTTTTATTCTGAATACTATGTCCGACCGCCTTCACAGGTTGAATAGAACTTTCATGGAGTTCCTTTCCTACCGCGTTCGTAGCTCCTTCCTGGAATAGGGAGTAACATGGCACAATTCTTACACTCTGTAGAGGTGTGTCTCTTTTCCCATGAGAGACCTTAATCTTTGTTGCACTGCCGGGAGTATGTCCCCATTCAAATTTCCATAGTTTGAGGCCCAACCTAAGATCCAAGCCAATCACTGCCCTCTCCGCGATCCTAAATGAAGACACGACCTCCCCAAGAAGATATACCTCTGTTAACCCCAATATAGGCAGATATATCCCTAGCAACCGCTTGTAGACTCAAGTGAGCAGATCATGTCCCGGGAAACCCCCATATATGCAGATATACCTCCGACAGCCAATCACGGAAAGTCTAGACACCAATATCACGGGGAACTAGGGGTCCCACCCATCTGCTGAGTCCCCTCAAGGAAGCTACAGCCTCACGATAAGGTCATCCGTCCATGCGAAAGGAAGAAGACACAGTTGACTTCTCCGTCCCATTCCAAATCTCATGGTTAACGCGTAATATACGGTGCTAGAATCACTGGTGACATTGGTTGTTAAGTCCTAGATGATATATTCCTAAACAATGGCATTTCCATTTCCATTTATAATAGATTAGCTGATCACCCTGGATTAGTAACCGATACTTCCAGTTCATTATGAAAATAGTGTTTTTGACCTTTTTGAAATGAAGGTCATGACAACAGTTGAGTTACAAGCATAGAAAATAACGAAGGACATGAGAAAGTGTGAACTTTCCTTTTGTGATTGCAAGATAATGCACTCATGGTCTTCAAGACAATATAAGATCCAAATTCTGTAAACAATATGATTGGTCTAGTAAGGACTAATGTTTAAAGAAGCAAGATGCAAGAATGCATAAGTAAAGTAACGCAATTGGATAAACACGAATCCCCGGGATAATTGTATCTGATCTAGGGTTCGGAAACTGTGGATGGTTTCTTTAGAATGTGTTTCACATTTATACCAGCTTCACACTTGTGCTTCTTACTAAGGCTTGTGAGAGTGTGTGAAACAATATGTAAATACAATAAGTAGCATACAATATTAAAGCACTCAAATGTGGAATGCTATCTGGTAATTATGATGGGACTTATTATGTTAAGTTGTTAAGAGTTAAAGGATTTATTATAAGATTGTTGTTTGAATTGGAAAAACAAATAACTTTAAAAGAAAAGATTTCTTTTACGGGATTAAACAATCCTTATGGTTAATAGAATGTGATCGATGTTGTTTGCCCTTATTCCATAAGCTTGGACTTGAAATGCTTTATGACTTAATTGGAATAGACAAAAGTTAACCATAAAAACATGAATATACTTTAGGCATTATGCATGACTTGGTGTACCAAAGTTAACTTTAAAACATAAGTAGATCTAGGGTGTGCTGTGTTTAAAAGTATTAATAAGTTTTAAACGTTACAACAAGAATGTTTAAAGGTATGGGATCATTCACTTTTAGCTTAAGTGAATGATGAGTTTAAATGTGATTTGTTATTATGAATATAGTTTATCATATTAAAGAAAGTAAATTCAGATAATTTGAATAATCTATTAGAGTTGGAATCATGTTTAAGCATAGTTAAGAGATAAAAATAATTCACTTTTATGATGTTTAAAATTTACTTAAAATTGTTGGTTTAGTTTGGATTTATGATGTTAGAAGAGTTTTATGAGGTTAATACGTTACACTTAAGTTTTATTATAAATCCAAGTTATGGCTCTGGACTTAGTATTTAGTATAAAAGGATCTAACGCTTTATATATATAGTTGTTATTATTTCTTAAATGTTTTTTTAAAGAATTTACAAACTAGATTTTCTATAAAATAGGTAAGGATTTATTTCCTTAAAATCTTTAGGAATATACTTTTAGTATTTTTCTAGTAAAATATATTACTCAAGATCTTAAAAGTGATTTTCATTTATTTTAAAGTATTATTTGTATTTGTATAGAACTCCATAGAGAATTCAATGTCTTGAATATTTTCTTTAAATTTTGTTTGCAAGAAAAATAAATTAGTACTTTAATAAAATAGTAGACTTATTTTTATATGCAAAAATGATTTTTATCCATTTTTAGGACTTCTCTTTATTTTACTAAATTTCATTTAGTATTTAGTGATTTTAATACTTTGTTAAATTTTTCTTAACTTAAACAAGTAGTTTTATCTTTTTCTTAGGTAGGTACTATTTTTGTGAGCATTTTGATATATTATATGTATTTTTAGGACTTTATATGAATTTTATATTTTTTCTTCTAGTTCGGAAATATCTTATTGAATTTATTAAATAGAAAATTGATTTCTTTGTGGGGTAAATAGCTGGGCTATGGCCTGGTTGGTGGGAATTGGACCTGGTCCGATCGGGCCAAGTGATTTCAGCCCAGTAGGCTGGCCCATCACGGGTTGGGGTCTGTAACATCCCAAAACTTTAATCCAAGCTTATCAAGATCCAAATCCTCAAAATTAGGGTTAACAAAAAAATTGCCAATTAAAAATAGGAAAGCATTCATGTGTATGTGCATTTAAATTAGGAATCGATTTGAATTGCCATGGTTCTGTGATTCATTGCTTGTAAAATGATTCTTAGGTAAAATAAACATCATCTAAATCATTCCCAAACTTTTCCCAAAGAAAAACAACTCAAAATGAATAAATGAAGTGAATGGTCATTTTGGCCAAATTAACAATCATGCCTACTTTGGCTATTCCTAGTACTCAAAATTTAACAGAAACATTTGTGGATCTTTGTACCAGTTGCTAGTACACATAATGAGGTACCAAGGCCCACTTTGTGATCTGCTAAAAACATTCAAATACTAATTTTAAATGACAGTTTAAAATTAAATTCAATACATATGCCTAGATCACCCCTATTT
The DNA here is from genome assembly GCA_910589775.1 of Avena eriantha. NCBI lineage: Eukaryota > Viridiplantae > Streptophyta > Magnoliopsida > Poales > Poaceae > Avena > Avena eriantha. The sequence continues at coordinate 482,193,276 of OU342743.1, read as the reverse complement.
AAAAAACCATCCAAATGAACTCCATTTTCAAAACCCTTTCAACCAGAGACTACCTAGTACTAGTGGAGATCACTCAAAAATTTTGAACCCAAAATTCAAATTTTTGCTTCTTGCGGCCATTATGTCGAGCAGGTGGCAGACATAGATATTGCAAATCTTAGAACACTATAGTGAGTAGTAGTTTTGGTCACCATTTGGGCCTAACTTGGTCCCCTGGTCCCCCCAGCTAGAACCCTGGCCCTAACCCTGTCTCCCTCTCCCCTGTCTGTAACTCGTCGCCCGAAGCCTTGCCCCAGGTCGACCACGGACCGCACGCCTCAGCCCGTCCCGCGCTCTCCTTTGCTTGATGGGAGACAGGCGCCATCACACCGCTTTGCCTCGACCAGGCCCCGACCAAAAACGAGCAGAGGACAAGCCTCAATTGCTCGCACCCTTGCCGCTGTCCGCCATGCCCATCACCCTAGAGCGCCGTGCCCGCCAGAGCCGCACAGACCGCGCCTAGCTCTAGCATTGCGTGTCAGCAGCCGTAGCAGGCCCAGCAACCGCCTAGACATTGTGGTTCGCCGCCTCCCGACCAATAGACCGGAGGAACAACGTCGAACACCGCCATCTACGCCCAGTTCATCGCACGCTCACGACTAGTAGAGACTTCGCCTTGCCGCGCCTTTAAGCCTCAGAGGACTGCCAGGGAACAGAGCTTCCAACGCCACCCTCGCCCATGCCGAGAGAGCCCCGCAGCATCGTCACCAATGACCTCACCGTCGGCCGTTCTGTCCCCTCGTCGACCCTATATAAAGCGGCCACCCCAGCACCATTTCGCCACACTCCCACACTCCTCACCTCTCACTGATTCTTAACCACCTCTCGCCGAAGCCGCTCGAGCTCTGTCTCGTCGGAATTGAAGCCGAAGCCGCCGCAGCGGGAGGAGAAGGGTGTTTGCGATTTAGAGCACCCCAAGCTCCGCCGCAACAGCGCCTCGCCTCGCCATCATCTACCAGCCTGTTTTCCTGCCTCGCCGACCTTGCTGGAGCCCTGGTATGCCCCCAATCGACCCCCACTGCCGCGTCTAGGTCATGTTCTCGCCCGAGTGATCTGTCGTCGACGATGACTCACCACCGTTGGATCATATTTAGATCGTGTGGCCCAGGATGCTAGATACCGTTTTGGTTAAGTTGTGCCGCTGACTGGTGGAGCCCGCCTGTCAAGTAGCCCGCTGCGCGCGCTGTGCGTAGCTGGGCCGGCCCAGTTAGTTCCCGCGCGTGTGAAAGTTTCAAATTTAATTTTTTCTATTTAGAGTTAATCTAGTTTCTTCCCACTAGTTTAAAAATCAATTCTGGAAGTTTGACAAATCCAAATTGCATGAAACCAATTTTTCCTGAAAGGTATTGAAATTATCTACCCAAGCCAGTTGGATTTAATTCAATTAGAGTTATAGATATCTCCTAGTAAAAGTAACAAAACAGAAGCATTTGCACCTTCAACATTTTTATAAAATCAAGCAAGTTAGCTTTTGAGTTGATTCCAACTCTCAAAAATCACATTTTATCATACCTATATGAATATGTAATAATATTAAGGTTTGCATGCGGTAACTCTGGACTAGTACCAAAATAATGCTATATAGGCATTTCTAGTCACTTTAAATCATTAAATAATGAACTTAAAACAAAGTAATTATGAACCAATCCTTAAATCACATTCCCACATGTTAGAATATGTGGTGATGACATGTGTCCACATGATCCCATATTTTAAGTGGTGAATATTAAATCTTAGTTAATTTTTCAATGAGTAGAAATTACTCTTCTAAATTAAACAGAGTGAAACTATTGAATTAATCTTGTGATGCTTGTGATGATAATAGATCATCAAATGTGTGCCTTAGAGTGCTAATTAGATTTGTTAAGTATTATGTGGTGATTGTGTACTCCGTATGTATTTATAGACGATAGTACCGACCAAGCTTTCGAGGAGGAGGAGTTCTACCAAGAAGAAGAAGAAAACTTCAACCACTGCACCTACCAAGGCAAGCTATTGTAGCAAGCTAGAATTAAGCTAGTTAACTTGATCAAAGATGCTATAGACATGCTTGAGTCATATCACCTTGACTATTAGTTACCCTAAGTTTTATTTTCCAGCTTTACTTCCTTTACTTTACCCAAAGTTCTTTACTTGTTTTGAAGGTAGCATAAAGAGTATAAAACTTGGCCTATTTAGATAAGCTTTAGATGTCATTCTATGGCATGAGATTGAACCCATATTTTTGACTTTAGTGAACACACTTAACTTAGTAGTTTAGAGTAGATTAAAAACTTGAGTCACTTTAGATGGGAACACTTGGTGAAAATGAATTATGAAAATCTTGGAATGATGAGTCATTCTATTGAGATGTTTTGACACGTGTTGAGAAACACAAATGGTTTATGATGATGAAAATGTTGAGGCATGATCCTTAACCCTTTTATAAAACTGATGGTTGGATTCGGATGCGATACCATTCCAAATTTACCGTACAACCACACTACCTGAATTGGGTAAGGCTTAGCTGGAAATTTATATGCATTAGTATTAGTTCCCTCGCGGGAGAGGTCTGAGCTGAGGCTACCTCTCAATGTTGTCCACCTCTGCAGTGCCCAAGATGACTGATGGTCATGGTTGGGAGGCCATGCTCATAGGATAGGTGCTTATACTAGGGTGTGTAAAGGGAAAGTTATGTTTGATTATCTGCATACTAAGTATGATGATTCAGGGTTATCCCTGACAGATGTATCGAATCTTGTGGTGAAAGTGTACCACCTCTAAAGAGTGTCAAACTATTCGAATAGCCGCGTCCACGGTTATGGACAGTTGGAATGGCCATACTGTTTCGTTGTCAGATGTTTTCAAAATGACTTATGAAAGGAATGATGAATTTTGACTTGACCACAACAGGGTTGTATTTTATGACAATAGCTTCCCAACTTAAGTGATTCTAGAACTTTATTTTATCTTTCTTTGCTTCTGAACTCAACTTAGGTTTCAAACTTAACCTTATATTTAAACATAGAGTTAGCACCTGAATCAAGAACTATATTACTTGTTAGTGGTAGTTTGCGAGTACTTGAAGAGTACTCATGGCTTTTTTCCCTAGCTATTCTCATGGCCAGACTATGAAGGAGACTACCAAGATGATGGCCAGCAGGATGGCTATGATAACTAGGACTATCTGCCTACGTCAGCATTGCCTGTAACCCTGAAGATGGACCCCACCGCTACGCTTATCTTTTATTTCCGCTGCTTGTTGTATTAAGACTGGATCATGAGATCCTTATTTGTGTAAGAGCTTATGTATGGTTTGTAATGGATGATGTACTGTGATATCCAATTCGTTATGTCTCGCAAAAATGGTAATCCTAGGATTGCGAGGTATGGCATAATGGGCATCTGGGATTAAAAATCCAGGTGTTGACAAGTTGATATCAGAGCCATCCTGACCATAGGAGACCCTAGTAGAATGGACGTCCGAACAAAAAACTTAATTTCAAAACCAAAGTGAGTATTTATGAAAAACTATTTCCTCTTGGGAATTCATTCTTTCTCAAAAAATTCATGTTCCTCAAAATTCTTACATTACTACTTAAAATTTGACACACTTGACCACTTCACTAATTTCCTCATCCTAAATTCTTGTAGATGGAGACTCAGTTCAGCAAGTTTTACCAGTTGGGAAACGAAGGTCAGCTGATTTTCGAGAGGGATCTAGATTCACTATCGGAGTTACTGGGACGCCCACATCCGGAGTTTCTTGGAGCTCAACTTCCAGGACCCCCAGGAGGAGACTTAAAGTGGCTAGTCACCGCGGATCTTAGAGGAAGCATCGAAGCACCAACTTCTGGGAGAATTCAGTTCTTCGTGAGAGAGAACAACTGGCTAGATGGATTAGCCAGGGCAATGCATGAAGCTCTCGCACGTCTATGTGCCCTCAGCGTCAACCAACTCCTAGGAACCCGTTTTGTTCACTATGCAAGACGTGACTTCATGGGAATGCCGATGGAGATGCCAAGTCAGCTCGAGTTAAGGTGTCAAGTGGAGAATCTTGACTTCTTATTGCACGACAGACAGCAGGAACTGGACAATGCTAGAGAGTTAGCAAACCAGAATCGAGCCATTGCCGACCAGTAGGCCCAGACTTTCGCACTGCTCGTCTAGGATCGCCAGTCTCTTCACCACCAGCGTGCAAAGAAGGATCGCACCATCGCCCGTCTTCGCAAGAAGGTGGCTGACCTCGAGAAGACCGTCAAGGAGCAGGAAGCTCAGCTTGCAGCAAAGGAAGAAGAACAGGAGGGTGAAGACATCCAGGGAGACATGGATTCTTACCTCAGCAACGATGATGACTTTCTGGAGGAGGATGCCGTGGACTTCTACACTGATGATGAGGACTCTGACTTCATCGACGATGAGTAGATGCACTAGAGCACTGTCGTAGCATGAGATGTATCGTTCCCACTGTATCGTAGCTTGCAGAATGGTTCTTCAAACCATCTGCTTTCCTATGATTGTTGTGGTGTGTGTTGTATCGCGTGCTTGTTTGCATGAATGAAATGGAATTAGTTGAAAAACCTGAGTCTAACTCAAAGTTTTAGATTTGAAACCCAAAACCATGAACCTTAGAATTTCCCTCTTAACCCTATATCTATCTCAATCTTCAGATGACTCGTGGGAACCAAGGAGGGAGCAGCTCATCGCAAGACCCAATGCTATAGATCCTACAGAATCTCATCGCAGACCGTGAAGCAAGTAGGGCAGAGCGCCAAGCCAACTTAGCAACACTTCAACAGATTGCCCAGATGGCTCAAAACAACCAAGGGCATGGAAATCAGGATCACCATGGATCCAAACTCAAAAACTTTCAGAATACCAATCCCCCAATCTTCAACCAATTTGAAAACCCACTAGATGCTGATGACTGGTTGCAGACCATGGAAAACAACTTAGAAGTTGTAGGAGTTGATGAAAACGAGAAAGTTCTCTTCGCCACCCACTATCTGGCAGGAGATGAAAGAGCTTGGTGGACTAGTATCCGTAACATGAACCATGGTCAAGTGATGACATGCGAAGCCATCAAAGTCAAGTTCAGCCGCACCCACGTGCCGCAAGGTCTAGTCACCAGAATGAGGGATGAGTTCCGCGACTTGAAGCAAGGCAGAATGATTGTGGTAGAGTACCGTGATAGATTCCTATCACTTGCCAAATATGCACCTGATGAGATCAACACGGAGGCTAAGAAGAAGGAGAGATTCCTGAACGGACTGCACGATGAGATGCAGACTATCCTCGTGAACATCCGTTTCCAGGACCTCGAAGAGCTAGTCGACTCTGCTATTCAGATGGAAGGGAAGATTAACCAGGCAAACGACAACCGCAAGCGTCGTCTAATGCAGCCGTCTGGATCCAGCAGTCACCAAAAGTACCGTCCCAACCCCTCATCGGGATATGCACCAAGGAACAACCGACCCCCAATGTCTCGCCCATGCTACCTCAACCGTAGCGGAGGCAATGGGAAGTCCGGAGGAAACAATCACAACTCTGGCAATGCTAACAATTTCAACCGTGCACCTCCTAAGAGCAACAACAACAACAACACTGCACCCAGAACTGGCAGCAATGTTGTGCCTATCGCCGTCAAGGACAAGTCCCAGATCACTTGTTTCGAGTTTGGAGTGAAGGGTCACTATTCCAATGACTGTCCCAAGAAGACTACAGCCAATGCCAATGTGAATGCCCCAGCTCAGCAGCAGCATCGTGTTCAACCAGGAAGAAGATTTTCCCCAGGGAACCCTCACAACCACAATGGTCGTCTCTTCCACATGAACGCAGAAGAAGCCCAAGAAGCGCCAGATGTAGTGTTGGGTATGTTTTCTATCAAATCAGTCTTAGCAAGAGTATTGTTTGATTCCGGAGCATCGCATTCATTTGTCACCGAAGAATTTGCATGCACTAGTAAGATTCACCCAACCAACTTGAAGCATGTCATGATAGTTAAAATCCCCGGTTCAACAACCAAAGCTAGAAAAATATGCAAAGCTATGCCTATCAGAATACATGCGATAGATTTTTATGCCAACCTAATTGTACTTGGAACCAAAGGATTAGAAGTAGTACTAGGTATGGACTGGATGTCAAAGCATAAAGGACTGATAGACTATGCTAAGAAAGCCATCACCATGACCAGTAGTTCTGGAGTAACAGTAGAGCATCTATCTGAAACCTTACCTCGTCAATTCAAGTGCAACAAGAATCTAGCCCTACCCACCATAGACCAAGTCAGAGTAGTCTGTGAATACCCCGACGTATTCCCAGATGAATTGCCAGGTATGCCCCCGGATAGGGATATTGAGTTCATTATCGAACTAATCCCCGGAACCGGACCCATAGCCTAGAGACCCTATAGCATGAACCCCTCAGAGTTAGTGGAACTGAAGAAGCAGTTGGATGCCATGTTAGCAAAAGGCTTGATTCAACCAAGTGCATGGAGATCACCAGTGTTATTCGTCGACAAGAAAGATGGAGGCAACCATTTGTGCACAGATTACAGAAAGTTGAATGACGTCACCATCAAGAACAAGTACCCCTTGCCAGAGATAGAGGATCTATTTGATCAGTTGACTAGAGCCCAGGTATTCTCAAAGATTGATCTTAGGACTGGTTATCACCAACTTAAGATTCGTGCAACGGATATTCCGAAGACCGCCTTTACTACTTGCTATGGTTTATATGAGTATACGGTTATGTCTTTTGGATTAACCAATGCCCCTGCTTATTTCATGAATCTCGTGAATAAGATCTTTATGAATTTCCTAGATAAGTTTGTAGTTGTGTTTATCGACGACATCCTTATCTACTCCAAGTCAGAAGAAGACCATGAGCAACATCTGAGAATCATCCTAGAAACCCTGAGAGAGCATCAGTTATATGCCAAGTTCAGCAAGTGTAAGTTTTGGCTGAAAGAAGTAGGATTCCTAGGACATATTGTGTCTGCCGGAGGAGTCTCTATGGACCCCGCCAAGATGAAAGATGTCGAAGAATGGGAAGCTCCAACCACTCAAACCCAAGTTCGTGCATTTCTTGGATTAGCGGGCTACTACCGCAAGTTCGTAGAAGGATTCTCGAGCATCGCCAGACCCATGACTCAATTGTTGAAGAAGGACAAGAAGTTTGAATGGACAGACAAATGTGAAGCCAGTTTTCAGGAGCTCAAGAAAAGATTGGTATCAGCCCCAATATTGATCATGCCAGACATCAAGAAGCCGTTTGATGTGTATTGTGACGCATCCAAGATTGTTCTAGGATGTGTATTAATGCAAGAAGGCAAATTCATCGCGTATCTGTCTTGACAACTGAAATAGCATGAGAAGAACTATCTGACCCATGATCTTGAGCTAGCAGTTGTGGTTCTAGCATTGAACACATGGCGTCACTATCTGATGGGTAATCGCTGTGAGATTTACTCAGATCACAAGAGTTTAAAGTATATCTTCACTCAGAAGGAGCTGAATATGAGGCAAAGGAGATGGATAGAGTTAATCAAGGATTATGACCTTGACATTCACTATCACCCCGGCAAATCCAATGTGGTAGCGGATGATCTTAGCAGATTGCCGTGTAGGCTAAACACCATGATCAAGGAGAAGAAACCAAGTTTGTATGAGGAGTTGGAGCAGTTCAGAACTAAACTAGTTAGCAAAGGATTCTTAGCTAGCATTGAACTTCAACCCACTTTGATTAGCCAAATCAAGGAATCCTAGAAGGGGAATGAAAGTATCGACATAATCAAACGTCGTATCAGTACACGAAAAGTACCTGGATTCACCGGAGATGGAGAAGGAGTTATGTGGTACAAAGGACGTATCTGTGTACCAGCAGATTCGGAGCTGAAGCAAGTTATCATGAAGAAAGCTCATGATACTCTTTATTCTATCCACTCCGGAGGAATGAAGATGTATCAGGATTTGAAAGAGCAATTTTGGTGGCACAAGACGAAGAGAGAAACCGGAAGTTACATCGCCAAATGTGACATTTGTCAAAGAGTCAAAGCAGAGCATCAGAGACCTGCAGGACTGTTGCAACCATTAAAGATTTGGGAATGGAAATATGATTTCGTCGGAATGGACTTTATCACCGGTTTGCCTACTTCAAGTAGGAGAAATGACTCAATCTGGGTCATAGTTGATAGACTGTCCAAGGTAGCTCATTTCATACCTGTCAAGACAACCTACCATAGTGCGAAGCTAGCAGAGTTGTATATTGCTAGAATTGTTAGTCTGCATGGAACCCCCAAGACCATTGTATCCAATCGAGGAACTCAGTTTACCTCAAGATTTTGGCAGAAAGTCCAGGAAGGATTGGGAACCAAGTTGAACTTCAGTACCAGTATCGTCCGCAAACTGATGGACAGACTGAGAGAGTCAACCAGATCTTAGAGGATATGCTTAGAGCTTGTGTGTTAGAATATGGATCAAAATGGGAAGACTGCCTCCCTTTCATAGAATTCTCATATAATAACAGTTATCAAGCTAGTTTGCAGAGGGCACCATTTGAATTCCTATATGGAAGGAAGTGTCGTACCCCTTTGAATTGGTCGCAAGTAGGAGAGAGTCAGATCTTTGGACCCGACATTCTCCGAGAAGCCGAAGAAAAGGTTCACAAAGTCCATGAGCACATCAAGACCGCCGAATCCAGACAGAAGAGTTATGCTGACAAGAGAAGGAGAGACCTGACATTCAATGTCGGATATTTTGTCTATCTCAAAGTTTCACCATTGAAGGGAACCCAACGCTTTAGTCTGAAAGGAAAGTTAGCCCCTAGATATATCCGGCCATCCAAACTTCTGAACCATCGAGGAGAAGTATCGTATCAACTGGAACTACCTGAAGAGATGTCAGCCATCCCCAATGTGTTCCATATCTTGTTACTTCGCAAATGCCTAGAAGTGCCAGAGAAGACTGAAGTTTTCAAGAACATCGATCACAGAGTTGTAGAGATCAACAATGACCTGACCTATCGGGAAGTGCCCATCCGTATCTTAGAAGAATCCTACAGAACCACCAGGACCAGGAGCATCAAGTTTCTCAAGATTCAGTGGAGCAACCATACCGAGGAGGAAGCTACTTGGGAGCGCGAAGATTACATTAGGACAGAGTTCCCAGATCTCTTTAGTTCCTAGTTTTCTTTGTAAATCTCGGGATGAGATTTTGTTTAAGGGGGGAAGGTTTGTAACATCCCAAAACTTTAATCCAAGCTTATTAAGATCCAAATCCTCAAAATTAGGGTTAACAAAAACTTTTCCAATTAAAAATAGGAAAGCATTCATGTGTATGTGCATTTAAATTAGGAATTGATTCGAATTGCCACGGTTATGTGATTCATTGCTTATAAAATGATTCTTAGGTAAAATAAACATCATCTAAATCATTTCCAAACTATTCCCAAAGAAAAACAACTCAAAATGAATAAATGAATTGAATGGTCATTTTGGCCAAATTAACTATCATGCCTACTTTGGGTATTCCTAGTACTCAAAACTTAACAGAAACATTTGTGGATCTTTGCACCCATTGCTATTACACATAATGAGGTACCAAGACCCACTTTGTGATCTGCTAAAAACATTCAAATACTAATTTTAAATGAAAGTTTAAAATTGAATTCAATGGATATGCCTAGATCACCCCTATTTCAAAAACCATCCAAATGAACTCCATTTTCAAAACCCTTGCAACCAGAGACTACCTAGTACTAGTGGAGATCACTCAAATAATTTGAACCCAAAATTCAAATTTTTGCTTCTTGTGGCCATTATGTCGAGCAGGTGGCATGCACAAATCTTGCAAATCTTAGAACACTATAGTGAGCAGTAGTTTTGGTCACCATTTGGGCCTAACTTGGTCCCCTGGTCCCCCCAGCTAGAACCCTGGCCCTAACCCTCTCTCCCTCTCCCCTGTCTGCTCCAGTAACTCGCCGCACGAAGGCTTGCCCCAGGTTGACCACGGACCGCTCACCTCAGCCTGTCCTGTGCTCTCCTTCGCTTGTTGGGAGACGGGCGCCATCACACCGCTTCGCCTCGACCAGCCCCCGACCAAAAACGAGCGGAGGACAAGCCTCAATTGCTCGCGCCCATGCCGCTGTCCGCCATGCCGATGACCCTGGAGCGCCGCGCCCGCCAGAGCCGCACAGACCGCACCTAGCTCTAGCATTGCGTGTCAGCAGCCGCAGCAGGCCCAACAACCGCCCATACATCGTCCTTCGCCGCCTTGCGACCAACCAGTAGAGACTTCAGCTTGCCGCGCCTTTAAGCCTCAGAGGACCGCCGGGGAACAGAGCTTCCAACGCCGCCCTCGCCCATGCCGAGAGAGCTCTGCAACGTCGTCACCGATGACCTCACCGTCGCCCGTTCTGTCCCCTCGTCGACCCTATATAAAGCGGCCACCCCAGCACCATTTCTCCACACTCCCACACTCCTCACCTCTCACTGATTCTTAACCACCTCTCGTCGAAGCCGCTCGAGCTCTGTCTCGCCGGAATTGAAGCCGAAGCCGCCACAGCAGGAGGAGAAGGGCATTTGCGATTTAGAGCACCCCAAGCTCCGCCGCAACCGCGCCTCGCCTCGCCTCGCCGTCGTCTACCAGCCCGTTTGCCTGCCTCGCCGACCTTGCTGGAGCCCTGGTATGCCCCCAATCGACCCCCACCGCCGCGTCTAGGTCACGTTCTCGCAGGAGTGATCCGTCGTCGACGATGACTCGCCACCGTTGGATCATCTTTAGATCGTGTGGCCCAGGATGGTAGATACCATTTTGGTTAAGTTGTGCCGCTAACCGGTTCAGCCCGCCTGTTAGGCAGCCCGCTATGCGCGCTGTGCGTAGCTGGGCTGGCCCAGTTAGTTCCCGCGCGTGTGAAAGTTTCAAATTTAGTTTTTTCTATTTAGAGCTAATCTAGTTTCTGTCCACTAGTTTAAAAATCAATTCTGGGAGTTTGACTAATCCAAATTGCATGAAACCAATTTTTCCTGAAAGGTATTGAAATTATCTACCCAAGCCCGTTGGATTTAATTCAAGTAGAGTTATAGATCTCTCCTAGTAAAAATAACAAAACAGAAGCATTTGCACCTTGCAACATTTTTATAAAATCAACCAAGTTAGCTTTTGAGTTGATTCCAACTCTCAAAAATCACATTTTATCATACCTCTCTGAATATGTAATAATACCAAAATAATGCTATATAGGCATTTCTAGTCACTTTAAATCATTAAATAATGAACTTAAACCAAAGTAATTATGAAACAATCCTTAAATCACATTCCCACATGTTAGAATATGTGGTGATGACATGTGTCCACATGATCCCATATTTTAAGTGGTGAATATTAAAACTTAGTTAATTTTTCAATGAGTAGAAATTACTTTTCTAAATTAAAAAGAGTGAAACTATTGAATTAAACTTGTGATGATAATAGATAATCAAATGTGTGCCTTAGAGTGCTAATTAGATTAGTTAAGTATTATGTGTTGATTGTATACTCCGTATGTATTTATAGATGATAGTACCGACCAAGCTTTCGAGGAGGAGGATTTCTACCAAGAAGAAGAAGAAGAAGAAGAAAACTTCAACCACTTCACCAACCAAGGCAAGCTATTTAGAAAGCTAGAATTAAGCTAGTTAACTTGATCAGAGATGCTATAGGCATGCTTGAGTCATATCACCTTGACTATTAGTTACCCTAAGTTTTATTTTCCAGCTTTACTTCCTTTACTTTACCCAAAGTTCTTTACTTGTATTGAAGGTAGCATAAAGAGTATAAAACTTGGCCTATTTATATAAGCTTTAGATGTCATTCTATGGCATGAGATTGAACCCATCTTTTCCACTTTAGTGAACACTCTTAACTTAGTAGTTTAGAGTAGATTAAAAACTTGAGTCACTTTAGATGGGAACACTTGGTGAAAATGAATTATGAAAATCTTGGAATGATGAGTCATTCTATTGAGATGTTTTGACACGTGTTGAGAAACACAAATGGTTTATGATGATGAAAATGTTGAGGCATGATCCTTAACCCTTTTATAAAACTGATGGTTGGATTCGGATGCGATACCATTCCAAATTTACCGTACAACCACACTACCTGAATTGGGTAAGGCTTAGCTGGAAATTTATATGCATTAGTATTAGTTCCCTCGCGGGAGAGGTCTGAGCTGAGGCTACCTCTCAATGTTGTCCACCTCTGCAGTGCCCAAGATGACTGATGGTCATGGTTGGGAGGCCATGCTCATAGGATAGGTGCTTATACTAGGGTGTGTAAAGGGAAAGTTATGTTTGATTATCTGCATACTAAGTATGATGATTCAGGGTTATCCCTGGCAGATGTATCGAATCTTGTGGTGAAAGTGTACCACCTCTAAAGAGTGTCAAACTATTCGAATAGCCGTGTCCGCGGTAATGGACAGTTGGAATGGCCATACTGTTTCGTTATCAGATGTTTTCAGAATGACTTATGAAAGGAATGATGAATTTTGACTTGACCACAACAGGGTTGTGTTTTATGACAATAGCTTCCCAACTTAAGTGATTCTAGAACTTTATTTTATCTTTCTTTGCTTCTGAACTCAGCTTAGGTATCAAACTTAACCTTATATTTAAACATAGAGTTAGCACCTGAACCTATAACTATATTACTTGTTAGTGGTAGTTTGCGAGTACTTAAAGAGTACTCATGGCTTTTGTCACTGGCTATTCTCATGGCCAGACTATGAAGGAGACTACCAAGATGATGGCCAACAGGACGGCTATGATAACTAGGACTATCTGCCTTCGTCAGCATTGCATGTGCCCCTGAAGATGGACCCCACCACTACGCTTATCTTTTATTTCCGCTGCTTGTTGTATTAATACTAGATCATCAGATCCTTATTTGTTTAAGACCTTATGTATGGTTTGGAATGGATGATGTACTGTGATATCCAATCCGTTATGTCTTGCAAAAATGGTAATCCTAGGATTGCAAGGTATGGCAGGGCATTTGGGATTAAAAATCCGGGTGTTGACAGGGTCAAACCCCCACCTTGGCCCTCTCTCTCTCGCACACCACACTCAGGGACTCAATACCTTGACCTCGCATCCCCTCACACACTTGACCGCTGCCACCTCCCTTCATCCCGGCCGTCCCGACCATGGCTGACCACAACTAGCGCCACCTGGCGCCGCTCTGCCTCTCTACGGTGCCCAACACCCGCGCGCGCACACCCCGTGGGAAAACCTAGGCTCACCGGTCAGGCTGTTGTCCATGGCAACGTGGTATGGCTCCTTTTGATCCCTATCGTCTCCGCCACTCGGCTCTAGGTCGAGGCCCGCCTCTTGCTACACTCTCTCGGTGACCTGATTTGATGTGACCTGGACATCACGACGGTGGTGTGGGTGCTATGTTTGCTTCTACTACCTTAACCTTGACACCGGTGGGATGGCAGTAGTGGCTGCAACCTCGGCATGCTTTGGTATGCTGCCTTGTGGCCTTACTTTGATGGTGTTGTACAGTTGGGCTATTCCTATTGCAAAGATGATGCCGTGTTGTCCACTACTACATCGACGCCGGCGGGATGGTGTTGTAGACGCAACCCTAGCATCCATTCTTCGATGCACCTATTTGTATGGGCATGGTGAGTTTTTGTTGTGACCGGCTTTCAGGCTGATGTTCTGCTATGTTGGTCATAGGATAGTGGTGATCTCTTGGTTATGATGGTGTGCCTAAGCGATACCAGTGGTGCCGATTTATATTTGATGGAATGCTGCTAAGTGTGCTAACAAAATCTGGATGACTTAATCATGCCTAGCATGTGTGACTCTTATTGATACTCTGATTTTGCTGATTTGAATCTAGGTAATATTGTAAATCTCAATGTTGTTTTGAGATGGCAAGCACTAGTGAGTTAATGGTTATATGATTATATCCTAATACTTTATGGCTATTTTTGGTGGATTATAAGTAGGGTAAAATGATGTTTGAAATTAAATGATTCCTAGATTGGTGGCTAGGAAAATGATTTATGTTCCATTTGGAATTGCTCGCAAAGGTGGTTTGTATACAATATATGTTAAATTCTGATCCTGTTGTCTAAGTGCTGGTGGATTATACAATGACGGTTGCAGCCTTGCTGCAGATTGGGAACTTGAGAAAAATCTAACTTACTGGTATTGTTGAAAGTGAAATAATGGTGCAATTGATTCCTAGTTTTTGGTACTAGGAAAATGATAAATCTTGTTTTGGCCAAAACAACTAGGTGGTTAACTGCTGTGACAAATTCCCTTAATTGGTCTGTGACTGAGACTTCCACTTTGGTGCCTCCATATTGGAGTGTGCATAGTGGTAGATCTTGTTTGCATGATATTCTGTTATGGGTGTTACTAATGGCCAGATCTGCCCCGCGCAAGTGATGCAAAGACTGGGGCTTAAAATTATATTTGAACAAATTTATGTACTTTATTCTTGGACTAATCTATGATGCAAAGGCTGAGGTATTGCTTGGTCAGAGCAAACACTTATTTTTGGTGCCTTAAACCTCTATGATGATTTTGGCAAAGAAACCCTTTGCAATACTGACAGTACCACTCCATCCAATCCTCCTAGAAGAAAATCTAATTGAAGAAGATGGAACTAGTTGAAGTGTATTATTTCATTTGTGTTCCTAGATCTGTATGCAAGATATAAGAACAAATGCTGCATGATCTGGTGGTAATTTTATTTACCTTGCTACCTGATGTAGATAAGTTGATAGTAGATCTTGAGCAACTAGTATGTGAGAGTGGCTTACCCTTGATCAACTACTGATGCTATCCCTCTCCTTATAGCTCCTGGCTTGATCTATTAGATATCCTACTACTCCTCTTTTGGTAAACTCCTTCCTTCTTATTATTGGATATACTTCCTAGTCTTTTCTAATTAGCTAGGAGATTAAGATGGTGTTGGCTGATTGTGGAATATGCTCTAGTGATGAAGTGGAAATATTTACTGGTATCCATAGCTGGTATCAAAGCATATGCTTTGACCTTAGGATTAAAACCCTTTTAGGAAGATCTATAGGTTTGATAGTGACTATAGGAGCCATCTTATCTAAACCAAGAATTGTGATGGGTATCCACTTGAGGATAAATGTGAGACCACGCACATGGCTTAATAGGATTGATAGAATACTCATACCAACAAGTTGCAACTTCTTTTCCGGAAGCTCATTCAAAAATGTAACATCCCAAAAATATTAATCAAGCTTATCAAGCTCTAATCACCCAAGTTTAGGGTTAACAAAAACTTTTCTAATTAAACCTAATATGAGTGTATGTGTTTGTTTACATTAGTGTATGAATGATTGCAATTTCCATGTTTGATGGTTACAAATGATAAGGAATGGTTTAAAGATGCATACTACATCACCTAGATCAATTCCAAGCAGAATCAAATAAAGGACAAAGCAAATATAAGATATATAAGCAAATGGTCATTTTGGCCAGACTCATTCACTAGATCACTTTGAGTGTTCCTAGTAAAGAATTTCCAATAGAAACAATTCAATTCTTTTCACCCCTTGCTAGACCAACTAAAAGTGAATCCAAGGAAACTTTACAAAGTGGTAGAAACTAATTTCAAAACTATTTAAGAAGCATTGCAAAATTGAATCAAGTGTATGTACTAAGATCACACTTTTTCAAAAACCACTCAAATCAATCCCACTTGACAAATCCCAGCAACCACAGTCTACCAAGCAAACAACAAGATCACTCACCAAAAATCTTTCCAAAATTCGAAATATGACTTCATGTAGCCATTGTGTCGAATACTTGGCACGCACAGTACAACCTCACCAACTATTCACTATTTGGAATTGTCAATTGCTCACAAAATGTACTGCAATCAACCCATTGAATTGTCCAAGACCATCCCTGGTACTTTGCCGTGCAGTTTAGAGCCATTTCCCACTGTTGCACCAGTGACATGCCCATGTCGAGCCGTCCATGCCGGTCGATCATGAGCCATTAACAACTCACAATAATTAAGGCCATGGAAACCAACATCACCATGGATCCAAACTTAAGAACTTACAAAATACCAACCCACCCATGTTTAGCAAGTCTAAGGAGCCCTTAGATGCATATGATTGGCCGCAGACCATGGAAAACAATCTCGAAGTTGCAGGAGTTGATGCAAATGAGAAGGTGCTATTTGCTACCCACTATTTGTCTGGCTATGCCAGATCTTGGTGGAATAGTACCCGTACAATGCATGGAGGACAGATGATGACTTGGGAGGAGTTCAAACTCAAGTTTAGCAGAACCCATGTACCCCCAGGTTTGATCAGGAGGATGAGAGATGAATTCCGAGACTTGAAGCAAGGAAGGATGACAGTAGTTGAGTACCGTGACAAATTTCTATCACTAGCCAGATATGCTCCTGATGAGATTGAAACAGAAGCCAAGAAGAAAGAAAGATTCATGAATGGTCTGTATGATGAGATGCAGACAGTGCTAGTCAACATCCCCTTTGATGACCTAGAAGCCTTAGTGGATTCTACAATCCATATGGAAGGCAAGATTAACCATGCCAGTGAGAACCGCAAGCATCGAATGATGCACCAACCAGGACCCCACCATACCCCGAAGTATCGCCCCAACCCGTCTGCAGGATATGCACCCCGAAACAACAACAGAACCCCAATGAACCGCCCGAACTATCCCAACCGTACAGGAGGAAACCCAAGGCCCAGAGGAAACCACAACAACAACCCTGGCAACTCAAATAATTTCAACCGTGCAACGCCCAAGTCCAACAACAACAACAACAATACTGCCCCAAGGACTGGAAGCAATGCTATGCCTGTCGCAGTGAAAGACAAGTCAATGATCACTTGCTTTGAATGCGGAGTCATGGGTCACTACTCCAACGAGTGCCCCAAGAAGCTTGCCACAGTAACCAATGTTAATGCACCTGCCCAATAGCAACGTCGTGTCTAGTCTGGAAAGAGATTCGCCCTAGAAACCCGCACAACCGTAATGGTCGTCTGTTTCACATGAATGCTGAGGAAGCCTAGGAAGCGCCAGATGTCGTGCTGGGTATGTTTTATCTTAACTCAGTATTAGCCAGAGTGTTGTTTGATTTTGGAGCATCCCACTCGTTTATTACAGAAGAATTTTCATGCACTAGTAAGATTCAACCAACAAATCTGAGGCATGTTATGATAGTTCAAATCCTTTGTTCAACCACCAAAGCTAGAAAAGTTTGGAAAGCCGTACCCATCAGAATCCATGGGATAGATTTTTATGCCAATCTCATAGTACTTGGAACTAAAGGTTTGGAAGTAGTGCTAGGTATGGATTGGATGTCGAAACATCAAGGATTAATCGACTATGCGAAAAAATACATAACCATGACCAGTAGCACCGGAGTATCAGTAGAACATGTATCTGAGACCTTACCCCGTCAATTCAAGTGCAACAAGAGTCTAGCTAAGACCACCATTGACCAAGTTAGAGTAGTCTATGAACACCCTGATGTGTTCCCAAATGAATTGCCCGGTATACCCCCAGATCGGGATATCGAGTTCATCATTGAACTAATCCCTAGACCGGACCCATAGCTCAGAGACCCTATGGTATGAACCCATCTGAACTAGTGGAGCTGAATAAGTAACTTGATGATACGCTGGGAAAAGGACTGATTCAAACAAGTGCATCACCATAGATATCACCTGCTTTGTTCATTGATAAGAAGGATGGTGCCAACCGTCTTTGTACGAATTATCGGAAGCTGAATGATGTCACCATCAAGAACAAATACCCCTTGCCAAAGATAGAAGATCTGTTTGATCAACTGACTGGTGCTAGTGTGTTTTCTAAGATTGATCTTAGAACTGGTTATCATCAATTGAATATTCGTGCAACAGATATCCCTAAGACTGTCTTCACCACCAGATATGGATTGTATGAGTACAATGTCATGTCTTTTGGATTAACCAATGCCCCCGCTTATTTCATGAACCTCATGAATAATATTTTCATGAATTTTCTAGATAAGTTTGTCATTGTTTATATCGATGACATTCTGATCTATTCCAAGTCAGAAGAAGACCATTAGCAACATTTAAAAACTATCCTTGAAACCCTTAGGGAACATCAGTTATATGCCAACTTCAGCAAGTGTGAATTTTGGTTAAAAGAAGTAGTATTCCTAGGCCATATCCTATCGACAGGAGGAGTCGTTGTTGTTCCCGCCAAGATCAAATATGTTGAAGAATGGAAAGCCCCAACCACCCAAATAGAAGTCCGCGCTTTTCTTGGATTAGCCGGATACTATCACAAGTTCTTTGAAGGATTTTCAAGCATCGCAAGACTGATGACCCAGTTGTTGAAGAAAGATAAGAAGTTTGAATGGACTGACAAATGTGAAGCAAGTTTTCAAGACCTCAAGAAGATATTAGTTTTAGCCCCAATTCTGATCATGCCCGATATCAAGAAGCCTTTTGATGTATATTGTGACGCATCCAAGATTGGTCTTGGATGGGTGTTGATGCAAGAAGGCAAAGTTATATCCTATCTATCAAGATAATTTAAACAACATGAACAGACATACCCCACCCATGGCCTCGAGCTAGCCGCCGTAGTTTTAGCCTTGAAGATATGGCATCATTACCTCATGGGTAATCGTTGTGAGATTTATTCGGATCACAAGAGTTTGAAGTATATCTTCACCCAAAAGGAGCTAAATATGAGGCAAAGGAGATGGATTGAGTTAATCAAGGATTATGACCTTGACATTCACTATCACCCCGACAAAGCCAATGTGGTAGAAGATGCTCTTAGTAGATTGCCATGTAGATTAAACACCATGATTAAGGAAGCCCAACCAAGTCTGCATGAGGAGACGGAGAATTTAAGAGTGGAGCTAGTTAGCGAAGGATTCTTAGGTAGAATAGAACTCCAACCCACCTTGATTAGTCAGATAAAAGAAGCCTACAAAGGAAATGCAAGTATCGATTGAATCAAGTGTCGTATCAGAACAGGAAACTGGATTCACCGAACATGAAGAAGGAACTTTGTGGTACAAAGGACGTATCTGTGTTCCAGCAGATTCGGAATTGAAACAAGTCATTATGTAGGAAGCTCATGATACTCTTTATTCTATCCACCCGGGAGGAACAAAGATGTATCAGGATTTGAAGGAGCAATTTTGGTGCCACAAAATGAAGAGAGAAGTCGGAAGCTACATAGCCAAATGTGATATCTGTCAGAGAGTCAAAGCGAAACATCAGAGACCCTCAGGAATTTTGCAACCATTGCACATTTTGGAATGGAAATGGGATTCCGTCGGAATGGACTTTATCACCGGTTTGCCTACATCTAGTAGGGGAAATGACTCTATATGGGTCATAGTAGATAGATTATCTAAGGTAGCCCATTTCATACCCGTCAAGACAACCTACCAAAGTTCGAAGCTAGCGGATTTGTATATCACTAGGATAGTCTGTTTGCATGGAACACCCAAGACCATAGTATCGGATCAAGGAACCCAGTTTACCTCAAGATTTTGGCAGAAAGTCCAAGAAGGATTAGGAACCAAACTGAATTTCAGTATCGTTTATCACCCCCAAACCGACGGAAAAACTAAAAGAGTCAACCAGATCTTAGAAGATATGTTGAGAGCTTGTGTGCTAGATTATGGATCTAAATGGGAAGATTGTCTACCTTTCACGGAATTCTCATACAACAATAGTTAACAAGCCAGTTTGCAAATGGCCCCCCTTGAATTTCTGTATGGAAGGAAGTGTTGTACCCCTTTGAATTTGTCTCAAGTAGGAGAGAGTCAGATCTTCGGGCCTGACATCCTACGAGAAGCTGAAGAGAAGGTTCACAAAGTCCGTGAGCACCTCAAAACCGCTCAATCCAGACAGAAGAGTTATGCGGATAAAATACGTCGAGACCTGACTTTCAATGTCGGAGATTTCGCTTATCTCAAAGTATCACCATTGAAAGGAATGCAACATTTTCAGCTGAAAGGAAAGTTAGCCCCCAGATATATTGGACCATTCAAGATTTTGAATCACAGAGGAGAAGTATCATATCAATTGGAACTACCTGAAGAGATGTCAACCATTCACAATGTGTTCCATATCTCGTTACTTTGCAAATGCTTAGAAGTTTCGGAGAAGACAGAAGTGTTCAAAAATATCGATCACAGAGCCATAGATATCGATAAGGATCTAACCTATCGTGAAGTGCCTGTCCGTATCTTAGAAGAAGCATTTAGGACCACCCAGACCAGAAGTATCAAGTTTCTCAAGATTCAATGGAGTAACCATACTGAAGAAGAAGCCACCTGGGAACGAGAAGATTACATTAGGACTGAGTATCCCAATCTCTTTAGTTCCTAGTTTTTCCTGAATCTCGGGACAAGATTCTTTTTAAGGAGGGAAGGTTTGTAATATTCCAAAAATATTAATCAAGCTTATCAAGCTCTAATCACCCAAGTTTAGGGTTAACAAAAACTTTTCTAATTAAACCTAATATGAGTGTATGTGTGTGTTTGCATTAGTGTATGAATGATTGCAATTGCCATGTTTGATGGTTACAAATGATAAGGAATGGTTTAAAGATGAATACTCCATCATCTAGAGCAATTCCAAGCAGAATCAAATAAAGGACCAATCAAATATAAGATATATAAGAAAATGGTCATTTTGGCCAAACTCATTCACTATACCACTTTGAGTTGTCCTAGTAAAAAAAATTCAACAGAAATAATTCCAATTCTTTTCACCCCTTTCTAGACCAACTAAAAGTGAATCCAAGGAAACTTTACAAAGTGGCAGAAACTAATTTCAAATATATTTAAGAAGCATTGCAAAATTGAATCAAGTGTATGTACTAAGATCACACTTTTCAAAAACCACTCAAATCAATCCCACTTGACAAATCCCAGCAAGCACAATCTACCAAGCAAACAACAAGATCACTTACCAAAAATCTTTCCAAAATTCGAAATATGAATTCATGTGGCCATTGTGTCAAACACTTGGCACACACGGTACAACCTCACCAACTATTCACTATTTGAAATTGTCAATTGCTCACAAAATGTACTGCAATCAACCCATTGAATTGTCCTAGATCATCCCTGGTACTTTGCCGTGCAGTGGAGAGCCCTTTCCCAACCGTTGCACCAGTGACATGCCCACGCCGAGCCGTCCATGCCGGTCGAGCACGAGCCAGTCGCAGCTCGTCGCGCCGCCCTCTACCACGACCCCTATGAGGTAGGCGTGACCTCACCGCCACCCCCTGACCACCCCTGGACCAACAGCGAGCCGAGAAGGAGCCAGGCCAGCCGCGCTCATTTAACCCTGGCCACGCCGAGAGCACGACGGAGCACCGCAACTGCCTCGCTCGCACACGTCGCGCCTCACTCTCTATGTCCGTACCCGCGTTCGCCGTGACCCCAGTTAGCTGCCAGACATTATCGTTCGCTGTCTCGCGTCCCGTGACCACCGTACCAAGTGATGAATGCCCGCGTACCCGCCCAGAGCACCGACGTATTCCGGCTAATGGAGAGCGCCCCTTGTCGTGCCATCACTTCCATGACGACCGCCATAGTCCACTGCCTCGACTCATGCCCTCTGCCGTGTTGATTGCGACCTGTAGCAGCGTCGCTGGAGTAGCCCAACTGCCACACTAGGTGTATAAATAGAGACCACCCCAGCCCTCAATCTCCACACCATCGCATTCCCCACTCACTACAGAAACTCACTGTCCCTTCCCCATAGCAAGGCGAGCACCACAGCGCCGGAATTTGGCCGGAATTCGCCGCTGCAGAGGAGGAAAGCAACCGTTGATTGCGACCACCCCAGGAGCCGCGTGACCGCGCCTCGAACCGCCGTCGACAAAAACCCCATTCGCCCCCATCACTGACCTTAGCTGGAGCCCAGGTGAGCCTCACGTGACCCCCACAGCCGCGTTAGGGTTCAGTTCTCGCCGGAGCTGTTCGACGTAGACGACGCACGACAGCCGTTAGATCGTGTTCTAATCGTAGGGCTAAGATTGAAACTTATCGACCCATCTTAGTTAAGTCACTGACAAGTAGGACCCGTCTGTCAGTAACCAGCTGTGCTCGCGTAGTGCAGTTGGGCTGGCCCGTTTAGTTTCCCGCGCAGAGCCCACCCATTCAAATAGTATTTTTCCATTTTAGTTAAAACTAGATTTTGTCAGTAGATTAAAAAATGAATTTAAAGAGATTCATGGAACCAAAATGCATGATTCCAATTTTGTTGGAAAGGTATTGAAATTATATAATGACTCCCGTTGGATTCAAACTATTTGGAATTATAGATCACTTATACCAAAAATAACAAGACAGAGACTTTTGACAATTCAAACATTTTTCTAAAATAAACTATAAATGTTTTTGAGATGATTCCACCTCTAAAAATCACATTTTCCATGCTCTACATGGATATGTAAAATCATGTGGTTTTTTACATATATTAAACTTGGACTAGTATTAATAGAAAGCTATATAAGCTTTCCTAGTCATTTAAATATTATTAAATGATAATATTAAATCTTGTAATACATGACCACCCTTTTTAAATCACATTCCCAAGCTTGAGAATACATGGTGAGGACATGGTCCATATGAACCTATATTCTAGTGGGAGAATATTAATTCTTAAACAATTTCAATTAGTAGAAATTACTTTTCTCATTAAAGAGAAATAAAAATGTGCCATTATAACATGGAATGATTGAGATGATATTAGATCATCTAGTATGAGCCCTGTGTGCTAAATAGGAGTAGTGAAGTGTTGTTTGGTGATTGTGTACATTGGATGTATTTATAGATGCTAGTACCGACCAGGGATTCAACGAAGAGGAGTACTTTGAGGAGGAGGAGGAAAATTTCAACAACGTAACAACTGCTCTGCTCAAGGCAAGCCATCACTACGTGCAAGCTAGAACTATGCATACTATATATGCAAGCCCCTTTTATACCAGATGCACTAGGCATACCTGGTTAGCAACTTTAGCAATTCCCAGTTTTTACTCCAAGTTTTACTTTCCCCTTTACTACAGTTTTTACTTAGTTAATGAATAATGAGTAGTGGAAAATAGAATGGATCCTATCAAGATCATAGGACTAGTCTTGGATACTTATACGAGGTTAGCACCCTCAAATAGTGAATACTCTCAATATTAGTAGCTAGTGCTAAGCATAAAACTTGATCACTTTAGATGGGAATACTTGGTGAAAGTGATTATGAAAACCTTGGAATGATGATTCATTCTATTGAAATGTTTTGACATGTGTTGAGAAATACAGTGTTTGATCATGAAAATGTTAAGGCATGAGCCTTGACCCTTTATAAAAAAATGATGGTTGGGTTCAGATGCGATACCATTCCAATTTTACCATATAACCACAATACCTGAGTTGGGTAGGGCTTGACTAGAAGTTTATATGTCTTAGTATGTGTTCCCCTGTGGAAGAGGTTGAGCTGAGGCTACCTCGTGATGAATGTCCACCTATGCAGTACCCAAGATGACATATGGTCATGGTTGGGAGGCCAAAATCATAGGGGAGGTGCCTATACTTGGGTGTGTAATTGAAAGGTTAAGATTGATTATCCGCATACTAAGTATGATGATTCAGGGTTATTCCTCACGAATGTATCGAATTTTGTGGTGAAAGTGTACAATCTCTGCAGAGTGTCAAACTATTCGAATAGCCGCGTCCGCGGTTATGGACAGTTGGAGTGGCATACTGTTCCATTGTCAGATGTTTCCAAAATGATTTGTGACTTAAAAGATGATTTGGACTGTACCACAACAAAGTTGTGGACATGAAAGCTAGTTTCCCCCTTAAGTGATATAGAGAACGAAATTAGGCCTTTACGATTGAAACCCTTATGAAGTAAATCTGGCTTTTTGCAAACCAACCTAGAGCTTAAGATTCCTATAAGATTTTACCTTACCTATACTAGTGTTAGTCTGCGAGTACTTAAAGAGTACTCATGGCTTTGTCCCTGGCTATTCCCATGGCCAGAATATGAGGAGGATTACCCGGAAGATGGACAACAGGAGGTCTATGATATATAGGATCATCTCCCATCGTCAGCATTGCCTGTGACCCTGAAGATGAATCCCCGCTACGTTTACTTTACGCTGCTTTGATTGTATTAAAGACTAGATCATGAGATCCTTTGATTGTAAGAACCTTATTATGGTTTGTAATGGATGATGTACTGGGTACCACTCCTATTATGTCTCGCAAAAATGGTAATCCTGGGATTGCAATATATGGCATAACAGACATCTGGACTTAAAAATGCGGGTGTTGACAGAAAAGAACTCGAAGGTTAAGCGTGCTTGGCCTAGAGCAATTCTAGGATGGGTGACCGACCGGGAAGTGGGTACCGGGTGCGCATGAGTGAGGACAAAGTGTGTAGAAAAGACTAGTGTTGGTTTGTGGGGCTAGTCTAGATATCCTATTAAGCTGCCAGGAGTGACACCCCCGGGCCCAGTGGACGGGGTGTTACAAGTGGTATTAGAGCTGATCCTCACGGTTAAACGAGTGTGTGTGGTCTAGTGGCGGGATATGTGGAGCATGGCGCGTGTGGCCCGGAGTGGACACGGCATGCCACATGTGCCGGCACTGGATGCACAAACGCGTGCCAAGAGGGAACGTTCCAAGGGTGTGCTTGATCGATTAGGGCATCGATCTTCTAAAGGGTGGGTGTATGTGAGACCAGGCACATGGCTTAATAGGATTGATAGAATACTCATACCAACAAGTTACAACTTCTTTTCCGGAAGCTCATTCGAAAAGAACTCTAAGGTTAAGCGTCCTTGGCCTAGAGCAATTCTATGATGGGTGAGCGATCGGGAAGTGGGTAGCGGGTGCGCACGAGTGAGGACAAAGTGCACAGAAAAGACTAGTGTTGGTCTGTGGGGCCAGTCTAGATATCTTATTAAGCTGCCAGGAGTGACACCCCCCGGGCCCAGTGGACGGGGTGTTACAATAAACTTTGTCACACTTAAGTTGGATGCCTTTGTCATCTTTCTTAAGGATTAGTTATATGTCTTCTTTAGTGAAATGCCATTTTAGTACAGCTTTGAATAGGTACACCACTACGATATCTTAAATAAGTGAAAATATCAAAGAAGATTATGACTAAGATTAGGATATCATGTGGAGTAGTATTAGTGATGGAGTCTATATTTAGAATCTCCGTGAAGTAGTCGAATCTTACCACTAGTTGATACCACTATACTACATAGGGTAGACCATTTGGGTATGTATAGATACAATTGGAAGTAAATAATGTGGCATTCACTTGAGAATTCCATGTGATGGAGTAGAATTTTGTTAAAAATCATTAATAGTAAGCTAGTAAGAAGAGTCGTCATGGTGAGATTAGCTCTTCCATCATGATGACTAGGTAAATCATAACAAGATCATGGTGATATTAGCTCCGAAACCCTGAAATATGTATAAAAATGACAAGTGTATAGTAAATAATCTTGAAGTAAAAGTAAGTAAAGAACAATGTAGGTCTATGATAGAAGTCATAGGTATTATAATATTATGATAATTTTTGGATTAAGGTAGTAACTACAATTTTGTTAATAGTTTTGAGAGATTATGTGAGGATAGTTTACGATAGAATTGAAGATTGGTAGTCTTTAGTAGTCCCAAAAGAAATGAAATAGGTTAGTCAGAACCAAAGTGAGACCACTTTGCTCAAAATTATCCAACTGCAATTGGGCAATTTGGGTAGATATTGAGACAAAGAATAGTTTAACCCTTATGTGCTAAGTATCACAAAGAAACCTATACTATGAGGTCTCATATACTACACAGCTAAGCCTGCATTTTCGAGATGTTTTACTCAACTACTATATTACGGGCCTAGAATGATGTGAGTTATACGTACCACATTTGGATTTCTTGGTTTTTCTTAGATCTTCTTGATTGACTAGATATGTACATGAAGTTTGACTTGGTGTGCAAATGCATGTTACATCATCAAGTTAGTACTTGATGTTATAGACCTAGATAGAAAAAAGAAATTTGTGTAAGGGAGTGACAAGTTTCGAAGGTCAAGATGAAGACTTACATTAAGAGTGAAGCCAAATATAAGGAGTATCAACACTATTTTGAAGGATGGATCAACTTTGAGATTGTGCTATACACCTGAATGTAGAGAGGCAACAGGAAGGGAAAAATCTTCAGCAAAGTAGGCTGATCCCAATTTCTATCTTAAGCAAGCTATGATACCCCTAGGCTTAGCTAAGCTTAGTTAAAAGGAAATCTAATAGAGCATGCATTAACCTAGTTTAGCACTAGTCAGCTAAACAGGTTAAAGGGTAAAGTCACTGGAATAAATAGTAATCACAATTAACTGATAGTTAAGTTCTATGGCAATAATACACTTGACAGGGTCAAAGAATATCTCAACAGGATAAGCATCAACCTTAATCAAGGACATAAACAAAACCAAGTTGATAACCCGTATAAGAATAGGGGCCACTTGCAAGCAGCACTATCACCACATGCAGCTTATGTGTTGTCACCACCGTAGCAACAACAACAATAGTATAAAGCTAGCAGGATAGGAGCACAAGAGACCATTTCACCTCTCTATTCATCACATCCGCACCACGCTTCTTTCTTATTAGCAAATGAGCACTAGGGGAACTATTCCCAAAACAACAAGGATACCACTAAATATTTTCACTTCATCACTAGAGCATATTCCACAATTAGCCAACACCATCTTAATCTCATGGCTGCTTAGAAAATACTAGGAATCAGATCCAACAATAAGAAGGAATGAGTTTACCAAAATAGGAGTAGTAGCATATATAATAGATCAAGCCAGGACCTAAAAGGAGAGGGATATCATCAATAGCTAATCAAGGGAAAGCCAAGCTCACATATTAGTTGATCAAGATGTACTATCAACTTATGTACATCAGGTAGCAAGGTAAATAAAATAACCACCAGATCATGCATCATGTGTTCTTATATTTTGCATACAGATCTAGGAACACAAAGGAAATAATACACATCAACCAGCTCCATCTACCCTTCAGCTAGATTTTCATCTAGGGGGATTGGATGGAGTGGTAATCTTAGTATTGCAAAGGGTTTCTTTGCCAAAATCATCATAGAGGTTTAAGGCACCAAAAATAAGTGTTTGCTCTGACCAAGCAATACCTTAGCCTTTGCATCATAGGTTAGTCCAAGAATCAAGTACATAAATCTATTCTAATCTAATTTTAAGCCTCAATCTTTGCATCACAAGCCCGAGGCAGATCTGGCCATTAGTAATACCCATAGCAGCAGATCATGCAAACAAGATCTACCACTGTGAACACTCCAATATGGAGGCACCACAGTGGCAGTCTCAGTCACAGAAGCCATTAAGGGAAATTGTCATAACAGTTAACCACCTAATTGTTTTGGCCAAAGTAGATTTATCATTTTCCTAGTACCAAAAACTAATATCAATTGCACCATTATTTCACTATCAACAATGATAGGAAGTTAGATTTTTCTCAAGTTCCCAATCTGCAGGAAGGCTGCAACCATCATTCTATAATCCACCAACACTTAGACAAGAGGATTAGAATTTCACAATATATTGTATATGTACCACCTTTGCGAGCAATTACAAATGGAACATAAATCATTTTCCTAGCCAACAATCTCAGAATCATTTCATTTCAAACAAAATTTTACCCAGTTTGTAATCCAACGAAAATAGCCACAAAGTATCAGGATATAATCATATAACCATTAACTCACTAGTGCTTGTCATCTAAAAACAACATTGAGATTTATAATATTGCGTAGATTCAAAGGAGCAAAATCAGAGTATCAATAAGAGTCACACATGCCAGGCATGATTAAGTCATCCAGAGTGAGTTAGCACACTTAGCAGCATTCCATCAAATATAAATCGGCACCACTAGTATCGCTCAGGCATACCATCATAACCAAGACATCACCATAGTCCTACAACCAGCATAGCAGAAGATTAGCCTGAAAGCCGGTCATAGCAAAAACTCACCATGCCCATACAAATGGGTGCAGCGAAGAATGGACGTCGGGGTTGCATCTGCAGCACCATCCCTCCTGTGTCGAAGTAGTAGTGGACAGCACCACATCATCGTCGCAATACCATCAAAGTAAGGCCGCAAGGTGGCATATCAAAGCACGTCGAGGTTGCAGCCACTTCTGCCATCCCACCAGTGTAAAGTTTAAGGTCGTAGAAGCAGACATAGCACCCACACCACCGCCGTGATGTCCAGGGCACATCAAATTAGGTCGCTGAGAGAGTGCAGCAAGAGGCGGGCCTCGACTAGGAGACGAGTGGTGAAGACGGTAGGGATCAGAAGGATCCATACCGCGTCGCCATGGACAATAGCCTGACTGACGAGCCTAGGGTTTCGCCCGGGGTGTGCGTGCGCGGGTGCTAGGCACCGCAAAGGAGGGGAATCACGGTAGCAGAGAGAGGCAGAGAAGTGCCAGGGGGCGCTAGTTGCAGCCGCTCGTGGCCAGGACGGCCGGGATGAAGGTAGGTGGCGACGGCGGTCAAGCGAGTGAGGGGATGCGAGGCCGAGGCGTTGAGTCTCTGAGTATGGTGTGCGAGAGAGAGAGGGCCAAGGTGGGGGTTTGACCATAGCCTGTGATGGGCTAGCCTACTAGGCCAAAATCACTTGGCCCGATCAAACCAGGTCCAATTCCCATCAACCAGGCCACAACCCAGCTATTTACCCCACACAAAAAATCAATTTTCTATTTAATAAATTCTATAAGATATTTCCAAACTCGAAGAAAATATATATAATTCATATAAAGTCGTAAAAATACATATAATATATCAAAATGCTCACAAAAATAGTACCAACCTAATAAAAATATAATACTACTTGTTTAAGTTAATAAAATTTTAACTAAGTATTAAAATCACTAAAACACTAAATGAAATTTAGTAAAATAAAGAAAAGTCCTAAAAATGGATAAAAATCATTTTTGCATATAAGAATAAGTCTACTATTTTATAAAAGTACTAAATTATTTTTCTTACAAATAAAACTTAAAGAAAATATTCAAGACATTTAATTCTCTGTGGAGTTTTATAAAAATACAAAAAATACTTAAAAATAAATGAAAATCACTTTTAAGATCTTGAGTAAATATATTTTAATAGAAAAATCCTAAAAGTATTTTCCTAAAGATTTTTAAGATTTTAAGGAAATAAATCCTTACCTATTTTATAGAAGACCTAGTTTGTAAATTCTTCAAAAAACATTTAAGAAATAATCACAATTCTATATATAAAGCCTTAAATACTTTATAACTAAATACTAAGTCCAAAGCCATAACTTGGATCTATAATAAAACTTAAGTGTAACTTATTAACCTTATAAAACTCTTCTAAAATCATAAATCCAAACTAAATCAACAATTTTAAGTAAATTATAAACATCATAAGAGTAAGTTCTTTTTATCTCTTAACTATTCTTAAACATGATTCCAACTCTAATAGATTATTCAAATCATCTAAATTTACTTTCTTTAATAAGATAAACTGTATTCATAATAACAAATCACATTGAAACTAATCATTCACTTATGCTAAAAGTGAATGATCCCATACCTTTAAACATGCTTGTTGCAAGGTTTAACACTTATTAATACTTTTAAAAACATCACACCCTAGATCTACTTATGTTGCAAGGTCGAAAACATTATTTTCATAATTAACCGGAAGTATCAGTTACTGATCTAGGGTGATCAACTAATCTATTATAACTGGCAATGGAAACGCCATTGTCCAAGAATATATCATCTAGGACTTAACAACCATTGTCGCCAATGATTCTAGCGCCATATATTACGCGTTAACCATGAGATTTGGAATGGGACGGAGAAGTCAGTTGTATCTTCTTCCTTTCGCAGGGACGGATGACCTAATCATGAGTTTGTAGCTTCCTTGCATGGACTCAGCAGATGTGTGGGACTCCTAGTTCCCGTGATATTGGTGTCTAGACTTTCTGTGAGGGGTTGTTGGAGGTATATCTGCATGTATGGGGGTTTCCAGGGACATGATCTACTCACTAGAGTCTCCATGCGGTTGCCAGGGATATATCTACCTATATGGGGGTTAACAGAGGTATATCTGCTTAGGGAGGTCATGTCTTCATGCGCGATCGCGGAGAGGCTAGTGATTGGCTTGGATATTAGGTTGGGTCATAAACCATGGAAGTTTGAACAGGGACATACTCTCGGCCATGCAACAAAGCTTAAGGTCTCTCATGGTAAAAGTGACGCACCTCTG
Organism: Avena eriantha; assembly: GCA_910589775.1. Lineage (NCBI taxonomy): Eukaryota > Viridiplantae > Streptophyta > Magnoliopsida > Poales > Poaceae > Avena > Avena eriantha. Next base: position 482,162,865 of record OU342743.1, on the reverse strand, counting down.
TAGAGTGTAAGAATTGTGACATGTTACTCCCTATTCCGGGAAGGAGCTACGAACGCGGCAAGAAAGGAACACCATGAAAGTTCTGGTCAACCTGTGAAGGCCGTCAGACATAGTTTTCAAGATAAAAGCAACCTTTGAAGAAATGTTTATGCAAACCTGCATTGCCTACGACCTTTGGTCTGTGGCTATAGATATAGTGCATCATACACTCTTTTTTAGTGAACTTGCTGAGTACTCTCGTACTCAACCGTACCTTCTTAACCCGTGCTAGGTTCTAAGCCGTTAAAGACGACGTAAACATTAATTTCTGCTCAAGAAACCATCGTCGGCAGCTCAAGTTCTTCAATAAAGTCAATAAAGTCAACATATACATCAACCGAAGCAAAGGCGAAGATTTTGATTAGATAGGAGTAGATACTCTAGCCATAACACCTACTTATGTAGAGCATTGCACTAGCAGCAATTGCAAGCCAGATAGTTTAGATACTAGTCTTATTAGCTAGATAGTTCTGAGTTATTATTTATGGTTCTTCTTGGTAAGAAGTTTCTTTATCTCTCTTTAACCCAGATTGTTCTCTAGTTCTTTTCTAAAGAGTCGAGTTGTAATCTATAGTCATGTCTTGGACCTGCCGCGTTTCTGTTGTACCACTCTAAGGGATATAATACTAGTGAAGGGTGTTTCGTTGGTGTTATGTCAATGACTATAGTGTACTACATCATGCAGTGGTAGTCAGTATACCACTTCATGATGTAGTACACTATAGTCGTTGAGATAACACCAATGAAACACCATTCACCAGTATTACATCCCTCAGAGTGGTACAAAAGAAACACAGCCAGTCCAAGACATGACTATAGATTACAACTCGACTCTTTACAAGAGATCTAGAGAACACTCTAGGTTAAAGAGGAACCATAAATAATAGCTGAGAACTATCTGGATAATAAGACTAGCATCTAAACTATCTGGCCTGCAATTGCTACTAATGCAATGGTCTACAGAAGTAGGTTTTGTGGCTAGAGTTTCTACTCCTATCTAATCAAGATCTTCGCCTTGGCTTCAGTTGATGTATATGTTGGCTTCATTGACTTTATTGAAGAACTCTAGCTGCCGATGATGGTTTCTTGAGTAGAAATTGATGTTGACATCGTCCTCAACGGCTTAGAACCTAGCAAGGGTTAAGAAGGTACGGTTGAGTACGAGCGTACTTAGCAAGTTCACTAAAAAGGAGTGTTTGATGCACTATATCTATAGCCACAGACCAAAGGTCGTAGGCAATGTAGGTTTTCGTAAACAATTCTTGAAAGGTTGCTTTTATTCTAAAAACTGTGTCTGACGGCCTTCACAGGTTGACCAAAACTTTCATGGAGTTCCATTCATGCCGCGTTCGTAGCTCCTTCTCAGAACAGGGAGTAACAAGTTACAATTCTTATACTCTGCAGAGGTGCGTTACTTAGCAAGCATCACTAGATCATAACACTTGTAGTGGAGACTTATATGTATTGAATACAACATGACATTATATGTTGTTTTATTTCATAATGCTTCCTAAAGGTTCAACAATCACTTACTTATTTTAGAAGTAATGCTTATATTTTATAAACATGGGACAAAGCATTATTTTAATTAATTAAAACTTTGTTTAGATTTTTAAGTGAATTCTCAAATTGGTTCAAGAACTGTATAAATATTACCTAGATGAATTTATAAATAAATAAAATCCTCCTAGCAAACCATACAATTTTTAATGATTTTATACTTGATGAAATCTTTTTAGGAACGAAATATAATCACTTTGGATGAAAAATTTAGGAACTACACATTAAAATGGTTGGAATCATATTGGGTTTGATAAAAACATTATTTGACCTTGTTCTTATACTTCTACACTTTAATTAAATAATGATAAAGGCAATAGTAAAGATTTATGTATTTTTAATGGGTTAAAATAAAATAAAATGATTTAAATAAGATTTATTAGACCTTTACCTTTTATTTTACTTCAATTATGAAATATGATATTTTTTAAAGTATATATTTTATTTTTGTGATCATTTGGTATATATAATTGTTTTTATGATTTATAAATAATAAGATGTGATTTTTATAAGTTTTCTCACTTTATAATACTTAATAAATAATAATATTTAGTTAAGGGTCATAGAAATGTATGGGATAAGTTTATAAATGTTTATTTTGTTTTTCTAAGAATTTTGATATATAATATTTATTTTTAAGTGTTTTCAAATAATAAAATATGTTTATTTAAGATTTATACTTAATAGGTTATTTACTAATTAATAATAGTTATTTTATTTAAGTTGGGAAATAAAGTATAATAATAATTGGTTTAAATTATAGAGTTTATTTTTTTGACATTTTTCTAAGATTTAATCATTTTCTTAAATTCTTGGAAATCATTTATATTTGAATTTATATTGATTTACTTATTACTAAATAAGGGATACCTTTTATACCGAGGCTACCTGTACCTAGAGCCATTGACAGATAGGCCCGGAGCCACCTCGACTTCCACGTGGGCGTGGACCCAGTCAAAATCGGCTGACTAGGCGAGGATGACGCGGGTCAGTCGTCACCACTACGTTAGCCCGGCCTCCACCGCTAGGGAATGGTAACCGGCAGCGATGTGGGTAGCCCCGTGGCTGTGGTTTGCCGAGTTGGAACCAAGAGCTTACGGCGAACCTAACAGTGGCTGTGTCGCCCGTTTTGGTAACCAGAGAGTAGTGCAAGACGGCGACTGGCGGCGACACTTGGTGGTCTATAGTACTATAGTGATGCAAGGTGAGAGAAGGCGAGTGAAGGGCACCGAGAGACTAGTAAGCTTACCCTGGACATGATGGTGGGCTCAGTGATGTGGATGGCGACCGGAGATGAGTGCAAAATCGCAGATTTCGGCAAACTCCGACAGAAGGAAATGGGAAAATTCCCCCTACTGTGAGCTCCCCCTTGACCCTGAACTTCTCCCGGATGATCAACATGCGAGGTCGGTCCTCCTAGACCACTCCTTGGACCTCGAGGTGGCCTAAATCAATGGCTAGGTGAAGCTCATCGGCGGCGGCTTCGGTGAGTTTGAGGGGGATTGAGAGCGAGAGAGAGGAATGGAGAGGATCAGGATCGACCAAGAGCTCAAGGCGGTCACAGGCAGCTATTTTATATGGCCCAGTAGGATCGGACACCTCGCCACGACGAGATGCGGCGACGATGATGTGCTCGATTTTGGCACGAATCTTGACATAATCTTGCCAATGGACACAAAGAGGATAGGAATGTTGACGTGGTGGTCAGCTGTGGCTATGGTCAAGGAAAACGGCAGCTCAGGATGTGGCATCGTCGACATGCCAGCTGCCGTGCACGGAGAGGAAGACGGTGACGTCTCTCCCATGTGGGCCCTGCTCAATAGCGAGAGATCGAAATGGTAAGTGGGCTTGGGCTGGTATTGGGTTGTGGAAAAGCGAGCATGATGCTACAGAGTTTGCACGCGAGCGATGGATAGTGCTGGAGGTTCTGGGCTGTGGGCCAAATTTATATACTTCAGATTTTTTCCTTCCCTTTTTATTCTTTTCTATTTTGATAAAACCATTTCTAAATATGAATTTTCCTCGGGATTTAAATATCCAGAGTTTTCATGGAACACATTAAATACTACATGAATCTTGGGGACTAAGTGGTGCTTGTACTCTTCATGGTTTTTCATAAATTTTAACCATTAAGAACTATCTTATTGATGGCAACATTTATTCTGTAGGGTATAATATTTTGTTTATTATCCATAAGCCTTGCAAAAATCTTTCTGTTTTCACTATGATAATTATAATGATAAATATTTAAAATGGTTAATTACATCCATAAGATCTTATCATACTTATGAGCTTAAAGAAATTAATATATAAAGTGGTTTAAATTTTAAGGTTCTTTAAAGTTTGGAATTTCTTTTATTCCAAAACCATTACAATTTCTTCATAACCATTCTAGTTATTTCTAAAGTAGGCCTCGATCACTTATTGAACTAGTTGTTCATCACTTTCTTAAGTGTGGTTAATGTTTTGTTAGAAGTTTAATATATAATGGGTAAGATTCATGATCATTCATGTGGCACAAGTGATCTCAATGCCAAGCAACATCTATTTAGGGTTTCTAATACTACACTTACTATGGACCCTAGAGGATACACTACCCTCAAGTTTATTAATGAATGTTGCTAGGGATCAAGGTTTAAGGATTGATCCAGAATTTATAATCCTGAATGATATCTCAACTTAGAGTGAGCTATAAAGATTACTTCTTAATATGGTCTTAATTGTTCATGGGTCTAGGTTTCTATTAAGGTTTAAGACAATAAGGTGTATAAGGCTTCCATCCATAAACACTCATCTAGTTCTCTAATTATCTCTTGGAAGCTTTATTTGTCCAAGAGGTATTGTTTAATAGTTACCTAGGAATAGGAAATGGTTCGACTATCAATTTTATTTTTAGGGTTTTGAACAAAGAGGTAGACATGGGTCTGCCATGGCTTGATATACTATTGGTTAAAGGTTTCTCAAGCACTCCTACCTTAATACCTCACTAAGCTTATCTTTAGATAAGGAATTCCTTTCCTAAATATACTCTATAAATCTCTCGATGTTCACCTTACATCTACTTCCTAGGCTTGCAAGATTACAATTCTCTCTATATCACATGTGATATCAATCCTCTAGAATTGGTATGGTACTACTCTCCATAATACAAGTTGTTCTTGTATTTACTTGTTAAACTACTATGCCCCCAACTACTCCATACAACTCATATTATATACTTCATCAAACTCTAGCTTGACTTCAAATGATCAAGCTAGATGATTCAACTTACTAAGGTTTTACCTAATTTGGTATACTCACAACTCTTCTTTACCAGCTGGTCATCTATTCTCAATGACTTGAGAATAATTACCAGCAACCTTTGATCAAGCAAAGCTTACGCTTCTAATTGTATGATCAAGATCTATCATCAACAAGTAGTAGACTTGTACTAGTCTCTCTATAAGCTTATCTTGTTAAGGAAGCTTACTTTAAGTTTATACCACTTGGCTTAACAAGATTATTATTTGATACTCTAATACTACTAACTTTCTCATAGCTGGATAAATACTAACTTAACTCTTGGGTTTAGGTGCTTCTTCCAGTTTACTCATGAGTGAGCTATCTCCTCCAACATTAGATGGTCTGATTTCCACTAAGGATCACATTACATTGATGATGGCACATCCTACCAAAACTAGTTCCGTGTTCTCATTAATTTACTTAAAGTCTTTGGAAGGTTAATATAATAGGTCAAAGCTAAGAGTCAATAAGTGCTAGGTCAAGAATTGATCACTCAACATTGATGATCAACTTGACACTAGGACTTGGTTAAATAGGAATTTCACCTACCAATATGGCAACAAAGATATTATATGAATGGTCTTCGCTCAACTTCCTTTTCTACTCTATTTGTGATAAGAGTTAATGTTGAAGAACTACCATGATACCCATGGGAGGAATAACTAAGGCAAGCAAGTGTACTAAGATTTAGTTATAGAGTTTCTTTACTTAAGTTATATATTTAACTTGGTATTCATGGTTTGTCATAGATAATACCATGATATAATCTTTAGATGATTAAGTATTCATCGTTGAGTTGTTGTATGGAATACCATGTAAGGATCACTAGAAGATCTAGTACTCCTTATTCAGTAGTGTGTTGTGACTTAGTTTTATTACATTTGATCTACCCTTAGATCAAATTATATTACCCAAAGGTAAGGTTTTAGCAAAGGTCATACTGAACTTATCGCAATCAACTTGATGATCTACTTCATTTCCACCAAGTTAAGAGAAGCTTCAATCACTTTGACAAGTTTTATTTAAAGGCACGAAAATTATCTAGATTTTCTATGCATGAATGCAATGCACACACCTGATCTCAGCTTATTTCTAAGCTCTAATGCTGGGATGTTACAGACACTAGCTGCGGTTCCTTCTGGGTGTATGAATTACCCTACGGTTTTCCTACTTCTTGCTGGCATTCTCTCTGAGTTGTCAGAGCTTGAATACCACTTTTTTCCAAGACTTCTTCTTTGCAGTCTTCCAAGTTACTTCCTTGAACTTGGTACTACTGGTACTATTTTGTTAGCTACCGTGCAACAACACTTACTTTGAGTGAACTTAAATCCATGCCTTCATGTTGCTCCACACCTTGTCTACATTAGTATTCCTTCTAATTGCCAACTCATAGTGAGTTGGGATTGATCCATCCTTCAAAACAGTGTTCATACTACTTAGATTTAACTCCCTTCTTCAAGCAATTCTTTATCTTGATCTTCGGAACTCGTGACTCCCTTACACGAATTCCCTTTACTATCTAGGTCTATAACATCAAGTAATAACTTGATGATGCAACATGCATTTTCACACCAAATCAAACTTCATGTACAGAGCTAGTCAATCAAGAAAAACCAATAAAACCAAGAAATACTTAAACATATACCATGTATTAAACATATGTCTTCGAAACATTACAACTCCCAACCATGGCAAGACACTCTCTCCGTACACTACCCCCTTATATTACAAGAGTTTCCTTGCCCATGTGAGCATGTTCTCACTTATTTCAGCAAGCTTCTCAAACGCTACAATACGCATTACCCATTATAAACATTATTCAAGCACTCTACTTTATAGATCACTTCTTATTCTTACTTTCCTCTCACACTTCAGTACTTCTTAGATTTTCATCCATGATGCCGCGAGGTTCGACGACTACCTTCTGGTGCATCAGAACATCAGTAGGTCCGCAATATTGAGTAGAAGTACTAAGATGGAGATTAGCCATTGAAAAATGACTAACATACTCATGATCTTTTTCAGGATTCTTCTTTCCTCTTTCGAGTGCATCTTCAAAGTAAGAAGTATTCTTTGCCTTTTCCACAATCCAGTCGTACATATTGGTATAGTAACTACCAGGAAACTCTTCCAGCTCAATGGGATTGTTACCACCCCCATATGGTTCATAAGACTGTATAGGGTTGTAACTGGTTTCTACTCCATTACCAGACCCACCAGGTATAGGTTTTCCCATGGTTTCATCATAAGACTGGTCTTCCGATCCGATATTACCTCTAACGGCATCATTGGTGTTGGGTGCATTCCAAATTTTCTGTTCCTCCTTGTATAGTCCATGGGTCTATTGGTTTCTGATGTTCAACTTGATAAGAGGCATAGACGTTAGAGTGTGGGTCATTAAACTCCTTTTCTTCAAACACTTCCCCTGAAAAGATTAGTTTCGGGTGCTTTGCTTCTTTAGCTAACTTCTTTCTACGTGTTGTTGCCTTTGTAGGATCAGTAAAGTCCTCAATGACAGTGTCCAACTCTTGAACTAGCACTTGATGAGTGTTATGGAATGTGTTAAGTAAAGACTTGTAACGATCCATATACTCTACTGCTAGAGTAGATTTAGTTCTTACTAGAGTATAATGATCTAACTCTGGATCATAACTAAGGGTTTCGTGATGTATAGCAGTATAGGTAGTACCTACCAGTGCCTTGGAATTATATTCCCTTATCCCGGTTATGGTTTCTACTAGTGCAATCTGATAGGCTGTTGCCATACATCTTACTTCTCCCGATGGCATTTCTCCACGCACTCCTAACTTCTTGGGTAACATGATCAGGATACGGTACTTGGGCCAATATCTACCCGTCATAGAAACTGTAAACCTTGACTAGAAGTCGAGTCTCACAATCCAGACTCCATAGAAGTTGTCTTAGAGTGATTGTCTAGTCATCTACATAATCATCTAAGGTCTTGTTCAATACTTGAACATCCGAGGTGGATACCTGGGTGCCATTCTTGTACTGTAGAGAAGAAATTATCATCAGTCAAATTGAGTTAAAACTCATGGTAGTTATTTAAATGCATCATAATAAAGAATCATCGCACTAGCATTATGACAAGATTATTCTCAATTGAATATCCATCATATTTCTAGAGAACTCTTTTATTGTTGCTAACATCCTTCCTTCAGGTTCTACCCATTTACTAGGTTTACCAACCTAAGGTCAAAGCATATGCTCGGATACCAGCTGCGGTGACCCAGCATACCATTACATGATGTAGTACACTATAGTCATTGACATAACACCAATGAAACACTGTTCACTAGTATTACATCCCTCAGAGTGGTACAACAGAAACATAGCAGGTCCAAGAAATGACTATAGATTACAAGTCGACTCTTTACAAAAGATCCAAAGAACACTCTAGGTTAAATAGGAAGAAAACAACTTCTTACAAAGAAGAACTACAAATAATAACTCGGAACTATATAGTTAATAATACTAGCATCTAAACTAGCTGGCTTGCAATTGCTGCTAATGAAACACTCTACAAGGTTTTATGGCTAGAGTATCTGCTCCTATATAATCAGAACTTTGTGTTCACTTCGGTTGATGAATATGTTTCCTTTATTGACTACCTTGAAGATCTTGAGCTGTCGATGATGGTTTCTTAAGCAAAAATTGATGTTGACATTGTCTTCAACGGCTTCAGAATCTAGCAAGGGTTAAGAAGGTACGGTTGAGTACAAGCGTACTCATCAAGTTCACTAAAAAGAATTGTATGATGCACTATCTCTGTAGCCATAGACCAAAGGTTGTAGGTAATGCAGGTTTTCGTAAACGTTTCTTGAAAGGTTACTTTATCTAAAAATTATGTCCGACAGCCTTCACAGGTTCACCAGAACCTTCGTGGGGTTCCTTTCCTGCCACGTTCGTAGCTCCTTCCCGGAACAGGGAGTAACATGTCACAGTTCTTACACTCTACATAGGTGTGTTGCTTTACCCATGAGAGACTAAATCCTTGTTGCACAACCGAGCGAATCTTTCCCGTCCACAATTCTGTGATGTGGGGCCAAGTAGATGATCCAAGCTAATCAATGACCCTCTCCATGACCCCGCATGAAGACACAACCTCCCCAAGCAGATATACCTCCGTTAACCCCCATATAGCCAGATATAACCCTAGCAACCCCTTGGAGACTCTAGTGAGCAGATCATGTCCCTAGCAAGCCCCATATAGGCAGATATACCTTCGACAACCCCTCATGAGAATTCTAGACACCAATATTGCGGGGAACTAGGAGGCCCACCCATCTGCTGGATTCTCTGCGAGAAATCTACAGCCTCATGATATGGTCATCCGTCCATGCGAAACGAAGAAGATCCAGCTGACTTCTCCATCCCATTCCAAACCTCATAATTAACGCATAATATATGGTGCTCGAATCACTGGTGACAGAGGTTGTTAAGTCCTAGATATTATGTTCCTTTGCCACTTGAATAGTATCAGTAGATTATTACCATTTGGTAAATAATCCATAATCATTTTATTATGAAAATAGTGTTTTCTGACCTTTTTGAAATTGAGGTGATGACAACTTTTGGGTTCCAAGCATTTGATAAGAAATAATCAAAGGACATGAGCAAGTTGTGAACTTTCCTTTTGTGATTGCAAGATTATGCACTCACGATCTTCAAGATACTAGAGGATCCAAATTTTGTAAAAAGCATCATTGGTCCAGTAAGGACTAATGTTTAAAGAAGAGGGATGCAATTATTGTAACACCCCAAAAATACTAATCAAGATTATCAATTCAAATCACCCAAGTTTAGGGTTAATAAAAACTTTTCTTATTAATTTTAATATGAGTGTATGTCTGATTTGCATTAGTGTATGAATGAGTGCAATTCCCATGTTTGATTGCTACAAATGATAAGGAATGGTTTAAAGATGAATACTACATCATCTAGGCCATTTACAAACAAAATCAAAAGAAAATAAAATCAAATATGAATCACATAAGCAAATGGTCATTTTGACCAAAATTAACCACTAGACAACTTTGAGTGTTTCTAGTCATAGAGTTCTAACGGAAACTTTCCCAATTCTTTTCACCCCTTGCTAGACCAAGTAAAAGTGAACCCAAGCCCACTTTACAAACTACCAGAAACAAATTTCAAATCTATTCAAAAGACATTGAAAAATTGAATCAAGTTAATATGCATAGTTCACCACTTTTAAAAAACCACTAAAATCAATTCACCTTGGCAAACCCAACCAACCATAGACTATCAAGCAAGTACTCAGAACACTCACCAAATTTCATCCAAAAGTTCAAATCTTGAATTCATGCGGCCATTTGATCGAGCACCTAGCAGACACAGAAAACACTTGCCTAACTTCTACTGTTCTAAGAAGTGATCACTCACCACTAGCCCCTCATTTCTCTTTCCTGGTATCCTTTAGCACCTAGCATTGCAGTGACACACTTCCCCCTTTGCCGTTTGCACCAGTGCCGCGCCACCCGAGCTCACCGCGTCGGTCGATCAAGCCCCACTCGCCACAGCCAGCATCGCCCTCTCCCACGATGTCTAGGAGACAGGCAACCATCCACCGCCACCCTCTATCGACACCTCGACCACAAGCAAGCCGTGGACCACCTGAAATCGCCGCGCCCATTTCTCTGCCTGCCATGTCGAGAGCGCGCCAGAGCGCCGCAGCCGACACGTGCACACACGCTGCGCCTCGCCCTTTCCGTGCATGCCTGCACTCACTGTGACCCCAGCTACCACCCAGACATGCCCGTTCGCTGCCACGTAGACCGTAGCCACTATACACCATCTCGAACGCCGCCGTTCCCGCGTAGAGCACTGACCGTTCCCGACCGTTCTCGACCGCCCCTTGCCGCGCCATCAAGCGCATGACCACCGCCCCGAAGCACCGCGTCGACCCCTACCCTCAGCCATGCCGATAGCCCCCTGTAACGATGTTGTCGACGAGCCCGAGCCATGCTGCTCTGTCCACATTGCTGGTGTATAAATAGAGACCACCCCAACCTCAATTCTCCACACCATCTCACTCCCATCTCTCTCACCAACCTCCCACACCTCTCCACCGAGTAAGGTGAGAACCACACTACTGGAATTTCACCGGAGCCTGCCGTTATAGGGGAGAAGAGGAACCGGAGCTAGGAGCCGCCCTTGGAGCCACTGCGACCACCATTCGACTCGCCGTCCTCGACACGTTCGATCACCACCATTGTCAACCCTAGCGGGAGCCCTGGTGAGCCCCCATGTACCCCCACCGTCGCGATTAGGGTTCAGTCTCGCTAGAGCTGTGCGACGGAGACGACGATGCTCAACCGTAAATCGCTCTCTAATCGCACGGGCCAGATTGAAAGATACCATTTTGGTTTAGTTTAGTCGCTGACTAGTGGGACCATCCTATCAGTAGCCCGCTGCGCCAGCGCAGTGCAGCTGGGCCAGCCCAATTAGTTTCCCGCGCAAGCCTGTTGATTCAAATAGACCTTTTCCATTTTAGTAAAACTAGATTTTGTCAGTAGATTCAAAAATCAATTAAGAGAGATTCACTGAACCAAATTGCATGATTCCAATTTTGTTAGAAAGGTACTCAAATTATCTATCCAAGCCCATTGGATTCAGACCTTTTGAAATTATAGATCACCTATAGTAAAAATAACAAGGCAGAGACTTTTGCCACTTCAAACATTTTTGAAAAATCAACCATAACTGCTTTTGAGTTGATTCCAACTCTCTAAAATCACATTTAACAAGATATATCTAAACATGTAAAAATATTTAGGTTTACATGCAGTGATCTTGGACTAGTACTAAAAGAATGCCATATAGGCATTTTTAGTCACTTTAATTTTATTAAATAGTATTTTAAACTTTATAAAATATGACCACCAGTTTAAATCACATTCCCAAGTATTAGAATATGTGGTGATGACATGTGTCAACATGATCCCATATTTTAATTGGAGAATATTAATTCTTAACTATTTTCAATGAGTAGAAATTACTTTTCTAAAATAAGATAAATAAGACTAGGTCTTTATTTCATGTGATGATTGTGATGATGCTAGATCATCAAGTGTGAGCCTTAGTGTGCTAAATAGAAGTAGTTAAGTATTGTTTGGTGATTGTATACCTCATATTCATTTATAGACGCTAGTACCAACCCAGGATACGAGGAGGAGTACTACTACAAAGAAGAAGAGAACTTCAACCACTTCACTACTCAAGGCAAGCCTAACACTACAAGTTAAATATGCAAGCCATCCTTGGAAGATAACCTATGCAAGATGCACTATGCATGCTTGGTTATGCAACTTTGATTATACCAATCCCATGTTTTACTTGTAAGCTTTATTCTTTTACTTTTACAAAAGTGCTTTACCTTTAGTTAGGATTTATGATCATTGGAAAGATAGGATATATACCATAAAGAGTATAAAACTAGGCCTAAGTAGTTATACTTAGATGCCATTAAAAAATAATAAAACTAGATTTGGATAGTTACACTTGATTAGCACCCCTTATTAGTGACACCCTCATTACTAGTTGCTAGTGGTAAACTACTATTGATCACTTTAGATGGGAATACTTGGTGAAAATGATTATGAAAACCTTGGAATGATGGTTCATTCTATTGAAATGTTTTGACATGTGTTATGAACACAAAATGTTTTGATAATGAAAATGTTGAGGCATGAGCCTTGCCCCTTTACAAAAACTGATGGTTGGGTTCGGATGCGATACCACCCCAATTTTATCGTACAACCACAATACCTGAATTGGGTAGGGCTTAACTAGAATTTTATATTCTTTATATGGTTTCCCTCATGGAAAGAGGTTGAGATGAGGCTACCTCGGGTGAATGTCCACCTATGTAGTGCCCAGGATGGCAGATGACCATGGCTGGGTGATGACCCACAAATATAGAGGGTGTATCACAGTATTTTCGATAAGTAAGTGTGTCAAACACAACAAGGAACATAAGGTGTTGACGAGTGGCTTGGAGCAAGAATTCTCTGTAAATACTTTAGCAAAAAGATATTTAGGGGTTTTTGATTATGCAGATAAGTAAAGTGTGAGTAAATAAAAGGCAATAAGAATAAATGCAGCAAGTGGCCCAATCCTTTCTTCAGCAAAGGACAAGCCGGTTGTATTACTTAAGATGACCAAACATTCTCGAGGACCTACGGGAATATCGTCAAGTACTTTCACTTCATATAGTTGATTAATCTTCTGTAGTTTGATAAGTGTTGTGTAGGTGAATCTGTGCTAATGTACCGACCTTCCTATGACTAATACATACTTGTGATTATACCCCTTACAAGTATCTACAAGTACAAGAAAGTAATTAAGATAGAAACCTAACCATAGCTTTAAACTCTAAGATCCTGACATCCCTTGTGCAAAGGTTTCCTAACGGAGGTTCAGGTTTCTGTCACTCCGGCAACCCCTACTTAAGTAACAAACTATTGAATATTTCTCAACACAATTCCACTACTAACAATAAGACTTCTCCCATGTCCTCAAGAACTAAACGAACTACTCACAAGACATCATATGGATGAATATCAAAGATGATATAATGATAAGTAACAATCTGAACATTAATGATAATTCAATGGTTCACTTAATAGCATCAACTACAAGGATTAATCAACACCGAGAAAGTTTCCCCTAAGAACTATGCAAGATTCAACCCAATTATTACAGTGGTATGGACTGGTGATGATGGTGCTGGTGGAGATTATGATGATGATGATCCTGATGAAGTCCAGCTTGATGGTGGTGTTGACAGGGACGATCTCCCCTCTCCGGGGAGGATTCTCCCTAGCAAAATTATGTCTGCCGGAGAGATCTTTCTCTCTCTATAGTTTTCCGCCCCGTAGAGGCGGTGGAATCTTTATGTTGTCGCCCCCGCAGGCTTATGTTTCATGGGGATAATATACGCCAAAGGGAAGAGCAAGAGGTGGGCCAGGGTGGCCACACCACCTGGTGGCGTGGCCTAGGGTGGCCCAAGCCAGGGGGTGGTGTGGTCCCCCTGTGGCCCATCTCCACTCCTCCTTCTGGCATCCTCCGTCTTCTGGAAAAATCGAATTTTCCATGTATTTTCCCGGATTTTCTAATCTTCGAGAATTTCGCCTCCAAACAACCCTTTTCCATCAGAATCCTGACTAGGGCAGTCCATGCTCCAGAAGTCATCAACCATGCAAAAACAGATGAAATAACATAATTAGCATCTCTTAATATGAAATATATCAATGAATAACAGTAAATTATGATATAGAATAGTGATGCAAAATGGACGTATCACTAGGAGGCCAAGCTCATAGGGGAGGTGCCTATACTAGAGTGTGTAATTGAAAGGTTATGATTGATTATCCGCATACTAAGTATAATGATTCAGGGTTATCCCTGATCGATGTATCGGATTTTGTGGTGAAAGTGTACCACCTCTGCAGAGTGTCAAACTATTCGAATAGCCGCGTCCGTGGTCATGGATAGTTGGAGTGGCCATACTGTTCCGTTGTCAGATGTTTTCAAAAATGACTTGTGAATTGAACTATGACCTTGACTTGACCACAACAGGGTTGTGGACATGAAAACTAGGTTCCCACTTAGGTGATGTAGAACATTAAATTAGTTTCTTTACTTTTGAACTCAGTATGAAATAAACCTGGCTTTTTGCAAAGCAACCTAGAGCTTAAGATTCCTACTAGAACTACCTTACTTGTTAGTGATAGTTTGCGAGTACTTAAAGAGTACTCATGGCTTTGTCACTGGCTATTCCCGTGGCCAGACTATGAGGAGGACTACTAGGAAGATGGACAGGAGGAGGTCTATGACAACTAGGATCATCTCCCATCGTCAGCATTGCCTGTGACCCTGAAGATGGAGCCCCTACTATGTTTACTTTCCGCTGCTTTGATTGTATTAAGACTGGATCAGAATGGGGTTTTCAATTGATAGCTTTCAAAGTAATACTCACTAAGATAAGAGCAATGCGCAAAACAAGGAACATAAGAAACATGCTTGAATAAATCATCATATGAATGAATGAAACACAACAACTCAAAATACTTATTGAGATAGAAGGGAATAGGTTTACTGACTCAAGTAAAAAGTAATAAAAATGCCCTTCGCAGAGGGAAGAAGGTATTTCAAGTTTCATAAAGAGCTTCCAAAAATTATGGTACTTATAGCTTTCAGCTCTCATTGCCCCTATCATAAGAATCTTTAGGTGATTAAGGTTAAAGTGATCAAATATGAGGATATGCGTGACAAGTTGTAAGTTGAAAATGTCATGTCCCTTGAATACAAGGGTCACTCCTCATGCTACTCAAGTTTAGCTACCGGTAAGTTCTTGTCATAGTAAGTACATGTGTATCATAGAGAACCGCCCACGGGGTACCCCTTGCCCGATGATACGGAAGAATCCCCATATCAAAATGACAAGGCGAGCGGACAATAAGCATCTCAGCAATCTTCTTATTTACCATGGGAAAATGGTGCCTTTTCTCTCTTTCCTCTTTTCTCATCTCTTTTTTTTCTTTTTTTTTCAATCTCTATCTCTTTTTTTATAAGAAGAATGCTTCATAAATTGCTCATTATGGTTACGCTGCAGGTTTCCACCATGATTATGCATGGATTAGACCAGTCGCCCAAGCGTTTCTCTAACACACAGACATAACTCCATGGACTTACAAGCTCCCCTTTCATTTCACACCGACGACATCCATAAACAAAAGAGCATGATATCTACTAAATAAAGTGCAATGTTGAAAGTGTTCCCCATGACAGAATGGTTCTGCTAATTTACAAATTACAAAGCGCAAGCATATACGCAACATAGATGGGCACAATGGTTCAAGTTTATTAAGTGCAAGAAAAATAAAGTGTGCCATCAAGTTCGTGAGAGCTTTAATCACTAATTTTCACATAACAAGTTTAATTCAGAAGGTAGATAAAAACATGAATTTACTTGGAATAGCAATAATGCTAATAGGTAGGTATGGTGGAAACAAATGGCATAGGTTTTAGTTTAAGGATTGGATGCACGAGAAGCATTCCCTCTCAGTGTAGGTTTTTGGCTAGCAAGGCTGGGTAGCAAGTATAAGAGTTGAAGGAAACAAAAAGACATACAGGTTATAAAAACAAACATGCAATCTTCCTTCGAAGCACAAAAGATCTTAACTAGAGAATACTAAGCTTATGAGTTAATCGATGAAATTATATTTCTTAAGAGTACTTTTATCGTTCCATTCAATTCTCAAAATAGTGTTGCTACTGACCGAGCCTGGTTTACCAAAACCAACTAAATTAACGCAATGATCCCAAAGTGATACCAATACTAACATGGGTATGCCCAATAGGCACTCGACTACAGCCTACCTGGTGCGGCTCGACGGAAGGTCCACTCGACGAATTGCCAAGGTCCATGACGCCTATGACGGTTCGAGTGGTATGAAGCCCATATGGACACGGACTCCCAAACACACAAGATAAGGAAGTCTGAATACTAGAGTTTGAATACAATTTGTAACCAACTCATATTGGTACCTGAGACCTAGCCTCCCCATATATAAAGGCTAGAAGGGTCCAACGAGGAGGACAGGACCTAAGACACCAATAGACAATGGCGACTCCTCCAATAGATAGATCTACGATCTCCCAAATCGCCACAATAGACAATAGATCTAGACATCAATCTCTCTCATACACATACGCTAGATCTAATCTGCGCATACATCACCATCGGCGACATTGTAATCCTTCGGATCATCATCAATCAAGAGCAGACAAGAAGGATTAGGGTTCTCTACGAGGCCTGAACCTAGGTAAATCTTCGAGTCTCCCTGTGTGCTTGTTTGCTAGCCGATCGAGACTTATAGTGCATCCCTCCTTCTCCAAAACCCAAGTCCATAATAATGGGCATTGATGAGTTAAACCTTCGTCAATTGGCGCCGTGTGTGGGAATAGGGAGCACTGATGTTGCGATCTTGACGGCCCCATCACCGGCAATCTTCGACTCAACAATCTATGTGGAGCAGATCTAATTCGGCTCCCTCATAGTCAACGACGTCCAGATCCCATACGATTAATTCATTAGCGACGGCACACTCAACTTCTTCGCCGTAAAATCAGCCATGGTACGTCTCGTCTTCTCGGCAAGAGAAAACAAAAAAGTCAAGCCGTCGAGTTGGAACTGACGCGTACAAGCAATGGAGCTGTCCGCATCCAATACTACCCGGATAGCGTGCGGCAATCGAAGCAAAGAAGAAGATAAAAATAGACCTCAGAAGCGGCCGTGGGGTTAACGCCTAGTGGTGCATGTCTTTTACTCAGATCAAATCAAACAAGCAGTACTCCACGTGAAGATTAAGTTACCGGCTTTAGGCTAGTACCTGCATAGAATCAGCCTGAAGTGATTAATCGCATGCCAAAAAAAGCATTGATCAAAGGAGCTACGGCTGTGAAGTACAACCTACATGAATCGGATCAAAGGCACTAGACCTTGTCCCATACGATGGAAAAAAATCAATTAGATATACATGCACTCACGGCACGCGAATCGAACGTGTCACGGAGACAAGATGAAGGCATCAACGCCTCGCGAATTGGCGAGTCCGTGTTCGTACTCGGGATGACCTTTTTCCATCTAGATTTATCAAGACTGATGTAGGACTCCGACGACTCCAACGTGCGACTCTGTGCCCACCACACGACTCGCCACTACATCGACTCCGTCTGTGGTGCGACTCCACTTCCGCCGCGTCGACTCCTTCCGCCACGCGACCCGATGCCATCGGCTACAGCAACCTACTAAGATCTTTGGTTGCGGCAAACTGCTGCACCATCGGCTTTGGCGACCCGCTGCCACGTCGACTACAGTCCGCCGCATCGGATCTCGAACGCCGCCTCGACTACACTGACCACATCGAATCTACACTCGGGGTCTCCTTCGACTCCATCGCGCAAACCGCTGCGATCTTCGGCTACAGCGGCTCGGCAACTCCTTCGACTCCGCCATACGACCCGCTTCGGTCCTCGACTCCAGCAACTCGGGGGCTCCCTCAGCATTGGTGATCTAGCGACTTGCTGCGGCCTTCGACTCTAGCGAGACGCAACCTCCCTCAGCTCCGGCAACCCGCTGCGGCTTTCGACTCCGCCGACCTGCTGATTCTTCGACTCCATCACGCGACCCACTGCGGTCTTCGACTTTGCCGACCTGCTGATTTTTCAACTCCGTCACGCGACCCGCTGCCGTGTCGACTACATCCGCAACCGCATCGACTTCATAAAGCTAAGTTTCCCTCTATTTAGAGATGATTATTTTTTAACTCGCACTCGATACACTCATAGGCTACGCCCTCTTCGAGTAACCTAATGTGTCGTCGACTCCACGTACTCGAGTACCTCATACGCGACAGCCCGAGTAGCTGATTCTGCTTGATCGTCGAATTCTTGAACTCCGAGTACCTCGGCAAGGTACTGAGACTAAGGGTAATTAGGCTAACGAAAAGGCCTAGCATATAGTGCAAAAGTGTCGACTTGATTGCCACCAGAATCTTACTTTACAAGTCGATATGCAAATATTCTTTACAAGATATAAGTACTTCACAATTTTTAATGTTTTATGCAGCTTACAAGGATGTCGACTGCGTCGAGCTATTCTATCGGGTCCTTCAACAGGAGTCGACAAAACAACTAGCTACGCTATACACTCAAGACCCGAGTCGAGTCCCTCGTCGGATGGTTGCATCGCTTGATGCTACACACATGCGACGTTGGCCACGCACTCGACAAAAGTGACTGCATCGACTCCATTTGCATTGTCGACTCACCCATGTTTTATTCTCGCACGATTGGTGACTATGTCTACAAAGATATAAGACTCGAGTCTCTGCTCGAGTCTACAACTCCGCCAGACACTCGGGGGCTACTCCAAACTGCAGCGTTGGTCCCGCACATGCAAAATCCTTGAGTGGCACGCTCCGATTCCTCACTCAAATCAACGACTCGACTAAGGACTCGGGGGCTAATCCCATAGGAAGCGCTGGTCGCGCATTCGAAAAATGTGCCGACGTTAATGGCATTCGCAAGATCATCCGAAATACTTCCGGATCGTTGTGTCTACGCAACCGATGACTACAAGTCTCTGTTCGAGTCTTCGACTCAAACAAACACTCGGGGGCTACTCCCATATGGAGCGTTGGTCGCGCACCAGATGATTCTTCTTACACATAACTACGTGTTGACTACGTCCACACTCGAGAACATTGGCGACCCCGCCTCATAACTTCCCTACAAAGAGACTGTGTCTCCTGGGTACCCGAATCATCTCCGCGATGGTAAAATTCAGATGCGACGTCTACGATGTGAAGATAAGACCTGAATAAGTCCTGGCAACGCATATGCTGCGCTCTACTAGAAAATATTCGTGCCTACAGGTACGATGAAATACGCCTTGACGAATGCGTCGAGTGCTCACACTTATCAACTTGAGTTTGACTCAATAAGGCCTCCACGGCATGAGTCGAACTACGCTAGCAATTTCCAAATTCGAGTCCGGGGACTCGAGTTTGAGTAGGTAGCGTTGTTTTTTCCCTAGAGCAATTAACTGGTCCCGATCCGTCGAGTGCACCAGGCACATTTACCATCATCCCTATGAACAACTACAAATTTGACTGACTCGATGTACTTCCGGGTGAAGTGCTTCGCACTCGACACAATTGTCGACTCCGACATCCTAATGCAAAGATCAATACTTCTGAGTCTCCATCTGAATGTACGATTCACATGGACACTTGGGGGCTACTGACATGGGTATACCCAATAGGCACTCGACTACAGCCTACCTGGTGCAGCTCGACGGAAGGTCCACTCGACGAATTGCCAAGGTCCATAACGCCTATGACGGTTTGAGTGGTATGAAGCCCATATGAACACGGACTCCCAAATACACAAGACAAGGAAGTCTGAATAGTAGAGTACGAATACAACTTGTAACCAACTCGTATTGGTACTTGAGACCTAGCCTGCCCATATATAAAGGCTAGGAGGGTCCAACGAGGAGGACAGGACCTAAGACACCAATAGACAATGGCGACTCCTCCAATAGATAGATCTACGATCTCCCACATCACCACAATAGACAATAGATCTAGACATCAATCTCTCGCATACACATACGCTAGATCTAATCTGCGGATACATCGCCATCAGCGACATTGTAATCCTTCGGATCATCATCAATCAAGAGCAGACAAGCAGGAGTAGGATTCTCTACGAGGCTTGAACCTGGGTAAATCTTCAAGTCTCCCTATGTGCTTATTTTCTAGCCGATCAAGACTTCTAGTGCATCCCTCCTTCTCTAAAACCCAAGTCCATAATAATGGGCATTGATGAGTTAAACCCTCGTCAAATACTAACAACAAGATCAGTCATATAATAGAAATTCAAAACTAATATAAGATATGCAAAAGTGTAAATGATAGAACTTCTCTTTAATATTCCATAATGGCAACTCACACCAAGGGATACATGGATATCTAACAAGAGGAGGGACACTTCCATAATCTAAACCATCCTACATGATAAGTTCTCTATTCATGATATGAATCTACTAAAAAGGTAAAAAGATAGAAGATAGTGATGTGATACCGCTGCACTCCCCCAATCTTGGAACAAACCAAGGGGATGCCAAAACCTGATGACAAATTAATCCTTCGGTGGTCGTGCTGTTCTCTCGATGAGCTTTTCAATCAATTTCCTCAAGTCTTGAATCTCGAAGGTCAGAGTACGAATCAACTCTGTGTTTTGGACAATGCGGTTCATGATCAAGTTGGGTTGTGAATCCCAGCTCGTACGATTCTTTCCCAACTCTTCCTCCTTGAAGTCTTCTTTTCTTGCATGGTTAGAACAGGGCATATCCCAATTGGAGGGTAGTTTGTCCTTTGGCATAATCTAGAATTGATGCTCATGTATAAGGGTATGTAAAGGATTCTTGGTGCGAGGAGAAGGTGACTGCAAAGCCCAGCAATGATGCGGAGGCTTCCCTCCAGTTGACATCCGTGCAATCCTTTTGAACCTCGCAGGGTTTTCCACCACTCCAATGCTTGCAATGGTAGTGCCGGTGTGCAGATGCTGGCTTTTCTTTGCCTCCTCTTCATCTTTACTCTCGATCTCCTTCTCCTGCTCAGGGTCTTGGAGATCCTCCTCCGCAGGCTCCTTTCCCTTATCGTTGGCAGAGACCATTGTGCTTCTAAACTTTAAGAATAGTTCTTGGCAGAAACATATCGAAACGAAAACACAACGATAACACGATATACGAATCTCGGGGGTCCGAGGGATTATATATTATGAAGCTTTACAACAAAAGGAAGGTACTAGGAGAAAACGGGTGGGAGACGGGCTCCGGGGTGGCCACACCACCTGGTGGCGTGGCTAGGTGGGCCCGCGCCACAGGGTGGTGTGAGACACCCTGGCTCCGTTTTCGTCCCTCTTTCGCTTGGCTGCTTTCCTTGTTGGATAAAAACTGCAAAAATATAACTAGATAGATTTTTCGCGGACTTTTCCTTACCAGAATTGTTACCTATTCGAAAATGGACTTTGTAGGTCTCTAAACTTGGTCTTTGATAAATTTTTCTGGAGTTACCGCTAGAATAACATCAATATCTTAATCCTCATACACATATTGCTCGAGTCATGAAACCTTTCACTTTTTTAGTACACCATTTTCTCCACTAACCTGAAAATTTCTTTCACACAAAACTTCACACAATTCTCATTAGCAACATTAGTATAAGCGAGTTAATAAACCTTTTAAGTTCAATTTCAACTGAAATCCATCAACACATAAGCTACTGTAGCAACTCCTTCCGAAAACCCAAAAAGAGTTCAAAAAGGAAATCAATTTAAGAGGCAAATGCAAGAGTGGTAAAAATCTGTCAAAACAGACCAGCAGGTAAAGATCATTTTTTTTGAAAATCTTATGTTGCTCAAATTAAAAAGTGCAAAACTAACAAAATTTAAAAAAACAACCTGGGGCAGAAGCACAAACAATTACAGCTCAATCCGACATACAGAGATTTTTCACGATGTTTTTTATAGTGGAGCACAAAAATCTGTGTCGGGACATCAACTTTCCCAAATATTACTTCTGTCTCGTTAGAGATTCATCTTGACACAAAAACCAAATAAAAAGGATAAGGAGAGGTTATTACCGAAGTAATAACTTCCAATACTCAAATAAGCAAAAACAAACTAAAAGCAAAAATATTGGGCTGTCTTCCAAAAAAGCTCTTTTCTTTATAGCCATTAAGATGGGCATGATGATTTCAATGATACTCACATAGGAATATGAATTGAAAAAAAAGAGTCCATCAAGAAGCAAAAATAAACATGTTTAAATCTAACCCACTTCCTATGCAAGGGAATTTTGTAAGCAAACAAATTGTTGAAACCAAAGGCTACTAGCATAGGAAGGCAAAACAAGTGCAACATAAAGACTTTCAACATAAAGCGAGGAAACTTAATATTATTGAGATGCATAAGAACACTTTTCCCTCTCTCATAATAACTTTCAGTATCATGCATAAATTTAACAATATAACTATCACAAGAACCATTGTAGCAACGATGACTTACTCTAACAGAAAATGTAGGGACATTGGCTCTCATAACACTACTTTGTGAAATAATATTAGAGGTATTCTTACAGAGGATAGTGTGTCCATCTCCTACATATTTAGTGACAAACTCTTTCACATTTGCTATTTCAGGTTCAATAGCTACTTGTTCACCAGGTTCAACAGCTTTATTTGTACTTTCATTAACCATGCGAGCTATCATAGAATATTTCTTTATCTAAAATGGGAAAGGCATTTTCTCAATGTAAGGTTCAAGTAAAACATGATTAGCAGTATAAACTTCAGTATTTCTTGTAGGAACACTATTAGCAATATCTTTATAAGGTTCATGATACTTATTCCACTTCTTTTTAGGAACTTTAATATAGGAAGCAAAAGCCTTAAAATAAGTTGCAATAGCTTGAGAGTCTAGACCATAAACATTTTTAATATTTTGAAAGTCATCAGTTCCCATAAAAGATTCAATGCATTCATAATCATAATTTATACCTGACTTCCTTCCTTTATCATTCTCCCATGCTTCAGCATTGTCTTGAATACGGTCTAGAAGATCCCACTTAGCTTCTTATTTCATGCGTGTAAATGATCCAGCGTAAGAAGCATACAATAGATCCTTATCATGAAGAGAAAGCCTTGCATAAAAGTTATTGATAATAATATTGTTGGGGAGCTCATGAATAGGACATTTGAGCATTAGTAACTTCAATCTCCCCCAAGCTTGAGATGTACTCTCTCCATCAAGAGGCTAAAAGTTGTATATTTGATTTCGATCTTTATGAATCTCACTAGGAGGATAAAATTTTGAATAAAAGAGAGGCACTATTTCCTCCCATTCAAGAGATTGGCCATTCTTCAGCAGCTTATACCATTCCTCAGCTTTTCCTTTCACTGATAATGAGAATAATTTCTTCTTGACTTGATTAGTAGTAATACCTGCACACTTGAACAACCCACATAATTCGTGTATAAAGAGCAAATGATCACCAAGATGGACAATTCTATCTCCAAAATAGTAGTTATCCGTAGCACGATCAACAATTCTTGTAGGTATTTTAAAGGTATCATTTTCAGTTGGTGGTGCTTCATCTACTACCTTAGCAGTGGTAGTAGCATTATGAAATAAGAAACTCAGCGAATTATCCATATTGAAAATAAAGTAACTAACAAAAATAAAAAATACTCACAGTAGAAGTCTCCTTTACTAGTTCAACTGTCCAATAGCGCTTTACTCCTCGACAACGGCGCCAGAAAATAGTCTTGATGACCCACAAGTATAGGGGGTGTATCGCAGTATTTTTGATAAGTAAGAGTGTCGAACCCAACAAGGCGCAGAAGGTGTTGACGAGTGCCTTGGAGCAGGAATTCTCTTTAAATACTTTAGCAAACGAATTTTTAGAAGTTTTTGATTATGCAGATAAATAAAGTGCGAGTAAATAAAAGGCAATAATAATAAATGAAGCAAGTGGCCCAATCCTTTCTTCAGCAAAAGACAAGCCAGTTGTATTACTTAAGATGACCAAATGTTCTCGAGGACACACTGGAATATCATCAAGTGCTTTCGCTTCATATAGTTGATTAATCTTCTTTAGTTTGATAAGTATTGTGTGGGTGAACCTGTGCTAATGTACCGACCTTCCTAGGACTAATACATACTTGTGATTATACCCCTTACAAGCATCCGCAAGTACAAGAAAGTAATTAAGATAGAAACCTAACCATAGCTTTAAACTCTAAGATCCTGACATCCCTTGTGCAAAGGTTTCTTAACGGGGGTTCAAGTTTTTGTCACTCCGGTAACCCCTACGATTAGTATCCAAATACACAATGCATTCCCCTAGGCCCATATATGTGAAGTGTCATGTAGTCGATGTTCACATGACACCACTAGAAGAATAACACCACAACTTCAGTAACAAAGTATTGAATGTTTCGCAACACAATTCCACTACTAACAACAAGACTTCTCCCATGTCCTCAAGAACTAAACAAACTACTCATTAGACATCATATGGATCAAGATCAGAGATGATATAATGATAAGTAACAATCTGAACATGAACGATAATTCAATGGTTCACCCAATAGCATCAACTACAAGGAGTAATCAACACCGGGAAAGTTTCCCATAAGAACTATGCAAGATTCAACCCAATTGTTACAGCGGTATGGAGTGGTGATGATGGTGCTGGTGGAGATTATGATGATGATGATCCTGATGAAGTCCAGCTTGATGGTGGTGTTGACGGCGACGATCTCCCCTCTCCAAGAAGGATTTCCCCGGCAGAATTCTGTCTGCCGGAGGGATCTTTCCCTCTCTGTAGTTTTCCGCCCCGCAGAGGTGGTGGAATCTTTCTGTGGTCGCCCCAGGCTTAGGGTTTTGTGGGGATAATATACGCCAACGGGCAGAGCCAGAGGTGGGCCAGGGTGGCCACACCACCCGATGGCGCGGCCTAGGGTGGCCCGCGCTAGGGGGTGGTGTGGGCCCCCTGTGGCCCATCTCCACTCCCCCTTCTGGCATCCTTCATCTTCTGGAAAAATAGAATTTTCCATGTATTTTCCCTGATTTTCTGATCTTCATGAATTTTGCCACCAAATAGCCCCTTTTCCTTCAGAATCCTGACTCCAGCGGTCCATGCTCCAAAAGTCATCAACCACGCAAAAACAGATGAAATAACATAAGTATCATATCTTAATATGAAATATATCAATGAATAACAGTAAATTATGATGTAGAACAGTGATGCAAAATGGACGTATCACTAGGAGGCCAAGCTCATAGGGGAGGTGCCTATACTAGAGTGTGTAATTGAAAGATATGATTGATTATCCGCATACTAAGTATGATGATTCAGGGTTATCCCTAATGGATGTATTGAATTTTGTGGTGAAAGTGTACCACCCGTGTAGAGTGTCAAACTATTCGAATAGCCGCGTCCGCGGTCATGGACAGTTGGAGTGGCCATACTGTTCCGTCGTTAGATGTTTTCAAAATGACTTGTGAGTTGAACTATGACTTTGACTTGACCACAACAGGATTGTGGACATGAAAACTAGGTTCCCACTTAAGTGCTTTAGAACATTAAATTAGTTTTCTTTACTTCTAAACTCAGTTTGAGATAAACCTGGCTTTTTGCAAATAAACCTAGAGCTTAAGATTCCTACTAGAACTACTTACTTGGTAGTGATAGTTTGCGAGTACTTAAAGAGTACTCATGGCTTTGTCCCTGGCTATTCCTGTGGCCAGACTATGAGGAGAACTATCAGGAAGATGGACAACAGGAGGTCTATGACAACCAGGATCATCTCCCATTGTCAGCATTGCCTGTGACCCTGAAGATGGAGCCCCTACTACGTTTACTTTCCGCTGCTTTGATTGTATTAAGACTAGATCATGAGATCCTTTATTTGTAGGACCCTTTTTATGGTTTGTAATGGATGATGTCATGTGGTACAAATTCTGTTATGTCTCGCAAAGATGGTAATCCTTGGATTGTGATGTATGGCATAACAGGCATCTGGGATTAAAAATCCGGGTGTTGATAAGTTGGTATCATAGCCATCCTGGCCATAGGAGACCCTAGTTAGAATGGACGATTGAAACAAAAACTAAGTTTCAAAACAACAAAAGTGAGTATTTATGAAAACCTATTCCCACTCTTATCCTTGAGATTCTCTCAAAAAAATTCATGTTCCTCAAAAATTTCTGCAATCATACATAAAATTTGACACACTTAATCACCCCACTAACTTGCTCACCCTAAATTATTATAGATGGAGGTCAAGTATAGTAAGTTCTACCAGCTGGGCAACGGAGGCCACCTGATCTTTGAGAGGGATCTAGATGCACTCGCAGAGTATCTTGAGCGCCCGCACCCGGAGTTCTTCGGGGCCCAACTCAACGATCACGTGGGAGGACATCTACAACGGCTGATAGTTGCAGATATTAGAGGCAATATGGAAGCACCCACCTTGGAGAAGATCCAATTCATCTTGAGGGAGAATAAATGGCTAGATGGATTAGCCAGGGCTATGCACGAAGCTCTTGCCCGTCTTTGTGGGCAAAACATCAACCAGATTAGTGGAACTCGTTTTGCTCACTACGGAAGGCGTGTTTCTATGGGAATGCGCTTCGAGATGTCAGGACACCCAGAGCTGAAGCACCAGGTGGATAATCTCGAATTCATGTTGTATGATATACAGAAGGAGTTGGACAACGCTCGTGCCTACGCCACCCACAACCATGCCATTGCAGCCAAGAAGGATCATACCCTCGTCATCTTCGCCAATGAGCGCCAGTCACTTCGTCGTCAGTGTGACAAGAAGGATCGCATCATTGATCGTCTTCACAAGAAGGTGACCACCCTCGAGAAGACCATTCGTGAACAGGAGATCCAACTTGAAGCAAACGAGGAGGAAGGTGAAGATATCCAGGGAGATCTCTATTCTTACCCCAGTGATGATGACGACTACCTGGAGGATGATGCCATGGAGTTCCACACTGATGATGATGATTCTGCCTTGATTGATGATGATTAGATGCACTTGAGAACTACCGTAGGAGTGAGTTGTACGCGGTCCCACTGTGTTGTAGTTTCACATAATGGTTCTTAAAACCATCTGTTTTCTATTTGTGTTGTGGTGTGTGTTTGTATTGGGTGCTATGAATGAATGAATGAGGGGAACTTGTTAGTTGCATAACCCAATTCAAACTCAAAGTTTAAAGTTTTTGAAACAAAACCATGAACCTTAGAGATTTCCCTCTTATCTCATTATCTATCTCAATCTTCAGATGACTCGCGGAAATTCCGGAGGAAGCAGTTCATCTCAGGACCCAATGCTACAGATTCTGCAAATGTTACTTTCTGACCGTGAAGCTAGTAGAGCCGAACGCCAAGCCAACTTAGACACTCTTCAACAGATAGCTGAGATGGTCCACAATAATCAAGGCCATGGAAACCAGGATAACCATGGATCCAAGCTCATGAACTTTCAGAATACCAACCCACCTATAATTAGTAAGTTTAAGGGTCCCTTAGATGTTGATGACTGGCTCCAAACCATGGAGAACAATTCGGAGGTCGCATGAGTTTAAGCGAAAGAAAATGTATTGTTTGCCACCCATTATCTGGCAGGTGATGCAAGAGCCTGGTGGAATAGTTCTCGTACCATGAACGAAGGCCAAACGATGACTTGGGAAGCCTTCAAGATCAAGTTCAGCCAAACCCATGTGCCCCAAGGTTTGGTCACTAGGATCAGGGATGAGTTCAGGGAATTGAAGCAAGGGAGAATGACTGTTGCGGAATACCGTGACAAATTCTTATCTTTAGCTAGGTATGCCCCTGATGAGATTAGCACCGAAGCAAATAAGAAGGAAAGGTTCCTGAACGGATTACATGATGAGATGCAGATAGTGTTAGTCAACATCCGTTTTGCGGATCTAGAAGAACTAGTGGACTCTACTATCCAAATGGAAGGGAAGATCAACCAAGCCAATGACAACCGTAAGCGTCGCATGATGCACTAGCCTGGATCCTACCATACACAGAAGTATCGCCCCAACCCATATGTAGTATATTCCCCAAGAAACAACATAGCCCCTATGTCCCGTCCAAACTATCCAAATCGTAGCGGAGGAAACTTGAAGTCTGGAGGAAACCACAACAATAACCCCGTCAGCTCCAATAACTTCAATCGTGCACCGCGCAAGTCCAATAACAACAATAATGTCCGAAGGACTAGAAGCAATGTTGTGCCTATTGGAGGAAAAGACAAGTCCATGATTACTTGCTTTGAATGCGGAGTCAAGGGTCACTACTCGAACGAGTTCCCCAAGAATCTTGCTGCAGCCACTAATGTGAATGCACCCGCTCACCAGCAACGCCGTGTTCAGACTGGAAGGAGATTTGCCCCAGGGAACTCGCTCAACCGCAACGGCCGTATGTTCCACATGAATGCTGAAGAAGCTCAGGAAGCGCCAGATGTTGTGTTGGGTATGTTTTCTGTTAACTCAGTACTTGCAAGAGTGTTGTTTGATTCTAGATCATCGCACTCGTTTGTTACAGAAGAATTTGCATGCACTAGTAAGATTCAACCAACAAAATTGAAGCATGTTATGATAGTTCAAATACCTGGTTCAACCACCAAAGCTATAAAAATGTGCTAGGTTGTACCTATCAAAATCCATTGAATAGATTTTTATGCTAATCTAATAGTACTTGGAACCAAAGGTTTGGAGGTAGTACTAGGAATGGATTGGATGTCGAAACATAAAGGATTAATCGACTATGCCAAGAAATCCATAACCATGACCAATAGCACTTGAGTATTAGTAGAGCATGTATCTGAGACGTTGCCCCGTTAATTCAAATGCAACAAGTGTCTATCCCAACCAACCCTAGACCAAGTCAGAGTAGTCTGTGAATACCCCGACGTGTTCCCAAATGAATTGCCCGGTATGCCCCCAGATCGGGATATCGAGTTTATTATTGAACTAGTTCCTGGAACTGGACCCATAGCTCAGAGACCTTATAGTATGAACCCATCTGAATTAGTGGGGTTGAAGAAGCAACTTGATGCTATGCTGGAGAAAGATTTGATTCAACCAAGTGCATCGCCATGGAGATCGCTTGTTTTGTTTGTGGATAAGAAATATGGAGGTAACCGTTTATGCACATACTACCAGAAGCTGAATGATGTCACCATCAAGAACATGTACCAACTGCCGAAGATAGAAGATCTGTTTGATCAGTTGACTGGTACTAGAGTGTTTTCTAAGATTGATCTTAGAGCTGGTTATCATCAAGTCAAGATTCGTGCAACGGATATCCCAAAGACCACCTTTACTACCAGATATGGATTGTATGAGTACACTGTCATGTCTTTTAGATTAACCAATGCCCCCGCTTATTTCATGAATCTGATGAATAAGATTTTTATGAACTTTTTGGATAAGTTTGTCCTTGTTTTTATCGATGATATTCTGATCTATTCTAAGTCAGAAGACGACCATGAGCTACACCTGAGAACCATCCATGTAACCCTTAGAGAACATCAGTTGTATGCTAAGTTTAGCAAATGTGAGTTCTGGTTAAAGGAAGTATGATTCCTAGGACATATCGTGTCGGCAAGAGGAGTCACTATCGATTCCGCCAAGATTAAAGATGTTGAAGAATGGAAAGCCCCCACCACCTAGACAGAAATCTCTTCGCATTTCTCGGATTAGCGGGATATTACCGCAATTTCGTAGAAGGATTTTTGAGCATCGCAAGACCAATGATCTAGTTGTGGAAGAAAGATCAGAAGTTTGAATGGACGGACAAATGTGAAGCAAGTTTTCAAGAGCTCAAGAAGAGATTGATTTTAGCCCCAATCTTGATTATGCCGGATATCAAGAAGCCTTTTGATGTGTATTGTGATGCATCCAAGATTGGTCTCGGATGTGTGTTGATGCAAGAAGGCAAGGTCATATCATATATGTCTAGACAACTGAAGCAACATGAGCAAAACTATCCTACCCATGACTTAGAACTAGCAGCCGTAGTTTTAGCCTTGAAGACCCGACGTCATTATCTTATGGGTAACCGCTCTGAGATTTATTCGGTTCACAAGAGTCTAAAGTATATATTCACCCAGAAGGAGCTAAATATGAGGCAAAGGAGATGGATAGAGTTAATCAAGGATTATGACCTTGATATTCACTATCAAACCGGAAAAGCCAATGTGGTAGCGGATGCTCTTAGCAGATTGCCGTGTAGATTAAACACCATGATTAAAGAAGCCCATCCAAGTTTGCATTAAGAGTTGGAGCAGTTTACAACAGAGCTAGTTAGCGAAGGATTCCTAGCCAGTATTGAACTTCAACCCACTTTGATCAGTCAGATCAAGGAGGCGCAGAAAGGAAATGCAAGTATCAACGGAATCAAGCATCGTATTAGTACACGGAAGGTACCCGGATTCACCGAAGATGAAGAAGGAGTTTTGTGGTACAAAGGACGTATCTGTGCACTAGCAGATTCCGAGCTGAAGCAAGTCATAATGCAAGAAGCTCCGGTACTCTTTATTCTATCCATCCCGGAGGAACAAAGATGTATCAGGATTTGAAGGGGCTATTTTGGTGGCACAAGATGAAGAGAGAAATTGGAAGCTACATAGCCAAGTGTGATATCTGTCAGAGAGTCAAAGCGGAACATCAGCGACCCGCAGGACTTTTGCAACCATTGCAGATTCCAGAATGGAAATGGGATTCTATCGGAATGGATTTCATCACCGGATTGTCTACATCTAGTAGGGGAAATAACTCTATTTGGTCATAGTTGATAGACTGTCCAAGGTAGCCCATTTTATACCTGTCAAGACCACCTAGTTCGAAGCTAGCAGAGCTGTACATTGCTAGAACTGTCAGTTTGCATGGAACCCCTAAGACCAAACTATCAGACCGAGGAACCCAGTTTACCTCAAGATTTTGGCAGAAAGTCTAAGAAGGATTAGGAACCAAGATGAACTTTAGCACAGCCTATCACCCGCAAGCCGATGGACAAATTGAAAGAGTCAACCAAATCTAAGAAGACATGTTGAGAGCTTGTGTGCTAGAATATGGATCAAAATGGGAAGATTATCTGCCTTTCGCAGAATTCTCATACAACAATAGTTATCAAGCCAGTTTGCAAATACCCCCTTTGAATTTATGTATGGAAGGAAGTGTCGTACCCCCTTGAATTGGTCGCAAGTAGGAGAGAGTCAGATCTTCGGACCTGACATTCTACGAGAAGGTGAAGAAAAGGTTCACAAAGTCCGTGAGCACCTCAAGACCACTCAATCCAGACAGAAGAGTTATGCTGGAAAGATATGTCGAGACCTGACCTTCAATGTCAGAGATTTTGTATATCTCAAAGTATCACCCTTGAAAGGAATGCAACGTTTTCGTCTAAAAGGAAAGTTAGCCCTAGATATATTGGACCCTTCAAGATTTTGAATCGCCGAAGAGAAGTATCATATCAACTAGAACTGCCGGAGGAGATGTCATCCATACATAATGTGTTCCATATCTCGTTACTTCGCAAATGTCTAGAAGTTTCGGAGAAGACCAAAGTGTTCAAGAACAGCGATCACCGAGCCATAGATATCAACAAGGATCAAACATATCGTGAAGTACCCATTCGTATTTTGTAAGAAGCCTTCAGAACCACCTAGACCAGAAGTATCAAGTTTCTCAAGATCCAGTGGAGCAACCATAATGAAGAAGAAGCTACTTGGGAGCGAGAAGATTATATTAGGACTGAGTTTCCAAATCTCTTTAGTTCCTATTTTTCCTAAATCTCAGGACGAGATTTTGTTTAAGGAGGGAAGGTTTGTAACACCCCAAATATATTAATCAAGATTATCAAGTCAAATTACCCAAGTTTAGGGTTAACAAAAACTTTTATTATTAATTTTAATATGACTGTATGTGTGATTTGCATTAGTGTATGAATGAGTGCAATTGCCATGTTTGATTGCTACAAATGATAAGGAATGGTTTAAAGATGAATACTACATCATCTAGGCCATTTACAAACAAAATCAAAAGAAAAGAAAATCAAATATGAATCACATAAGAAAATGGTCATATTGACCAAAATTAATCACTAGACCACTTTGAGTGTTTCTAGTCAAAGAGTTCTAACAGAAACTTTCCTAATTATTTTCACCCCTTGCTAGACCAAGTAAAAGTAAACCCAAGCCCACTTTACAAACTACCAGAAACAAATTTCAAATCTACTAAAAAGACATTGCAAAATTGAATCAAGTTCATATGCATAGATCACCACTTTTCAAAAACCACTCAAATCAATTCACCTTGGCAAACCCAAGCAACCATAGACTATCAAACAAGTACTCAGAACACTCACCAAATTTCATCCAAAAATTCAAATCTTGAATTCATGTGGCCATTTCGTCAAGCACCTGGCAGACATAGAAAACACTTGCCTAACTTCTACTGTTCTGAGCAGTGATCACTCGCCACTAGCCCCTCATTTCTCTCCCTGGTCTCCTTTAGCACCTAGTATTGCAGTGACACACTTCCCCCTTTGCCGTTTGGACCAGTGCCACACCGCCCGAGCTCATTATGTTGGTCGACCAAGCCCCACTCGCCACAACCAGCATCGCCCTCTCCCATGATGTCCAGGAGATAGGAAACCATCCACCGCCACCCTCTGTCCACCCCTCGACCACAGGCAAGCCGTGGACCACACGAAATCACCGCGCCCATTTCTCTGACTGCCATGCCCAGAGCGCGCCAGAGCGCCGCAGCTGACATGCGCACACATGCCACGCCTCGCCCTCTCCACGTGTGCCTGCACTCACTGTGACCCTAGCTACCCCCAGACACGCTCGTTCGCCGCCGCGTAGACCGTAGCCACTGTACATCGTCTCGAACGCCACCGTTCCCGTGCAGAGCACCGACTGTTCTCGACCGCCCCTTGCCGCACCATCAAGCGCATGACCACCGCCCCGAAGCTCCGCGTTGACCCCTACCCTCAGCCATGCCGATAGCCCCTGTAAAATTATGAGCCCAAGCCATGCCGCTCTGTCCCCATCGCTGGTGTATAAGTAGAGGCCACCCCAGCCTCAATTCTCCACACCATCTCATTCCCCTCTCTCTCACAAACCTCCCACACCTCTCCTTGGAGCAAGGCGAGCACAACACCGCCGGAATTTCACTGGAGCCCACCGCTGCAGAGGAGAAGAGGAACCGGAGCTAGGAGCCACCCCAGGAGCCGCCGCGACCACCATTCGACTCGCCGTCTTCGACACGTTCGATCGTCCCCATCGTTGACCCTAGCTGGAGCCCTAGTGATCCCCCACGTAACCCCACCATCGCGATTAGGGTTCAGTCTTGCAGGAGCTGTGTGATGGAGATGCCGATGCTCAGCCGTTGATCGCTCTCTAATCATACGACCCAGATTGAAAGATACCGTATCGGTTTAGTTTAGTTGCTGACCAGTGGGACCTTCCTGTTAGCAGCGCGGTGCGTCAGCGTAGTGCAGCTGGGCCGGCCCAATTAGTTTTCCGCGCAAGCCTGTTGATTCAAATAGACCTTTTCCATTTTAGTAAAACTAGATTCTTTAAGTAGATTCAAAAATCAATTCAAAGAGATTCACTAAACTAAATTGCATGATTCCAATTTTGTTAGAAAGGTACTCAAATTATCTAACCAAGCCTGTTGGATTCAAACCATTTGAAATTATAGATCACCTGTAGTAAAAATAACAAAGTAGAGACTTTTGCCACTTGAAACATTTTTCAAAAATCAACCATAAATGCTTCTGAGTTGATTCCAACTCTCCAAAATCACATTTAACAAGATCTATCTAAATATGTAAAAATATTTAGGTTTACATGTAGTGATCTTGGACTAGTACTAAAAGAATGCTATATAGGGATTTATAGTCACTTTAATTTTATTAAATAGTAGTTTTAAACTTTATAAAATATGACCACCACTTTAAATCACATTCCCAAGTATTAGAATATGTGGTGATTACATGTGTAAACATGATCCTATATTTTAATTGGAGAATATTAAATCTTAAGTAGTTTCAATGAGTAGAAATTACTTTTCTAAAATAAGATAAATAAGACTAGGTCTTTATTTTATGTGATGATTGTGATGATGCTAGCTCATCAAGTGTGAGCCTTACTGTGATAAATAGAAGTAGTTAAGTACTGTTTGGTGATTGTGTACCTCGTATTCATTTATAGAAGCTAGTACCGACCCGGGATACGAGGAGGAGGAGTACTTCAAAGAAGAAGAAGAAGAGAACTTCAACCACTGCACTACTCAAGGAAAGCCTAACACTACAAGTTAACTATGCAAGCCATCCTTGCAAGATAACCTATGCAAGATGCATTATGCATGCTTGGTTATGCAACTTTGATTATACCAATCCCAAGTTTTACTTGCAAGCTTTATTCTTTTACTTTTACCAAAGTGCTTTACCTTTAGTTAAGATTTATGAGTATTGGAAAGATAGGATATATACCATAAAGAGTATAAAACTAGTCCAAAGTAGTTATACCTAGATGCAATTCAAAAAGAATAAAACTAGATTTGGATAGTTACACTTGATTAGCACCCCTTATTAGTGACACCCTCATTACTAGTTGCTAGTGCTAAACTACTATTGATCACTTTAGATGGGAATACTTGGTGAAAATGATTATGAAAACCTTGGAATGATGGTTCATTCTATTGAAATGTTTTGACATGTGTTATGAACACAAAATGATTTGATGATGAAAATGTTGAGGCATGAGCCTTCTCCCTTTACAAAAACTGATGGTTGGGTTCGAATGTGATACCATTCCAATTTTACCGTACAACCACAATACTTGAATTGGGTAGGGCTTAAATGGAAGTTTATATGCCTTAGTATGGGTTCCCTAGCGAAAAGAGGTTGAGCTGAGGCTACCTCGGGTGAATGTCCACCTATGTAGTGCCTAGGATGGCAGATGGTCATGGCAGGGAGGCCAAGCTCATAGGGGAGGTGCCTATACTAGAGTGTGTAATTGAAAGGTTATGATTGATTATTCACATACTAAGTATGATGATTTAGGGTTATCCCTGACGGATGTATCGAATTTTTTGGTGAAAGTGTAACACCTCTATAGAGTGTCAAACTATTCGAATATGTGCGTCCGCGGTCATGGACAGTCGGAGTGGCCATACTGTTCTGTTGTCAGATGTTTTCAAAAATGGCTTGTGAATTGAACTATGACCTTGATTTGACCACAACAGGGTTGTGGACATGAAAACTAGGTTCCCACTTAGGTGATGTAGAACATTAAATTAATTTCTTTACTTTTGAACTCAGTATGAAATAAACCTGGCTTTTTGCAAATAATCCTAGAGCTTAAGATTCCTACTATAACTACCTTACTTATTAGTGATAGTTTGCGAGTACTTAAAGAGTACTCATGGCTTTGTCCCAGGCTATTCCTGTGGCCAGACTATGAGGAGAACTACCAGGAAGATGGACAGCAGGAGGTCTATGACAACCAGGATCATCTCCCATCGTCAGCATTGCCTGTGACCCTGAAGATGGAGCC
The DNA here is from genome assembly GCA_910589775.1 of Avena eriantha. Taxonomy (NCBI): domain Eukaryota; kingdom Viridiplantae; phylum Streptophyta; class Magnoliopsida; order Poales; family Poaceae; genus Avena; species Avena eriantha. The sequence goes on along the minus strand of OU342743.1, from coordinate 482,127,211 downwards.
CCTACTACATTTACTTTCCGCTGCTTTGATTGTATTAAGACTGGATCATGAGATCCTTTATTTGTAGGACCCTTTTTATGGTTTGTAATGGATGATGTCATGTGGTACAAATTCTGTTATGTCTCGCAAAGATGGCAATCCTGGGATTGTGATGTATGGCATAATAGGCATCTAGGATTAAAAACCCGGGTGTTGACAATTATGCATAAGTAATGTAATGCAGTTTGATAAATGTGAATCGCCGAAATAATCATATCTGATCTAGGTTTGAAAACTATGAATTGTTTCTTTTGAATGTGTTTCACTTTTATATCAGCTTCACATTTGTGCTTCTTGTTAAGGGTTGTGAGAATGTGTGAAACAATATGTATATATAACAAGTGGCATCTAATACTAAAGCACTCAAATGGGGTATGTTACTTTAAAGATTTCTTAAGAAGATAGAGCTTTTAAATAAGTGTTTAAGGATTACTTTTAATGTTTCTTAAAAGATTACTTTATAAGGAAAAAGTATTTAAAGGTTTAACATGCAAAGTATAAAAGTGACGTATAATAATATTCTAAGATTGAGGGGAATTGTTATCTAGTAATTATGATGGGATTTATAATGTTAATTTGTTAAGAGTTAAGGTACTTATTATAAGGTTGTTGTTTGAAGTGGCAAAATGAATAACTTTTGAAGAAAAGAATTCTTTATTGAAGTTTAAACATTCTTTGTGGTTAACCGAATGTGCTTGATGTCGTTTGCCTTTATCCGATAAGCTTGGACTTGAAATGCTTTACGACTTAATCTAGAATAGACAAATTTAACTATAAAAACATAAATATTCTTTAGGCATTATGCATAACTTGGTGTACCAAATTTAACTTTGAAACAAAAGTAGATATAGGGTGTGATGTGTTTAAAAGTATTATTAAATTTTAAACCTTGCAACAAGCATGTTTAAAAATATGGGATCATTCACTTTCAGCTTAGGTGAACGATGAGTTTAAATGTGATTTGTTATTATGAATATAGGAAAGTAAAATTAACGGGTTTTGATAATCTATTAGAGTTTGAAATCATGTTTAAGGATAGTTAACAGATAAACAACATTCACTTTTATCATAATTGAATGATGTTTAAAATTTACATAAATTGTTGGTTTAGTTTGGATTTCTGATTTAAAAAGAGTTTTTTAAAGTTAATAAGTTACATTTAAGTTTTATTATAGATCCAAGTTATGGTTTTGGAGTTAGTATTGAGTTATTAGAGATTTAAGGTTTTATATATAGAATTGTGATGAGTTCTTACAAAATAGGTATTTATAAAATGGTGAAGGATTAATTATTTTAAAATCTTAGAAACCTATAGAATAATCTTTTTAGAATTTTTCTAGTGAAATATATTTATTCAAGACCTCAAAAGTGAATTTTCTTTAATTTTAGGTGTTATTCTTATTTTTATAAAATTCCACAAATGATTATATATCTTTAAATATTTGCTTCAAGTCTCATTTGTAATCAAATTGATTTAGTATTTTTATAAAATAGTAGCTTTATTTTCATAGGAAAAATTGATTTTTATTCATTTTTAGGACTTTTTATTATTTTATGAAATGTCAATTTGAAATAGTGTTAATATTTATTTACATTTTATCTAACCTTAGTAAGTATATTTGTATTTTTATGAGGTAGAGATTATTTTTGTGATCATTTTGATATATTACATGTATTTTTAGGATTTTTCTATATTTTTCTGGAATTAAAATAAGTTCAGGGGTATATTTGTAATTAAACATTTTTACTAGGGTTTTCTTTCTAAGACGCGGGCCTGCTCTGCCCGATCTGGCCCACTGGGTTGGGTCAAGCCAACCCAGGGTCATTGGACCGCCCCCCACAGGCCTAGTCACTCCTCTCTCTCACCCTCTCGATCTTAGCTCTTGCGACACCGATGGCGCCGCCCATCTCGGGCTCAATCCCGGCGACCTCCGGCCGCCGTGACTATCGCCGCGATGCAAGACGATATGGATGATGCTGCTGCTTGACGTTGTCCCGCTCGATTTGGCGCTGGTGATCTCCGTTGGTCACGCTGACCTCTACCCTATGGCTAGGGTTTGAGGTCCACCGGTTCTGGCGCTCCCTCGACGACGCTGTGGTGCTCATGGCGCCGCTTTACCATGGCCGCCACCATCGTGTGCTAGCGCGGGTTGTAGCGCCCCTTCGGGGTGCTCCCCGTTCCGCCACTTCTCTCTATCGCCGGCCATCTCTCTTCTTCCTCTTCGGTACACTTGCGAGGACCTCGATTAAGTCTCCTTGTACTACCCCATCTATGCTCCTCTCGATGCTCTTCCTGGTCAAGCTATGTGTGATTACTGTGGTTACCCCATATTAGGATTCATCTCTGAACCTAGTGTTCATACCCCTATAGTGATGCTTAGTTAGGGTCTTGATTCATCTTGGTTGTGATAACCTTCTACATGATGTATTACTATGGTGTAGTATCACACGCTTATTGATCTTTAGCCTGCTACTCAGATTTCTATTAGTTAGCACTCTGTTGATTGCATTCAGTTACTTTGTTCTCTGTCAGAGAACACTCTATGGATGCATGGTTTATTTACTGTGGAAGCCTAAATGGTTATATTTAGTAGCTTAAGTCACATGGAGTTTTGGTGCCTTACTACTAAGCTTTGTTGCTTGGCCTGGTACCTACTGCAAACACCTTTTGAGTTCAGTCTCAGGATTCCATCGTGGTACTTTGTAAATTAAGATTACTAGAGCTTAGTCTCTTGTCTGTGATGTACTAGGAGATGATACATTACTGCATGATTCCTATCTTTTATAGGAAGTGATTTAATTAAGGGTCTCTGTCTAGTGTGGCCTGGAGATAGATAGTGTTGACATTCGTTGTCTTCTCACATCAAAATGTCTCTTATGATTCCTAATTCATTTAGGAAAATGATTATGTGTTTTTGGACAGATGCGGCTTAGGCTTATTCTTAACAAGTGACGACCTTCCTAGTACAGAGGTGTTACCTAGTTGGGAATATACCCTATACAAGAGTGGTGATGTGTATTGATCTAGTTAAAACTAGACGTACTGGTCTATGATGCTAGTCCAAGACCATTACTTGTGAAGTTAGTGTTATATCCCAATTTTGGTGCTAGTCGATGTATGCATATTTAATCTTATAGAAAATAAATGGGAAATGAAAGTTGGACAAAAGAAAACAAAAGTTTGACAAATAGTGTGTACTAGTGCTTTAGCTTTGGGGCATGCTGTTCGAAGCTTTTGGTAATAACCAGTTGCTCTTGGTAGTGTCGGTACTACAAAATTAATCATCCCTTTTATCCCTGCAACGTGAAGGAAAACGGGCTGGAATGGGCTTTCTGGGCTTCTTGTACTCGAGCAGGACACGTCCCAGTATTGTGGTGTCGAGTTGGCTCTCGTTGCTGCCTGTCTGCCCTAAGGAATCCCTAGCGCTACTGTCCCATGCCGCCGCCACCGCTACTACGATCTCTCCGTCTACTGCTTCGCTGCTGTGGAACTGCGTAGACGTTGTCTGGCGTCTCAGATAAGATGTAGTCAGGAGCCGTTCCACCGCCGCGTTGTGGACTCTGATCTCCGCCGCCGCCGTTGGGTCGTTGCGGGGGCTGCAAGGCCGTAAGGTTGCAAGGATGTGGTCTTGCGCTGCAAAGCCGTCTCTTCAAGTATTCTATCCCCACCGTCACTAGCAGCTGCCCAACCCCCAAATTGGTTAGTCCCCGTTTGTTTTACAACATTGCAATTTCTGGTTTGTGCTCGTACCTTGAGATGCAAAGGGACATGTTGCTCCAATAATTATTAATCTTCTATCGGTCTGGTTTAGTATGAAGTGATGAAGAGCTTCAGGGATTCATTATATTTGAAAATGATTTATAGATGCAGCTCATGGCTTGTGGCTGAACCGTACATCTTGCTAATCTAATTAGGATAGTGTAGTACAACAGACCATCGGTTTGCTGAACAAATCCTTTTGGTTCTCCACATCAGGGATTAGGATAATACATATATTGTTAGTGTCCCTTAACTGTATTGTTGCTATCTGGTATACATGGGCTGTCTAGATCAGCTGGTACAGGGACAGAACAGTACCCCAAGTTTGCATTATTAGACTTGTTTTTTAACCTGTACCGTTAGACCATTTGGTACTGTTTTTACTTGATACATAAAATGGGTACTAACTTAATTAAGATTAATCTACCACATAGTGAGTATTTTCAGATTTATGTCACCACACCTGAGAGCATAACATTTGGGTCTGTTGAACAAAGGACAAGGATGATATTGATCTGGTCTTAATCGACAACTAGTTCTTCGTGGTTCAGTTTTACCATCTGTAACATTTAGAAGTTGTTCAATAAATAAATATATGATAGAGTCTTGCGTGGAGGAGCCATGATATATTTTGCGTGAGTGTTGTTGAAGCGATGTTGTTTTTTTAATGTGATTTACGTTTCAATAACAGGGGTTGTGTTGGTACTTCTGATTCGGAATCCTACAATTCAAATGTTGTTCTCTACGATTGAGTCAAGTGCATGACGGGATAATACTTTGCCTGATTCCCTTCACTTGACTTTTATTTTATAGCACTTGTTCATTACTCAGTTGCTATTTGTCTGTTTATGTGTGGGAATATTAAGTGGATATGACAAAGGATACAGTTACGCTTGCATCTTGCACAACATACTAGAGACAGTGCATAGTGTTGTGACCTACTGAGGTAGGCACCTTGAGAACGTCGATGTTGGGATGAGTCCCGCATTGTCGGCAACCTCCACAAGTTGGAGTGAGTGGATGCCGACGGGTGTTCACTCAAGCTATACCGGTATACGCAAAGAAAAGTGAAAGAAAAGAGCATGTAAGCATAATGATCATCATTGCGCTATGACAAGTGTTACATGATAATTGTTGGTGATGTGTTTTATGCAATGATTATTATTTCTTGATGTGCTTGTTGAGTACTTTGTACTCACCCTTGTGGCTTCAATGTTTTTAGGTACTATTGAGGACGACATTCTTGGGACTGGGAGTAGCATATATTTCAACACACTATCACTCATTATAACCTTTTTGTACATAGAGCAGTTTTAAACTTGTTGAGATTTGGCTTGACTTTCTTTTACTTATTTTGAGGATTGGCCCATATTTGTATATACCGAGTTACTCATTTTAAGATATGGATATGATAGATACCTTGTCTTGTTGGACCTAGTAGTTGTGTGTATAGATAAACTTTGAGGTTTATGCTTATTTTGATGTCGCAGATGTCCCTATAAACAAAGGAGACTCTGCTAAAATTTATGTTTTTCCCCGACTTGGTAGGTATTAAAGACAGGTGTAACACTGCCAGACAAGGTTGATATCTGGGGTGCTACAGTTGGTATCATAGCCTAGGCTGTAGATCTTTGGAGTAGGTTAATAAGAAATATGATAATTTGCCTAGATCTTTAATGAATAAATTTTTTCTTTATTTTTCCTAAACCACTAACAACTTGATTTAAAACTTAAATAACTAAAACATGACACACTGGTGCACAATAAGATGGGTTGGGTCATGCATTGCATCTACGATCTTGCTATATTTGTCTATGGGTCTCTTTTGTCGATATATGTTGTGCGTGGGCACGTTGTTACCCTAAGAGGCTTGAAGACCTTGCTTCGGTCCCTTTATTGTTGGTAGTTAACTATAGAGAGAGGGAGATAATCTTCATGTTTGAAGAATTCAATATTGGAAGTGAAACCTTGGATCTTCTATGCTAGTTGAGTAAACTCAGTAAACTCGTGAAATGTGATAAATGTTTGCAATTGGTAGATTTAGGCATTTGTGTTACCTTTTGGGGCTCATTAGTAAATTATTGGAGAGTTTGGTTTTGGCATGAAAGTTTAATTTTAATACAATGTTATAATGGAAGATGAAATTTCGGTATGCCTGAAGCTGTTTGAAGTTTGGATATTTGTGTCAGGTTATCCCAAATGAATTTGAGAGAACAATTTGGTAATATTGAAGATGAGGTGGATAAGTTGATTGATTTTCAAGAGGATAAAACTAATTGAATAACCGGGCTTTTGTAGTGGTGGAGTAGATAAAATAAGGTTATGGAGAATTATTTGAATCCAAATCAATATGACAAGTCCTTTCCGTTATCCTTGTTTTCTAAACCAAAACTTTCACTTGGTTTATTTATTCTCATCCACCTTTTGGTGCGTCATTTGCACGCCAATTGTTTTGGTGATCGTAATGTAATAGTGTAATTAATGACTTCTTGTCTGAGTTCCTTTAAGTGTTTTTAATCATGTACTTCAAGTCCTCATATTTGACTATTAGTCACCCATAGTTAACACCTCCTATTTGTCTTATTCCTTGTTTAATGTTTTCTCATATGACCATTTTGGTTGTCCATTGTCCCATTGTTGTTGAGTATCAAGAATGGTGAACGCATTGTTCTACTTTAGGCAAACCTGGTTATTCTTTCTAAAAATAAAAAATATATCTTTTTTTTTCAAAAAGGCACTAACTTTGTTGCTATTCTTAGTTGGGAGCTTGCCCTTCCCTCATCCTCCGAAAGGGTTAGTTTTATAAATTAAGGCACTCGTTATCCATAGTCACTCTTTGCTTTCTTTTAAAAATGTGGTCTGTATGCACAATCTTTAGGGTTCTTGAGAGATCGCTAGATTGCTTTTTTTAGAGGATTTGCAAGAAAGATTGATGGGAGTCGACCTCGAACCTTGGTTCGAGCCCATGAAATATTTTTGCATTGTGAGGATGTCCGAGTGGTAGTGTCATGTGATTCACTACTTCGGCTACGGGTTTAATATTTTGGGTGCTGGATGGATTGGCCCTCATACCAACTACCCTTACTATTTGCTCTTGTTACGCTGTAATGGTGAATCGATAATAGAATTTTCCTTCAGTTGAGAGATGACGTTGTGAAGTCTAAACCATCAGTGTTTCACGTCTAGTAAAGCAACCACTGCCAAGCGTGCGAGATGCGGTGAGGCTAAACCCTTGTTGTTTTTATGGCACAATATTAGAAATAAACCCCACTAGAACACCATGAGTGCTTCATATAGGTTATGTTGCTCTCCAATTGTGTTTCAAAGTTCAAGACTGATAACAATTCTATGGGCTTGTAACATCTACATTCTTCCTAGAGATTTCATGATTTACTGAGATACAAGGACAATTGTTTATGACCAAGATACCTCCTTGTTTCCAAGTTCTTTGAGAACAGACATGGAGTTCTGTATTGATATCATTCCTGGCACTCAACCTACCCCTATGACTCCTTATCATTTTTCATGACCAATATAGGAAGAATTGTAGAAGCAGTTGAATGATAGGTTATCCAAGGATTTATTTGATGCAGTGTCTCTCCTCATAGAGCGCTCATTATATTTACAGCCAAAATATATGGTAGTTGGTGAAAGTGTGTTGATTAACATGCTCGTGAAAGTGTGTGGATTGACGTGCTCTTGACGTGGTAACCATAAAAAATCATTTGCCTTGCATTGAGTCCTTGTTCGATCGGTTGAATGAAGCCTAGGTGATCTCCTATATTGATTGTAGTAAGTTAATAATTCAATTCGTGTTTCTGGATCATTATGTTGCTCCACTAAGTATGGGCATATGAATAATACCATGTATTTGGACTAATCAATTTCCTTGCCCATCTATATGGAGACAATCAACGTTATGCTACATAGGTTATAACTCCGTGCTAGTGTTCTTTGATAATATTCTCTTATATTCCTAGACAAAAGAAGAGCGCGAGCACCATTTTATGCCTGTGCTTCTTTTGAGGAAGAACAAATCTTTTTGCAATTTGCAAAGCTAAAGCAGTTTTGGGTCTTGGCTTTTGGAAGTGGCTATTATAGGTCAGGTGCATGCTCAAGCAAGGTTGTAAGGTTATTGCTTATGCTTCTAGTCAACTAAAAAAACATGAGTTTGACTATGTTAATCATGATTTAGAATTTGCACTTTTGGTCTTTGCACTCAAGGTTTGGAGGCATTATCCTTATGGAGAATCTTCTGATATTTCCACTCATCATTCAGGACCGAAATATATCTTCACACAACAAGAGTTGAACTTGCAATGACGGTGGCCAGAATTGATAGAAAGACTATGACCTTCCTATCCAGGACAAACTCGTAGGGCGTAGATGCTCTTGATCGCAAGTTTGTTCCTCCTAGTGTAGCTTGTCTCTTCACTAATTTTATTGGACGAGCCTTTTATCTTTTTTTTCTAGAGCCACATGTGATGAGACATATTAATTCTGTTGTCCAGATGGAGAGAGGCACATCGCACCCCACACACTGATCATCCTAGAGAGAAAGATGTATCAGGACCTAAAAAACGTATTGGTAGAAGGGAATGGAAGTGGATGTCCCTAGATCAAAGGGTATGGAAGACAGAGTGGCCAAGTCAAGCATCAGCCGATTATGTGTACTCTTGTGGGGTTTGTTAGCGAGTAAAGACCAGGCATAATAGGATAGTTGGAGTGCTATAGTCCTTGGAGGTTCCATAATGGCCATGGAAGGGCATTACAATTGATTTTGTTGTTGGCCTACCTCGTACTCACAGCAGGAAAGGTTTAATTTGGATAACATCAATCTACTTAGCAAAGTTGCTCATTTTATTCTATTCCCACCATCAGCTCTACTAGTAACTTGGCATGGAATATGTGAGCGAAATAGTAAGGTTACATGGGATTCCTAAATCCACTACTTCTGTGAGGCATGCTAAATTTGCATCAAATTGAGCTTGCAGAGTGCCTTGGGTACACAATTCAAGAAAAGTTTGACCTTTCATCTCTCAATAGATGCTTTGTCGGAGCATACAATCGAAACCCTTGAAGATATGATGAGATGTTAACTCTTGTGATTTTACCTATAATACCTATCCGGCTAGCATATAGATGACACCTTACGAAGCTTTGTATGTAAGTGTAGATTTTCACTTTGTTGAGATGCCATGGATGCGAATGTTGTGCTAGGACATCAAACTATATACAGGGAAGATGAGATTAGGGAACAATTGTTATTAACACATAGAAGACAAAAGAGTTTTGTTGATTCTAACAAGTTGAATGTGGAATTTAAGATTGGCGAGAGGTGCTCCTGGGAGTGTCTCCCATTAAAGGTGTTATATTTTTTTATATCAAAGTAAAGTTTAGCCCATGACAGTGGTACAAGTAAGGTAGCTACCCCTATGGTCTTGAGTTGCCCAAGTCAGTGAATGATGTGCATAAGCTGTTCCGTACCTTTATGATTGCAAAAGCCCTTCTGAGAACCGAAACGATAAGTGACCGTGAAACCAAGTACGCTTTAGCAAGATTTAATGATTGAGGTTGGTCCTATGAGAATATTGGGTGAGCCCAAGAGAGGGATCAAACATAGGATGCTAAAGTATGTGAAGGTTCTTATGTTGTAACAAAGAGAGCATAAGGCGACTTGGGAGGTTGAGTCCTGCATGCGTGATACATGTACAAAAACTTTCCTTCATTTAAACATGGAATGATTTTGTTTTACATTTTTTTATAAGTAGAGGAGACGAGAATCCGGGATTGAATTCTGTTTACGGTGGTAAGAATATTATATCCCAATTTTGGTGCTAGTCGATGTATGCATATTTAATCTTATAGAAAATAAATGGAAAATGAAAGTTGGACAAAAGAAAACAAAAGTTTGACAAATAGTGTGTACTAGTGCTTTAGCTTTGGGGCATGCTGTTCAAAGCTTTTGGTAATAAAAAGTTGCTCTTGGTAGTGTCGGTGCTACAAAATTAATCATCCCTTTTATCCCTGCAACGTGAAGGAAACGGGCTGGAATGGGCTTTCTGGGCTTCTTGTACTCGAGCAGGACACGTCCCAGTATTGTGGTGTCGAGTTGGCTCTCGTTGCTGCCTGTCTTCCCTAAGGAATCCCTAGCGATACTGTCCCATGCTGCCGCCGCCGCTACTGCGATCTCTCCGTCTACTGCTTCGCTGCTGTGGAACTGCGTAGACATTGTCCGGCGTCTCAGACAAGATGTAGTCAGGAGCCGTTCCACCGCCGCGCTGTGGACTCTGATCTCCGCCGCCGCCGTTGTGTCGTTGCGGGGGCTGCAAGGCCGTAAGGTTGCAAGGATGCGGTCTTGCGCTGCAAAGCCGTCTCTGTCATCTATCGCCACCGTCATTAGCAGCTGCCCAACCCCCAAATTGGTTAGTCCCCGTTTGTTTTACAACATTGCAATTTGTGGTTTGTGCTCGTACCTTGAGATGCAAAGTGACATGTTGCTCCAATAATTATTAATCTTCTACCGGTCTGGTTTAGTCTGAAGTGATGAAGAGCTTCAGGGATTCATTATATTCGAAAATGATTTATAGATGCAGCTCATGGCTTGTGGCTGAACCGTACATCTTGCTAATCTAATTAGGATAGTGTAGTACAACAGACCATCGGTTTGCTGAACAAATCCTTTTGGTTCTCCACGTCAGGGATTAGGATAATACATATATTGTTAGTGTCCCTTAACTGTATTGTTGCTATTTAGTATACATGGGCTGTCTAGATCAGCTGGTACAGGGACAGAACAGTACCCCAAGTTTGCATTATTAGACTTGTTTTTTAGCCTGTACCGTTAGACCATATGGTACTGTTTTTACTTGATACATAAAATGGGTACTGACTTAATTAAGATTAATCTACCACATAGTGAGTATTTTCAGATTTATGTCACCACACCTGAGAGCATAACATTTGGGTCTGTTGAACAAAGGACAAGGATGATATTGATCTGGTCTTAATCGACAACTAGTTCTTCGTGGTTCAGTTTTATCATCTGTAACATTTAGAAGTTGTTCAATAAATAAATGTATGATAGAGTCTTGCGTGTAGGAGCCATGATATATTTTGCGTGGGTGTTGTTGAAGCGATGTTGTTTTTTGAATGTGATTTATGTTTCAATAACAGGGGTTGTGTTGGTACTTCTTGTTCAGAATCCTACAATTCAAATGTTGTTCTCTACGATTGAGGCAAGTGCATGGCAGGATAATATTTTGCCTGATTCCCCTCACTTGACTTTTATTTTATAGCACTTGTTCATTACTGAGTTGCTATTTGTTTGTTTATGTGTGGGAATATTAAGTGGATACGACAAAGGATACAGTTACGCTTGCATCTTGCATAGCATACTAAAGACAGTGCATAGTGTTGTGACCTACTGAGGTAGGCACCTTGAGCCGTCGATGTTGGGATGAGTCCGGCATTGTCGGCAACCTCCACAAGTTGGAGTGAGTGGATGCCGACGGGTGTTCACTCAAGCTATACCGGTATACGCAAAGAAAAGTGAAAGAAAAGAGCATGTAAGCATAATGATCATCATTGCGCTATGACAAGTGTTACATGATAATTGTTGGTGATGTGTTTTATGCAATGATTATTATTTCTTGATGTGCTTGTTAAGTACTTTGTACTCACCCTTGTGGCTTCAATGTTTTTAGGTACTATTGAGCTCGACATTCTTGGGACTAGGAGTAGCATATATTTCAACACACTATCACTCATTATAACCTTTTTGTACATAGAGCAGTTTTAAACTTGTTGAGATTTGGCTTGACTTTCTTTTACTTATTTTGAGGATTGGCCCATATTTGTATATACCGAGTTACTCATTTTAAGATATGGATATGATAGATACCTTGTCTTGTTGGACCTAGTAGTTGTGTGTATAGGTAAACTTTGAGGTTTATGCTTATTTTGATGTCGCAGATGTCCCTATAAACAAAGGAGACTTTGCTAAAATTTATAGTTTTTCCCCGGCTTGGTAGGTATTAAAGACAGGTGTAGCACTGCAAGACAAGGTTGATATCTGGGGTGCTACAGTTAGTATGTTCTATACAAGTGGATGTCTTAAGACATTAATTTGTGAATCTGCTCTATTGGCTTCTACTGCCATGGGCTGCTACTGTGGTACCTCCTTCTTGGAGTGTGCACAATAATATCCTAGGTAGCATGATCTACTGTTATGCCCCTGCCAATGATGCATAGACTAAGGCTTTAGAAGTGTATGTTGGCTTATGGAAGATCAGATGATCTTACAAATGATTTCTAGTCTACTTGATTAGGAAAACGATTGAATCTATGGTGTTGGGCTTTATTGTTCATATGTTTGACTCAAGTAGCATCTGATGTACTGAGCTGCTGCTATGGTGCCTCCATTTCTTGGTGTGTGCATAGTAGTAACTAGTCAGCATGATCTGCTACTGTGTTCTTTCTACTTGAAATTTAATCCCAAGCTTGAAAAGTGAAAGCTAAAGCCATACTTTAAACAAGAACATATCCTATTTGTTGCCTCTCTTCTCTATGATGACTAGCATAGCCTTTATGCTAACCTAAGAGTATCCCCACCAAAATCTTAATTTTCTTATATGATAAGAACATATATGCTACCAGATCTAGCTAGTGATCTAGTGAGTTTCTACCTTGATGCATGAGGTTGCTTGTTTATCTTGGTCAGCTCAGCCTAGAGCTCTGGTCTTGAGCTTGTTAGCCTTCTCCTCCTAGAACTGGTACAGGCTTGATCTTGATCATCCCCATGACCTAGCTTCTAGATGGATTCCTCAAGCAACCAGAGTGTTGGTGATTTGTGTGGATAGATCTATGTGGTTATTTGGATGCTAAGCAAAAAGATTCCTAGTGATTTGATAAGAGTAGTGTTCTGGAGTATAAGGAAGTAAGAATGACTTCTTAGCTATGTGGTGGAAATGCATGTGTAGCAAGTGACCAACAAAGTGGTACTATGATGCTATGAATGTGTTCTTATCCTCCCTCTTGGTTGTCCTATGTTGACAACACAATATACTGCATGCTTGTGGGTGTGCCTGGTATGGTGCAAGTTCCCACTTCTGTAGCTTTCAAGCTGTGGATGAGTTCTAGTGAAAGTGTGATATTTTCCTAATGTTTTTACCTTTTGCCTTTACTGTTCTTGTGAAACTTGCCCCTCATATTTCTATCAATGATATTGGACTAAGACAATTTTGATAAGAACAAATACCAGTCTTTGATGAAACTTGCCCCTTTTGTGATTAGCTCAGTGATGAATAGTAATAGTGCATCTCACTATTAATTCTGAGAGCACCAATATTAATCCATAACCCTGTTTCTCTTTTGTTTCTTTCTATCTTTGCTTGCAGGTATCAAACTTAGAAAGAGAATCTTCAGAATTTGAAGATTTAGATTAAGACCTTTCTATTTGCAAGTTGTCGTAATCTTTTTTTATTCTTTTGTAATTTATTCATTCTTTTATTTATCTTTAAATACAATGTATTATTAATGGTTTGATATAATAAAGTTGAATTTCCTTATTATACTTCAACTTCATATTTTTCTATTACTTATATTATTCTGATTGTAATTTTCTTTTTATCTATTAATTGTAAAGGAACAATGGAATATTACATTCCATTAATAAAGCTTGATTTTCCCTCTTTTTAGAGTTTAAGACTTGTTATTATTTGTACTTATATTATCTTGAATTCTCATTTATTAAAGTAATCTTTAATTTGTCTTGAATTATAACACAATACAACTATTAGTATATTATAAGAATTCATTTCTTTAGTTATATTTGAGGTTCAATTTCATTTTTACTAACTCCTTTCAAATTCTATTCGTATTCAAATACATGTTTCAATCACTTCCCCCTTAACCAAAGAGTTCTTCAAAGGTCATGTTAAAATCTATCGCACCTGCCCTGATGTTTCCATCAGAACAAGAGAAATCTTGATCCCTCTATAGCTTCTTTAGTTTTGTGTGAAAATTCCCCAGATTTTCTTATGCATGAATGCAATGCACAAACATGTGTCCTATCTATTTCGAGGTGCTAATCCTGGGATGTTACAGACTCCCCCCTTAAAATCAACTTCATCCTCAAAGTTCGTATACTATCATGCTTCGGAATGAGGAATTGACTTGTATTGGTCACGACATTCCTCAACTCCATCATGCTCCCAAATGAGGATAACTGTGGTATCCCATATCCATATCCTTTTTCCTTGAATCCTCTTTATTATTAACAGAATCCAGTTGCCGTTTCCAATTACCACCTAGTTCCTGATACTATAGTCCTTTTGGAAGATGTTCTACCAGTCCTACTTTGGATTGATGGTGGACACATTTTGTCCATTCCAATCAGGTTTTCCTATTACTCTACACTAGCCTATATTGGAATAGTTTATTCCCCTTTAAGGACAACTTATGAGTTGTTTCTTTAAGAACTAGTCCTCTAGGTTTAATCTATTATATCTCCTTCGATCTTTCATCTGGACATACACTTGAGACTACTCTTTATACATATGACTTCTTATAACCTGATGAGAATAAGGCTTAATCTTATCATTGTTTAGTATTTGTTCACCAACCTCTAGTCGGAAGGTCAAACAACAACATTTCAGTGTTTATTGTTTACTCTGCCCTTGGGATTTCCTAATAGTCTCAAAACTACATATATAATACCTATTAACTTAATAGTAAGGATATTGGTCTCTATCTAGCTTATACTTTACCAATATAAGGTCTCACGAAAGAATTTGCGTACACCCACACAATTGTGGATCTTTGAAATGAATCTTCCAACATCACTTGCCTTACTTTCATCTTCTTAGGTAATATTCCTCACTAATAAACTCGATTTCATGAAATGTCTCGAATGTCATTTGCTATAAATTTTTTACACTCCTTTATGTCTCTCTTAACTTAGGCCAAGTTTTATGCTCTTTAGGGTATAACAAGATGACCTAGTTGACTAAACTGATAGGGTACTAGCTACATATACCAGCTTTGAGTAAAACAAGAAATCCAAATGTGGTGCGTATAACTCACATCATTCTAGGCCCGTAATATAGTAGTTGAGTAAAACATCTCGAAAATGCAGGCTTAGCTATGTAGTATATGCAACCTCCTAGTATAGGTTTCTTTGTGATACTTAGCACATAAGGGTTAAACTATTCTTTGTCTCAATATCTACCCAAATTTCCCAATTGTAGTTGGATAGTTTTGAGAAAATTGGTCTCACTTTGGTTCTGACTAACCTTTTACCTTTCTTTTAGGACTACTAAAGACTACCAATCTTCAATTCTATCGTAAACTATCCTCACATAATCTCTCAAAACTACTAACAAAATTGTAGTTACTACCTCAATCCAAAAATTATCATAATATTATAATATCTATGACTTCTATCATAGACCTACACTGTTCTTTACTTACTTCTACTTCAAGATTCTTTACTACACACTTGTCATTTTTATACCTATTTCAGGGTTTCAGAGCTAATCTCACCATGATCTTGTTATGATTTACCTAGTCATCATGATGGAAGAGCTAATGTCACCATGACCACTCTTCTTCTTAGCTTACTATTAATGATTTTTAACAAAATTCTACTCCATCACATGGAATTCTCAAGTGAATGCCACATGATTTACTTCCAATTGTATCTATACATACTCTAATGGTCTACCCTATGTAGTATAGTGGTATCAACTAGTGGTATTCTTCTACTTAACGTGGATTCTAAATACAGACTCCATCACTAATACTACTCCACATGATATCCTAATATTAGTCATAATCTTCTTTGATATTTTAACTTACTTAAGATATCGTAGTGGTGTTATACCTATTGTAACATCCCAAAACTTTAATCCAAGGTTATTAAGATCCAAATCATCAAAATTAGGGTTAACAAAAACTTTTCCAATTAAAAATATGAAAGCATTCATGTGCGTGTGCATTTAAAAATAGGAGTTGATATGAATTTCCATGATTAAGTGATCCTTTGCTTGTAAAATGATTCTTAGGTGAAATAAACATCATCTAGATCATTCCCAAACAAATCCCAAAGAAAAACAAATCAAAATGAATAAAAGAAGATAATGGTCATTTGTGCCAAATTAACTACCATGCATACTTTGGCTCTTCCTAGTACTCAAAACCTAACAGAAAAATGTGGATCTTTACACCCCTTTCTAGTACACATAATGAGGTACCAAGGCCCACCTTGTGATCTACCAAAAACATGCAAACACTATATTTAATTGGCATTTGAAAATTGAATCTATATCATATGGGAAGATCCCACTATTTTAAAAACCACCCAAATGAGCTCATTTTTCAAAACCCAAGCACCCACAGAGTTTCAAGCTTAATACTAGCACACCCACCAAAAATATTTTCAAAATTCAAAAAGAAAGTTCTTGCGGTCATTTTATCAAACACATGGCAGGCAGAATCAAACACTAATAGCTAGCTCACTATTTGCAACCGGGTTTTGCCCCCAAATGATCCCCATTTAATCCCGTTGTCTCCCCTTGATGCAACCAGGCCCTAAACACCCATCCCCTACCCCCTAGTAGCAATGCAAGGCCATGCCGAGCACCAACTCGCCGACTAACCTTGCCCTCACCGCAGCAGACCATCTTCCCCCTCTCGCCATGTCTACTAACTAGCTCTCACCTCACCGCCACCCTCTGTCCCTTCCCCGAGCCAGGCCAAGCCATGGACAACCCACAGCGCACCGCCTGTCTGCGCCAGAGCACCGCGCCCGACACGCGTTCACAAGCCGCCGCTCGACCGTAGCCCACGTCCACCTCTCCGCCACGACCTAGGGAGCATGCCAGACATGCCCGTTAGCCGCCCAACACACCATAGCCACCGCTCGCCGTGGACACCGCCGCCTCTGCCGTGTAGAGCGCCAGCACCGCCCGACCGCATACCACCACCCCTAGTCCCGCATTGATCACATAGAGCACCACCAGGAGACCAGCGACCGCCCCTACCTCGAGCCACGCCGCTAGCACGCTGTGCAGCCCTCGCCGAAGCCGCCTACCCATCCCTCTCGGTCGCATCGTCGTCCTATAAATAGAGGTCACCCCAGCCCATTTCAGCACATCACTCACCTCCCCTCACCTCACTGACCGTTCCCCACCTCTAGCCGGAGCAGCGTGAGCACTTGCTCGCCAGAATTTGGCCGGAGTAGCCCGTAGTAGAGGAGGAAAGGGCGCCGCTGATTGTGACCATCCCTAGAGCTACCTCGACCGTCCCTAGGCTCGCCGTCGACCCCTAGTCCGTTTGCCCGCCTCGCCGTCGTCGTTGGAGCCCTGGTACGCCGCCTAAGCACCCCCACCGAGCCGCTAGGGTTTGACCTCGCCGGCGACCTGTTCGTTGTCGATGACGATCCCCAGCCGTCGATCCCAATTCTAATCCAGCGACCCATATTGCCCCGTACCGCTTCGCACGTTATGAGCGGATGACCGGTGGACCACCTGTCAGCTGAGCCCCGTGCCGCATAGTGTCACTAGGCTGGCCCGTTAGAGTTCCCGCGCGACCCATTTAGTTTGAATTAGGTTTTTTCTTTTTAGTTTAAACCTAGTTATGTCCCCTTGTTTGAAATTCAATTCAGAGAGATTTACAAATCCAAATGGAGTGTTTCCAATTGCGTTAGAAAGCTACTGAAAAGATCTATCCAAGCCCATTGGATTTAATTCAATTAGAGTTAAAGATCTCTCCTAGTAAAAATAATAAAACAGAAGCATTTGCACCTTGCAACATTTTTCAACATTCAACCATGTTAGCTTTTGAGTTGATTCCAACTCTCAAAAATCACATTTCACCATATCTATCTGAAGATGTAATAATATTAGGGTTTACATGAAGTGACTTTGGACTAGTACCAAAATAATGCTATATAGGCATTTCTAGTCACTTTAAATCATTAAATAATGAACTTAAACCAAAGTAATTATGATCCAACCCTTAAATCACATTCCCACATGTTAGAATATGTGGTGATGACTTGTGTCCACATGATCCCATATTTTAAGTGGTGAACATTAAATCTTAGTTATTTTTCAATGAGTAGAAATTACTTTTCTAAAATAAAAAGGAGGAAACTATTGAATTCAACTTGTGATGCTCGTGATGATAATAGATCATCAAATGTATGCCTTAGAGTGCTAATTAGACTAGTTGAGTATTGTTTGGTGATTGTGTACTCCGTATGTATTTATAGGCGATAGTACCGACCAAGATTTCGAGGAGGAGGAGCTCTACCAAGAAGAAGAAGAAGAAAACTTCAACCACTACACCAACCAAGGCAAGCTACTAATGGCAAGCTAACACTTGCAAGGATAATGCTTATCAAGCTAGGATTAAACTAGATGGTTTAGCAAAGATGCTTTAGGCATGCTTGAGTTATACTACTTTGACTAGTATTTCACCCAAGTTTTTTTTTCAAGCTTTACTTCCTTTACTTTACACAAAGTTCTTTACTTTTTTTGAAGGTAGCATAAAGAGTATAAAACTTGACCTATTTAGAACCCCTTTAGATGTCATTCTATGGCAAGAGATTGATCCCATCATTTCCACCTTAGTGAACACTCTTAACTTAGTAGTTTAGAGTAGATAAAAACTTGAGTCACTTTAGATGGGAGCACTTAGTGAAAATGAATTGTGAAAACCTTGGAATGATGAGTCATTCTATTGAAATGTTTTAACATGTGTTGAGAAGCACAAATGGTTTATGATGGTGAAAATGTTCAGGCATGAGCCTTAACCCTTTTATAAAACGGATGGTTGGATTCGGATGCGATACCATTCCAAATTTACCGTACAACCACACTACCTGAATTGGGTAAGGCTTAGCCGGAAGTTTATATGCATTAGTATTAGTTCCCTCGTGGGAGTGGTTTGAGCTGAGGCTACCTCTCAATGTTGTCCACCTATGCAGTGCCCAAGATGACAGCTGGTCATGGTTGGGAGGCCATGCTCATAGGAGAGGTGCTTATACTAGGGTGCGTAAAGGAAAGGTTATGTTTGATTATCTGCATACTAAGTATGATGATTCAGGGTTATCCCTGACAGATGTATCGAATATTGTGGTGAAAGTGTACCACCTCTATAGAGTCTCAAACTATTCGAATAGCCACGTCCGCGGTTATGGACAGTTGGAATGGCCATACTGTTTCGTTGTCAGATGTTTTCAAAATGACTTATGAAATGAATGATGAATCTTGACTTGACCATAACAGGGTTGTGTTTATGACACTAGCTTTCCAACTTAACTGATTTTAGAACTTTATTTTATCTTTCTTTGCTTTTGAACTCAGCTTAGGTTTCAAACTTAACTTTATAGTTAAACATAGAGTTAGCACTTTAACTTAGAACTATACTACTTGTTAGTAGTAGTTTGCGAGTACTTAAAGAGTACTCATGGCTTTTGTCCCTAGCTATTCACATGGCCAGACTATGAAGGAGACTACCAAGATGATGGCCAGCAGGACAACTATGATAACTAGGACTATCTGCCTTCGTCAGCATTGCCTCTGCCCCTGAAGATGGACCCCACCGCTACGCTTATCTTTTATTTCCGCTGCTTGTTGTATTAAGGCTGGATCATGAGATCCTTATTTGTGTAAGACCTTATGTGTGGTTTGTAATGGATGATGTATTGTGATATCCAATCTGTTATGTCTCGCAAAAATGGTAATCCTGGGATTGCGATGGATGACATAACAGGCATCTGGGATTAAAAATCCGGGTGTTGACACCTATTCAGAACTATACTAAAATGTCATGTCCCTAAGGAAGACATATAACTAATCCTTAAAAATATAACTTAAGTGTGACAAAGTTTATGCTCAAGTGGATACCCATCACAATTCCTGGTTTAGATAAGATGGCTCCTATAGTCACTATCCAACCTAGAGATCAAAGAACATTATGGTCAAAGAATATGATCTGATACCAACTGTGGTGACCCAGCATACCACTGCATGATGTAGTACACTATAGTCGTTGACATAACACCAATGAAACAACTTTCGCTAGTATTACATCCCTCCGAGTGGTACAACAGAAATACAGTAGGTCCAAGACATGACTATAGATTACAACTCGTATCTTTACAAAAGATCTAGAGAACACTCTAGGTTAAAGAGAGAGAAAGAAACTTTTTACAAAGAAGAACCAGAAATAATAACTCAGAACTATCTACCTAATAAGACTAGCATCTAAACTATCTGGCTTGCAATTGCTGCTAGTGCAATGCTCTACAGAAGTAGGTGTTATGGCTAGAGTATCTACTCCTATCTAATCAAGATCTTCGCCTTTGCTTTGGTTGTTGTATATGTTGAGTTCATTGACTTTATTGAAGAACCTAAGCTGCCGATGATAGTTTCTTTAGTAGAAATTGATGTTGACGTCATCTTCAACAACTTAGAACCAAGCAAGGGTTAAGAAGGTACGGTTGAGTACGAGCGTACTCAGCAAGTTCACTAAAAAGGAGTGGATGATGCACTATCTCTACAGCCATAGACCAAAGGTCGAAGGTAATGGAGGTTTTCATAAACATTTCTTCAAAGGTTGCTTTTATTCCGAAAAACAATGTTTGACAGCCTTCACCGGTTCACCAGAACATTCATGGAGTTCCTTTCCTTCCATGATCATAGCTCCTTCCCGGAATAGGGAGTAACATGTCAGAATTCTTACATTCTGCAGAGGTGCATCACTTTTCCCATGAGAGACCTTAAGCTTTGTTGCACAACCGGGAGTATGTCCCTGTTCAAACTTCCCTGGTTTGAGACCCAACCTAAGATCCAAGCCAATCACTGCCCTCTCCGCAACCCTGCATGAAGACACGACCTCCCCAAGCAGATATACCTCCATTAACCCCCATATAGGTAGATATACCTCCGATAGCCCCTCATGGAAAGTCTAGACACCAATATCGCGGGGAACTAGGAGTCCCACCCATCTGCTGAGTCCCTGCAAGGAAGCTAAAGCCTCACGATAAGGTCATCCATCCATGCGAAAGGAAGAAGATACTGCTGACTTCTCCGTCCCATTCCAAATCTCATGGTTAACGCGTAATTTATGGCGCTAGAAGCACTGGTGACATTGGTTGTTAAGTCCTAGATTATATATTCCTGCACAACGGCGTTTCCATTGCCAGTTATAATAGATTCCCTGATCACCCTGGATCAGTAACCGTTACTTCCAGTTAACTATGAAAATAGTGTTTTCGACCTTTTTGAAATGTAGGTGATGACAACAGTTGAGTTGCAAGCATAGAAAATAATCAAAGGACATGAGCAAGTGTGAACTTTCCTTTTGTGATTGCAAGATAATGCACTCACGGTCTTCAAGACAATAGAAGATCCAAATTCTGTAAACAACATCATTGGTTCGGTAAGGACGAATGTTTAAAGAAGCAAGATGCAAGTATGCATAAGTAATGTAATACAATTGGATAAACGCGAATCCTCGGGATAATTGTATCTGATCTAGGGTTCGAAACTGTGGATGGTTTCTTTACAATGTGTTTCACTTTTACACCATCTTCACACTTGTGCTTCTTATTAAGTCTTGTGAGAGTGTGTGAAACAATATGTAAATACAATAAGTAGCATACAATATTAAAGCACTCAAATGTGGAATGCTATCTGGTAATTATTATGGGACTTATTATGTTAAGTTGTTAAGAGTTAAAGGATTTATTATAAGATTTTTGTTTGAAGTGGAAAAACGAATAACTTTTAAAGAAAAGATTTCTTTTACAGGATTAAACAATTCTTATGGTTAATAGAATGTGATCAATGTTGTTTGCGATTATTCCATAAGCTTGAACTTGAAATTCTTTATTACTTAATTTGGAACAGACAAAAGTTAACCATAAAAACATGAATATACTTTAGGCATTATGCATGACTTGGTGTACCAAAGTTAACTTTAAAACATAAGTAGATCTAGGGTTTGATGTGTTTAAAAGTATTAATAAGTTTTAAACCTTGCAATAAGCATGTTTAAAGGTATGGGATCATTCACTATTAGCTTAAGTGAATGATGATTTTAAATGTGATTTGTTATTATGAATATAGTTTATATTATTGAAAGTACATTTAGATGATTTGAATAATCTATTAGAGTTCGAATCATGTTTAAGCATAGTTGAGAGATAAATAGATTTCACTTTTATGATGTTTAAAATTTACTTAAAACTGTTGGTCTAGTTTGGATTTATGATTTTAGAAGAGTTTTATAAGGTTAATAAGTTACACTTAAGTTTTCTTATAGATCCAAGTTATGGCTTTGGACTTAATATTTAGTTATAAAGGATTTAAGGCTTTATATATAGAATTGTGATTACTTCTTAAATGTTTTTTAACGAATTTACAAACTAGGTCTTCTATAAAACAAGTAAGGATTTATTTCCTTAAAATCTTAAAAATCTTCAGGAAAATACTTTTAGTATTTTTCTAGTAAAATATATTTACTGAAGATCTTAAAAGTAATTTTCATTTATTTTTAAGTATTGTTTGTATTTTTATAAAAATCCATAGAGAATTAAATGTCTTGAATATTTGCTTTAAGTTTTATTTGTAAGAAAAATAAGAGAGTTAAATAGTTGACTTATTTTTATATGCAAAAATGATTTTACCATTTTTAGGACTTTTCTTCATTTTACTAAATTTCATTTAGTGTTTTAGTGATTTTAATACTTAGTTAAATTTTTCTTAACTTAAACAAGTAGTTTTATCTTTTTCTTAGGTAGGTACTATTTTTGTGAGAATTTTGATATATTATATGTATTTTTAGGACTTTATATGAATTTTATGTATTTTCTTCTAGTTTGGAAATATCTTATAGAATTTATGAAATAGAAAATTGATTTTTTGGGGTAAATAGCTGGGCTACGGCCTGGTTGATGGGAATTGGACCTAGTTTGATCGGGCCAAGTGATTTCGGCCCAGTAGGTCGGCCAATCACGGGTTGGGGTCAAACCCCCACCTTGTCCCTCTCTCTCTCGCACATCACACTCAGAGACTCAATGCCTCAGCCTTGCATCCCCTCACACGCTTGACCACCGCCGCTACCTACCTTCATCCCGGACATGGCCAACTGCAACTAGCGCCCCCTGGCACCGCTCTGCCTCTCTCTTCTACCTCGATTCCCCTCTTCTGCGGTGCCCAGCACCCGCGCGCACACACCCCAGGGGAAACCCTAGGCTCGCTGGTCGGGCTGCTGTCTATGGGGACACGGTATGGCTCCTTCTGATCCCTACTATCTCTGCCACTCGGCTCCAGGTCAAGGCCCGCCTCTTGCTGCACTCTCTCGGTGACCTGATTTGATGTGACCTGGACATCACGGCGGTGATGTGGGTGCTATGTCTGCTTCTACTACCTTAACCTTGACACTGGTGGGATGGGAGCAGTGGCTGCAACCTCAGCGTGCTTTTATACGCCGCCTTGTGGCCTTACTTTGATAGGGTTGTACAGGTGGGGCTGCTGCTATTGCGACAATGATGTCGTGTTGTCCACTACTACTTCGACGCCGGCGGGATGGTGCTGCAGATGCAACCCCAGCCTCCATTCTTCACTGCACCCATTTGTATGGGCATGGTGAGTTTTTGTTGTGACTGGCTTTCAGGCCGATGTTCTGCTACCCTGGTTGTAGGACTGTGGTGATCTCTTGGTTATGATGATGTTCCTGAGTGATACTAGTGGTGCGGATTTATATTTGATGGAATGTTCAGTGTGTTAACTCAATCTGGATGACTTAATCATGCCTGGCATGTGTGACTCTTATTGATACTCTGATTTTGCTGATTTGAATCTAGGCAATATTGTAAATCTCAATGTTATTTTGAGATGACAAGCACTAGTGAGTTAATGGTTATATGATTATATCCTGATACTTTGTGTCTATTTTTGGTGGATTATAAGCTGGGTAAAATAATGTTTGAAATGAAATAATTCCTAGATTGGTGGATAGGAAAATGATTTATGTTGCATTTGGAATTGCTCGCAAAGGTGGCTTATATACAATATATTGTTAAATTCTGATCCTCTTGTCGAAGTGATGGTGGATTATACAATGATGGTTTCAGCCTTGCTGCAGATTGGGAACTTGAGAAAAAATCTAACTTCCTGTCATTGTTCACAGTGAAATAATGGTGCAATTGATTTCTAGTTTTTGGTACTAGGAAAATGATAAATCTACTTTGGCCAAAACAACTAGGTGGTTAACTGGTGTGACAAATTCCCTTAATGGCTTCTTTAACTGAGACTGCCACTATGGTGCCTCCATATTGGAGTGTGCACAGTGGCAGATCTTGTTTGCATGATTTGCTGGTATGGGTGTTACTAATGGCCAGATCTGCCCCGGGCTAGTGATACAAAGACCGAGGCTTCAAATTATATTACAATATTTTTGGATTAAGGTAGTAACTACAATTTTGTTAGTAGTTTTGAAAGATTATGTGAGGATAGTTTACGATATAATTGAAGATTGGTAGTCTTTAGTAGTCCCGAAAGAAAGGTAAGAGGTTAGTCAGAACGAAAGTGAGACCACTTTGCTCAAAATTATCCAACTGCAATTTGGGTAGATATTGAGACAAAGAATAGTTTAACCCTTATGTGCTAAGTATCACAAAGAAACCTATACTAGGAGGTGTGATATACTACACAGCTAAGCCTGCATTTTTGAGATGTTTTACTCAACTACTATATCATGGGTCTAGAACGATGTGAGTTATACGTACCACATTTGGATTTCTTGGTTTTTCTTGGATCTTATTGATTCACTAGATATGTACATGAAGTCTGACTTGGTGTACAAATGCATGTTGCATCATCAAGTTAGTACTTGATGTTACAGACCTAGATAGGAAAAATAAATTTGTGTAAGGGAGTGACGAGTTTTGAAGGGCAAGATGAAGACTTACATGAAGACTGAAGCCAAATATAAGGAGTATCAACACTATTTTGAAGGATGGATCAACTTTGAGATTGTGCTATACACCTGAATGTAGAGAGGCAATAGGAAGGGAAAAATCTTCAGCAAAGTAGGCTGATCCCAATTTCTATCTTAAGCAAGCTATAATACCACTAGGCTGAGCTAAGCTTAGTTAAAATGAAATCCAATAGAGCATGCTTTAATCTAGTTTAGAACTAGTCAGCTAAACAAATTAAAGGTTAAAGTCACTGGAATAAACAGTAATCACACTTAACTGATAGTTAAGTTCTATGGCAATAATCCATTGATAGGGTCAAAGAATATATCAACATGATAAGCATCAACCTTAATCAAGCACATAAAAAAACCAAGTTGATAACCTATATAAGAATAGGGCCACTTGCAAGCAGAACTATCATCAAATGCAGCTTATGTGTTGTCACCACCGTAGCAACAACAACAGTAGTATAAAGGTAGCAAGGTAGGAGCACTAGAGACCATTTTACCTCTCTATTCATCCCAGTCACACCACACTTCTGTCTTATTACCAAAGGATCACTATTCCCAAAATAGCAAGGATACCACTAAATATTTCCACTTCATCACCAGAGTATATTCCACAATCATCCAACACCATCTTAATCTCATGGCTGATTAGAAAAGACTAGGAACAGATCCAACAATAAAAAGGAAGGAGTTTACCAAAAGAGTATTAGTAGCAGATCTAATAGATCAAGCCAGGAGCTAAAAGGAGAGCGATATCATCAGTAGCTGATCAAGGGCAAGCCAATCTCACATATTAGTTGATCAAGATCTACTATCAACTTATCTACATCAGGTAGCGAGGTAAATAAAATTACCACCTGATCATGCAGCATGTGTTCTTATATCTTGCATACAGATCTAGGAACACAAAGGAAATAATACACATCAACCAGTTCCATCTACCCTTCAACTAGATTTTCATCTAGGAGGATTGGATGGAGTGGTACTCTAATTATTGCAAAGGGTTTCTTTGCCAAAATCATCATAGAGGTTTAAGGCACCAAAAATAAGTGTTTGCTCTAACCAAGCAATACCTCAGCCTTTGCATCATAGGTTAGTCCAAGAATCAAGTACATAAATCTATTCTAATATAATTTGAAGCCTCGGTCTTTGTATTACTAGCCCGGGGCAGATTTGGCCATTAGTAACACCCATAGCAGCAGATCATGCAAACGAGATCTACCACTGTGCACACCCCAATATGGAGTCACCATAGTGGTAGTCTCAGTCAAAGAAGCCATTAAGGGAAATTGTCACACTAGTTAACCACCTAGTTATTTTGGCCAAAGTAGATTTATCATTTTCCTAGTACCAAAAGCTAGGAATCAATTGCACCATTATTTCACTATCAATAATGACAGGAAGTTAGATTTTTCTCAAGCTCCCAATCTACAGGAAGGATGCAACCATCATTTCTATAATCCACCAGCACTTAGACAAGAGGATCAGAATTTAACAATATATTGTATACAAACCACCTTTGCGAGCAATTCCAAATGGAACATAAATCATTTTCCTAGCCACCAATATAGGAATCATTTCATTTCAAACATCATTTACCTAGCTTATAATCCACCAAAAATAGCCACAAAGTATAAGGATATAATCATATAACCATTAACTCACTAGTGCTTGTCATCTCAAAACAACATTGAGATTTACAATATTGCCTAGATTCAAATCAGCAAAATCAGAGTATCAATAAGAGTCACACATGCCAAGCATGATTAAGTCATCCAGATTGAGTTAGCACACTTAGCAGCATTCAATCAAATATAAATCGGAACCACTAGTATCGCTCAGGCACACCGTCATAACCAAGAGATCACCACAGTCCTACAACCATCATAGCAGAACATTGGCCTGAAAGCCGCTCACAGCAAAAACTCACCATGCCCATACAAATGGGTGCAACGAAGAATGGACGCTGGGGTTGCGTTTGTAGCACCATCCCGCCGGCGTCGAAGTAGTAGTGGACAACACCGCATCATCATCACAATAGCAGCAGCCCCACCTATACAACAACATCAAAATAAGGCCACAAGGCGGCGTATCAAAGCACGCCGAGGTTGCAGCCACTGCTGCCATCCCACTAGTGTCAAGGTTAAGGTAGTAGAAGCAGACATAGCACCCACACCACCGCCGTGATGTCCATGTCACATCAAACTAGGTTACCAAGAGAGTGCAGCAAGAGGCGGGCCTCGACCTGGAGCCGAGTAGTGGAGACGGTAGGGATCAGAAGGAGCCATACCGCGTCGACATGGATAGCAGCCTGACCGGTGAGTCTAGGGTTTCACCAAGGGTGTGCGTGCATGGGTGCTAGGCACCACAGAGGAGGGGAATCGAGGTAGAAGAGTTAGGCAGAGCGGCGCCAGGGGGCAGGAGGAGTTGCTGTCGATCCCGCCAAGATTAAGGATGTTGAAGAATGGAAAGCCCCAGCCACCCAAATCGAAGTCCACGCATATCTTGGATTAGCCAGATATTACCGCAAGTTTCTTAAAGTATTTTTGAGCATCGCAAGACCGATGACTCAACTGTTGAAGAAAGATAAGAATTTTGAATGGACGGACAAATGTGGAGCAAGGTTTAATATCTTAAAAATAGGTTGATTTCAGCCCCAATTTTGATCATGCCAGATATCAAGAAGCCTTTTGATGTATATTGTGATGCATCCAAGATTGGTCTCGGATGTGCGTTGATGCAAGAAGGAAAAGTCATGACTTAGAATTGGCAGCCGTAGTTTTATCCTTGAAGACATGATGTCATTACCTCATGGGTAACCGATGTGAGATTTATTCGGATCACAAGAGTCTGAAATATATTTTTACCCATAAGGAGCTAAATATGAGGCAAAGGAGATGGATAGAGTTAATCAAGGATTATGACCTTGACATTCACTATCACCCCGACAAAGCCAATGTGGTAGCGGATGCTCTTAGCAGATTGTTATGTAGATTAAACACCATGATTAAAGAAGCCCAACCAAGTTTGCATGAAGAGTTGGAGCAGTTTACAATGGAGCTAGTTAGCGAAGGATTTTTAGCTAGCATAGAACTTCAACCCACCATGATCAATCAGATAAAGGAAGCCCAGAGAAGAAATGGAAGTATTGATGGAATCAAGAGTCGTATCGATACAGGGAAGGTACCCGGATTCACCGAAGATGAAGAAGGATTTTTGTGGTAAAAGGGATGTATCTGTGTTCCAGCAGATTTGGAGCTAAAACAAATAATTATGCAAGAAGCCCATGATACCCTTTATTCTATTCAGCTGGGAGGAACGAAGATGTATCAGGATTTGAAGGAGCAATTTTGGTGGCACAAAATGAAGAGAGAAGTCGGAAGCTACATAGCCAAGTGTGATATCTGTCAGAGGGTCAAGGCGGAACATCAGTGACCCGTAGGAATTTTGCAACCCTTACAGATTTCGAAATGGAAATGGGATTCAGTTGGAATGGATTTCTTCACCGGTTTACCTACATCTAGTAGGGGAAATGATTCTTTTGGGTCATAGTGGATAGATTGTCCAAAGTAGCCCATTTCCTACCCGTCAAGACTACTTATCAAAGCTAAAAGCTAGTAGAGTTGTACATCGCTAGAATAGTTAGTCTGCATGGAACCCCCAAAACCATAGTGTCAGATCGAGGAACCCAGTTTACCTCAAGATACTGGAAGAAATTCCAAGAAGGATTAGAAACCAAACTGAACTTCAGCATAGCGTATCACCCGCAAACCGACGGGCAAACTGAAAGAGTAAACCAGATACTAGAAGACATGTTAAGAGCTTGTGTTCTAGAATATGGATCTAAATGGGAAGACTTTCTGCCTTTCGCGAAATTCTCATACAACAATAGTTATCAAGCCAGTTTAAAATGGCCCCATTTGAATTTTTGAATGGAAGGAGGTGTCGTACACCTCTGAATTGGTCGCAAGTAGGAGAGATTCAGATGTTCGGACTAGACATCCTACGAGAAGCCGAAGAGAAGGTTCACGAAGTCCGTGAACACCTCAAGACCGCCCAATCCATACAGAAGAGTTATGCTGATAAAAGACGTCGAGACCTGACCTTCAATGTCAGAGATTCTGTGTATCTCAAAGTATCACCATTGAAAGGAATGCAGCATTTTTGACTGAAAGGGAAGCTTGCCCCTAGATATATTGGACACTTCAAGATTTTGAATCACCGAGGAGAAGTATCCTATCAACTGGAATTGCCTGAGGAGATGTCAGCCGTACATGATGTGTTCCATATCTCGTTACTTCGCAAATGCCTAGAAGTTCCGAAGAATACCAAAGCTTTCAAGAACATCGATCACAGAGCCATAGATATCAACAAGGATTTAACCTATTGTGAAGTACCCATCTGTATTTTAGAAGAAAGCATTTAGAACCACCCGAACCAGAAGTATCAAGTTTCTCAAGATCCAACAGAGTAACCATATCGAAGAAGAAGCTACTTGGGAGCGAGAATATTATATTAGGATAGAGTTTCCCAATCTCTTTAGTTCCTAGTTTTTCCTGAATCTCGGGACGAGATTCTGTTTAAGGGGGGAAGGTTTGTAACACCTCAAAAATATTAAACAAGATTATCAAGTTCTAATCACCCAAGTTTAGGGTTAACAAAACCTTTTATTATTAAACTCTATATAAATGCATGTGTGAGTTCTATTAATGTATGAATGTTTGCTATGCCATGCCTGATTGCTACAAATGATAAGGATCAGTTTAAAAATGATTACCACATCATCTAGATCAGTTCCTAGAAAAATCAAATGAAAAGAAAATCAATTGGGAGGCATATGATCATATGGTCACTTTTGCCAAAGTTAACCACTAGCCCACTTTGGGCATATCTAGTAAAAGATTTCCAATAGAAGCAATTCTACTTCTTTGTACCCCTTGATAGAGAGAAGTAAAAATGAACCCAAGCAAACTTGACAAATTTACAGAAACTATTTTCAAACCCATTTGAGAGGCAATTCAAAATTGAATCAAGTGTAGGTGCAGAGATCACCACTTTTCAAAAACCACTCAAACAATCACCCCTTGACAATTCCTAGCAACCAGAGACTACCAAGCATGTGACCAGCTCACCCACCAAAAATCATGGAAAAATTCCAAAGTTAAGTTCATGCGGCCATTTAGTCGAACACTTAACAGACATAGTACAAACTCAACAACTATCTACTGTTTTGATTCAATCTTGTGCTCTCTCTTGTATTGAAATCAACCTCACTTGCTCACCCACGATCACCCCAGTACCTGGCCGTGCAAAAGGAGCAACCTCACTCACCAAAATGACCAGTGCCATGACCGTACCGAGCATGTCATGCCGGTCGACCATGGACCAGTCACCACACGCCGCGCCGCCCTCTCTCACTACCCCCAGGAGGTAGGCGTGACCTCACCGCCCCTCTCTGTCCACCCCTTGACCAACGGCGAGAAGTGAAGAAGCTAGAACATCCACGTCCATTTATGTCTCTGCCATGCCGAGAGCACGATAGAGCGCCGAAGCCACCTCGCGCGCACACGCTGCGCCTCGCTCTCTCTGCGTGTACTTGCACCTGCCACGTCACCAGGGACCTCCCAGACATGACTAATCTCCGCCGCATGCCCCGTGAGCACCGTACTCGATGACGAACACCTCCGTACCTGAACAAAGCGCCGACGTCGCCCGACCGACTGAGACTGCCCTTGCTGCGCCACTACGCGCATGAAGATCGCCGTAGTCCACCGCATCGACCCATGCCATCCGCCATGCCTAGCTCGACCTGTAGCAGCGTCGCCGATGAGACCGACCATGACGCCCTACCTCCAATGCTGGTGTATAAAAAGGAGCCACCCTAGACCTCAATCAGCACACCATTTCACTCCCCACTCTCTTAGAAACCTGCCCGACCCTTCCCCGGAGCAAGGTGAACACCACGCCGCTGGAATTTGACCGGAGCCCGCCGCTTCAGTGAAGAAAGGGCGTCTTCGATTGGAGCCACCCTAGGAGCCACCGTGACCACCAATTGACTCGCCGTCATCAACCAGCCCATTCGTCCCCATCACCGGACCTAACTGGAGCCCTAGTAAGCCTCCCACGACCCCCACCGTGCCGCTAGGTTTAGAATCTCGCCGGAGCAGTTCGACGTAGACGATGAACCTCAACCTTAGATCGTGTGCTAATCGTAGCGTTGAGATTTGCTGATACCGTGTCGGTTAGATAGAGCCACTAACGCGTGGGACCAACCTGTCAGCATCCCGCTGCGCGCATGTTGTGCAGTTGGGATGGCCCATTTCTTTTCCCGCGTAGAGCCCAACAATTCAAATAGAATTTGTCTATTTAGTTTAAAACCCTATTCAGTAGTTGTATTCAAAATTGAATTCAAAGAGTTGCACTGAACAAAATTGCATGATTCCAATTTTTTTATAAAAGTATTGGAAATATCTAAGCACTCCCGTTGGATTCAACCCATTTGAAATTATATATGACCTATACCAAAAATAACAAGACAGAGACTTTTGCCACTTCAAACATTTTTTTTAAATAAACTATAAATGCTTTTGAGTTGATTCCAACTCTCAAAAATCACATTTTCCATGCTCTACATGAATATGTCAAAAGATTTGGTTTTATAGATATGGAACACGGTTTAGTATTAAAAGAATCATATAAAGGCATTTCTAGTCACTTAAATATTATTAAAAAGTAATATTAAATCTTGTAATACATGACCACAACTTTAAAACACATTCCCAAGGTTTATAATATGTGGTGATGACATGTGTCAATATGATCCCATATTGTAATTGGAGAATATTTAATCTTAAGTATTTTCAATGAGTAGAAATTACTTTCCTAAAATAAGATAAATAAGCATGTGCCATTATTTCATGTGATGAGTAGGATGATGCTAGATCATCTAGTGTGAGCCCTTGTGTTCTAAGTAGAAATAGTGAAGTGTTATTTGGTGATTGTGTACCTCGTATATATTTATAGACGCTAGTACCGACTCGGGGTATGATAAGGAGGAGTACTTCGAAGAAGAGGATGAGAACTTAAACGACTGTAACCAACAAGGCAAGCTATCACTATGCGAGCTATCAGTGCAAGCAAACTAATGCAAGATGCACTAGGCATGCTGGGTTATGCAACTTTCATTATACCCATCCCAAGTTTTACTATCAAGCTTTACTTTCCTTTTACTAAACTTCTTACTTAGTTAATGAATTATGACTAGTGGAAGATAGGATGGATCCCATCAAGATCCTAAAACTAGTCTTGGATACTTATACTTGATTAGCACCCCTCAATAGTGGTACCCTCAATTATAGTGGCTAGTGCTAAGCTAAAGATTGATCACTTTAGATGGGAATACTTGGAAAAATGATTATGAAAACCTTGGAATGATAATTCATTCTATTAAAATGTTTTGACATGTGTTATGAAACACAATGGTTTAATGATGAAACTGATGAGGCTTGAGCCTTGACTTTGATAAAAACTGATGGTTGGGTTCGGATGCGATATCATTACAATTTTACCGCACACCCACATTACCTGAGTTGGGTAGGGCTTAACTAGAAGTTTATATGTCTTAGTATGGGTTCCCTTGTGGAAGAGGTTGAGTTGAGGCTACCTCGTGAATAAATGTCCACCTATGCAGTGCCCAGGATGGCAGATGGCCATGGCTAGGAGGCTAAACTCATAGGGGAGGTTCCTATAATAGGGTGTATAATTGAAAGGTTAGGATTGATTATCCGCATACCAAGTATGATGATTCAGGGTTATCCCTGACGGATGTATCGAATCTTGTGGTGGAAGTGTACCACCTTTATAGAGTGTCTAACTATGCGAATAGCCGCGTCCGCGGTTATGGATAGTTGGAGTGGCCATACTGTTCCGTTGTTAGATGTTTTCAAAATGACTTGTGACTTGAAGAATGACTTTGACTTGACCACAACAGAGTTGTGGACATGAAAACTGGTTTCCCACTTCAGTAAGCTAGAGAACTAAAACAGGCTTTACTATGACAAAAATCTGGCTTTTTGCAAACAAACCTAGAGCTTAAGGTTCCTACTAGTTTTTACCTTACTCATGCTAGTGTTAGTCTGCGAGTACTTAAAGAGTACTCATGGCTTTGTCCCTGGCTATTCCCATTGCCAGACTATGAGGAGGATTACCTGGAGGATGGAAAGCAGGAGGTCTATGATAACTAGGATCGTCTCCCATCGTCAGCATTGCCTGTGACCATAAAGATGGAGTCTACTACATTATATTTCCGTTGCTCTGATTTGTATTAAGACTAGATCATGAGATCCTTTATTTGTAAGACTATTATGGTTTGTAATGGCTGATGTATGTAACATCCCAAAACTTCAATCCAAGCTTATCAAGATCAAATCAACCAAAAATGGGGTTAACAAAAACTTTTCCAAATTTAAAATGAAAGCATTCATATATGTGTGCATTTAAAATAGGAGTTGTTTGAATTGCCATGATTCAGTGATCCAATGCTTGTAAAATGTTTCTTAGGTGATTTAAACATCATCTACATCATTCCCAAACTTTTCCTAAAGAAAATCAAATCAAAAAGATATAAAAAGGAGGAATAGTCATTTTGGCCATTTTAATCCACTACACTACTTTGAGTATTCCTAGCACTCATTTCTTAACAGAAACAATTCTTGATCTTTGTACCCTTTGCTAGTACACATAATGAGGTACCAAGGCCCATATTTTGATCTGCTAAAATCATTCTTTAACTTATTTTAAATGACATTTGAAAATTGAATCTAATGCATATGCATAGATCACCCTATTTCAAAACCCCTCTATTTGAGCTCCAATTTCAAAACCCTTGCAACCAGAGACTAGCTAGCACTAGTGGAGATCACTCAAAAATTTTGAAACCAAAATTCAAAACTTTTTCTCTTGCGGCCATTTCATCAAACACTTCGTAGACAGATTTCAAACAAAACACATTTCACTATTTCAAACAGTATTCTAGCCAAACTTGTCTCCCATTTGACCCCTCTTTGCTCCCGTTGTCTCTCAATGATCTAGCAAAGCCATTTAAACCCACTCCCCTACCTCCTAGCTGCACTGCACAGCCATGCCGAGCCACCTTTCGCCGGCCGACCGTGCACTCGTCGCAGCAGCCCTCTCCCGCCTCTCTCTCCATGTCTAGGAGGTAGCCTACACCTCACCGCCCCTTTCTGTCCCCTGACCAAGCCAAGCCTTGCCGTGGACCACCGAGGAAAGCCCGCGTCCAGTGCCACCGCACCATGCCGGTGCCGCCCCTAGAGCACGCTCTATCCCCGCTCTCACAGACCGCCCCTTGGTCGCAGCCCGCGCCCGCCGCTCTGCCACGACCTGGAGAACACCCCAGACACCCCCGCTGGCCGCCCAACGCCTCAAGACACCGCTCGCCGTGGACACCGCCGCCTTTGCCGCTCAGAGTGCCACCTCGCCCAGACTGCATGCCACCGCCCCTACGGCCGCATTCAATGCCTAGAGAACCGCCAGGGAACCGCACGTCGATCGCCACCCGCAGCCATGCCTCTACCCCGTCGTAGCCATGTCGCCAGTCGCCGGCCCATCCCGCTCGGTCTCACCGTCGGGCCTATAAAAGGAGCCCTTCCCAGCCTCTTCTCTCCACACCATTCCACTCCCCTTACCTCTCTGATCCTCACCCACCTCTAGCTGGAGCCAGGCGAGCTCTGCCTCGCCCGAATTGGATCCGGAGCAGCCGCGGCAGGAGGAGAAGGGTGCCGCTGATTGCGACCACCCCAAGCTCTGCCGCAACCGCACCTCACCTCGCCGTCGTCTTCCAGTTCGTTTGCCCGCCTCGCCGACCCCGCTAGAGCCCTGGTACGTCCCCAACAGACCCCCACCGAGCCGCTAGGGTTCGATCTCGCCGGCGACCTATTGATCGTCGACGATGACCCTCAGCCGTAGATCTCCCTTCTAATATTACGGCCCACAGCGCGCGTACCGTTTCACGTGTTAAGTGCCACTGACAAGCGGGACCCCCTGTCAGCTGAGCCCCGCGCCGTGGAGCGCCACTGGGCTGGCCCAAGTCTTTTCCCGCGCTAGCCCACCCGTTCAAATCTGGATTTTTATTTTTAGTTAAATCTAGTTTCTGTCCACTATTTTAAAATTCAATTCTCGGAGTTTGACAAATCCAAATTGCATGAAACAAATTTTGCCTGAAAGGTATTAAGATGATCTACCCATGCCCGTTGGATTTAATTCAATTAGAGTTATAGATCTCTCCTAATAAAAATAAGAAGACAGAAGCATTTGCAACTTGCAACATTTTTATAAAATCAACCAAGTTAGGTTTTGAGTTGATTCCAACTCTCAAAAATCACATTTCATCATATCTATGTAAATATGTAATAATATTAAGGTTTACATGCAGTGAATTTGGACTAGTACCAAAATAATGCTATATAGGCATTTCTAGTCACTTTAAATCATTAAATAATGAACTTGAACGAAAGTAATATTGATCCAACCTTTATTTCTCATTACCATGTGTTGAGATATGTGGTGATTACATGTGTCCACATGATCCCATATGTTAATTGGTGAATATTAAATCTGAGTTAATTTTTAAATGAGTAGAAATTACTTTTCTAAAATAAAAAGAATGAAACTATGGAATTAAACTTGTGATGCTTGTGATGATAATAGATCATCAAGTGTGTGTTTTAGAATGCTACTTAGCCTAGTTAAGTATTGTTTGGTGATTGTGTACTCCCTATGTATTTATAGATGATAGTACCGACCAAGGTTTCGAGGAGGAGGAGTTCTACCAAGAAGAAGAAGAAGAAAACTTCAACCACTGCACCAACCAAGGCAAGCTACTATTAGCAAGCTAGCACTATCTAAGTGCAAGACACCATTAACAGTGCAAGCTAACACTTGCAAGTTTAGTGCTTAGCAAGATAGGACCAAACTAGATGGTTTAGCAAAGATGCCTTAAGCATGCTTTGATCACATCCCTTTGACTAGTAATACCCTAAGTCTTATTTACAAGTTTTACGCTCTTAATTACGCAAAGTTCTTTACTTAGTTTGAAGCTAGCATAAAACATATAAAACTTGACCTATTTAGAACAATTTAGATGTCATTCTATGGCATGAGATTGAACCCATCTTTTCCACCTTAGTGAACACTCTTAACTTAGTAGTTAGAGTAGATCAAAAACTTGAGTCACTTTAGATGGGAACATTGGTGAAAATGAATTATGAAAACCTTGGAATGATGAGTCATTCTATTGAGATGTTTTGACATGTGTTGAGAAAACACAAATGGTTGATGATGATGAAAATGTTGAGGCATGAGCCTTAACCCTTTTATAAAACTGATGGTTGGATTCGGATGCGATACCATTCCAAATTTACCGTACAACCATACTACCTACATTGGGCAAGGCTTAGCTGGAAATTTATATGCATTAGTATTAGTTCCCTCACGGGAGAGGTCTGAGCTGAGGCTACCTCTCATGATGTCCACCTATGTAGTGCCCAAGATGACTGAGGGTCATGGTTGGGAGGCCATGCTCATAGGAGAGGTGCTTTTACTAGGGTGTGTAAAGGGAAGGTTATGTTTGATTATCTGCATACTAAGTATGATGATTCAGGGTTATCCCTGACAGATGTATCGAATCTTGTGTTGAAAGTGTACCACCTCTGCAAAGTGTCAAACTATTCGAATAGCCGCGTCCACGGTTATGGACAGTTGGAATGGCCATACTGTTTCGTTGTCAGATGTTTTCTAAATACTTTGAAAAGAATGATGAATCTTGACTTGACCACAACAGGGTTGTGTTTATGACAATAGCTTCCCAACTTAAGTGATTCTAGAACTTTACTTTATCATTCTTTGCTTCTGAACTCAGCTTAGGTTTCAAACTTAACTTTATAGTTAAACTTAGAGTTAGCACTTTAACTTAGCAGTTTATACTTGTTAGTGCTGTTTGCGAGTACTTAAAGAGTACTCATGGCTTTTGTCCCTAGCTATTATTATGGCCAGACTATGAAGGAGACTATCAAGATGATGGCCAATAGGACGGTTATGATAATTAGGACCATCTGCCTTCGTTAGCATTGCCTGTGCCCCTGAAGATGGACCCCACCGCTACGCTTATATTTTATTTCCACTGCTTGTTGTATTAAGACTGGATCATGAGATCCTTATTTGTGTAAGACCTTATGTATGGTTTGTAATGGATGATGTATTGTGATATCCAATCCGTTATGTCTCGCAAAAATGGTAATCCTGGGATTGCAAGGTATGACATAACGGGCATCTGGGATTAAAAATCCGGGTGTTGAAAAGTTGGTATCAGAGCCATCCTGACCATAGGAGACCCTAGTTAGAATAGACGTTAAACAAAAACTTAGTTTCAAAACCAAAGGAAGTATTTATGAAAAACTATCTCCTTTCTTACCCTTGTGGATTCTTTCTCAAAAAGTCATGATACTCAAAATTCTTACACTACTACTTAAAATTTGACACACTTGATCACTTCACTAACTTCCTCATCCTTAATTCTTGTAGATGGATACTCAGTTCAGCAAGTTTTACCAGTTGGGAAACGGAGGTCAACTGATCTTCGAGAGGGATTTGGATTCACTGTTAGAGTTACTGGGACGCCCGCACCCGGAGTTTATTGGAGATCAACTTCCAGGACCCCTAGGAGGAGACCTACAATGGATAGTCACCGCAGATCTTAGAGGAAGCATCGAAGCACCAACTTCTGGGAGAATTCAGTTCTCCGTGAGAGAGAACAACTGGCTAGATGGATTAGCCAGGGCAATGCATGAAGCTCTCGCACGTCTATGTGCCCTCAGCGTCAACAAGACCCAAGGAACCCGATTTGCCCACTATGCAAGACGCGATTTCATGGGAATGCCAATGGAGATGCCGAGCCCCCCCCCCGAGTTGAGGCGTCAAGTGGAGAACCTTGACTTCTTGCTTCACGATAGACAGCAGGAACTGGACAATGCCAGAGAGTTAGCCACCCACAACCGTGCCATTGCCGACCAGAAGGCCTAGACTTTCGCACTGCTTGTCCAAGACCGTCAGTATCTTTGCCGCCAGCGTGCCAAGAAGGATCGCACCATTGCCCGTCTTTGCAAGAAGGTGGCCGACCTCGAGAAGACTGTCAAGGAGCAGGAAGCTCAGCTTGCCGCCAAGGAAGAAGAAGATGAGGGTGAAGACATCCAAGGAAACATGGACTCTTACCTCAGCAACGATGATGATTTTCTGGTGGAGGATGTCGTGGACTTCTACACTGATGATGAGGACTCCGACTTCATCGACTATGAGTAGATGCAGTAGAGCATTGTCGTAGCATGAGATGTATCGATCTCACTGTATCTTAGCTTGCAGAATGGTTCTTCAAACCATCTGTTTTCCCTTTGATTGTTGTGGTGTGTGTTGTATCGTGTGCTTGCTTGCATGAATGAAAATGAAGTTAGTTGAAAAACCTAAGTCTAACTCAAAGTTTTAGCTTTGAAAACCCCAAAACCATGAACCTTAGAAATTTCCCTCTTACCCCTATATCTCAATCTTCAGATGACTCGTGGAAACCAAGGAGGGAGCAGCTCGTCACAAGACCCAATGCTGCAGATCTTGCAGAATCTCATAGCGGACCGTGAAGCAAGCCGGCAGAACGCTAAGCCAACTTAGCAACACTTCAACAGATCGCCCAGATGGCTCTCAACAACCAAGGGCATGGAAATCAGGATCACCAGGCATCCAAATTCAAAAACTTTCAGAACACTAATCCCCCAATCTTCAATCAATGTGAGAACCCATTAGATGCTAATGACTGGTTACAGACCATGGAAATCAACTTAGATGTTGCCCGAGTTGATGAAAATGAGAAAGTTCTCCTTGCCACCCACTATCTGGTAGGAGATGCAAGAGCTTGGTGGAATAGCATCCACAATATGAACCATGGTCAAGTGATGACATGGGAAGCATTCAAGGTCAAGTTCAGTCGCACCCATGTGCCGCAAGGTCTAGTCAACAGAATGTGTGATGAGTTCTGCGAATTGAAGCAAGGAAGAATGACTGTGGTGGAGTACCTTGACAGATTCCTATCACTTGCTAGATATGCACCTGATGAGATCAACACGGAGGCCAAGAAGAAGGAGAGATTCTAGAACAAAATACATGATGAGAAGCAGATTGTCCTCGCAACATCCGTTTCCAGGATCTCGAAGAGCTAGTCGACTCTGCCATCTAGATGGAAGGGAAGATTAACCAGGCAAACGACAACCGTAAGTGTCGTATGATGCAGCAGTCTGGATCCAACAGTCACCAGAAGTACCGTCCCAACCCTTCACCAGGATATGCACCAAGGAAGAACCGACCCCCAAATTCTCGCCCAAGCTACCCCAACCGTAGCGGAGGCAATGTGAAGTCCGGAGGAAACAATCACAACTCCGGTAATGCCAACAATTTCAACCGTGTACCTCCCAAGAACCACAACAACAACAACACTACACCCAGAACTAGCAGCAATGCTGTACCTATCGCAGACAAGGACAAGTCCCAGATCACTTGTTTCGAGCGTGGAGTGAAAGGTCACTACTCCAATGAGTGTCCCAAGAAGACTGCAGTCAATGCCAATGTGAATGTCCCAGCTGAGCAGCAGCGTCGTGTTCAACCAGGAAGGAGATTTTCCCCAGGGAACCCTCACAACCGCAATGGCCGTCTCTTCCACATGAATGCAGAATAAGCCCAGGAAGCACCAGATGTAGTGCTAGGTATGTTTTCTGTCAACTCAGTTTTAGCAAGAGTATTGTTTGATTCGGGAGCATCGCATTCATTTGTCACCGAAGAATTCTCATGCACTAGTAAGATTCGTCCAACCAACTTGAAGCATGTCATGATAGTTCAAATCCCCGGTTCAACAACCAAGGCTAGAAAAATTTGCAAAGCTGTACCTATCAGAATACATGGGATAGATTTTTATGCCAACCTAATTGTACTTGGAACCAAAGGTTTGGAAGTAGTACTAGGTACGGACTGGATGTCAAGGCATAAAGGATTGATAGAATGTGCTAAGAAAGCCAATACCATGACCAGTAGTTCTGGAGTCACAGTAGAGCATATCTCTGAAACCTTACCCCGTCAATTCAAGTGCAACCAGAGTGTAGCCTTGCCCACCATAGGCCAAGTCAGAGGAGTCTGTGAATACCCCGACGTATTCCTACGTGAATTGCCAGGTATGACCCTGGATAGGGATATTGAGTTCATTGTCAAACTAATCCCCGGAACCGGAACCATAGCCTAGAGACCCTATAGTATGAACCCCTCAGAGCTAGTGGAGCTGAAGAAACAGTTGGATGCTATGTTAGCCAAAGGTTTAATTCAACCAAGTGCATCGCCATGGAGATCACCAGTGTTATTCATCGACAAGAAAGATGGAGGCAACCATCTGTGCACCGATTACAGAAAGTTGAATGATGTCACCACCAAGAACAAGTACCCCTTTCCAAAGATAGAGGATCTATTTGATCAGTTGACTGGAGCTCAGGTATTCTCAAAGATTGATCTTAGGACTGGTTATCACCAACTTAAGATTCGTGCAACGGATATTCTGAAGACCGCCTTTACTACTCTCTATGGTTTATACGAGTATACAGTTATGTCTTTTGGATTAACCAATGCCCCTGCTTATTTCATGAATCTCATGGATAAGATCTTTATGAATTTCCTAGATAAATTTGTAGTTGTGTTTATCGACGACATCCTTATCTACTCCAAGTCAGAAGAAGAGCATGAGCAACATCTGAGAGTTATCCTAGAAACCCTGAGAGGGCATTGGTTATATGCCAAGTTCAAAAAGTGTGAGTTTTGGTTGAAAGAAGTAGGATTCCTAGGACATATCGTGTCTACTGGAGGAGTCTCTGTTGATCCCTCCAAGATCAAAGATGTCGAAGAATGGGAAGCCCCAAGCACTCAAACCCAAGTCCGTGCATTTCTCGGATTAGCGGGATATTACCGCAAGTTTGTAGAAGGATTCTCGAGCATAGCTCGACCAATGACCCAATTCTTGAAGAAGGACAAGAAGTTTGAATGGACAGACAAATGTGAAGGCAGTTTCTAGGAGCTGAAGAGGAGATTGATATTAGCCCCAATTTTGGTCATGCCAGCCATCAAGAAGCCCTTTGATGTGTATTGCGACGCAT
Organism: Avena eriantha; assembly: GCA_910589775.1. Taxonomy (NCBI): domain Eukaryota; kingdom Viridiplantae; phylum Streptophyta; class Magnoliopsida; order Poales; family Poaceae; genus Avena; species Avena eriantha. The sequence continues at coordinate 482,086,165 of OU342743.1, read as the reverse complement.
CCAAGAATGGTCTAGGATGTGTATTGATGCAAGAAGGCAAAATCGTCGCGTATCTGTCTCGACAACTGAAGCAGCATGAGCATAACTATCCGACCCACGATCTTGAGCTAGCAGCTGTAGTTCTAGCACTGAAGACATGGCGTCATTATTTGATGGGTAATCGTTGTGAGATTTACTCAGATCATAAGAGCTTGAAGTACATCTTCACTCAGAAGGAGCTGAATATGAGGCAAAGGAGATGGATAGAGTTAATCCATGATTATGACCTTGACATTCACTATCACCCCGGCAAAGCCAATGTGGTAGCGGATGCTCTTAGCAGATTGCCGTGTAGGCTTAACACCATGATTAAGGACAAGCAACCCAGTTTGTATGAAGAATTAGAGTAGTTCAGAATTGAATTAGTTAGCAAAGGATTCTAAGCTAGCATTGAACTTCAACCCACTTTGATTAGCCCAATCAAGGAAGCCCAGAAGGGAAATGAAAGTATCGACGGAATCAAACGTCGTATTGGTACAGGAAAGGAACCTGGATTCACCGAAGACGAAGGAGTACTATGGTACAAAGGACGTATCTGTGTGCCAGCAGATTCAGAGCTGAAGGAGGTTATCATGAAGGAAGCTCATGATACTCTTTATTCTATCCACCCCGGAGGAACAAAGATGTATCAGGATTTGAAAGAGAAATTTTGGTGGCACAAGATGAAGAGAGAGATCGGAAGCTACATCGCCAAATGTGACATCTGCCAAAGAGTCAAAATAGAGCATCAGAGACCTGCAGGACTATTGCAACCATTGCAGATTCTGGAATGGAAATGGGATTCCGTTGGAATAGACTTTATCACCGGTTTACCTACCTCTAGTAGGGGAAATGACTCAATTTGGGTCATAGTTGATAGACTGTCCAAGGTAGCCCACTTTATACCTGTCAAGACCACTTACCAGAGTGCAAAGTTAGCAGAGTTGTACATTGCTAGGATTGTTGGTCTGCATGGAACCCCCAAGACCATAGTATCAGATCGAGGAACCCAGTTTACCTCAAGATTTTGGCAGAAAGTTCAGGAAGGATTAGGAACCAAGTTGAACTTCAGCACATCATATCACCCACTAATAGATTGACATACTGAGAGAGTCAACCAGATCCTAGAGGATATGCTTAGAGCTTGTGTGTTGGAATACGGATCAAAATGGGAAGACTGCCTGCCTTTCGCAGAATTCTCATATAACAATAGTTATCAAGCTAGTTTGCAAATGGCACCATTTGAATTCCTATACGAAAGGAAGTGTCGTACCCCTTTGAACTGGTCACAAGTAGGAGAGAGTTAGATCTTCGGACCCGACATCCTTCGCAAAGCAGAAGAGAAAGTTCACAAAGTCCATGAGCACCTCAAGACCGCCCAATCCAGATAGAAGAGTTATGCTGACAAGAGAAGGAGAGACCTGACTTTCAATGTCGGAGTTTTTGTATATCTCAAGGTTTCACCATTGAAGGGACCTCAACGCTTTAGTATGAAAGGAAAGTTAGCCCCCAGATATCGGGCCCTTCAAAATTCTAAACCGTTGAGGAGAAGTATCGTATCAGCTGGAACTGCCTGAAGAGATGTCAGCCATCCACAATGTGTTCCATATCTCGTTACTTCGCAAATGTCTGGAAGTGCCCGAGAAGACTGAAGTTTTCAAGAACATCGATCACAGAGCTGTGGAAATCAACAATGACCTGACCTACAGAGAAGTACCTATCCGTATCTTAGAAGAATCCTACAGAACCACCAGGACCAGGAGTATCAAGTTTCTCAACATTCAGTGGAGCAACCATACCGAGGAAGAAGCTACTTGGGAGCGAGAAGAGTACATTAGGACAAAGTTCCCAGATCTCTTTAGTTCCTAGTTTTCTTTGTAAATCTCAGGACGAGATTTTGTTTAAGGGGGAAGGTTTGTAGCATCCGAAAACTTCAATCCAAGCTTATCAAGATCAAATCAACCAAAAATGGGGTTAACAAAAACTTTTCCAAATTTAAAATGAAAGCATTCATATATGTGTGCATTTAAAATAGGAGTTGTTTGAATTGCCATGATTGAGTGATCCAATGCTTGTAAAATGTTTCCTAGGTGATTTAAACATCATCTACATCATTCCCAAACTTTTCCTAAAGAAAATCAAATCAAAAAGAATTAAAAAGGAGGAATGGTCATTTTGGGCATTTTAATCCACTACACTACTTTGAGTGTTCCTAGCACTAATTTCTTAACAGAAACAATTCTTCATATTTGTACCCCTTGCTAGTACACATAATGAGGTACCAAGGCCCACTTTTTGATCTGCTAAAAACATTCTTTAACTTATTTTAAATGACATTTGAAAATTGAATCTAATGCATATGCATAGATCACCCCTATTTCTAAACCCCTCTATTTAAGCTGCACTTTCAAAACCCTTGCAACCAGAGACTACCTAGCACTAGTGGAGATCACTCAAAAAATTTGAAACCAAAATTCAAAACTTTTTCTCTTGCGGCCATTTCATCAAACACTTGGCAGACAGATTTCAAACAAAACACATTTCACTATTTCAAACAGTATTTCTAGCCAAACTTGTCTCCCATTTGGCCCCTATTTGCTCCCTTTGTCTCTCAATGATCTAGCAAAGCCATTTAAACCCACTCCCCTACCTCCTAGCTGCACTACACAGCCATGCCGAGCCACCTCTCGCCGACCGACCGTGCACTCGCCGCAGCAGCCCTCTCCCGCCTCTATTTCCATGTCTAGGAGGTATCCCACACCTCACCGCCCCTCTCTGTCCCCTGCCGGAGCCAAGCCTTGCCGTGGACCACCAAGGAAAGCCCGCGCCCAGTGCCACCGCACCATGCCGGTGCCGCCCCCAGAGCGCGCTCCGTCCCCGCTCGCATAGACCGCAGCCCGCGCTCGCCGCTCCACCACGAGCTGGAGAACACCCTAGACACCCCCGCTGGCCGCCCAACGCCTCACAACCACCGCTCCCCATGGACACCGCCGCCTCTGCCGCTCAGAGCGCCACCTCGCCCAGACCCGCATGCCACCGCCCCTACGGCCGCATTCAATGCCTAGAGCACTGCCAGGGAACCACACGTAGATCACCACCCGCAGCGATGCCTCTACCCCGTCGTAGCCATGTCGCCACCGTCGCCTGCCCATCCCGCTCGGTCTCACCGTCGGGCCTATAAAAGGAGCCCTCCCTAGCCTCTTCTCTCCACACCATTCCACTCCCCTCACCTCTCTGAACCTCACCCACCACTAGCTAGAGCAAGGAGAGCTCTGCCTCGCCGGAATTGGAGCCGGAGCAGCCACGACAGGAGGAGAAGGGCGCCGCTGATTGTGACCACCCCAAGCTCCGCCGCAACTGCGCCTCACCTCGCCATTGTCTTCCAGTTCGTTTGCCCGCCTCACCGACCCCGCTGGAGCCCTCAGACTTCCCCAGCAGACCCCGACCGAGATGCTAGGGTTCGAGCTCACCGGCGACGTGTTCGTCGTCGACGACGACCCTCAACCGTAGATCTCCCTTCTAATCCTACGACCCACAGTGCGCGTACTGTTTCGCGTGTTAAGTGCCGTTGACAAGCGGGACCCCCTGTCAGCTGAGCCCCGCGCCACTGGGCCAGCCCAAGTGTTTTCCCGCGCTAGCCCACCCGTTCAAGTCTGGATTTTTCTTTTTAGTTAAATCTAGTTTCTGTCCACTATTTTAAAATTCAATTCTAGGAGTTTGACAAATCCAAATTGGATGAAACAAATTTTTCCTGAAAGGTATTAAGATGATCTATCCAATTAGAGTTATAGATCTCTCCTAATAAAAATAAGAAGACAGAAGCATTTGCAACTTGCAACATTTTTATAAAACCAACCAAGTTAGCTTTTGAGTTGATTCCAACTCTCAAAAATCATATTTCATCATATCTATGTAATAATATTAAGGTTTACATGCAGTGACTTTGGACTAGTACCAAAATAATGCTATATAGGCATTTCTAGTCACTTTAAATCATTGAATAATGAACTTGAACCAAAGTAATATTGATCCAACCTTTATTTCTCATTCCCATGTGTTAATATATGTGGTGATGACATGTGTCCACATGATCCCATATCTTAAGTGGTGAATATTAAATCTTAGTTAATTTTTCAATGAGTAGAAATTACTTTTCTAAAATAAAAAGAATGAAACTATGGAATTAAACTTGTGATGCTTGTGATGATAATAGATCATCAAGTGTGTGTTTTAGAATGCTACTTAGCCTAGTTAAGTATTGTTTGGTGATAGTGTACTCCCTATGTATTTATAGACGATAGTACCGACCAAGCTTTCGAGGAGGGGGAGTTCTACCAAGAAGAAGAAGAAGAAAACTTCAACCACCGCACCAACCAAGGCAAGCTACTATTAGCAAGCTAGCACTATCTAAGTGAAAGCCACCATTAACAGTGCAAGCTAACACTTGCAAGTTTAGTGCTTAGCAAGATAGGACCAATCTAGATGGTTTAGCAAAGATGCCTTAAGCATGCTTTGATCACACCCCTTTGACTAGTAATACCCTAAGTCTTATTTACAAGTTTTACTCTCTTAATTACCCAAAGTTCTTTATTTAGTTTGAAGGTAGCATAAAAGTATAAAACTCGACCTATTTAGAACCCTTTAGATGTCATTCTATGGCATGAGATTGAACCCATCTTTTCCACCTTAGTGAACACTCTTAACTTAGTAGTTAGAGTAGATCAAAAAGTTGAGTCACTTTAGATGGGAACACTTGGTGAATGAATTATGAAAACCTTGGCTGATGAGTCATTCTATTGAGATGTTTTGACATGTGTTGAGAAAACACAAATGGTTGATGATGATGAAAATGTTGAGGAATGAGCCTTAACCCTTTTATAAAACTGATGGTTGGATTCGGATGCGATACCATTCCAAATTTACCGTACAACCACACTACCTAAATTGGGTAAGGCTTAGCTAGAAATTTATATGCATTAGTATTAGTTCCCTCACGGGAGAGGTCTGAGCAGAGGCTACCTCTCATGATGTCCACCTATGCAGTGCCCAAGATGACTGAGGGTCATGGTTGGGAGGCCATGCTCATAGGAGAGGTGCTTATACTAGGGTGTGTAAAGAGAAGGTTATGTTTGATTATCTCCATACTAAGTGTGATGATTCAGGGTTATCCCTGATAGATGTATCAAATCTTGTGTTGAAAGTGTACCACCTCTGCAGAGTGTCAAACTATTCGAATAGCCGCGTGCACGGTTATGGACAGTTGGAATGGCCATACTGTTTCGTTGTCAGATGTTTTTTCTAAATACTTTGAAAAGAATAATGAATCTTGACTTGACCACAACAGGGTTGTGTTTATGAGAATATCTTCCCAACTTAAGTGATTCTAAAACTTTACTTTATCTTTCTTTGCTTCTGAACTCAGCTTAGGTTTCAAACTTAACTTTATAGTTAAACTTAGAGTTAGCACTTTAACTTAGCAGTTTATACTTGTTAGTGGTAGTTTGTGAGTACTTAAAGAGTACTCATGGCTTTTGTCCCTGGCTATTATCATGGCCATACTATGAAGGAGACTATCAAGATGATGGCCAACAGGATGGTTATGATAACTAGGACCATCTGCCTTCGTCAGCATTGCCTGTGCCCCTGAAGATGGACCCCACCTCTACGGTTATCTTTTATTTCCGCTGCTTGTTGTATTAAGACTGGATCATGAGATCCTTATTTGTGTAAGACCTTATGTATGGTTTGTAATGGATGATGTACTGTGATATCCAATCCGTTATGTCTCGCAAAAATGTAATCCTGGGATTGCGAGGTATGACATAACGGGCATCGGGGATTAAAAATCTGGGTGTTGACAATGTACTGTGGTACCAATTATATTATGTGTCGCAAATATGGTAATCATGGGATTGCGATGTACGACATAACAGACATCTAGACTTAAAAAGCCAGGTGTTGACAAGTTGCAGTCGGCCATGGCCAGGAAGGCCATGCTGAAGGTAGGCGGTGGCGGCGGCCAAGCATGCGAGGGGATGCGAGGCCGAGGCGTTGAGTCTCTGAGTGTGGTGTTCGAGAGAGAGAGAGAGGGCCAAGGTGGGGATTTGACCCCAACCCGTGATGGGCCGACCTACTAGGCCGAAATCACTTGGCTCGATCAGACCAAGTCCAATTCTCATCAACCAGGCCGCAACCTAGTTAATTACTCCACAAAAAAATCAATTTTCTATTTATTAAATTCTATAAGATATTTCCAAACTAGAAGAAAATATATAAAATTCATATAAAGTCCTAAAAATACATATAATATATCAAAATGCTCAGAAAAATAGTACCTACGTAAGAAAAAGATAAAACTACTTGTTTAAGTTAATAAAATTATAACTAAGTATTAAAATCACTAAAACACTAAATGAAATTTAGTAAAATAAAGAAAAGTCCTAAAAATGGATAAGAATCATTTTTGAATATAAAAATAAGTCTACTATTTTATGAAAGTACTAACTTATTTTTCTTACAAATAAAACTTAAAGAAAATATTCAAGACATTTAATTCTCTATGGAGTTATATAAAAATACAAATAATGCTTAAAAATAAATGAAAATCACTTTTAATATCTTGAGTAAATATATTTTACTAGAAAAATACTAAAATTATATTCCTAATGATTTTTAAGATTTGAAGGAAATGAATCCTTACCTATTTTATAGAAGACCTAGTTTATACATTCTTAGAATTTTTTTTAAGAAATAATCACAATTCTATATACAAAGCCTTAAATCCTTTATAACAAAATACTAAGTCCAAAGCCATAACTTGGATCTATAATAAAACTTAAGTGTAACTTATTAACCTTATAAAACTCATCTAAGTTAATAAATCCAAACTAAACCAACAATTTTAAGTAAATTTTAAACATCGTAAAAGTGAATTCTCTTTATCTCTTAACTATGCTTAAACATGATTCCAACTCTAATAGATTATTCAAATCATCTAAATTTACTTTATTTAATAAGATAAACTATATACATAATAACAAATCACATTTTAACTCATCATTCACTTAAGCTAAAAGTGAATGATCCCATACCTTTATATATGCTTGTTGCAAGGTTTAAAACTTATTAATACTTTTAATCACATCACACCCTATAGCAACTTATGTTTTAAAGTTAACATTGGTACACCAAGTCATGCATAATACCTAAAGTATATTCAAGTTTTTATGGTTAAATTTTGTCTGTTCCAAATTAAGTCATAAAGCATTTCAAGACCAAGCTTATGGAATAAGCGCAAACAACATTGATCACATTCTATTAACCATAAGAATTGTTTAATCATGTAAAAGCAATATTTTCTTTAAAAGTTATTCATTTTGCCACTTCAAACAACAATCTTATAATAAATCCTTTAACTCTTAACAACTTAACATAATAAGTCCCATCATAATTACCAGATGGCATTCTACATTTGAGTGCTTTAATATTGTATGCTACTTATTGTATTTACAAATTGTTTCACACACTCTCACGAGCCTTAATAAGAAGCACAAGTGTGAATCTGGTATAAAAGTGAAACACATTCTAAAGAAACCATCCATAGTTTCCGAACCCTAGATCAGATACAGTTATCCCGAGGATTCATGTTTATCCAATTACATTACATTACTTATGCATAGTTGCATCTTGCTTCTTTAAACATTCGTCCTTACCGGACCAATGATGTTGTTTACAGAATTTGGATCTTCTATTGTCTTGAAGACCGTGAGTGCATTATCTTGCAATCACAAAAGGCAAGTTCACACTTGCTCATGTCCTTTGATTATTTTCTATGCTTGTAACTCAACTGTTGTCATCACCTGCATTTTAAAAATGTTAAAAACATTATTTTTATAATTAACTAGAAGTATTGGTTACTAATCTAGGGTGATTAGCTAATCTATTATAACTGGCAATGGAAATGCCATTGCCTTGGAATATATCATCTGGACTTAACAACCAATGTCTCCAGTGATTCTAGCACTGTATATTACGCGTTAACCATGAGATTTGGAATGGGACAGAGAAGTCAGTTGTATCTTCTTCCTTTCGCATGGATGGATGACCATATCGTCAGGCTGTAGCTTCCTTGAGTGGACTCAGCAGATGGGTGGGACTCCTAGTTCCCCGTGATATTGGTGTCTAGACTTTCCGTGAGGGGCTATCGGAGGTATATCTGCCTATATGGGGGTTTCCAGGGACATGATCTGCTCACTAGAGTCTCCAAGGGGTTGCTAGTGTTATATCTTCCTATATGGGTGTTAACAGAAGTATATTTGCTTAGGGAGGTCGTGTCTTCATGTGGGGTCACGGAGAGGGCAGTGATTGGCTTGGATCTTAGGTTGGGCGTCAAACCATGGAAGTTTGAATGGGGACATAATCTCGGCCGTGCAAAAAAGCTTAAGGTCTCTCATGGGACAAGTGACGCACCTCTGCAGAGTGTAAGAATTGTGACATGTTACTCCCTGTTCCAGGAAGGATCTACAAACGAGGCAGGAAAGGAACTTCATGAAAGTTCTAGTCAACCTGTGAAGGCTTTCGGACATAGTTTTCTAAATAAAAGCAACCTTTGAAGAAATGTTTATGAAAACCTGCATTGCCTTCGACCTTTGGTTTATGGCTGTAGATCTAGTGCATCAAACACTCCTTTTTAGTGAACTTGCTAAGTACGCTCATACTCAACCGTACCTTCTTAACCCTTTCTAGGTTCTAAGCCGTTGAGGACGACGTCAACATCAATTCTACTCAAGAAACCATCATCGGCAGCTCAAGTTCTTCAATAAAGTCAGCAACTTCATTGACTTTATTGACCAACTTGATCTGTTGATGATGGTTTATGTTGACGTCGTCCTCAATGGCTTAGAACCTAGCAAGGGTTAAGAAGGTACGGTTGAGTATGAGCTTACTTAGCAAGTTCACTAAAAAGGAGTGTTTGATGCACTATATCTACAACCACATACCAAAGGTCGTAGGCCATGCAGTTTTTCGTAAACATTTCTTTAAAGGTTACTTTTTATGTCCGACAACCTTCATAGGTTTACCAGAACTTTCATGGAGTTCTTTTCCTGCCGCATTCGTAGATCCTTCCCGGAATAGGGAGTAACAAGTTACAGTTCTTACACTCTGCAAAGGTGCGTTACTTTACCCATTAGAGACCTTAGCATTGTTGCACATCCAAGTCATGAGCTTGTCCATATTTCCTTTGTATGGAGCCCAGTCTAAGATCCAAGCCAATCACTACCCTTCTCCATGACCCCACATGAAGACACGACCCCCCAAGAAGATATACATCCGTTAACCCCCATAAAGGTAGATATAACCTTGGCAACCCCTTGGAGACTCCAATGAGCAGATCATGTCCCTGGCAACCCCCATATAGGTAGATATACCTCCAACTATCCCTCACGGATAGTCTAGACACCAATATTGCGGGCCACTAGGGGTCCCACTGTCAACACCCTAATTTTTAATCCCAGATGCCCGTCATGCCATACCTCGCAATCCCAGGATTACCATTTTTGCGAGACATAATGGATTGGATATCACAGTACATCATCCATTACAAACCATACATAAGGTATTACACAAATAAGGATCTCATGATCTAGTCTTTATAAAACAAGCAGCGGAAATAAAAGATAAGCGTAGCGGTGGGGTCCATCTTCAGGGGCACAGGCAATGCTGACAAAGGCAGATAGTCCTAGTTATCATAGCCGCCCTGCTAGCCATCATCTTGGTAGTCTCCTTCATAGTCTGGCCATGAGAATAGCCAGGCACAAAAGCCATCAGTACTCTTTAAGTACTCGCAAACTACCACTAACAAGCAGTATACTTCGAAGTTAAAGTGCTAACTCTATGTGTAACTATAAAGTTAAGTTTGAAACCTAAGCTAAGTTCTGAAGCAAAGAAAGATAAAATAAAATTCTAGAATCACTTAAGTTGGGAAGCTAGTGTCATAAACACATATCTGTTGTGGTCAAGTCAAGATTCATCATTTCTTTCATAAGTCATTTTGAAATCATCTGACAACGAAACAGTATGGCCATTCCAACTTTCCATAACCGCGGACTCAGCTATTCGAATAGTTTGACACTCTGCAGAGGTGGTACACTTTCACCACAAGATTCGATACATCTATCAGGGATAACCCTGAATCATCATACTTAGTATGCAGATAATCAAACATAACCTTCCCTTTACACACCCTAGTATAAGCACCTCTCCTATGTGCATGGCCTCCCAACCATGACCATAAGTCTTCTTGGGCACTTCATAGGTGGACAACATTGAGAGGTAGCCTTAGCTCAGACCTCTCCTGCGAGGGAACTAATACTAATGCATATAAATTTCTAGCTAAGCCTTACCCAATTCAGGTAGTGTGGTTGTACGGTAAATTTGGAATGGTATCGCATCCGAATCCAGCCATCAGTTTTAATAAAGGGTTAAGGCTCATGCCTCAACATTTTCACCCTCATAAACCATTTTTATTTCTCAACACATGTCAAAACATCTCAATAGAATGACTCATCATTCCAAGGTTTTCACAAGTCATTTTCACCATGTGTTCCCATCTAAAGTGACTCAATGTTTTGATCTACTCTAACTACTAAGTTAAGAGTGTTCACTAAGGTGGAAAAGATGGGTTCAATCTCATGCCATAGAATGACATCTAAAGGGTTCTAAATAGGTCAAGTTTTATACTCTGTATGCTACCTTCAAAACAAGTAAAGAACTATGAGTAAAGTAAAGGAAGTAAAGCTTGAAAAAATAATACTTGGGGTAACTAATAGTCAAAGGGGTATAACTCAAGTATGCTTAAAGCATCTTTGCTAAACCATCTAGTTTAATCCTAACTTGCTAAGGATTATACTTACAAGGGTTAGCTTGCATTGTTAATGGTGGCTTGCAAGTACAACTTGCAAGGGTTAACTTGGATAGTGCTAGCTTGCCTTGGTTGGTGTAGTGGTTGAAGTTTTCTTCTTCTTCTTCTTCTTGGTAGAACTCCTCCTCCTCGAAAGCTTGGTCGGTACTATCGTCTATAAATACATACGGAGTACACAATCACCAATCAATACTTGACTAGTCTAATTAGCATTCTAAGACAAAAATTTGATGATCTATTATCATCACAAGCATCACAAGTTTAATTCAATAGTTTCATCCTTTTTATTTTAGAAATGTAATTTCCTCTCATTGAAAAGTTAACTGAGATTTAATATTCACCACTTAAAATATGGGATCATGTGGACACATGTCATCACCACATATTCTAACATGTGGGAATGTGATTTAAGGGTTGGATTATAATTACTTTGGTTTAAGTTCATTACTTAATGATTTAAAGTGACTAGAAATGCCTATATAGAATTCTTTTGGTACTAGTTCAATGTCACTGCATGTAAACCTTAATATTATTACATATTCAGATAGGTATGATGAAATTTGATTTTTGAGAGTTGGAATCAACCCAAAATCTATCTTGGTTGATTTTATAAAAATGTTGCAAGGTGGAAATGCTTCTGTTTTGTTATTTTTAATAGGAGACATATATAACTCTAATTGAATTAAATCCAACGGGCTTGGGTATATCTTTTCAGTAGCTTTCTAGCAAAGTTGGAATCACTTCATTTGGATTTGTAAATCTATCTGAATTGATTTTCAAACTCAGAGACAGAAATAGGTTTAAACTAAAAAGAAAAATCCTAATTCAAACTAACTGGGTTGTACGGGAAACGCTAACGGGCCGGCCCAGTGTCACTCCGCAGCGCGGGGCTCAGCTGATAGGGGGTCCACTAGTCAGCGGCTCATAACACGAGAAGCGGTACGGGGCAATGTGGGGCGTTGGATTAGAGTGGGGATCAAGGACTAGGGATCGTCGTTGACGACAGACCGATTGCCGGCGAGCTCTAACCCTAGCGGCTCGGTGGGGGTGCATAGGGGGCGTACCAAGGCTCCAGCGACGACGACGAGGCAGGCAAACGGACTGGTGGTCGACGGTGATCTCAGAGACGGTTGAGGCAGCTCCGGGGGTGGTCGCAATCAGTGGCGCCCTTCTCCTCCAGAGGCGGCCTGCTCCGGTGCAATTCCGGCGAACGGCTGCTCCCCTTCCTCTTGCTAGAGGTGTGGGATGATCAGTGAGGTGAGGGGAGGTGAGTGGTGTGCTGCAAATGGCTGGGGTTGCCCTCCTTTTATAGGCTCGAGGATAGGACAACACGGCATGGCCACGCGATGGTGGCGACATGGCTCCGGACTGCTAGCGGAATTACTGCGGGCATTTATCGATGCGCGGTCTCCTGGCGGTGCTCTAGGGCTTTAATGCGGGCTTAGGGGCGGTGGTAAGCGGTCGGGCGGAGCTGGCGCTCTGAGCGGCCGAGGCGGCGGTGTCCACGGCGAGTGGTGGCTGTGAGGCGTTGGCCGGCGAACGGGCATGTCCGGCGTGCTCCCTGGGTCATGGTGAAGTTGTGGGCGCGGGCTGCGGTCGAGCGGCAGCTTGTGCACGCGTGCTGGGCGCGATGCTCTGGCGCGTGCTTCGCATGGCGCAATCGCACTGGGCGCGGGGGTTTGGCGGTGGTCCACGCCCTAGCTTGGGTCGGGGAGGGGACAGAGGGTGGCGGTGAGGTCCTGGCTAGCTGCTAGACATGGCGACAGAGGGGGAGGTGGTCTGCTGCGGCGGTGACCAAGTTGGTCGGCGAGGTGGGGCTCGGCATGGCTTGGCATGGCCACTAGGAGGTAGGGGATGGGTTGGTTAGGCCCTGGTTTGATCAAAAGGGGACAATGGGAGCAAATGGGGGTCAAATGGGAGACAAGTTTGGCTAGAACACTATACAAATAGTGAATTTGGTATTTGTTTGAGATCTGCCCACAAGGTGTTTGATGAAATGGCCGCAAGAAAATTCTTTTTGAATTTGGAAAAGATTTTTGGTGGGTGTCCTAGTACTAAGATTAAGACTCTGTGGGTGCTTGGGTTTTGAAACTTGAGGTTGTTTGAGTGGTTTTTGATCTAGTGGGATCTTCCCATATAAAATAGATTCAATTTTCCAATGCTATTTAAATATAGTGTTTGAATGTTTTTGGCAGATCACAAAGTGGGCCTTGGTACCTCATTATGTGTACTAGCAAGGGGTGCAAAGATCCACCGATGTTTCTGTTAAGTTTTGAGTACTAGGAATAGCCAAAGTAGGCAAGATAGTTAAATTGACCAAAATGACCATTCACTTCATTTATTCATTTTGAGTTGTTTTTCTTTGGAAAAAGTTTGGGAGTGATTTAGATGATGTTTATTTCACGTAAAAATCATTTTACAATCAAAGGATCACAGAACCATGGCAATTCAAATCAACTCCTAATCTAAATGCACACACACATGAATGCTTTTTTGAAATGGAAAAGTTTTTGTTAACCCTAATTTTGATGATTTGGATCTTGATAACCTTGGATTAAAGTTTTGGGAGGTTACAAACCTTCCCCCCTTAAACAAAATCTCGTCCCGAGATTTACAAATAAAACTAGGAACTAAAGAGATCCGGGAACTCTGTCCTAATGTAACCCTCGTGCTCCCAAGTGGCTTCCTCCTCGTTATGGTTGCTCCACTGAATCTTGAGAAACTTGATACTCCTAGTCCTGGTGGTTCTGTAAGCTTATTCTAAGATACGGATGGGCACTTCCCGATAGGTCTGGTCATTGTTGATCTCTACAGCTCTATGATCGATGTTCTTGAAAACTTCAGTCTTCTCCGGCACTTCTAGGCATTTGCGAAGTAACGAGATATGGAACACATTGTGGATGGCTGACATCTCTTCAGGTAGTTCCAGTTGATACGATACTTCTCCTCGACGGTTCAGAATCTTGAAGGGCCCGATATATCTAGGGGCTAACTTTCCTTTCAGACTAAAGCGTTGAGTTCCCTTCAATGGTGAAACCTTGAGATATACAAAATCTCCAACATTGAAAGTTAGGTCTCTCCTTCTCTTGTCAGCATAACTCTTCTGTCTGGATTGGGTGGTCTTGAGGTGCTCACGGACTTTGTGAACCTTCTCTTCGGCTTTTCGGAGAATGTCGGGTCCAAAGATCTGGCTCTCTCCTACTTGTGACCAATTCAAAGGGGTACGGCACTTTCTTCCGTATAGGAATTCAAATGGTGCCATCTACAAACTAGCTGCATAACCGTTGTTATATGAGAATTCTGCAAAAGGCAGGCAGTCTTCCCATTTTGATCTGTATTCCAACACACAAGCTCTAAGCATATCCTCTATTTTCTGGTTGACTCTCTCAGTCTGTCCATCAGTTTGTGGGTGATACACGGTGCTGAAGTTCAACTTGGTTCCCAATCCTTCCTGAACTTTCTGCCAAAATCTTGAGGTAATCTGAGTTCCTCGATCTGATACAATGGTCTTGGGGGTTCCATGCAGACTAACAATCCTAGTAATATACAGCTCTGCTAGCTCCACACTCTGGTAGGTTGTCTTGACCGGTATGAAATGAGCTACCTTAGATAGTCTATCAACTATGACCCAGATTGAGTCATTTCCCCTATTGGAAGTAGGCAAACATGTGATAAAGTCCATTCCGACTGAATCCCATTTCCATTTCGGAATCTGCAATGGTTGCAACAGTCATGTAGGCCTCTGATGCTCTGCTTTGACTCTTTGTCAGATGTCACATTTGGCGATGTAGCTTCCGATTTCTCTCTTCATCTTGTGCCACCAAAATTCCGCTTTCAAATCCTGATACATCTTCGTTCCTCCGGGATGGATAAAATAAAGAGTATCATGAGCTTCCTTCATGATAACTTGCTTTAGCTCAGAATCTGCTAGTACACAGATACGTCCTTTGTACCACAGTACTCCTTCTTAGTCTTCAGTGAATCCAGGTACCTTTCATGTACCAATACGGCGTTTGATTCTGTCGATACTTTCATTCCCCTTCTGGGCTTCCTTTATTTGGCTAATCAAAGTGGGCTGAAGTTCAATGCTAGCTAGGAATCCTTTGCTAACTAACTCAGTCCTGAACTTCTCCAACTCTTCATACAAACTTGGTTGCTTCTCCTTGATCATGGTGTTTAGCCTACATGGCAATCTGCTAAGAGCATCTGCTACCACATTGGCTTTGCCGGGGTGATAGTGATTGTCAAGGTCATAATCCTTGATTAACTCTATCCATCTCTGTTGCCTCATATTCAGCTCCTTCTGAGTGAAAATATACTTCAAGCTCTTGTGATATGAGTAAATCTCACAGCGATTACCCATCAGATAATGACACCATGTCTTCAATGCTAGAACCACAGCTGCTAGCTCAAGCTCATGGGTTGGATAGTTCTGCTCATGCTGCTTCAGTTGTCGAGACAGATACACGATGACTTTGCCTTCTTGCATCAACACACATCCTAGACCAATCTTAGATGCATCACAGTATACATCAAACGTCTTCTTGATGTCTGCCATGATCAACATTGGGGCTGATATTAATCTCTTCTTCAGCTCCTGAAAACTGGCTTTACATTTGTCTGTACATTCAAACTTCTTGTCCTTCTTTAGCAATTGGGTCATGGGTCGGGCGATGCTCGAGAACCCTTCTACAAACTTGTGGTAGTATCCCGCTAATCCGAGAAATGCACGGACTTGGGTTTTAGTGGTTGGGGCTTCCCATTCTTCGACATCTTTGATCTTGGCGGGATCAACAGAGACTCCTCTGGCAGACACAATATGTCCTAGGAATCCTACTTCTTTCAGCCAAAACTCTCACTTGCTGAAATTGGCATATAACCGATGCTCTCTCAGGGTTTCTAGGATGATTCTCAGATGGTGGTCATGCTCTTCTTCTGACTTGGAGTAGATAAGGATGTCGTCGATAAACACAACTACAAACTTATCTATAAAATTCATAAAGATCTTATTCATGAGATTCATGAAATAAGAAGGGGCATTGGTTAATCCAAAAGACATAATCGTATACTCGTATAAACCATAGCGAGTAGTAAAGGCGGTCTTCGGGATATCCGTTGCACGAATCTTAAGTTGGTGATAACCAGTCCTAAGATCAATCTTTGAGAATACCTGGGCTCTAGTCAATTGATCAAATAGATCCTCTATCTTTGGCAAAGGGTACTTGTTCTTGATGGTGACATCATGCAACTTTCTGTAATCTGTGCACAAACGATTGCCTCCATCTTTCTTGTCGACGAATAACACTGGTGATATCCATGGCGAGGCGCTTGGTTGAATTAAGCCTTTTTCTAACATAGCATCCAACTGCTTCGTCAGTTCCACTAACTTTGAGGGGTTCATACTATAGGGTCTCTAGGCTATGGGTCCAGTTTCGGGGATTAGTTCGATAATGAACTCAATATCCCTATCCGGGGGCATACCTGGTAATTCATCTGGGAATACATCGGGGTATTCACAGAATACTCTGACTTATGGTGGGTAGGGCTAGGCTCTTGTTGCACTTGAATTGACGGGGTATGGTTTCAGATATATGCTCTACTATTACTCCAGAACTACTGGTCATGGTGATGGCTTTCTTAGCACAGTCTATCAGTCATTTATGCCTTGACATCCAGTCCATACCTAGTACTACTTCCAAACCTTTGGTTCCGAGTACAATTAGGTTGGAATAAAAATCTATCCCATGTATTCTGATAGGTACAACTTTGCAAATTTTTCTAGCTTTGGTTGTTGAACCGGGGATTTGAACTATCATTACATGCTTCAGGTTGGTTGGGTGAATCTTACTAGTGCATGCACATTCTTCAGTGACAAATGAATGCGACGCTCCAGAATCAAACAACACTCTTGCTAAAACTGAGTTGACAGAAAACATACCCAGCACTACATCTGGCGCTTCCTGGGCTTCTTCTGCGTTCATGTGGAAGAGATGACCGTTGCGGTTGTGAGGGTTCCCTGGGGAAAATCTTCTCCCTGGTTGAACACGACGCTGCTGTTGCGCTGGGGCATTCACATTGGCAGTGGCTGCAGTCTTCTTGAGAAACTCATTGGAATAGTGACCCTTCACTCCACACTCGAAACAAGTGATCTGGGACTTGTCCTTGACTGCGACAGGCACAACATTGCTGTTAGTTCTGGGTGTAGTGTTGTTGTTGCTGTTGTTGTTGTTGCTCTTGGGAGGTGCACGGTTGAAATTGTTGGCATTGCTCGAGTGGTTGTTGTTTCCCCCGGACTTCCCATTGCCTCCGCTTCTATTGGGGTAGCTTGGGCGAGACGTTGGGGGTCGGTGGTTCCTTGGTGCATATCCTAGTGAGGGGTTAGGACGATACTTCTGGTGACTGCTGGATCCAGATTGCTGCATCATACGACGCTTGCAGTTGTCGTTTGCGTGGTTAATCTTCCTTTCCATCTGAGTGGCAGAGTCGACTAGCTCTTCGAGATCCTGAAAACGGATGTTGATGAGGATAATCTGCATCTCATCATGCAGTCCGTTCAAGAATCTCTCCTTTGTAACATCCCAAAACTTTAATCCAAGCTTATTAAGATCAAATCAACCAAAAATGGGGTTAACAAAAACTTTTTCAAAGTTAATATGAGAGCATTCATATATGTGTGCATTTAATTTAGGAGTTGTTTGAATTGCCATGATTGAATGATCCAATGCTTGTAAAATGTTTCTTAGGTGATTTAAACATCATCTACATCATTCCCAAACTTTTCCTAAAGAAAATCAAATAAAAAAGAATTAAAAAGGAGGAATGGTCATTTTGGCAAATTTAACTCTCATGCCTACTTTGGCTATTCCTAGTACTCAAATTTTAACAGAAACAATTCTTGATCTTTGCACCCCTTGCTGGTACACATAATGAGGTACCAAGGCCCACCTTTTGATCTACTAAAAAACATTCTGTTAACTATTTTAAATGACAGTTTAAAATTGAATCTAATGCATATGCATAGATCCCCCCTATTTCAAAACCCATCCATTTGAGCTCCACTTTCGAAACCCTTGCAACTAGAGATTGCCTAGCACTAGGGAAGAACACCCAAAAATTTTGAACTCAAAATTCAAAACTTTCTTTCATGCGGCCATTTAATCAAACACTTGGCATGCATAATCTCTCCTCTAATCGTAGCTCACTGTTTACTACAGGGTTTTGCCCCCAATTGATCCCCATTTAATCCCCTTGTCCCCTCTTGATCTAACCAGAGCCTGACCAGCATCTCCCCTACTCCCTAGCTGCACTGCCGTGCCATGCCGAGCACCACCTCGCCGGCAGACAGTGCACTCGCAGCAGCAACCGTCTCCAGCCTCTCTGCTTATGTCTAGCAGCTTGCTTGTGGTGCACCTCCACCACCCAAACAGCCCCAGGCCAGAGACAGAGGGCAGAGCGGCCAGGAACCGCCACGCCCGGAGCTGGTCGACCATGCCGACGCCGCCCCCAGAGCACGCCCTGTCCCCGCTCGCACAAACCACCCCTTGGCACCAGCCCGCGCCCACCGCTCCGCCTAGACCTGTAGAACACCCCAGACATCCCCGTTCGCCGCCCAAAGCCTCACAGCCACCACTCACCATGGACACCGCCGCCTCTACCGCGCAGAGCGCCACCTTGCCCCGACCGCGTGCCACCACCCCTACGGACGCATTGAAGCTCTAGAGCACTGCCAGGAAACCGCCCATCGATGGCCACCCCCAGCCATGCCTCTACCTCGCCGTAGCCATATCGCCACCGTCGACCTCCCATCCCGCTCGGTCTCACCATCGAGCCTATAAAAGGAGCCCTCCCCAGCCTCTCCTCTCCACATCATTCCACTCCTCTCACCTCTCTGAACCGCACCCACCTCTAGCCGGAGCAAGGCGAGCTCTGCCTCGCCGGAATTGGAGCGAGAGTAGCCGCGACAGGAGGAGAAGGGCGCCGTTGATTGCGACCGCCCCAAGCTCCGCCGCGACCACGCCTTGTCTCGCCGTCGTCTTCCACGTCGTTTGCCCGCCTCGCCGACCCCGCTGGAGCCCTGGTACGCCCCCAGCAGTACCCCACCGAGCCGCTAGGGTTCGAGCTCGCCGGCGACCAGTTTGTCGTCGACGACGACCCTCAGCCTTAGATCTAGCTTCTAATCGCATGGCCCACAGCACGCGTACCATTTCGCATTTTAAGTGCCGCTGACACGCAGGTCCCCCCTGTCAGCTGAGCCCCGCGCCACAGAGCGCCACTGGGCCGGCCCATTCCTTTTCCCGTGCTAGCCCACCGATTCAAATCTAGATTTTTCTTTTTATGTTAAATCTAGTTTCTGTCCAGTATTTCAAAAATCAATTCTGTGAGTGTTACCAATCCAAATTGCATGAAACAAATTTTTTCTGAAAGGTATTAAGATGGTCTATCGAAGACCGTTAGATTTAATTCAATTAGAGTTATAGATCTATCCTAATAAAAATAAGAAGACAGAAGCTTTTGCAACTTGCAACATTTTTATAAAATCAACCAAGTTAGCTTTTGAGTTGATTCCAACTCTCAAAAATCACATTTCACCATATCTATCCAAATATGTAATAATATTAAGGTTTACGTGCAGTGACTTTGGACTAGTACCAAAATAATGCTATATAGGCATTTCTAGTCACTTTAAATCATTAAATAATGAACTTAAACCAAAGTAATATTGATCCAACCCTTAAATCTCATTCCCACATGTTAGAATATGTGGTGAGGACATGTGTCCACATGATCCCATATTTTGGTGGTGAATATTAAAGTTTAGTTAATTTTTTAATGAGTAGAAATTATTTTTCTAAAATAAAAAGAAGGAAACTTTTGATTTAAACTTGTGATGCTTGTGATGATAATACATCATCAATTGTGTGTCTTAGAATGCTATCTAGCCTAGTTAAGTATTGTTTGGTGATTGTGCACTCCCTATGTATTTATAGACGATACTACCGACCAAGCTTTCGAGGAGGAGGAGTTCTACCAAGAAGAAGAAGAAGAAAACTTCAACCACTGCACCAACCAAGGCAAGCCACCATTAACAATGCCAGCTACTATTAGCAAGATAGCACTATCCAAGATTAACCCTTGCAAGTTAGCACTTGCAAGTGTAGTACTTAGCAAACTAGAATCAAACTAGATGGTTTAGCAAAGATGCCTTAAGCATACTTTGATCACACCCTCCCTTATTTAACTAATAGTACCTCAAGTCCTAGTTACAAGTTTTACCCTCCTTAGGTTATACAAAGTTCTTTACTGGTTTTTGAAGGTAGCATAAAAAAGTATAAAACTTGACCTATTTAGAAACCGTTAGATGTCCTTCTATGGCATGAGATTGAACCAATCTTTACCACCTTAGTGAACACTCTTAACTTAGTAGTTAGAGTAGATCAAAAACTTGAGTCACTTTAGATGGGAGCACTTGGTGAAAATGAATTACGAAAACCTTGGAATGATGAGTCATTCTATTGAGATGTTTTGACATGTGTTGAGAAACACAATTGGTTGATGATGATGAAAATGTTGAGGCCTAAGCCTTAACCCTTTTTATAAAACTGATGGTTGGATTCGGATGCGGTACCATTCCAAATTTACCGTACAACCACATTAGCTGAATTGGGTAAGGCGTAGCTGGAAATTTATATGCATTAGTATTAGTTCCCTCACGGGAGAGGTTTGAGCTGAGCCTACCTCTCAATGTTGTCCACCTATGCAGTGCCGAAGATGACTGATGGTCATGGTTGGGAGGCCATGCTCATAGGAGAGCTGCTTATACTAGGGTGTGTAAAGGGAAGGTTCTGTTTGATCATCTGCATACTAAGTATGATGAATCAGGGTTATCCCTGACAGATGTATCGAATCTTGTGGTGAAAGTGTACCACCTCTGCAGAGTGTCAAACTATTCGAATAGCCGCGTCCGCAGATATGGACAGTTGGAATGGCTGTACTGTTTCGTTGTCAGATGTTTTCTAAAGATTTTGAATAGAATGATGAATATTGACTTGACCACAACAGGGTTGTGTTTATGACAATAGCTTCCCCAACTTAAGTGATTCTAGAGTTTTATCTTATCTTTCTTTGCTGAGAACTCAGCTTAGGTTTCAAACTTAACTTGTTAGTTAAACATAGAGTTAGCATTTTTTTAACTTTGAATTATAATACTTGTTAGTGGTAGTTTGCGAGTACTTAAAGAGTAATCATGGATTTTGTCCCTGGCTATTACCATGGCCAGACTATGAAGGAGATTATCAAGATGATGGTCAGCAGGACGACTATGATAACTAGGACTATCTACCTTCGTCAGCATTGCCTGTGCCCCTGAAGATGGACCCCACCGCTACGCTATCTTTTATTTCTGCTGCTTGTTGTATTAAGACTGGATCATTAGATCCTTATTTGTGTAAGAACCTTATGTATGGTTTGTAATGGATGATGTACTGTGATATCCAATCCGTTATGTCTCGCAAAAATGGTAATCCTGGGATTGCGAGGTATGGCATAATGGGCATCTGGGATTAAAAATCCGAGTGTTGACAAGTTGGTATCAGAGCCATCCTGACCATAGGAGACCCTAGTTAGAATGGACGTCAAACAAAAACTTAGTTTCCAAACCAAAGTACATATTTATGAAAAACTATCTCCTCTCTTACCCTTGTGGATTCTTTATCAAAAACTTCATGATCCTCAAAAATTCTTACACTACTACTTAAAATTTGACACACTTGATCACCTCACTAACTTCCTCGTCCTTAATTCTTGTAGATGGAGACTTAGTTCCGCAAGTTTTACCAGTTGGGCAACGGAGGCCAGCTGATCTTCGAGAGGGATCTGGATTCACTGTTGGAGTCACTGGGATGCCCGCACCCGGAGTTTCTTGGAGCTCAACTTCCAGGACCCCCAGGAGGAGACCTACAGTGGCTAGTCACCGCAGATCTTAGAGGAAGCATCGAAGCACCAACTTCTGGAAGAATTTAGTTCTCCGTGAGAGAGAACAACTGGCTAGATGGATTAGCCAGGGCAATGCATGAAGCTCTCGCACGTCTATGTGCCCTCAGCGTCAACAAGACCCAAGGAACCCGTTTTGCTCACTATGCAACACGTGACTTCATGGGACTGCCAATGGAAATGCCGGGCCACCCCGAGTTGAGGCATCAAGTGGAGAACCTTGACTTCTTGCTTCACGACAGACAGTAGGAACTGGACAATGCTAGAGAGTTAGCCAACCAGAACCGTGCCATTGCCGACCAGAAGGCCCAGACTTTCGCACTGCTTGTCCAAGACCGTCAATCTCTTCGCCGCCAGCGTGCCAAGTAGGATCGCACCATCGCCCGTATTCACAAGAAGGTGGCTGAACTCGAGAAGACCGTCAAGGAGCAGGAAGCTCAGCTTGCAGCAAAAGAAGAAGAAGATGAGGGTGAAGACATCCAGGGAGACATGGATTCTTACCTCAGCAACGATGATGATTTTCTAGAGGAGGATGCCGTGGACTTCTACACTGATGATGAGGACTCCGACTTCATCGACGATGAGTAGATGCACTAGGGTACTGTCGTAGCATGAGATGTATCGATCTCAATGTATCTTAGCTTGCAGAATGGTTCTTCAAACCATCTGTTTTCCCTTTGATTGTTGTGGTGTGTGTTGTATCATGTGCTTGCTTGCATGAATGAAAATGAAGTTAGTTGAAAAACCTGAGTCTAACTCAAAGTTTTAGCTTTGAAAACCGAAAACCATGAACCTTAGAAATTTCCCTCTTACCTCTATCTCTCAATCTTCAGATGACTCGCGGAAACCAAGGAGGGAGCAGCTCATCGCAGGACCCAATGCTGCAGATATTGCAGAATCTCATCACAGACTGTGAAGCAAGCAGGGCAAAACGCCAAGCCAACTTAGCAACACTTCAACAGATCACCTAGATGGCTCTCAACAACCAAGGGCATGGAAATCAGGACCACCATGGATCCAAACTCAAAAAATTTCAGAACACTAATCCCCCAATCTTCAACCAATCTGAGAACCCATTAGATGCTGATGACTAGTTGCAGACCAGGGAGAACAACCTCGAAGTTGCAGGAGTTGATGAAAATGAGAAAGTGCTCTTCGCCACCCACTATCTGGCGGGAGATGCCAGAGCTTGGTGGAATAGCATCCGCAATATGAACCATGGTCAAGTGATGACCTGGGAAGCATTGAAAGTCAAGTTCAACCGCACCCACGTGCCGCATGGTTTAGTCAACCGGATGAGAGATGAGTTCCACGAATTAAAGCAATGAAGAATGACTATGGTAGAGTACCGTGACCGATTCTTGTCACTTGCCAGATATGCACCTGATGAGATCAACACGGAGGCCAAAAAGAAGGAAAGATTCTTGAACGGAGTGCATGATGAGATGAAGACTATCCTCGTCAATATCCGTTTCCAGGATCTCGAAGAGCTAGTCGACTCTGCCATCCAGATGGAAGGGAAGATTAACCAGGCAAACGACAACCGCACGCGTCGTATGATGCAGCAGTCTGGATCCAACAGTCACCAGAAGTACCGTCCCAACCCTTCACCGGGATATGGACCAAGGAATAACCAACCCCCAAATTCTCGCCCAAGCTACCCCAACTGTAGCGGAGGCAATGTGAAGTCCGGAGGAAACAATCACAACTCCAGTAATACCAACAATATCAACCGTGCACCTCCCAAGAACAACAACAACAACACTGCACCCAGAACTGGCAGCAATGCTGTGCCTGTCGCATTCAAGGACAAGTCCTAGATCACTTGTTTCGAGTGTGGAGTGAAGGGTCACTACTCCAATGAGTGTCCCAAGAAGACTGCCGCCAATCCCAATGTGAATGCCCCAGCTCAGCAGCAGCGCCGTGTTCAGCCAGGAAGGAGATTTTCCCCAGGGAACCCTCACAACCGCAATGGCCGTCTTTTCCACATGAATGCAGAAGAAGCCTAGGAAGCGCCAGATGTAGTGCTGGGTATGTTTTCTGTCAACTCAGTTTTAGCAAGAGTATTGTTTGATTCAGGAGCATCGCATTCATTTGGCACCGAAGAATTTGCATGCACTAGTAAGATTTGTCCAACCAACCTGAAGCATGTCATGATAGCTCAAATCCCTGGTTCAACAACCAAAGCTAGAAAAATTTGCAAAGCTATACCTATCAGAATACATGGGATAGATTTTTATGCCAACCTAATTGTACTTGGAACCAAAGGTTTGGAAGTAGTACTAGGTATGGACTGGATGTCAAGGCATAAAGGATTGATAGACTGTGCTAAGAAAGCCATCACCATGACCAGTAGTTCTGGAGTCACAGTAGAGCATATCTCTGAAACCTTACCCTGTCAATTCAAGTGCAACCAGAGTGTAGCCTTGCCCACCATTGACCAAGTCAGAGTAGTCTGTGAATACCCTGACGTATTCCTAGATGAATTGCCAGGTATGCCCCGGGATAGGGATATTGAGTTCATTATCGAACTAATCCGCGGAACCGGACCAATAGCCCAGAGACCCTATAGCATGAACCCATCAGAACTAGTGGAACTGAAGAAACAGTTGGATGCTATGCTAGCCAAAGGTTTAATTCAACCAAGTGCATCACCATGGAGATCACCAGTGTTATTCGTCGACAAGAAAGATGGAGGCAACCGTCTGTGTATAGACTACAGAAAATTGAATGATGTCACCATCGAGAACAAGTACCCTTTGCCAAAGAGAGAGGATCTATTTGATTAGTTGACCGGAGCTCAGGTATTCTCAAAGATTGATCTTAGGACTGGTTATCACCAACATAAGATTCGTGCAACGGATATTCCGAAGACCGCCTTTACTACTCGCTATGGTTTATACGAGTATACGATTATGTCTTTTGGACTAACCAATGCCCCTGCTTATTTCATGAATCTCATGAATAAGATCTTTATGAATTTCCTAGATAAGTTTGTAGTTGTGTTTATCGACAACATCCTTATCTAATCTAAGTCAGAAGAAGAGCATGAGCAACATCTGAGAGTTATCCTAGAAACCTTGAGAGAGCATCAGTTATATGCCAAGTTCAGCAAATGTGAGTTTTGGGTGAAAGAGGTAGGATTCCTAGGACATATTGTGTCTGCCGGAGGAGTCTCCGTTGATTCCGCCAAGATCAAAGATGTCAAAAATGGGAAGCCCCAACCACTCAAACCCAAGTCCGTGCATTTCTCGGATTGGCGGGATATTACCGCAAGTTCGTAGAAGGATTCTCGAGCATAGCCCGACCAATGACCCAATTGTTGAAAAAGGACAAGAAGTTTGAATGCACAAACAAGTGTGAAGCCAGTTTCCAGGAGCTGAAGAAGAGATTGATATCAGCCCCAATTTTGGTCATGCCAGACATCAAGAAGCCATTTGATGTGTATTGTGACGCATCCAAGATTGGTCTAGGATGTGTATTGATGCAAGAAGGCAAAGTCATCGCGTATCTGTCTCGACAACTGAAGCAGCATGAGCAGAACTATCCGACCCATGATCTTGAACTAGCAGCTGTAGTCCTAGCACTGAAGACATGGTGTCATTATTTGATGGGAAATCGATGTGAGATTTACTCAGATCATAAGAGCTTGAAGTATGTCTTCACTCAGAAAAGAGCTGAATATGAGGCAAAGAAGATGGATAGAGTTAATCAAGAATTATGACCTTGACATTCACTATCACCCCGGCAAAGCCAATGTGGTAGCGGATGCTCTTAGCAGATTGCCGTGTAGGCTTAACACCATGATCAAGGAGAAGCAACCAAATTTGTATGAAGAGTTGGAGCAATTCAGGACTAAATTAGTTAGCAAAGGATTCCTAGCTAGCATTGAACTTCAACCCACTTTGATTAGCCAAATCAAGGAAGCCCAGAAGGGGAATGAAAGTATCGACAGAATCAAACGTCGTATTTGTACAGGAAAGGTGCCTGGATTCACCGAAGACGAAGAAGGAGTATTGTGGTACAAAGGACGTATCTGTGTTCCAGCAGATTCGGAGCTGAAGGAAGTTATCATGAAGGAGGCTCATGATACTCTTTATTATATCCACCCCGGAGGAAAAAAGATGTTCCAGCAGATTCGGAGCTGAAGGAAGTTATCATGAAGGAGGCTCATGATACTCTTTATTCTATCCACCCCGGAGGAACAAAGATGTATCAGGATTTGAAGGAGCAATTTTGGTGGCACGAGATGAAGAGAGAGATCGGAAGCTACATTGCCAAATGTGACATCTGCCAAAGAGTCAAGGCAGAACACCGGAGACCTGCAGGACTGTTGCAGCCATTGCAGATTCTGGAATGGAAATGGGATTCCATCGCAATGGACTTTATCACCGGCTTACCTACTTCTAGTAGGGGAAATGACTCAATCTAGGTCATAGTTGATAGACTGTCCAAGGTAGCCCACTTTATCCCTGTCAAGACCACATACCAGAGTGCAAAGTTAGCAGAGCTGTACATTGCTAGGATTGTTAGTCTGCATGGAACCCCCAAGACCATCGTATCAGATCGAGGAACCCAGTTTACCTCAAAATTTTGGTAGAAAGTTCAGGAAGGTTTAGGAACCAAGTTGAACTTCAGTACCGCATATCACCCGCAAAAAGATGGACAGACTGAAAGAGTCAACCAAATCCTTGAAGATATGCTTAGAGCTTGTGTATTGGAATATGGATCAAAATGGGAAGACTGTCTACCTTTCGCAGAATTCTCATACAACAACAGTTATCAGGCTAGTTTATAGATGGAACCATTTGAATTCCTTTACGGAATAAAGTGTCGTACCCCTTTGAATTGGTCGCAAGTAGGAGAGAGTCAGATCTTCGGACCCGACATTTTCCGAGAAGTAGAAGAGAAAGTTCACAAAGTCCATGAGCACCTCAAGACCGCCCAATCCAGACAGAAGAGTTACGCTGACAAGAGAAGAAGAGACCTGACTTTCAATGTCGGAGATTTTGTATATCTCAAGGTTTCACCCTTGAAAGGAACTCAAAGCTTTAGTCTGAAAGGAAAGTTAGCCCCCAGATATATCGGACCTTTCAAGATTCTGAACCGCTGAGGAGAAGGATGTCAGCCATCCACAATGTGTTCCATATCTCGTTACTTCGCAAATGATTGGAAGTTTTCAAGAACATCGATCACAGAGCTGTGGAAATCAACAAGGACCTGACCTATCGAGAAGTACCCATCCGTATCTTAGAAGAAGCCTACAGAACCACCAGGACCAGGAGTATTGAGTTTCTCAAGATACAGTGGAGCAACCATACCGAGGAGGAAGCTACTTGGGAGCGAGAAGATTACATTAGGACAAAGTTCCCAGATTTCTTTAGTTCCTAGTTTTCCTTGTAAATCTCGGGACGAGATTTCGTTTAAGGGGGGAAGGTTTGTAACATCCCAAAATTTTAATCCAAGCTTATTAAGATCAAATCAACCAAAAATGGGGTTAACAAAAACTTTTTCAAAGTTAATATGAGAGCATTCATATATGTGTGCATTTAATTTAGGAGTTGTTTGAATTGCCATGATTGAATGATCCAATTCTTGTAAAATGTTTTTTAGGTGATTTAAACATCATCTACATCATTCCCAAACTTTTCCTAAAGAAAATCAAATAAAAAAGAATTAAAAAGGAGGAATGGTCATTTTGGCAAATTTAACTCTCATGCCTACTTTGGCTATTCCTAGTACTCAAATTTTAACAGAAACAATTCTTGATCTTCGCACCCCTTGCTAGTACACATAATGAGGTACCAAGGCCCACCTTTTGAGCTACTAAAAAACATTCTGTTAACTATTTTAAATGACAGTTTAAAATTGAATCTAATGCATATGCATAGATCCCCCCTATTTCAAAAACCATTCATTTGAGCTCCACTTTCAAAACCCTTGCAACCAGAGATTGCCTAGCACTAGGGAAGAACACCCAAAAATTTTGAACTCAAAATTCAAAACTTTCTTTCATGCGGCCATTTAATCAAACACTTGGCATGCATAATCTCTCCTCTAATCCTAGCTCACTGTTTACTACAGGGTTTTGCCCCCAATTGATCCCCATTTAATCCCCTTGTCCCCTCTTGATCTAACCAGAGCCTAACCAGCATCTCCCCTACCCCCTAGCTGCACTGCCATGCCATGCCGAGCACCACCTTGCCGGCCGACAGTGCACTCGCAGCAGCAGCCCTCTCCAGCCTCTCTCCTTATGTCTAGCAGCTTGCTTGTGGTCCACCTCCACCGCCCAAACAGCCCCAGGCCAGAGACAGAGGGCAGAGCGGCCAGGAACCGCCGCGCCCGGAGCTGGTCGACCATGCTGACGCCGCCCCCAGAGCATGCCCTGTCCCCGCTCGCACAGACCACCCCTTGGCACCAGCCCGCGCGCACCGCTCCGCCTCGACCTGGAGAACACCCCAGACATCCCCGTTCGCCGCCCAAAGCCTCACAGCCACCACTCACCATGGACACCGCCACCTCAGCCGCATAAAGCGCCACCTCGCCCCGACCGCGTGCCACCGCCCCTACGGCCGCATTTAAGCTCTAGAGCCTGCCAGGGAACCGCCCATCGATTGCCACCCCTAGCTATTCCTCTACCTCACCGAAGCCATGTCGCCACCGTCGACCGCCCATCCCGCTCGGTCTCACCATCGAGCCTATAAAAGGAGACCTCCCCAGCCTCTCCTCTCCACACCATTCCACTCCCCTCACCTCTCTGAACCTCACCCACCTCTAGCCGGAGCAAGGCGAGCTCTGCCTCGCCGGAATTGGAGCCGGAGCAGCCGCGACAGGAGGAGAAGGGCGCCGTTGATTGCGACCGCCCCAAGCTCCGCCGCGACCACGCTCGTCTCGCCGTCGTCTTCCACGTCGTTTGCCCGCCTCGCCGACCCCGCTGGAGCCCTGGTACGCCAACAGCAGACCCCCACCGAGCCGCTAGGGTTCGAGCTCGCCGGCGACCTATTCGTCGTCGACGACAACCCTTAGCCGTAGATCTAGCTTCTAATCGCACGGCCCACATCGCGCGTACCATTTCGCGTTTTAAGTGCCGCTGACACGCGGGACCCCCCTGTCAGCTGAGCCCCGCGCCGTTGAGCGCCACTGGGCCGGCCCATTCCTTTTCCCGCGCTAGCCCACCGATTCAAATCTAGATTTTTCTTTTTAGTTAAATCTAGTTTCTGTCCAGTATTTCAAAAATCAATTCGGTGAGTTTTACCAATCCAAATTGCATGAAAGAAATTTTGTCTGAAAGGTATTAAGTGATCTATCCAAGCCCATTGGATTTAATTCAATTAGAGTTATAGATCTCTCCTAATAAAAATAAGAAGACAGAAGCTTTTGCAACTTGCAACATTTTTATAAAATCAACCAAGTTAGATTTTGAGTTAATTCCAACTCTCAAAAATCACATTTCACCATATCTATCCAAATACGTAATAATATTAAGGTTTACATGCAGTGACTTTGGACTAGTACCAAAATAATGCTATATAGGCATTTCTAGTCACTTTAAATCATTAAATAATGAACTTAAACCAAAGTAATATTGATCCAACCCTTAAATCTCATTCCCACATGTTAGAATATGTGGTGAGGACATGTGTCCACATGATCCCATATTTTGGTTGTGAATATTAAAGTTTAGTTAATATTTCAATGAGTAGAAATTATTTTTTCTAAAATAAAAAGAAGGAAACTTTTGATTTAAACTTGTGATGCTTGTGATGATAATACATCATCAATTGTGTGTCTTAGAATGCTATCTAGCCTAGTTAAGTATTGTTTGGTGATTGTGCACTCCCTATGTATTTATAGACGATAGTACCGACCAAGGTTTCGAGGAGGAAGAGTTCTACCAAGAAGAAGAAGAAGAAGAAAACTTCAACCACTGCACCAACCAAGGAAAGCCACCTTTAACAATGCCAACTACTATTAGCAAGCTAGCACTATCCAAGATTAACCCTTGCAAGTTAGCACTTGCAAGTGTAGTACTTAGCAAACTAGAATCAAACTAGATGGTTTAGCAAAGATGCCTTAAGCATACTTTGATCACACCCTCCCTTATTTAACTAATAGTACCTCAAGTCCTAGTTACAAGTTTACCCTTCTTAGGTTATACAAAGTTTTTACTGGTTTTTGAAGGTAGCATAAAAAAGTATAAAACTTGACCTATTTAGAAACCTTTAGATGTCCTTCTATGGCATGAGATTGAACCCATCTTTACCACCTTAGTGAACACTCTTAACTTAGTAGTTAGAGTACATCAAAAACTCGAGCCACTTTAGATGGGAACACTTGGTGAAAATGAATTACAAAAACCTTGAAATGATGAGTCATACTATTGAGATGTTTTGACATGTGTTGAGAAACACAATTGGTTGATGATGATGAAAATGTTGAGGCCTGAGCCTTAACCCTTTTTATAAAACTAATGGTTGGATTCGGATGCGATACCATTCCAAATTTACCGTACAACCACATTACCTGAATTGGGTAAGGCATAGCTGGAAATTTATATGCATTAGTATTAGTTCCCTCACGGGAGAGGTTTGAGCTGAGGCTACCTCTCAATGTTGTCCACCTATGCAGTGCCCAAGATGACTGATGGTCATGGTTGGGAGGCCATGCTCATAGGAGAGGTGCTTATACTAGGGTGTGCAAAGGGAAGGTTATGTTTGATTATCTGCATACTAAGTATGATGATTCAGGGTTATCCCTCACAGATGTATCGAATCTTGTGGTGAAAGTGTACCACCTCTGCAGAGTGTCAAACTATTCGAATAGCCGCGTCTGCGGTTATGGACAGTTGGAATGGCCATACTGTTTCATTGTCAGATGTTTCCTAAAGATTTTGAAAAGAATGATGAATATTGACTTGACCACAACAGGGTTATGTTTATGACAATAGTTTCCCCAACTTAAGTGATTCTAGAGTTTTATCTTATCTTTCTTTGCTTAGAACTCAGCTTAGGTTTCAAACTTAACTTGTTAGTTAAACATAGAATTAGCATTTTTTAACTTAGAATTATAATACTTGTTAGTGGTAGTTTGCGATTACTTAAAGAGTACTCATGGCTTTTGTCCCCGGCTATTACCATGGCCAGACTATGAAAGAGATTATCAAGATGATGGTCAGCAGGACGGCTATGATAACTAGGACTATCTGCCTTCGTCAACATTGCCTGTGCCCCTAAAGATGGACCCCACCGCTACGCTATCTTTTATTTCTGCTGCTTGTTGTATTAAGACTGGATCATGAGATCCTTATCTGTGTAAGAACCTTATGTATGGTTTGTAATGGATGATGTACTGTGATATCCAATCCGTTATGTGTCACAAAAATGGTAATCATGGGATTGCGAGGTATGGCATAACGGGCATCTGGGATTAAAAATCCGGGTCCTTCTTCTCGGCCTCCGTGTTGATCTTATCAGGTGCATATCTAGCAAGTGACAGGAATCTATCACGGTACTCCACCACAGTCATTCTTCCTTGCTTCAATTCGCGGAACTCATCTCCCATTCGGGTGACTAAACCTTGAGGCACGTGGGTGCAGCTGAACTTGACTTTGAATGCTTCCCATGTCATCACTTGAACATGGTTCATGTTACGGATACTAGTCCACCAAGCTCTTGCATCTCCTGCCAAATATTGGGTGGCGAAGAGAACTTTCTCATTTTCATCAACTCCTGCAACTTCTAAGTTGTTTTCCATGGTCTGTAACCAGTCATCAGCATCTAATGGGTTTTCAGATTGGTTGAAGATTGGGGGATTGGTATTCTGAAAGTTTTTGAGTTTGGATCCATGGTAATCTTGATTTCCATGCCCTTGGTTGTTGAGAGCCATCTGGGCGATCTGTTGAAGTGTTGCTAAGTTGGCTTGGCGCTCTGCCCTGCTTGCTTCACGGTCTGCGATGAGATTCTGCAAGATCTACAACATTGGGTCTTGCGATGAGCTGCTCCCTCCTTGGTTTCCACGAGTCATCTGAATATTGAGATAGATATAGGGGTAAGAGGGAAATTCTAAGGTTCATGGTTTTGGGTTTTCAAAGCTAAAACTTTGAGTTAGACTCAGGTTTTTCAACTAACTTCATTTTCATTCATGCAAACAATCACATGATACAACACACACCGCAACAATCAAAGGAAAGCAGATGGTTTGAAGAACCATTCTGCAAGCTACGATACAGTGGGACTGATACATCTCATGCTACGACAGTGCTCTAGTGCATCTAGTCATTGTTGATGAAGTCGGAGTCCTCATCGTGAGTGTAGAAGTCCACAGCATCTTCCTCTAGAAAGTCATCATCGTTGCTGAGGTAAGAATCCATGTCTCCCTGGATGTCTTCACCCTCCTCTTCTTCCTCCTTTGCTGCAAGCTGAGCTTCCTGCTCCTTGATGGTCTTCTCGAGGTCGGCCACCTTCTTGCGAAGATGGGCGATGGTGTGATCCTTCTTTGCATGCTGGCGGCGAAGAGACTGGCGATCGTGGACGAGTAGTGCAAAAGTCTGGGCCTTCTGGTCGGCAATGGCACGGTTCTGGTTGGCTAACTCTCTAGCATTGTCCAGTTCCTGCTGTCTGTCGTGCAGCAAGAAGTCGAGATTCTCCACTTGACGCCTCAACTCTAGGTGACTTGGCATCTCCATCGGCATTCCCATGAAGTGACGTCTTGCATAGTGAACAAAACGGGTTCCTTGGAGTTGGTTGACGCTGAGGGCACATAGACGTGCGAGAGCTTCATGCATTGCCCTGGCTAATCCATCTAGCCAGTTGTTCTCTCTCACTGAGAACTGGATTCTCCCGGATGTTGGTGCTTCGATGCTTCCTCTAAGATCAGCTGTGATGAGCCACTATAGGTCTCCTCCTGGGGGTCCTGGAAGTTGAGCTCCAAGAAACTCTGGATGTGGGCGTCCCAGTAACTCCGATAGTGAATCCAGATCCCTCTCGAAGATCAGCTGACCCCCGTTTCCCAACTGGTAGAACTTGCTGAACTGAGTCTCCATCTACAAGAATTTAGGTTGAGGAAGTTAGTGAAGTGATCAAGTGTGTCAAATTTTAAGTAGTAGTTGTAAGAAGTTTGGGAACATGAATTTTTGAGAAAGAATGAATTCCCAAGGATAAGAGAGGAAATAGTTTTTCGTAAATACTCACTTTGATTTTTGAAACTAAGTTTTTCTTTGGACATCCATTCTAACTAGGGTCTCCTATGGTCAGGATGGCTCTGATACCAACTTGTCAACACCCGGATTTTTAATCCCAGATGCCCGTTATGCCATACCTCGCAATCCCAGGATTACCATTTTTGCGAGACATAACGGATTGGATATCACAGTACATCATCCATTACAAACCATACATAAGGTCTTACACAACTAAGGATCTCATGATCCAGTCTTAATACAACAAGCAGCAGAAATAAAAGATAAGCATAGCGGTGCGGTCCATCTTCAGGGGCACAGGCAATGCTGACGAAGGCAGATAGTCCTAGTTATCATAGCCGTCCTGCTGGCCATCATCTTGGTAGTCTCCTTCATAGTCTGGCCATTAGAATAGCTAGGGACAAAAGCCATGAGTACTCTTTAAGTACTCGCAAACTACCACTAACAAGTAGTATAGTTCTAAGTTAAAGTGTTAACTCTATGTGTAACTATAAAGTTAAGTTTGAAACCTAAGCTGAGTTCTGAAGCAAAGAAAGATAAAATAAAATTCTAGATTCACTTAAGTTGGGAAGCTAGTGTCATAAACACAACTCGGTTGTGGTCCAGTCAAGATTCATCATTTCTTTCATAAGTCATTTTGAAAACATCTGACAACGAAACAGTATGGCCATTCCAACTATCCATAACCGCAGACGCGGCTATTCGAATAGTTTGACACTCTGCAGATGTGGTACACTTTCACCACAAGGTTCGTTACATCTGTCAGGGATAACCCTGAATCATCATACTTAGTATGCAGATAATCAAACATAACCTTCCCTTTACACACCCTAGTATAAGCAACTCTCCTATGAGCATGGCCTCCCAACCATGACCATCAGTCATCTTGGGCACTGCATAGGTGGACAACATTGAGAGGTAGCCTCAGCTCAGACCTCTCCCGCGAGGGAACTAATACTAATGCATATAAATTTCTAGCTAAGCCTTACCCAATTCAGGTAGTGTGGTTGTACGGTAAATTTGGAAAGGTATCGCATCCGAATCCAACCATCAGTTTTAATAAAGGGTTAAGGCTCATGCCTCAACATTTTCACCCTCATAAACCATTTGTGTTTCTCAACACATGTCAAAACATCTCAATAGAATGACTCATCATTCCAAGGTTTTCACAAGTCATTTTCACCAAGTGTTCCCATCTAAAGTGACTCAAGTTTTTGATCTACTCTAACTACTAAGTTAAGAGTGTTCACTAAGGTGGAAAAGATGGGTTTAATATCATGCCATAGAATGACATCTAAAGGGTTCTAAATAGGTCAAGTTTTATACTCTTTATGCTACCTTCAAAAAAAGTAAAGAACTATGAGTAAAGTAAAGGAAGTAAAGCTTGAAAAAATAATACTTGGCATAACTAATAGTCGAAGGGGTATAACTCAAGTATGCTTAAAGCATCTTTGCTAAACCATCTAGTTTAATCCTAACTTGCTAAGGATTATACTTGCAAGGGTTATCTTGCATTGTTAATGGTGGCGTGCAAGTACAACTTGCAAGGGTTAACTTGGATAGTGCTAGCTTGCCTTGGTTGGTGCAGTGGTTGAAGTTTTCTTCTTCTTCTTCTTGGTAGAACTCCTCCTCTTCGAAAGCTTGGTCGGTACTATCGTCTATAAATACATACGGAGTACACAATCACCAATCAATAATTAACTAGTCTAATTAGCATTCTAAGAGACACATTTGAAGATCTATTATCATCACAAGCATCACAAGTTTAATTCAATAGTTTCATCCTTTTTATTTTAGAAATGTAATTTCTACTCATTGAAAAGTTAACTAAGATTTAATATTCACCACTTAAAATATGGGATCATGTGGACACATGTCATCACCACATATTCTAACATGTGGGAATGTGATTTAAGGGTTGGATCATAATTACTTTGGTTTAAGTTCATTATTTAATGATTTAAAGTGACTATGAATGCCTACATAGCATTCTTTTGGTACTAGTTCAAAGTCACTGCATGTAAACCTTAATATTATTACATATTCAGATAGGTATAATGAAATGTGATTTTTGAGAGTTCGAATAAACTCAAAATCTATCTTGGTTGATTTTATAAAAATGTTGCAAGGTGCAAATGCTTCTGTTTTGTTATTTTTACTAGGCGAGATCTATAACTCTAAAAGAATTAAATCCAATGCTCTTGGGTATATCTTTTCAGTAGCTTTCTAGCAAAATTGGAATCACTTCATTTGGATTTGTAAATCTCTCTGAATTGATTTTCAAACTCAGAGACAGAACAAGGTTTAAAATAAAAAGAAAAATCCTAATTCAAACTAATTGGGTTGCACGGGAAACGCTAACGGACCTGTTGCCAGCGTGCTCTAATCCTAGCGGCTCGGTGGGGGTGCATAGGGGGCATGCCAGGGCTCCAGCGACGACGGCGAGGCGGGCTAATGGACTAGTGGTCGACGACGAGCTCAGGGACGGTCGAGGCAGCTCCGGGGGTGGTCGCAATCAGCAGCGCCCTTCTCCTCCAGAGGCGGCCTGCTCCGGTGCAATTCCGATGAACGGCTGCTCCCCTTGCTCTAAATAGAGGTGTGGGACGATTAGTGAGGTGAGGGGAGGTGAGTGGTGTGCTCCAAATGGTTGGGGGTGCCCTCCTTTTATAGGCTCAACGACGGGACAGCGCGGCATGGCCATGCGACATGGCTACGGGCTGCTAGCGGCATGGCTGCGGGCGGCGATCGACGCGCGGTCTCCTGGCGGTGCTCTAGGGCTTTAATTCGGGCTTAGGGACGGTGGTAAGCGGTCGGGCGGAGCTGGCACTCTGAGCGGCAGAGGCGGCGGTGTCCACGGCGAGCGGTGGGTGTGAGGCGTTGGGCGGCGAACGGGCATGTCCGGCGTGCTCCCTGTGTCATGGCGAAGTGGTGGGTGCGGGCTGCGGTCGAGCGGCGGCTTGTGCACGCGTGTCGGGCGCGGCGCTCTGGCGCGTGCTTGGCATGGCGCAGTCACACTGGGCGCGGGGGTTTGGCGGTGGTCCACGCCCTGGCTTGGCTCGGGGAGGGGACAGAGGGTGGCGGTGAGGTGCTGGCTAGCTGCTAGACATGGCAAGAGAGGGGGAGGTGGTCTGCTACGGCGGTGACCAAGTTGGCCGGCAAGGTGGGGCTCGGCATGGCTTGGCGTGGCCACTAGGAGGTAGGGGATGGGTTGGTTAGGCCCTGGTTTGATCAAAAGGGGACAATGGGAGGAAATGGGGGTCAAATGGGAGACAAGTTTGGCCAGAACACTATTCAAATAGTTAACTTGGTCTTTGTTTGAAATCTACCCACAAGGTGTTTGATGAAATGGCCGAAAGAAAATTCATTTTGAATTTTGAAAAGATTTTTGGTGGGTGTGCTAGTACTAAGCTTGAGACTCTGTGGGTGCTTTAGTTTTGAAAATTGAGCTTGTTTGAGTGGTTTTTGAAATAGTGGGATCTTCCCATATGAAATAGATTCAATTTTCCAATGCCATTTAAATATAGTGTTTGAATGTTTTTGGCAGATCACAAAGTGGGCGTTGGTACCCCATTATGTGTACTAGCAAGGGGTGCAAAGATCCACAAATGTTTCTGTTAAGTTTTGAGTCCTAGGAATAGCCAAAGTAGGCATGATAGTTAAATTGGCCAAAATGACCATTCACTTCATTTATTCATTTTGAGTTGTTTTTCTTTGGAAAAAGTTTGGGAATGATTTAGATGATGTTTATTTCACCTAAGAATCATTTTACAACCAAAGGATCACAGAACCATGGCAATTCAA
Source organism: Avena eriantha (assembly GCA_910589775.1). Lineage (NCBI taxonomy): Eukaryota > Viridiplantae > Streptophyta > Magnoliopsida > Poales > Poaceae > Avena > Avena eriantha. Next base: position 482,049,239 of record OU342743.1, on the reverse strand, counting down.
ATCAACTCCTAATCTAAATGCACACACACATGAATGCTTTCATATTTTGAAATGGAAAAGTTTTTGTTAACCCTAATTTTGATGATCTGGATCTTGATAAGCTTGGATTAAAGTTTTGGGATGTTACACCCACCCATCTGGTGGATTCTCCACAAGAAATCTACAGCCTCACGATAAGGTCATCCGTCCATGCGAAAAGAAGAAGATCAAGCTGACTTCTCCATCCCATTCCAAATCTCATGGTTAACGCGTAATGTACGGCGCTAGAATCACTGGCGATATTGGTTCATTAAGTCCTAGATATTATGTTCCTTTACCACTAGAACTATATCAATAGATTATTACCGTTTGGTAAGTAATCCATAATCATATTATTATAAAAATAGTCTTTTCTTACCTTTTTGAAATACAGGTGGTGACAACATTTGAGTTACAAGTATTTGATAGAAAATAATCAAAGGACATGAGCAAGTGTGAACTTGCCTTTTGTGATTGCAAGATTATGCAATCACGGTCTTCAAGACAATAGAAGACCCAAATTCTGTAAACAGCATCATTGCTCCGGTAAGGACAAATGTTTAAAGAAGCAAGATGAAGTTATGCATAAGTAATGTAATGAAGTTTGATAAACGCGAATCCCTGGACTAATCGTATCTGACCCAGGGTTTGAAGCTTGTGATGAGTTCTTTGGAATCTGTTGCACTTTTATACAAATTTCACACTTGTGCTTCTTATTAAGGTTTGTGAGAGTGTGTGTGAAACAATATGTAAATACAACAAGTAGCATGTAATACTAAACTACTCAAATGTGGAATGGCACATAAGAACTGCTTGAATGGGATTAGTAATTCATTAGAATTTTCACAAATTTATTTTAAGGATTACATTTAATATTTCTTAAAAGAATAACCTTTGAGGAAAATATTACTTTACAAAGTAAAAGCATTTAATCTTAAAGTTAACACTCTTAGGGTTCCTTTCTAATTATAGTTACTAAAAAGGAAAGCATCACTAGATCATAACACTTGTAGTGGAGAGTTATAAGTATTGAATACAACATGACATTATATGTTATTTTATTTCATAATGCTTCCTAAAGGTGAAATTATTGTCCTTGTTGGAGTAGTGTTTTCTTAATACTATAAGTTAATAGAATCACTTACTTATTTTAGAAGTAATGCTTATATTTTATAAACATGGGATAAAGCATTACTTTAATTAATTAAAAATTTGTTTAGATTTTTAAGTGAATCCTCAAATTGGTTCAAGAACTGTATTAATATTACCTAGATGATTTTATAAATAAATTAAATCCTCCTAGCAAACCATACACTATTTTAATGTTTTTATACTTGATGAAATCTTTTTAGGAACAGAATATGATCACTTTGGATGACAACTTTAGGAAGTACACTTTAAAATGGTCGGAACCATGTTGGGTTTCATAAAAGCATTATTTGAGCTTGTTCTTATACCTTTAGACTTTAATTAAATAATGATAAAGGAAATAGTAAAGATTTATATATTTTTAATGGGTTAAAATAAAATAAAAGGATTTAAATAAGATTTATTAGACCTTTACCTTTTATTTTACTTCAATTATCAAAATATGATATTTTTTAAAGTATATATTTTATTTTGTGATCATTTTGGTATATTTTTTTTATTTATAAATAATAAGATGTAATTTTTATATGTTTTATCACTTTATAAATACTTAATAAATAATATTACTTAGTTAAGGGTCACAGAAATGTATGGGATAAGTTTATAAATGTTTATTTGGTTTTTCTAAAAACATTTATATACAATATTTATTTTTAAGAGTTTTCAAATAATAAAATATGTTTATTTAAGATTTATACTTAATAGGTTATTTAATAATTAGCAATAGTTATTTTATTTAAGTTGGGAAATAAAGTATAATAATAATAGGTTTAAATTATAGAGTTTATTTTTCTAAACATTTTGATATATATAATATATATTTTTCTGAATTATAAAACAGAAGAAATTGATTTAACAAAAGATTTAATCATTTTCTTAAATTCCTGAAAATCATTTATATTTGAATTTATATTGATTTACTTATTTACTAAATAGGGGATACCTTTTATACCCAGGCTACCTCTACCCATAGCCGCTGACAAATGGGCCAGGCTACCTCCATCACGAGTGAATGGTCACCGACATCGATATGGGGCACCCCTGTGGCTGAGGTTTGGCGCGTTGGAACTAGGAGCTTACAACGAACCTAATAGTGGTTGTGCCACCCGTTTTTGGTCACTGGAGAGTAGTGGACGACGCTTGGTGGTCTACGCTGCTACGATGATGCAGGACGAGAGAAGGTGAGTGAAGAGCACCGGGAGACTCGTAAGCTTACCCTAGACATGATGGTGGGCTCGGTGATGTGGATGGCGACCGGAGATGACCGCAGAATCGTAGATTCTGGCGAACTCCAACGGAAGGAAATGGGAAAATCCCCCCTACTTCGAGCTCCCCTTTGACCTTGAACTTCTCCCAGATGATCAACACATGAGGGCGCTCCTCCTAGACCACTCCTTGGACCTCGAGGTGGTCTAAATCAATGGCTAGGTGAAGCTCATCGGCGGCGGCTTCGGTGAGTTTGAGGGGGATTGAGAGCAAGAGAGAGGAATGGAGAGGATGAGGATCGACCATGAGCTCGAGGCGGTCGCATGCTATTTTTAATGGCTCGGTAGGCTCGGACAACTCAGCACGACAGCAAGGACCGATGAGATGCAGCGGTGGTGATGTGCTTGATTTGGGCACGAATCTTGACAGAATCTTGCCAGTGGACACATAGAGGATAGGAACATCGACGTGGTGGTTAGCTGTGGCTATGGTCAAGGAAAACGGTGGCTCGGGATGTGGCATCCTCGACATGGTGGCGTCCATGCATGGAGAGGAAGACGACGTCGCCTCTCCCGTGTGGGCCCCGTTCGTCAGCGAGAGATCGAAACGATAAGTGGGCTTTGGACGGTATTGGGATATGGCAAAGCGAGCGTGACGCTGCGGATTTCTCACGCGAGTGATGGATAGTGCTGGAGGTTCTGGGTTGTGGGCCGAATTCATCTGCTTCAGATTTTTCCTTCCCTTTTTATTCTTTTCTGTTTTGATAAAACCATTTCCAAATATGAATTTCCCTAAGGATTTAAATATATAGAGTTTTCATGGAACACATTAAATACTACAAGAATCTTGGGGACTAAGTGGTGCTTGTACTCTTCATAGTTTTTGTAAATTTAAACCATTAAGAAACTATTTTATTGATGGCAACATTTATTCCTTAGGGGTTTAATATTTTGTTTATTATCAAAAAGCCTTACAAAAATAATTCTATTTCACTATGATAATTATAATGATAAAGATTTAAAATGGTTAATGACATCCATAAGATCTTATCATACTTATGAGATTAAAGAAAGTAATATATAAATTTTAAATTTTAAGGTTCTTAAAGTTTGGAATTTCTTTTATTCCAAAACCATTACAATTTCTTCATAACCATTCTACTTATTTCTAAAGTAGGGCTGGATCGCTTCTTGAACTAGTTGTTCATCACTTTCTTAAGTGTGGTTATTGTTTTGATAGAAGTTTAATATATAAATGGGGAAGATCCATGATCCTTCATGTGGCACAAGTGATCTCAATGCCCAACAACATCTAGTTAGGGTTTCTAATACCATACTTACTATGGACCCTAGAGGATACACTACCCTTGAGTTTATTAATAAATGTTGCTAGGGATCAAGGTTTAAGGGTTGATCCAGAATTTATAATCCTGAATGATATCTCAACTTAGAGTGAGCTAGAAAGATTACTTCTTAATGTGGTCTTAATGGTTCATGGCTCTAGGATTCGATTAAGGTTTAAGACAATAAGGTAGACAAGGCTTCCATCCATAAACACTCATCTAGTTCTCTAATTATCTCTTGGAAGCTTTATTTGTCCAAGAGGTATTGTTCAATAGTTACCTAGGAATAGGAAATGGTTCGACTATCAATTTGGTTTTTAGGGTTTTGAACAAAGAGGTAGACATGGGTCTGCCATGGCTTGATATACTATTGGTTAATGGTTTCTCAAGCACTCCTACCTTAATACCTCAGTAATCTTATCTTTAGATAAGGAATTCCTTTCCTAAATATACTTTATAAATCTCTCCATGTTCCCCTCACATCTACGTCCAGGGTTTGCAAGATTACATGTCTCTCTATATCACATGTGATATCAGTCCTCTAGAATAGGTATGGTACTACTCTCCATAATACAAGTTGTTCTTGTATTAACTTGTTAAACTACTATGCCTCCAACTACTCCATACAACTCATATTATATACTTCATCAAACTTTAGCTTAACTTCTAATGATTAAGCTATATGATTCAACTTACTAAGGTTTTACCTAATTTTGTACACTCACAACTCTTATTTACCAGCTAGTCATCTATTCTAAATGACATGAGAATAATTACCACCAACCTTTGATCAAGCAAAGCTTAGGCTTCTAATTGTCTGATCAAGATCTATCAGCACCAAGTAGTAGACTTGTACTAGTCTCTCTATAAGCTTATCTTGTTAAGGAGGCTTACTTTAAGTTTATACCCACTTGGCTTAACAAGATTATTATTTGATACTCTAATACTACTAACTTTCTCATAGCTCCATAAATATTAACTTAAATCTTGGGTTTAGGTGCTTCTTCCAGTTTACTCATGAGTGAGCTATCTCCTTCAAAATCAAATGGTTTGATTTCCAATAAGGATCACATTCCATTGATGATGGCACATCCTACCAAAACTAGTTCCTTCTGCTCATTAATTTACTTGAAGTCTTTGGAAGGGTAAAATAATAGGTCAAAGCTAAGAGTCAATAAGTGCTAGGTGAAGAATTGAACAGTCAACATTGATGATCAACTTTACACTAGGACTTGGTTAAATAGGAATGTCACCTACTAATATGGCACCAAAGATATGAGATGAATGGTCTTGGCTCAACTTCCTTTTCTACTCTATTTGTGATAAGAGTTAATGTTGAAGAACTACCATGATACCCATGGGAGGAATAACTAAGGAAAGAAAGTGTATCAAGATTTAGTTATCGAGTTTCTTTACTTAAGTTATATACTTAACTTGGTATTCAGGGTTTGTTGTAGATAATACATTGATATAATCTTTAGAAGATTAAGTATTCATCCTTGAGTTGTTGTATGGAATACCATGTAAGGATCTCTAGAATATCTAGTACTCCTTATTAAGTAGTGTGTTGTGACTTAGTTTTATTACATTTGATCTACCCTTGGATCAAATTCTATTACCCAAAGGTAAGGTTTTAGCAAAGGTCATATTGAAACTTATCTCATTCAACTTGATGATGTACTTTAGTTCCACCAAGTTAAGAGAAGATTCAATCACTTTGACAAGTTTTATTTAAAGGCGTAAAAATTATCTAGATTTTCTATGCATGAATGCAATGCACACACCTGATCTTAGCTTATTTCTAAGATCTAATGCTAGAATGTTACAGACTCTCCCCCTTAAAATAAACTTCGTCCCTGAAGTTCGTACTCTCTTATGTTTCGGAATTAGGTGTTGACTTGTATTGATCACGGCATTTCTTAACTCCATTGTGATCATAATTGGGGATAATTGTGGTATCCTGTCTCCAAATCGTTTTTCCTTGAATTCTCTTCATACTTGACAATATCCACTATCGCTTCAAATTTATCCCATGGTTTCTTTTAGTATAATAACTTGGATTAAGTCCTTACATTACTTTCCTTACTTTTATCTTCTTAGACGTTATTTCCCACTAATAAACCTGATTTTGTGAAAAGTCTCGAAGATCATTCGCTTTTAATTTTATAATTCTTTATGTCTTTCTTAACTTAGGCCAAGTTTTATGCTCTTTAAATTAGACATAGATGACCTAATTAGCTAAACCAATAGGGTACCAGCTACGGATACTAGGTGCGGATCCTCCTAGGTGTATGGATTAACCTACGGATTTTCGAATTACCACTGGCATTCTCTCTGATTTGACATAGCTTGAATACCACTTTTTTACAAGACTTCTTCTTTGCGCCATTCCAAGATACTTCCATGAACTTAGTACAACTATTTCATTAGCTTCTTAGCAACATCCCCTATTTTGAGTGAACTTAAGTCCATTCCTTGATGTTGCTCTCCACCTTTTCCTACACTAATAATCCTTCTTACTGCTGGCTAATAATGAGTTGGGATTTACCGATCCTTCAAAATTGTGTTGATACTCCTTATATTTGGCATCCTTCTTCCTGCAAGTCTTCATCTTGATCTTTGGAACTCATCAATCCCTTACACGAATTCCCTTATCTATCTAGGTCTATAACATCAAGTAATAACTTGATGATGCAACATGCATTTGCACATCAAGTCAAACTTCATGCACAGATCTAGTCAATCAAGGAGGTCCAAGAAAAACAAAGAAATCCAAATGTGGTACATATAACACACATCATTCTAAGCCCGAAATATACTAATTGAGTATCATACCTCTAGAATTCAGGCTTAGCTATGTAGTATATGACACCTCCTAGTATAGGTTTACCTCGTGATACTTAGCACTTAGGGGTTAAACTATATACTACTCTTTGTCTCAATATTTACCCAAATTTCTCAGTTGCAATAGGATAATTTTGAGCAAAGTGGTCTCACTTTGGTTCTTGACTAACCTCTTACTTTCCTTTAGGACTACTAAAGACTACCAATTTTCCATACTATCATAAACTATTATCACATGATCTCTCAAAACTACTAACAAAATTTTAGTTACTACCTTAATCCAACAAAAATTATCGTAATGTTATAACACCTATGACTTCTATCATAGACCTACACTGTTCTTATCTTACTGTTATTATAAGATTTGTTACTAAGTACTTGTCCTAATTACAGACTTATCTTGGTCTCGGAGCTATTATCACCACGAACTTGTTAAGATTTACCTAGTCATCATAATTTATGAGATAATCTCACCATGATGACTCTTATTCTTATCTTACTATTGTTGATTCAGAACAAAATTCTACTTCCTCATGTAGAATTCTCCAGTGAATCCCACATGATTTCTTCCCGTTACATCTACACATGTTCTAATGGTCTTCATCATGTAGCCTATCATTACCATCTAATGAAAATATTTTGCTACCTTACATGGATCGTATGGATAGACTACACCATTTAAACTACTCCACCTGGTATCTATTCTTAGTCCTAATCTTCTTTGATATTTTACTTACTTAAGACATCTTAGTGGTGTTATACCTATTCAGAGTTGTCAACACCCGGATTTTCAATCCCAGATGCCTGTTATGCCATACATTGCAATCCCAGGATTACCATTTTTGCGAGACATAACAGAATTGGTACCACAGTAAATAATTCATTACAAACCATAATAAAGGTCTTAGAAATAAAGGATCTGATGATCTAGTCTTAATACAATCAAAGAAGCGGAAAGTAAACGTAGTAGGGGCTCCATCTTCAGGGTCACAGGCAATGTTGACGATGGGAGATGATCCTTGTCATAGACCTCCTGTTGTCCATCTTCCTAGTCGTCATTCTTATAGTCTGGCCATGGGAAGAGCTAAGGACAAAGCCATGAGTACTCTTTAAGTACTCGCAAACTATCACTAACAAGTAAGGCAGTTCTATTAGGAATCTTAAGCTCTAGGTTTATTTAAAAAAAGCCAGTTTTATTTCATAAGGAGTTCAAAAGTAAAGAACCTAATTTAATCATCTAAGTGGGAACCTAGTTTTCATGTCCATAACCCTGTTGTGGTCAAGTCAGTGTCATAATTCAATTCACAAGTCATTTTTTAAAACATCTAACAACGGAACAGTATGGCCACTCCAACTGTCCATGACCGCGGACATGGCTATTCGAATAGTTTGACACTCTGTAGAGGTGGTACACTTTCACCACAATATTCGATACATCCGTCAGAGATAATCCTGAATCATCATACTTAGTATGCGGTTAATCAATCATAACCTTTCAATTACACACTCTAGTATAGGCACCTCCCCTATGAGCTTGGCCTCCTAGCCATGGCCATCTGCCATCCTGGGCACTACATAGGTGGACATTCACACGAGGTAGCCTCAGCTCAACCTCTTTCCATGAGGGAACCCATACTAAGGAATATAAACTTCCAGTTAAGCCCTGCCCAATTCAGGTATTGCGGTTGTACGGTAAAATTCGAATGGTATCGCATCCGAACCCAACCATCAGTTTTTATCAAAATAAAGGCTCATGCCTCAAGAAGTTTCATCCTCAAACCATTGTGTTTCAGAACACATGTCAAAATATTTCAATAGAATGAATCATCTTTCCAAGGTTTTCGTAATCATTTTCTCCAAGTATTCCCATCTAAGTGATCAGTAGTAGTTTAGCACTAACAACTAGCAATGGGGGTGGTGTCACTAATAAGGGGTGCTAATCAAGTGTAACTATCCAACTCTAGTTTTATGCTTTTTATGGCATCTAAGTATAACTACCTAGGCCTAGTTTTATGCCCTTTATTGCATCTATCCTATTTTTCCAATACTCACAAATCACTAACTAAAGGTAAAGAACTTTGTTAAAAGTAAAAGAATAAGGCTTGCAAGTAAAACTCGGGGTTGGTATAATCAAGGTTGCATAACCAAAGCATGCATAATGCATCTTGCATAGGTTATCTTGCAAGGATGGCTTGCATAGTTAACTTGTAGTGTTAGGCTTTCCTTGAGTAGTGAAGTGGTTGAAGTTCTCTTGTTTTTCGTAGTAGTACTCCTCCTCCTCGTAGCCCGGGTTCGTACTAGCGTCTATAAAGGAATACAAGGTACACAATCACCAAACAATACTTAACTACTTCTATTTAGCACACAACGGCTCACACTTGATGATCTAGCATCATCACATGAAATAAAGACCTAGTCTTATTTATCTTATTTTGGAAAAGTAATTTCTACTCATTGAAAATACTTAAGATTTTAATATTCTCCAATTAAAATATGGGATTGTGTTGACACATGTCATCACCACATATTCTAATACTTGGGAATGTGATTTAAAGTGGTGGTCATATTTTATAAAGTTTAAAATTACTATTTAATAAAATTAAAGTGACTATAAATGCCTATATAGCATTATTTTAGTACTAGTCCAAGATCACTGCATGTAAACCTAAAACAATTTACATATTCAGATAGATCTTGTCAAATGTGATTTTTGAGAGTTGGAATCAACTCAAAAGCATTTATGGTTGATTTTTGAAAAAATGTTTGACCTTGGAAAAGTCTCTGCCTTGTTATTTTTACTATAGGTGATCTATAATTTGAAATTGTTTGAATTCAATGGGCTTGGGGTAGATAATTTGAATACCTTCCCACCAAAATTGGAATCATGCAATTTTGTGCAGCAGATGTCTTTGAATTGAATTTCAAAGTCACTCACAGATTAGGGTTTTGAAAATAAAAGAAAAAACTAAATTTAAACGCGGGGCGAGCACGAGAAACTAATTGGGCCGGCCCAGCTACGCGGCGCGCGCGCAGCAGGATGCTGACAGACGGGTCCCACGCGTCAGCGACTCAACTAAACCGAAACTGTACGCTCTATCCCGGGTCGTGCGATTAGAGCGCGATCGACGACTGAGCGTCGTAGTCTCTGGTGAACAGCTCGGGCGAGAAACTAACCCTAGCGCTATAGTGGGGGTACGTGGGGGCTCACCAAGGCTCCAACTAGACTTGGCGATGGGGGCGATCGAACGTGTCGAGGCTAGCGAGTTGAATGGTGGTTGCGGTGGCTCCTAGCTCCAGTTCCTCTTCTCCTCTATAGCGGTGGGCTCTGGTGAAATTCCGGTGGGCTGGTGCTTGCCTTGATCTGGGGAGAGGTGTGGGAGGTTTCTAAGAGAGAGGAGAGTGAGATGGTGTGGAGAATTGGGGCTGGAGTGGCCTCTATTTGTACACTGGCGAGAGGGACAATGCGGCATGGTCGGGCTCCTCCGGCGATGGCGTTACAGAGGGCTATCGGCATGGCTGAGGGTAGGGATCGACGCGGTGCTTCAGGGTGGTTGTCATGCGAGTGATGGCGTGGTAAGGGGCGGTCGAGAACGGTCGGGATCGGTCCGTGCTCTGTGCGGGCACAACGGCGTTCGAGACGGCGCACCGTGTCCACGGTTCGCGCGACAGAGAACGGGCGTATCTGGGGGGGTAGCTGGGGTCCAGTGAGTGCGTGCACGCGCGGAGAGGGCAAGGCGCAGCATGTGTGCACGTGTAGGCTATGGAGCTCTGGCACACACTCGGCATGGCAGCAAGAGAAGTGGGCGCGGCGATTACGGCTGGTCCACGGCTTGTCTTGTGTCGAGGGGTGGACAGAGGGTGGCCGTGAGGTGTCGCCTGTCTCCTGGACACTGTGGGATAGGGCGGCGCAGTCTGTGGCGAGTGGTGCTTCGTCGGTCGGCATGGTGAGCTTGGGCGGCGCTGCACTAGTGCGAACGGCAAAGGAGGAGCTTGTCCACTGCACTGCTAGGCACTAGGGGAGACCCGGGGAGAGAATTAAGGCACTAGTGGCGATCAATTACTGTTCAGAACAATAGAAGTTAGGCAAGGTTTACTGGTGTCTCCCAGGTGCTCGAACAAATGGCCGCATGAATTCAAAGTTTGAATATTTGGATGAAATTTGGTGAGTGTTCTGAGTACTAGCTTGATAGTCTATGATTGCTTGGGTTTGCCAAGGTGAATTGATTTGAGTGGTTTTTCAAAAATGGTGATCTTCGTACATACACTTGATTCAATTTTACAATGTCCTTTAAAATGATTTGGAATTTGTTTCTGTTAGTTTGTAAAGTGGACTTGGATTCACTTTTACTTGGTTTAGCAAGGGGTGAAAAGAATTGGGAAAGTTTCTGTTAGAAATCTTTTACTAGAAACACTCAAAGTGGTATAGTGGATAATTTTGGTCAAAATGACCATTGCTTATATGATTCATATTTGATTTTCTTTTCTATAGATTTTGATTGTAAATGGCCTAGATGACGTATTATTCATCTTTAAACCATTCCTTATCATTTGTAGCAATCAAACATGGAAATTTCACTCATTCATACACTAATGCAATTCACACCTACACTCATATTAGATTTAATAATAAAACTTTTTGTTAACCCTAAACTTGGGTGATTTGAACTTGATAATCTTGATTAATATTTTTGGGGTGTTACAAGAGCTACACTAAAATGACATTTCTCTAGAGAAGACATATAAATAATCCTTAATAAAGATGATAAAAACATCCAACTTAAGTGTGACAAGGTTTATCCTCAAATGGATATCCATCACAAGTCTTTGTTTAGATAAGATGGCTCCTATAGTCACTATCCAACCTACAGATCATCCTAAAAGGGTTTTAGTCCTAAGGTCAAAGCATATGCTTTGATACTAGCTGTGGTGACCCAGCATACCACTTCATGATGTAGTACACTATAGTCGTTGACATAACACCAATGAAACACCATTCACTAGTATTACATCCCTCAGAGTGGTACAACAGAAACACAGCAGGTCCAAGACATGACTATAGATTACAACACGAGTCTTTACAAAAGATCTAGAGAACACTCTAGGTTAAAGAGGAAGAAAACACTTCTTACAAAGAAGAACCATAAATAATAACTCAGAACTATATGGCAAATAAGACTAGCATCTAAACTATCTAGCCTGTAATTGCTACTAATGCAATTCTCTACAGAAGTAGGTTTTGTGGCTAGAGTGTTTACTCCTATCTAATCAAGATCTTTGCCTTCGCTTCGATTGATGTATATGTTGACTTCATTGACTTTATTGAAGAACATGAGCTGTTGATGATGGTTTCTTGAGTAGAAATTGATGTTGACATCATCCTCAACGACTTAGAACCTAGCAAGGGTTAAGAAGGTACGGTTGAGTGCGAGCGTACTCAGCAAGTTCACTAAAAAGGAGTGTTTGATGCACTATATCTACAGCCACAGACCAAAGGTCGTAGGCAATGAAGTTTTCCGTAAACATTTCTTCAAAGGTTGCTTTTATTCTGAAACTATGTCCGACAGCCTTCACAGGTTGACCAGAACTTTCATGGAGTTCCTTTCCTGCCACGTTCGTAGCTCCTTCCCAGAACCGGGAGTAACAAGTTACAGTTCTTACACTCTGCAGAGGTGCGTTACTTTACCCATGAGAGAACTTAGCCTTGTTGCACATCCAAGTCATGAGCTTGTCCACACTTCCTTGGTATGGGGCCTAGTCTAAGATCCAAGCCAATCACTTCCCTTCTCCACGACCCCGCATGGAGACACGACCCCCCAAGCAGATATACCTCCGTTAACGCCCATAAAGGAAGATATAACCCTGGCAGCCCCTTCGAGACTCGAATGAGTAGATCATGTCCCTGGCAACCCCCATATAGGCAGATATACCTCCGACAACCCCTCACGAATAGTCTAGACACCAATATTGTGAGGAACTCGGGGTCCCACCCACCTGCTGGGTTCTCCATGAGAAATCTACAGCCTCACGATAAGGTCATACATCCATGCGAAAGGAATAAGATCCAGCTGACTTCTCCGTCCCATTCCAAATCTCATGGTTAACGCGTAATATACGGCGCTAGAATCACTGGCGATATTGGTTCATTAAGTCCTAGATATTATGTTCCTTTACCACTAGAACTATATCAATAGATTATTACCGTTTGGTAAGTAATCCATAATCATATTATTATAAAAATAGTATTTTCTTACCTTTTTGAAATATAGGTGGTGACAACATTTGAGTTACAAGCATTTGATAGAAAATAATCAAAGGACATGAGCAAGTGTGAACTTGCCTTTTGTGATTGCAAGAATATGCAATCACGGTCTTCAAGACAATAGAAGATCCAAATTCTGTAAAAAGAATCATTGGTCTGGTAAGGACAAATTTTTAAAGAAGCAAGATGCAGTTATGCATAAGTAATGTAATGCAGTTTGATAAACGCTAATCCCCGGACAAATCGTATCTGATCTAGGGTTTGAAGCTTGTGACGAGTTCTTTGGAATGTGTTGCACTTTTGTACACATTTCACACTTGTGCTTCGTATTAAGGCTTGTGAGAGTGTGTGTGAAACAATATGTAAATACAACAAGTAGCATGCAATACTAAACTACTCCAATGTGGAATGGCACACAAGAACTGCTTGAATGGGATTAGTAGTTCATTAGAGTTTTCGCAGATTTATTTTAAGGATTACATTTCATATTTCCTAAAAGAATAACCTTTGAGGAAAATATTACTTTACAAAGTAAAAGCATTTAATCTTAAAGTTAACACTCTTAGGGTTCCTTTGTAATTATAGTTACTAAAAAGGAAAGCATCACTAGATTATAACACTTGTAGTGGAGACTTATATGTATTGAATACAACATGACATTATATGTTGTTTTGTTTCATAATGCTTCCTAAAGGTGAAATTATTGTCCTTGTTGGAGTAGTGTTTTCTTAATACTATAAGTGCATAGAATCACTTACTTATTTTAGAAGTAATTCTTCTATTTTATAAACATGGGATAAAGCATTACTTTAATTAATTAAAACTTTGTTTAGATTTTTAAGTGAATTTTCAAATCGGTTCAAGAACTAGATAATTATTACCTAGATGATTTTCCAAATAAATAAAATCCTCCTAGCAATCCATACACTATTTTTAATGATTTTATACTTGATGACATCTTTTTAGGAACGAAATATGATCACTTTGGATGACAACTTTAGGAACTACACTTTAAAATGGTTGGAAGCACATTGGGTTTCATAAAAACATTATTTGAGATTGTTCTTATACTTTTATACTTTAATTAAATAATGATAAATGCAGTAGTAAAGATTTAGATATTTTTAACGGGTTAAAATAAAAGAAAAGGATTTAAATAAGATTTATTAGACTTTTACCTTTTATTACATATATTATGAAAATATAATATTTTTAAAGTACATATTTTATTTTCATGATCATTTTGGTATATTACAAATATTTTTATGATTTATAACTAATAAGATGTGATTTTTATAAGTTTTATCACTTCATAAATACTTAATAGATAATAATATATAGTTAAGGTTCACAGAAATGTATGGGATAAGTTTATAAATGTTTATTATGTTTTACTAAGAACTTTGATATATAATATATTTTTTAAGAGTTTCAAAATAATAAAATATGTTTATTTAAGAATTATACTATAACACCCCAAAAATATTAATCAAGTTATCAAGTTCTTTTTATTATTAAATTGAATATGAGTGTATGTGTGATTTGCATTAGTGCATGAATGAGTGTAATTGCCATGTTTGATTGCTACAAATGGTACAGAATGGTTTTAAGATGAATACTACATCATATAAGCAAATGGTCATTTTGACGAAATTTATCCACTAGACCACTTTGAGTGTTCCTAGTAAAAGATTTCTAGTAGAAACATTTCCAATTGTTTTCACCCCTTACTAGACCAAGTAAAAGTGAACCTAAGCCCACTTTACAAACCCATAGAAAATATTTTCAAATCGATGTAAAGGACAATTTAAAATTGAATCAAGTGTACGTACTAAGATCAGTATTTTTCAAATACCACTTGATACATTGCAAATGTATCTTTAATTTTTGATGTTCCATGCTTGGTTTTATCCACTTTCTTGTGTTTTGTCCACACTTTGGAGTAATTTTCATATGATTTCTTGGACTAACCTATTAACAAGAGCCATAGTGCCAGCTGCCTGTTTTCTGCTGTTTTTGGTTCTAGGAAAGTCAGAAAATGAATATTCTCGGAATTGGACGGGACAAAAGCCAATATGCCTATTTTTCCGGAAGTCATCAAGTGCCAGAATACGAGACGGAGAGGGGCCAGGGGGCCACCACACCACCTGGCCGCGCGACCCAGCCTAGCCCGCGCTAGGGGGTGGTGAGGCCACCCCTGGCACCCCCTCGGTCTCCCCTTCCTCCTATAAGATGCCCTCGGGAAGAAAACCCTAATGGCCCGATCAAAATTCCACGAAAGAGTCTGTAGCCGCAGTCATCTCCATCCCTAGATCGGGAGGGATCTGAAGCTCTTCCCGGTACCCTACTAGAGAGGGGAATTCACCCTAGAGGCCTTCTTCATCACCATGCAAGCCTCCGGTGTGATGCGTGAGTAGTTCATCCTTGGACTACAGATCCATGTAGTAGATAGATGGCTGGTTCTCCTCCTTTGTGCTTTCATGTTTAGATCTTGTGAGCTCCGTTCATGATCAAGATCATCTATTTGTAATTCTGCATGTTGTGTTTGCGGGGATCCGATGGATATTGATATGCTATTTCAGATTGATTATTGATTCTATCATGTCTTTGTTATTTGTGATCTTGCATGTTTTCCGTTGTTAGTAGCTATCTTGGCCAAGTAGATGCTAGCAACTCCAAGAGTTAGTATTTATGCTTGATAGTGGGTTCATGCCTCTGGTAATCTGGGGAAGTGACAGAAATATCTAAGGTACTAGATGTCTTGTTGCTACTAGGGAGAAAACAACAATCCTTTGTTCATAGAACAATCGTATTGTTTACTTTACACGCAGTTTGTAAAGAAATAATCTGTTGCTTGCAACTTAATACTGGAGGGGGTTCGGATGATAACCTGAAGGTGGATTATTAGTCATAGATGCAGTTGGATGGCGGTCTATGTATAATGTTGTAATGCCCAATCGAATCTCAAAGGAGTCAAGATGTTTAGTATATGCATGTATTGCTTTCTCGATGTTTGTCAATTTCCCCTCTGTAATTTGTTCACCCAGCATGTTATCTATCTTAAGGAGAGCCACCTCTAGTGAACTATGGATCCCGGTCCTTGTCTTTTTCATACAATCTATATTATTTTACTGCTTTGTGTTTACTTTCTACAAACTTTTACTTCTTTCCATTCGATACGTTTAATCCTTTGTTTTCTGCAAAACACGGTGAGATTGACAACCTCATCGCTAGTTGGGGACAAAGTTCTGTGGTTGTGTTGTGCAGGTCTCCACGTTGCTACTAGCACCGGTAGTGCTCCCTGCCAAAGCTCATCTAGTAACACCTTTGGGGTGTTTCCTTCCTCCTACTGGTCCGATTAAACCTTGGATTCATAACTGAGGGAAACTTGCTGCTATGCTCATTATACCTTCCTCTTGGGGTTCCCAACGAGCTCTACATCAACCATGCACCAGTACTTTTCTGGGCACCGTGCATTGAGCCATCAAGCATTTTTCTAGCGCCGTTGCCGGGGAGTCAAGGACATCTTCACAAGGGGAGTCCCTCATAGCCAATCTATTTAATTTGTTATTTTTGTTTTTCTTAGTTTTGTTTTTGCTTTGTTTGCTTGTTTTATTTATCAAAAACACAAAAAATAATAGTTTTACTAGTTTGCTTTCTTATTCGAAAACCCAAAAAAATGACTACTGTTGAAAACACTAAGTTGTGTGACTTCACTAGCACCAACAACAATGATTTTATGAGCACACCTATAGCTCCACCTGTGCCCAAATACACTTTCTTTGAAATAAAACCTACTTTACTCAATCTTGTTATGAGAGAACAATTTTCTAGTAGTGGTAATGAAGATGCTGCTGCCCATCTAAATAACTTTGTTGAACTTTGTGAGATGTAAAAGCATAGGGATGTAGATGGAGATATTATTAAGCTGAAATTGTTTCCTTTCTCTTTGAGATGAAAAGCTAAAGAGTGGTTGAATTCCTTAACTAGGAATAGTATTGATTCTTGGACTAAATGCAAAGATGCTTTCATTAGAAAATACTATCCTCCTACTAAGATTATATCCATGAGAAGTGAAATAATGAAGTTTAAACAACTTGATAAAGAATTGTCCCACTCATGGACTGACTACTTGGATGATCATCCAAACTTTTTATGCAGGATTGAACTATTCTTCAAGGAACCTATTGGATTCTGCTACAGGAGGTACCTTTATGACCATCACTTTGGGTGCTGCAACAAAACTTCTGGACAATATGATGGTTAATTATTCTGAATGGCATACTGAGAGAGCTCCACAAGGTAGGAAGGTAAATTCTCTTGAGGAAACCTCCTCCTTAAGTGATAAGATTAATATTATTATGTCTATGCTTGTTAATGGGAAAGCCCATATTGATCCATATTGATCCATCTTGAGGAAAGCCTCTTTGGTTGCTCAAGAAGAGCAAGTTGATGTGAACTTCATAAGAAATAACAATTTTGGCAACAATGCTTATGGTAATAATTCTTATAGGAACAATTTTGGTAACAACAATTATAAGCCATATCCTCCCAACAATGGTAATGCTTATGGAAATTCTTACAACAATAATAAGTGTGCTCCCTCTGAACGTGAAGTTATGCATAAAGCGTTTATTAGTAAACAAACTGCCTTCAATAAAACTATTGAGGAAAAACTCTGTAATTGTGAAAGAAATATAGCATCTTTAGCTGAATCTCAAACTACTTTGAATAAAATGGCTGCTAAACCTGAAACTAATGATAATCCCTTTGCAGCTACTAATGCTATACAAGTAAGAATTTATGAAAATGTTAGACTATTAGCTGAATTACATGCTAAGTGGGAAAGAGAAGATGAAGTTGCTAGAAACATTAGTGTTTCTACTATTACCACCACTAGTGTTGAGGCTAGTAATAGTTCTACTACTTTATATGATAAATTTGATTTTGATCTTGATGGTTGCAACATCTCTAAAGTTATTAAGTTCCTACAACAGCTTGCTAAAAGTCCTAATGCTAGTGCTATTAACATGGCCTTTACAAAACACATTAGTGATGCTCTCATAATGATTAAAGAAGAAAAGTTGAAACATAAAGCTTCTATTCCTATTAAACAAGAAGATGGTTGGGAACCCATCATTAATATGAAAGTGAATGACTTTGATTTCAAAGCTTTATGTGATCTTGATAGTAGTGTTTCTATTATGCCTAGAAGGATTTATGATATGCTTGATTTGTCTCCACTTGAAGATTGTTATTTGAATGTCCCACTTAATGATAATGCTAAAAAAGAAACTCATGGGGAGTCTTAATGATGTTCTTATTATGGTTAACGATTCCTATGTCCCCGTTGATTTCTATGTTTTGGATGTTGAATAAAATGCTTCTTGTCCTATTATTTTGGGAAGACCTTTTCTTAGAACTGTTGGTGCCATTATTGATATGAAAGAAGGCACCATTAAATATCAACTCCCACTCAAGAAAGGTATAGAACACTTCCCTAAGAATAGAGAGAAGATTTCTTTTGCTTCTCCTATGAAAACAAAATTTGGTCTTAATGCTTCTTCATTTGAGAACACTTGATTCTTTTTCTTGCTTCTTATGCCTAACTTAAAGGTGTTAAAGAAAAGTACTTATTGGGAGATAACCCAAAAGTTTTAGATGAGTCTTGTAAGTTATTACTTTAGTAATAACCGCTCCTTATCCTTTTTATTTGCTTTTTGTGCCAAGAGTAACTTCTAATGACAGAGAAGTAATGATTGGGAAAGTTGCTGTCCCGAAACAGATTTATGTGCTTCACCGTACAATTTTGTGTAAAATATATGAACGTCTTTTTGAGGCGTGAATTTTTGTGCTTATGTCCCAGGTTGTTATCTAACTTTCTTTAGTTCAACACATTTTGATTTGAGCAACATAAGGTCTTCGAAAAAATTCGTCTTTACCTGCTGGTCTGTTTTGACAGATTTCTGCCATTTTCTGCATTTGCTTCTTGTTGGTTCCTTTTGAGTTCTTTTTGGGAATTGAGCTTTTTGAGGGAAGTGCTACAGTAGCTAGTGTTCTAATGGAAGTTTATTTGGTGTTAGAACTGAACCTTAATACTTATTTATCTTGAGTGCACTAATGTTGCTAATAAAGATTGTGTGAAGATTTGTATGAAGGAAAAATGTCAGGTGTATGGAAGGAATGAGTAATGAGATGAAGGATGGACTAAATCTCAATCTTGCGATGCCACGCGTGTCATCCCAATAAATATTCAAGAAGTACAAGCGTCACAGCTTGGGGATGCCCAAGACATCCCCTTCTCCATCAATAAAAATCCCAGGTTTCTTCCAAACGCTTCATTTTTATTGTTTCATGCACAGTTGTGTTGTTCTTGGAGCGTCTTCTTTTTCGTTTTTGTTTTGGTTTTTCGTATGCTTTGGTTTTCTCAGTTTTCTGAATAAATTGGTTGGACCCCCTCTTTCATACATTGGTTTGCAAATAGTTTGGTTTGGTTTGGAAAAGAGTAGGAAAGTTCATGCTTATGTGGTAAAAAGAGCTTGTTTTTTAATGTGGCCTATGCTTTGTCATGCCATGCTTGATATTGTTTTGGATTTATGCTTAGTATTATGTGTTGTAGCATGACTTGTTATAAACAATTGAGATTTCTTAATGTGCCTTGGATTAATCATGCGTTGTTTTAGCATATTAAAGCATAGTATAGTGGTATTCTCCTTTGATGCTTTATTTGGGTTGACTTGGCACATGCTCACACCATGTTATGGCTATCTCAAGTCACCATAGCCTTTATGATCCTTTATTTTTCAACTTGTAGTATCAGTTTATGCTTTGATCAATGATGTTTGGTCGCTCTGCATGATTATGGCTATTATTGCTCTCTTAGTTTGTCGCTCCCGGTCTTTTGCTAGCCTCCACAACAAAGTATGAGTTCCAATCATGCATCCAACTCCCTAAACCAAGTTATTCCAAAGAGTCCACCATACCTACCTACTAGCTTATGCTATTCCAAATTAAACTTGTTATGAGAAAACTAGTGATTAAAGCTCTCACGAACTTGATGGCACACTTTATTTTTCTTGCCCTTAATAAACTTGAACCATTGTGTCGTCTATGTTGTATATGCTTGCACTTATTTGTTGGGAATTAGCAGAACCATGCTTTCATGGGGAACGCTTTCAACATTGCACTTGGTACTTGTACCTAGTTGATATCATGCTCTTTTGTATATGGATGTCGTCGGTGTGAAATGAAAGGGGAGCTTGTAAGTCCATGGAGTTATGTATATGTGTTAGAGAAACGCATGGGCCGTTGGTCTAATCCATGCTGACATGGTGGAAGCCTGTAGAGTAACCATAATGAGCTCTCTATGAAGCATTCTTCTTATAAAAAAGAGTCCTATATTGATAAAAGAGAAAAAGAGAAAAAAGCAACATATTCCCATGGTAAATAAGAAGATTGCTGAGATGCTTGTTGTCTGCTTGCCTTGTCATTTTGATATGGGGATTCTTCCGTATCATCGGGCAAGGGGTACCCTGTTGGCGGTTCTCTATGATACACATGTACTTACAATGACAAGAACTTACTGGTGACTAAACTTGAGTAGCATGAGGAGCGGCCCTCGTATACAAGGGATATGAGATTCCTAACTTATACTTCGTCAAGCATGTACACCATAGTTTGTTCACTTAAACCTAATCACTTCAATATGCTTATGATAGGGGAAATGAGAGCTGAAAGCTATAAGTACCATAATTTTTGGAAGCTCTTTATGAGACTTGAATCCCTACTTCCTTTTGTAAAAGGCCTTTCTTCCACCATATATTGAGTCTCCACCTTCTACCTTTATGCACCTACTTTGATAGCATAGTGGCCATTCTTAGTTCTATGTGCATTGTCCCAAGACTAGTTGATTGATGCATAACTTGTTATTGCTTGTTTTAAACTATTGTATCTAGTCACTCTTATGAACTTTGAAGGTGTCCTATGCATTTATATTTGCTACTCTATTGAGGGACAAGCTGAATACTATTATGCTATGTTTTCTTTAAGTGAAACAAACAAACATTTTGCAAAGCATTGTTATTCATGAATCTTTTGTTTGTGCCTTTTCATGTTGCATCATAGTTTCTTTGCTTATTGCTAGAACTTTGTCTTTCATGTTATGATTGAAGTACTATGATCCCAGCTTTGAATGTTTTACAAATACTTTGATCAAGTCTTTGATGGTGCATGTCACCTAAAAAATTATTCTTTCTTTTTATCACTTACCTACTCGAGGACGAGCATGAGTTAAGCTTGGGGATGTTGATACATTGCAAATGTATCTATAATTTTTGATGTTCCATGCTTGGTTTTATCCACTTTCTTGTGTTTTATCCACACTTTGGAGTAATTTTCATATGATTTCTTGGACTAACCTATTAACAAGAGCCATAGTGCCAGCTGCCTGTTTTCTGCTGTTTTTGGTTCTAGGAAAGTCAGAAAATGAATATTCTCGGAATTGGACGGGACAAAAGCCAATGTGCCTATTTTTTCCGGAAGTCATCAAGTGCCAGAATACGAGACAGAGAGGGGCCAGGGGGCCACCACACCACCTGGCCGCGCGGCCCAGCCTGGCCCTTGCTAGGGGGTGGTGAGGCCACCCCTGGCACCCCCTCGGTCTCCCCTTCCTCCTATAATATGCCCTCGGGAAGAAAACCCTAATGGCCCGATCAAAATTCCACGAAAGAGTCTGTAGCCGCAGTCATCTCCATCCCTAGATCGGGAGGGATTTGAAGCTCTTCCCGGTACCCTGCTGGAGAGGGGAATTCACCCTGGAGGCCTTCATCACCATGCAAGCCTCCGGTGTGATGCGTGAGTAGTTCATCCTTGGACTAAAGATCCATGTAGTAGCTAGATGGCTGGTTCTCCTCCTTTGTGCTTTCATGTTTAGATCTTGTGAGCTCCATTCATGATCAAGATCATCTATTTGTAATTCTGCATGTTGTGTTTGCGGGGATCCGATGGATATTGAGATGCTATTTCAGATTGATTATTGATTCTATCATGTCTTTGTTATTTGTGATCTTGCATGTTTTCCGTTGTTAGTAGCTATCTTGGCCAAGTTGATGCTAGCAACTCCAAGAGTTAGTATTTATGCTCGATAGTGGGTTCATGCCTCTGGTAATCTGGGGAAGTGACAGAAATCTCTAAGGTACTAGATGTGCTGTTGCTACTAGGGAGAAAACAACAATCCTTTGTTCATAGAACAATCGTATTGTTTACTTTAGACGCAGTTTGTAAAGAAATAATCTGTTGCTTGCAACTTAATACTGGAGGGGGTTCGGATGATAACCTGAAGGTGGATTATTAGTCATAGATGCAGTTGGATGGCGGTCTATGTATAATGTTGTAATGCCCAATCGAATCTCAAAGGAGTCAAGATGTTTCGTATATGCATGTATTGCTTTCTCGATGTTTGTCAATTTCCCCTCTGTAATTTGTTCACCTAGCATGTTATCTATCTTAAGGAGATCCACCTCTAGTGAACTATGGATCCCTGTCCTTCTCTTTTTCATACAATCTATAATATTTTACTGCTTTGTGTTTACTTTCTGCAAACTTTTACTTCTTTCCATTCGATACGTTTAATCCTTTGTTTTCCGCAAAACACGGTGAGATTGACAACCTCATCGCTAGTTGGGGACAAAGTTCTGTGGTTGTATTGTGCAGGTCTCCACGTTGCTACTAGCACCGGTAGTGCTCCCTGCCAAAGCTCATCTAGTAACATCTTTGGGGTGTTTCCTTCCTCCTACTGGTTCGATTAAACCTTGGTTTCATAACTGAGGGAAACTTGCTGCTGTGCTCATTATACCTTCCGCTTGGGGTTCCCAACGAGCTCTACATCAACCACGCACCAGCACTTTTCTGGGCACCGTGCATTGAGCCATCACCACTCAAATCAATGCACCTTGGCAAATCCAAGCAACCAGAGACTACCAAGCATAAGATTATATCACTCACCAAATTTCATTCAGAAGTTTCAAATTTTATTCATGTGGCCATTTGGTCGAGCACCTGGCAGACACAGATTAAACCTTGCCTAACTTCCACTATTGGAGTAGTGATCACTCACCCCATTGTCCGCTCTTCACTCCCCTGGTCTCCCCCAACACACATCAGCGCCAGACACGCACCCACCTTTGCCATTGTGCTAGTATAGCGCCGCCCGAATCTTGACGTGGGCCGATCGTGGAAAAGTCGCCACCGCGAACGCCGCCCTCTCCCATGATGCTCAGGGCATAGGCAACCATCCACCGACACTCTCTGTCCACCCCTCGATCGCAGGCAAGCCATGGACCAACCGCATTAGTCACGCCCATTTTCTCTGCGCCATGCCAAGAGCACGCTAGAGCGCCGCAGCTGACCAGCGCGCAAACGCCGTGCCTTACCCTCTCCGCGCGTGTACACACTCGCCATGACCCCAACTACCTCCCGTTCACCGCCGCGCGACCCGTAGCCACTGTGCGCCGTCTTGAACGCTGCTACTCCCGTGCAGAGCACCGCTCGTTCCAGACCAATCTCGACTGCCCCGTGCCGTGACATTAAGCTTGTGATGACCGAAAGGAAGCACCGTGTCGCCCCTACCCTCGGCCATGCTGCTAGCCCCCTGTATCACCGTCACCGACGAGCCCGAGCCATCCCGCTTTGTCCCTCTTGCCGGTGTATAAATAGAGGCCACCTCCGCCTCAATTCACCACACCATCTCACTCCCCCTCCTCATAGAACCTCCCACACCTCTCCCCGGAGCAAGGAGAGCACCACATCGCCGGAATTTAGCCAGAGCCCGCCGCTACAGTGAAGGAAGGGTGTCGTTGATTGGAGCCATCCCAGGAGCCGCCGCGATAACCGTTAGAACTGCCGTCGTCTACAACGTCGTTCGCCCCCATCACCGAACCTATCTGGAGCCCTGGTGAGCCCCCACGTACCCCCACCGTCGCCGTTAGGATTCAGCCTCGCTCGAGCTGTTCGTCGTAGACGATGCATGTCAGCTGTTAGATCCTAGTCTAATCGCACGACCTAGATTGAAACGTACCGTTTCGGGTTAGATGAGCCACTTACTTGCACAGTGTAGTTGGGCTGGCCCGTTTACTTTCTCGCGCAAGCCTGCCAATTCAAATATACTTTTTCTATTTTACTTAAAACTAGATTCTGTTAGTAGATTCAAAAATCAATTCAAAGATATTCACTGAACCAAATTGCATGATTCAAATTTTGTTAGAAAGGTATTCAAAATATCTATCCAAGCCCATTGGATTCAAACCATTTGATATTATACATCACCTATACCAAAAATAACAAGACAGAGACTTTTCCAACTTCAAACATTTTTTAAAAATCAACCATAAATTCTTTTGAGTTAATTCCAACTCTCGAAAATCACATTTGACAAGATATATACGAATATGTAAATATATTTAGGTTTACATGCAGTGATCTTGGACTAGTAATAAAAGAATGCTATATAGGCATTTCTAGTCACTTTAATGGTATTAAATAATAATCTTAAACTTTGTAAAATATGACCAACGCTTTAAATCACATTCCCAAGAATTATAATATGTGGTGATGACATGTGTCAACATGATCCCATATTTTAATGAGTAGAAATTACTTTTCTAGAATAAGATAAATAAGACTAGGTCTTTGTCTTATGTGATGTTTGTGATGATGCTAGATCATCTAGTGTGAACCTTAGTTGCTAAATAGAAGTAGTTAAGTATTGGTTGGTGATTGTGTACCTCGTGTTCATTTATAGATGATAGTACCGACCCGAGATACGAGGACGAGGAGTACTACCAAGAAGAAGAAGAAAACTTCAACCACTGCACTACCCAAGGCAAGCCTAGCACTACGAGTGAACTAAGCATGTTAACACTTGCCAACTTTATAACCTATGCAAGATGAATTATGCATGCTTTGGTTATGCAACCTTGATTATACCAATCCCAGGTTTTACTTGCAAGCTTTATTCTTTTACTTTTACCAAAGTTCTTGACCTTTAGTTAGTGATTTATGAGTATTGGACAAATAGGATAGATACCATAAAGAGTATAAAACTAGGCCTAACTAGTTATACTTAGATGTCATCAAAAGGCATAATACTAGAGTGGGATAGTTATACTTGATTAGCACCCCTCATTAGTGAATACCCTCAACTTTAGTGGCTAGAGCTAAGCATAAAAGTTGATCACTTTAGATGGGAATACTTGGTGAAAATGATTATGAAGACCTTGGAATGATGATTCATTCTAGTGAAATATTTGGACATGTGTTGAGAAACACAATGCTTGATGATGAAAATGTTAAGGCATGAGCCTTGGCCCTTTTATAAAAATTGATGGTTGGGTTCGGATGCAATACCATTCCAATTTTACCGTACAACCACAATACCCGAATTGGGTAGGGCTTAACTAGAAGTTTATATGCCTTAGTATGGGTTCCCTTGCGGAAGAGGTTGAGCAGAGGCTACCTCGTGATGAATGTCCACCTATGCAGTGCCTAGGATGGCAGATGGCCATGGATGGGAGGCCAAGCTCAGAGGGGAGGTGTCTATACTAGGGTGTGTAATTGAAAGGTTATGATTGATTATCCGCATACTAAGTATGATGATTTAGGGTTATCCCTGACGGATGTATCGAATTTTGGGGTGAAAGTGTACCACCTCGGCAGAGTGTCAAACTATTCGAATAGCCACGTCCACGGTCATGGACAGTTGGAGGGGCCATACTATTCCAGTGTCAAATGCTTTCCAAAAATGATTTGTGAAGTGGACTATGACTTTGACTTGACCACAACAGGATCGTGGACCTGAAAATTAGGTTCCCACTTAAGTGATGGAGAACATTAAATTAGTTTTCTTTACTTCTAAACTCAGTATAAGATAAACCTGGCTTTTTGCAAATAACCCTAGAGCTTAAGATTCCTACTAGAACTACCTTACTTGTTAGTGATAGTTTGCGAGTACTTAAAGAGTACTCATGGCTTTGTCCCTAGCTATTCCCGTGACCAGACTATGAGGAGCACTACCAGGAAGATGGACATCAAGAGGTCTATGACAACTAGGATCATCTCCCATCGTCAGCTGTGCGTGTGACCCTGAAGATGGAGCCCCTACTATGTTTACTTTCCACTTCTTTGATTGTATTAAGACTGGATCATGAGATCCTTTATTTGTAAGTCCTTTATTATGGTTTGTAATGGATGATGTACTGTGGTACCAATTCCGTTATGTCTCGCAAAAATGGTAATCCTGGGATTGCGATGTATAGCATAATAGGCATCTGCGATTAAAAACTCCGGGTGTTGACAAGTTGGTATCAGAGCCATCCTGACCATAGGAGACCCTAGTTAGAATGGACGCTTGAACCAAAAACTTAGTTTCAAAAACAAAAGAAGTGAGTATTTATGAAAACCTATTCGCACTCTTATCCTTGAGATTCTTTCATAAAAAATCATGTTCCTCAAAAATTCTTGCAATTCTACATAAAATTTGACACACTTGATCACCTCACTAACTTGCTCACCCTAAAATTCTTATAGATGGAGGTCTAGTATTGCAAGTTCTACCAGTTGGGCAACGGAGGCCTCCTGAGCTTTGAGAGGGATCTAGATGCATTGTCAGAGTATCTTGAGCGCCAGCACCCAGAATTCTTCGGGGCACAACTCAACGATCACTTAGGAGGAGATCTACAATGGCTGATAGTTGCAGATCTCAGAGGCAAGATGGAAGCACCCACTTCGGAGAAAATCCAATTTACCTTGCGGGAGTACAACTGGGTAGACGGATTAGCCAGGGCTATGCATGAAGCTCTTGCCCGTCTTTGTGGACAAAACATCAACCAGATCCAGGGAACTCGCTTTGCTCACTATGAAAGGCGTGATTCTATGGGAATGCCCTTGGAGATGCCAAGACACCCGGAGCTAAAGCACCAGGTGGAGAATCTTGACTTCATCATGTTGACAATCTTCCTACATACTTCGCACTCAATTCGATCTAGTCCTCTCGTGCACTTCCGAAGCTGAAGGTGTTTTGCTGGTTACTAATGATGGACTGTTTAAACACGAAGGATCTCATGCAACGTAAGTATTGGCAGGTGGACTCAGGACCGAATTGTGTCCTTTGCGAGCTAGATGTGCTGGAGACTAAAAATCATCTGTTCTTTGAATGTGGGTTTGCCAGACACTGTTGGGACTTCCTTCATATCCCCTGGACTAACATGGGATCTTTCGCTGACAAATTTGCCTTAGCCAAGACTTCCTTCTGTCGCCGGATTGAGGACAAGTACGCCATGAGGGGGTCCTCGAGGCGTGTGGAAGAGAGGGGTGTGAGATGTACGGTATTCCGGGACGGTGAGCACACAAGTTTACCCAGGTTCAAATCCGCCGGCTTTGGATGAATCCTACTCCTGCTAGCAATCCAGTAATACGGCAGAGCCGGAACATGGGTTACCAGGGTATCGCCTGTGCGAGTTGAGGGTCTAAAGTATTGGGTTGTGCCCTAAAGGCTCTCCCTAGGATGGCTTATATAGATATCCGGCCTAGGGTTTACAGGAGAGATCAATCTGGCTACGACTAAGAGTTGGTTACAGAGTACATCTTGAACTACAAGTAACATTATGGGTCTAAGTCGGTAAGTCTTCTGGGCCTTCCCGTAGCCGGATTGGACTCCGTCTTCTCTCCCTGACTGGGCAGCCCATGAAGCAAAGCTCTAACCCGAAGTGGGCCACCCTGGTCAGTGAGGAACTGTGAGGATACCCGGAAAGTATATCCCCAACAGTAGCCCCCGGAGTCCTCTAAGAACCAAAGTTAGATTTTATCATCGTCTAGCTTGATCTTCGGCTTGCAGAATCTTGAAGGGTTCCTAAAACTTTCCAACAAAAAATATGATCCGGGTCTTAAAAACAAGTCGGACCTATCAACAGGTTACTCGGATTTTCGAGCTTGATTTCAAACTAAGACGGAACTTGGTCTCTAACGCCACCTAACACAAGCATGGTCAAGTCACATCATCTGACAAGCATGTCGTCAGCACGACCGTTGGTGGGTCCGCGGTTCGCGGAACCGAGGCGCCGTTTCAATGCGTGCGTGGAGATCGAGGAGACGCAATCATCGCGTGGGTCCTTCCCAGTTCTTTCCACGATGCGTGGCGGTTACACTGTAGCATTTGCACGAATCTTGGCGCAGTTAGGTGGATATAAGAGGTTTGGATTTCTCCTTCTCCTTTCCACCAATCCTTTGTCGTTTCCCTTTCCTCCCAATCGTCCTGCGCGCACAGAGCCTTCTCGCCCTTCCCCCACAGAACTCCCAGTGCCCCACTTTCAAGTCATCTTTTCACCGGAGAAATGGCTTCATCCTCTTCCTCTGGTTTGGCGGCAGCAGGGGCGGCGGTGATGGCGGAAGCTGTAGTGGAGAAGGAGAGCTTCCGGGGAATCTGGATCCCTTGCGCCCTCACCGAGGAGGGCCTCAAGAGAGTGGAGAAGGAGGGGCTTCTCGTCGCCGGCGACTGGCGGAGCGGCTCCGGTGAAACCGTCCCCAACCCGCACAACGGCGAGTGGGTCCACTTTGGTACTCATCTCGACCGAGGTCTTTCTTTTCCTCCCTCGGAGTTGTTCTCCGAGGTGATAGATCATTACGGAGTTCAACTCCACAATCTTCCTCCTAACTCTCTCTTAGATATGAGTGCGTATGCTTCACTTTGCGAGGGCTTTCTCGGCATTAGGCCGAGTTTGCTTCTCTTCCAGTACTACTTTCATGTCCGGAGAAATTCAATCACTGCCGGTGTTCCTTACATCACTAGCACTATTAGTTTTTCACTTAGACGTGACCGCGCATATCCCAAAATTTCAGCCAGTGACTCGGTCAAACAATGGCTAGCCACTTTTTTCTATCATAGGGAAATTCCGGCTCCCAGCAAAGCTACTGCTTTGTCGGCTTTTGTCG
The DNA here is from genome assembly GCA_910589775.1 of Avena eriantha. Classification (NCBI taxonomy): domain Eukaryota; kingdom Viridiplantae; phylum Streptophyta; class Magnoliopsida; order Poales; family Poaceae; genus Avena; species Avena eriantha. The sequence continues at coordinate 482,020,440 of OU342743.1, read as the reverse complement.
ACGGGGCCGCCATGACCCAACCTTCTTGGGACAAGGCTGCTCCGGCTCTCACCGATGATATGATCCTCGCTAAGAGGCGGATCGAATATTTGATTTAACACAAGGATCTGAAGGGATCCGACTTGGTCCAGTGCTGGGTCTCACGCTGGATCTAGCCACTTCAGTATCACGGGGATAGACTGATGCACTCCATCACGTCATCCAAAAAAGACTCCCTCCGCATCAGCCCCAAAGCCTACACCACTCAAGGCTACATTAGCCAGATAAAGTGGGTGATCAAGGAACGGATCGAGAGGAGAATTCCAGAGATTTCTCTGGATATGCATACGGCGGAAAACCTCGTGGTGCCGGTAAGCTTCCATCAATACACCTTTTATGTGTTTCAATCTTCAAGTTATACTGCAATACTGATATGCTTTCTTGTTTTCAGCTTGCTGACCTCCCCGAGTCGGAACTTGCTCCGCTCGAAGGATATCCTCCTGAGTTTTCTCAGGAGACAGAAGTGGTCCCATTGTCGGATCTTGCGCTCAAGAAGCGCAAAGCTCCGACAGTTGTTGTTGTCACAAAGGAGGTGCCTGTTGTGAAGAGGTAACTTTCATTCACAATTTCTGCCTTTATACCTTTCTCAAATTTCTTTCCGAGACGTAATTTTTCTGACTTTACTACGTTCTTAGAGCAAAGCCTCTCGTCAAGGGCAAGGCGAAAGGGATTCCTTCAAAGCCTCTACGACAGACGAAGCTAACCATAGCTTCGCCTGCCGTAGCTCCTCCAACTCCTGCCCCTCAACCTTCTGCAACTCCGGTGATCATTCCTTCTCCGGTGGTTGCAGAAGATCCGGCTCGTTCAGCGGAGCCAGCGATCCTTGGGTCGCAAACTGACGTCACCATGGGTGCATCAGATCAAGATAAGGGTGAACCCTCTTCGGGTAATGATCCCTCGGCTGAAGTCTGCGCCGACAACCTCATTAGCAATCTGGGACTTGCCAAGTTTGGCCTGTCCCGGAAATCTGCAGAATAGATTCAGCGGCTAGCCAGGCAAGTCCTGGAGACAAGCCACTTATCACCCGAAGAAGAAGCGCAAGAATCCTTTCTCTGACCTTCTCGCTCAAGTCCGCCTTCACGACGAGAGGATTAGGACTGGCGAGCTTCCAACTGCCCTAGTGATCCCTCTTACTCTTGCCGAGAAGGTGGCTGCTGAAGTTAACGCGGGTTTGGATACACTCACCCACGAGCAATATGTAAGTCGGAATTCCAACTCTTGTTTTTCCATTATGTTAAACCATATCCTCTAGTCCCCAAGCATGAAGTAGGATATATAATCCGGGTTTATGCTTCATTAGGATGCCAAAGAACGAACTAGTGTAGCCCCCAAGGCTCGTGCTGATATTTAGCAAAAAATATTAGCCCGAGTCTTAAGTAGCTTTCTGACTTTGGGTATTCTGACTTACAGAAAGTATGTTCCGATAACCAGGAATTACTGACCAATGTCTGCGATAAGCAGAGAGAGATCAAAGCTCTCTGGCTTAAAAATTCTGAAGTTAAAGTAGCCAAGGATGAAGCCGAAGGTAAACATTCCGAGATTCAAACCTTGTTTTTTTGCTTTTTAAATTTCGAATTTTTCTGAACTGTTGTTCTTTTTGACTTACAGCGCTGGTGAAACAATCCATCACTATGATTGAAGAGGCCGAGAACCTGAAGACCCTGGTGGTGGAGAACAAGGGACTTCACCAAGAGCTGGATAAGCTCAAGGTGGATCATGAAAGGAGCATAGCTCAAGTCCTTGAATCCTCCTCCATGGCCACCGAAGAGCGTGATTGCAAGATTGCTGCTCAGGATAAAATAATCTCGGACCTCAAGAATGAGCTTGGCCGAGAGAAGGACATCTCCCAGGCGCTCCAGGCTGAACTCCAGAGTCTCCGGGAGGAGAAGACCAAGATTGACGACATCATTCTCAGTACGTCCCATCTGTCTAACTTATCTTTTCTTCGACTTTTATCAATGTCGGATTTTTCCTTGACTTGTTTTGTGTGTAGGTCCTCTGAACTTGACGGCTCTTCCTCCTCCGAGCCCCGCACCCACCGGCTTACCCAAGTCGGTGATCTTCTTCATGACTTCTGCCAGTCCCTTGAGAACATTGGCAAGTCTCTCAGGATTCCGGACATGCCAAGCATGTCGGATTTTCAGGTGCGGGACAAGGCCAAGGAGATGCCGCAGCTTGTTTGGGACTGTAATATGTCCTACGCGCGGACTGCTGCGCAGAACGGTCTCACCATGGTCATGAGCCACCATGGAAACATGGAGATATGGCAAGTGACCAGAGGGTACTGCAAAGTAGACGAAGATGGCCAGGAGCAGCACCTTCAAGCTATCATGCACTCCTGCGCCGGATACGGGTGTCACGTGGCTGATCTGACCAGCTACGAGATCCCCTTTTTCACCCACGTAGCTACTCCGCCTCCTCCTCCTGAAGATACCGAAGAAGTTTCCAACGATGAACAAACCACCTCAGATCCGGACATCTCGGAACGATATCAAGGCGGAGTAACCAGCGAGCCGGCAACTCCTTCATCTCCTCCTGCATCATAGACCATAAACTTATGTATTATTCCGGAAAAAACATGATGCGTTTGTAAATATTAAGTACTATTGATTTTGCTAGTGCTAAGCTTGTGATCTATTCAACACTTTTGGCTTTGTTTTTTTTTGTGTGCTTGAAATATTTTCATAAGCACTTGAATTTTTTCGTCTCTACTTATCGTTTATCTGGCTTTCCGCCTCATCCCTTTCGTGAGCCGGCTAAACCTTCAGCTGGAACTTTGCCGAGCAACGGAGCTCACTTGCTAAACCAGTTTAAACTCGGAAACAAAGCCAGCTTCCAGTACCAACAATTCACTACTCGGAAAATACCCGCATCCAGCAATCAGACAAATAACCAAAGTAAAGACTAGAAATTTTAGAGTTATACCCGAAGGTAGCAGTTTTAGAATCAGAAATCTAGACCAATGAACATGGGCATAAAGTACTTTCAAGCATTCTGGGATTTTCGACTATAACAAGATCATTTGGAAATAAGATGGTAAAAACTTCTCAGAAAAACTTGAGGCAACCAAAACTTTTATTTCTCAAAGAACATGTACATATATATATGATTACAAAGAAGGATAAACTAAGAATAAAAGGGACGTAGCTGAGCAATATTCCATGGTCTGTCTAACTCATCCGGATTTGTACTGCCTCCAGCTCTCTTTCTCTTCTTAGTAGCAGGTCTTTCTTTGATTGGCCTCATGTCAGTTAAGTAGTACGATCCATTGTGTAATACTCGACTAACTAAAAATGGCCCTTCCCATACTAGGGAAAGTTTGTGCTTTCTTTGTTGCACAAGCCGGAGAACCAAATCACCTTTATTAAAAGATCTATTTCGGACTCTCTGGCTATGATACTTGCGTAACTTCTGCTGATAGGCTGTAGATCTCATTTCAGCAACGACGCGAACTTCTTCGACTAAGTCGAGATCATTTTGTCAAGAAATCTGGGCATCCTCTTCGATATACACGGTCACTCTAGGAGAAGTATGAATTAAATCACTAGGAAGAACTGCTTCTGCGCCATAGACCAAGAAGAAAGGTGTGTATCCTGTTGACCTGTTCGGAGTTGTTCGCAAACTCCAAATTACAGAGGGTAATTCCTCTGCTCAAGCCCCCGCAGCACGTCGTAGTGGTGCTTCGAGTCTCGGTTTTAGGCCTTGTAAGATTAAACCATTAGCTCTTTCGACTTGTCCGTTAGCCTGTGGATGTGCGACTGACGCAATGTCAAGCCGGATATTTTTCTCGTCGCAGAATTCAGCCAATTCTCCCATAGAGAAGTTACTCCCATTGTCCGTGATAATGCTATGCGGATAACCATACCGGATTATAACATCCTCGACAAATCTTTTGGCTGTTGCTCCATCACAACTAGTGACAGGTTTAGCCTCAATCCATTTGGTGAATTTATCCACCATCACTAAGAGGTGTGTAAATCCACTTGGAGCTCGTTTAAATGGTCCTACCATATCAAGCCCCCAGACCGCAAAGGGCCATGTTATAGGTATTGTTCGTAGCTGATCAGCCGGAACATGAGCTTGCTTGGCGTACTTTTGGCAGCCTTTGCACGTCTTGATTAATTGTTCGGCATCTGCCTGAGCTGTAAGCCAGAAAAATCCGTGTCTAAAAGCTTTTGCCACTGATGATTTGGCTGCAGCGTGGTGACCACACTCGCCTTCGTGGATTTCCCTTAAGATTTCCACTCGTTCTTCCGGAGATACACAACGCTAAAAAACCCCAGAAACACTCCGTTTATGGAGCTCACCTTTAACAATAGTATAGGCTTTTGCTCATCGGATAATCTGCCAGCTCAGCACCTCGTCTTCGGGTAATTTGCAATCTACCAATAATCGAGGTAGGGTTGAGTCCAGCTGGGAATTACAGCCAGAACTGCTATCAAAGGTGAGTCGTATTTGGTCGGATATTCCTCATCTACTCCCTTTATCGAGGGGACTTTGAGGTGCTCTAAAAAAGCGCCATCCCGGACCTCTTTCCGCGCAGAGCCTATCCGAGATAGTGCATCTGCTTCCTCATTTTCTGCTCGAGGGATGTGTTGGCCTTCAAATCCTTCGAACGATTTAGATAGATCATCCACGACAGCTTTATATGCTGCCATGTGTTTATTTGCATTACAAATATCCGACAATTGCTGAGCAACAAGATCCGAATCTCCGTAACACATCAAACGTCGGATGCCAAGATCCTTAGCAATCCGGATTCCATGCAGCAGTGCTTCATACTCGGCAATGTTGTTTGTCGCTGTGAAGTGGATCTGCAACACGTATAAAAGTTTATCTCCTTGGGGTGATTTGAGCACCATGCTAGCCCCCGAGCCCCCTCGAGCCTTAGACCCATCGAAAAAGAGGGTCCAATATTCCGACTCAGGGAGGATCATGTTCTCCTTCGTCTCTGTCCAATCAGCGACAAAGTCAGCAAGGATCTGGGATTTGATTGCTGTCCGGGGTTTATACTCAATATCGAAAGCTGAAAGCTCTATTCCCCATTTGGCGACGCGTCCTGTGGCGTCACTATTGTTGATTATATCTCTCATCGGAGCTTTGCTCACCACGGTAATTGGATGTTCATGAAAATAATGTCGTAGCTTACGAGATGCTAGAAAAACACCGTAAGCCAACTTTTGATAATGCGGATACCACCGTTTGGACTATATCAAGACCTCGCTGACAAAGTACGTCGGACGCTGCACCAGGTGTTCCTGATTTTCCTCTGGTCTCTCCACCACCATGACGATACTGAAAACCTTATTTGTCGCAGCAATGTAAAGCAACATCGGTTCCTGAGGTTCCGGCGCTGCAAGGATAGGAGCAGATGAGAGTACTCTTTTCAGATCTTGTAGTGCAGCTTCAGCTTCGTCCGTCCAAACAAAATCCTTGGTCTTTTTCAGGAGTTTATATAATGGTGCGGCTCTTTCACCAAGCCGGCTTACAAATCGACTGACCGTAGCAATGCAACCAGTTAGTCTTTGTACGTCCTTCAGGAGAATTGGCCTGGAAATGTTGAGTATAGCCTTAATTTTGTCTCGGTTCACCTCTATGCCTCTTTGAGACACGATGAAACCTAACAATTTTCCGGCTGGTATTCCAAAGAAGCATTTCTTTGGGTTAAGCATGATGTTGTATTTTCGTAGATTGGCGAACGTCTCCACCAAGTCGGAAATCAGTGTTTCCTTCTTTTTGGACATCACCGTGATATCATCCACGTATGCATGTACATTGCGTCCGAGTTGGTCATGGAGGCAACGCTGCATCGTGCACTGGTATGTAGCTCCTGCGTTCTTCAGCCCAAAGGGCATCGTAACAAAACAGAAGGTTCCGAAGGGGGTTAAAGTTTTGACTTTGTCAGATTCCTTCATCCGGATTTGGTGATAACCGGAATATGCGTCGAGAAAACAGAGGAGTTCCGAGCCTGCCGTATAATCGATTACTTGATCAATTCCAGGCAGAGAGAACGGATCTTTTGGACAATCCTTGTTCAAGGCAGTATAAATCAACACACATCCTTAAATCAGTGGTGTCCTTTTTAGGGACCATTACAGGATTGGCCGACCACTCAGTGTGGATGACCTCTTCTATGAATCCGGCTAACTTGAGCCGTGCTAGTTCCTTAGCTATTGCCTTACGCTTTTCATCGCCAAACCGTCGTAAGGACTGTTTGACGGGTTTAGCATTCGGGTTTACATTTAGAGAGTGCTCGGCAAGTTCCGTAGGTACTTCGGTCATGTCAAATGGCTGCCATGTGAAGATATCTTTATTTGCTTGGAGGAACTTGACGAGCGCGCTTTCCTATGCGCTACTTAGGCCTACGCCTATTTGGGTCACCTTGGAGGGGTCCTCATCCTTCAATGGCGTCGTGTTCGTCTCTTCTGATGCCTTGAACTCCGGATTTGGCTTTGTCACCTCCTTCTTTGTTGCAGGCATCTCGGACGGATCTATGCTCTTCATGATCTCCTGGTACTCCTGGGCGTGCAACACGTCTTCGGCAAAGGCAACATTTCCATCCTCGCACTCTCGCGCTTTCTTCGGGTCTCCCCTGATGGTGATCACGCCGTTGGGACCTGGAATTTTCATCATATTGTAAATGTAACACGGACGAGCCATAAAAGCCTAGTAAGCCGGACGTCCGAATATAGCGTGGTATGCACTCTTGAACGGGACCACTTCGAAGGAAAGTGCCTCCGTCCAATAATTTTTTGGTGTTCCAAAGGTAACATCCAAAGTAATCTCTCCCAGGGAATTAGGTTGTTTTCTTGGGACAACTCCGTGAAAGATCACATAGCTATGGTTCAGCTGTGTTTCCGAGATCTTCATCCGGCATAGCTTTTCGACATAGAGAATATTGATACTGCTAGCACCGTCCATGAGGGTCTTGGAGAAACCATAACTGTCAATAATTGGGTTGACGATTAAGGCGTATTTTCCTCGCATGTGTAGCTTAGGCGGATGATCAGCGCGGTCAAATGTGATTGCCACTTCCGACCAGTCCAGATACTGAGGCACAACTGGAACTGTTGCATTGAGCTCGTGGAGAACTGCTTTCTTGACCTTTGCTGGTTGAGATCCGAGGAAGGTGACGTAAGTGTCCTTCTTGGTGGGAAAAGTTTTCTTCCCTTCTGACTTGGGATTTGAAGCATCGGCTTCCTCCATGTCGGAATCTTCCTTGGCCTCCTTGTCCTTTTCAGGATTTTTCTTTCCCTTCTTCCACTTAGCTTTGTAACCTGCGGTATCATCTCTCTTGATGTCGTCGTTAAAACGACACTCAGCATTGGTCTGGGACAAGCCCCCATTTGCATCTAGGTGATGCACACATGGGTTATTGGCGATGTCGGCCCAAGTGTAGGTTTTGCCTGGTTGTTGCTCTCCTCTACCTTGGACCCTTGATGTTCCACGGCCACGCCCGTGGCCACCGCCACGTCCTCCTCGTCCTCCAGACATGGAAACAGTAGTGACCACCGCTGTCTCCGCCTTGGGTTTTTCTTCCGATGTATTTTTGCGCTTCTGAGGTTGTTGCTTTTGTTGTTTTGCCAACTGAGGCACAGCCAAGACATTGAGTAATCCCTCTACATCGTCGTCAGCATCTGCATACTCTATCATCTCTCCCAGATCAGTGCCCTTATCACACTTCAAGTGGTGACGCAATAGACCAATTGGGAGTCCTGCGATGAAGGCTTCAATCGCGGTTTGATCGTTTACTCCTTCACAGGAGTTTTTGGTGTCGATCCATCGTCCGAGGTAATCTCGGTAAGTTTCTCCGGCTTTCTAGGTGCAACGCTGTAGGTCTCCAACCATACAGGGCCTCCGATATGTGCCTTCGAAATTCCGAAAGAACGCACTTTGCATGTCATACCAGTTGTGGATGGTGTTCTCCAGAAGTTTGTTGAGCCATGATCGCACCATCTTCCGCAACATAAGTGGGAGATATCGGGTTGCGACCAGGCTGTTTCCGCCTTTAGCGATGCAGCAAGCTTGGAAAAAATCCTGTAGCCAGGTATCTGGCCGAGCAATGCCATCGTAGGCTTGGATGTGCCTTGAGATAGCAAATCCTTCCGGGAATTTTTTAGCTCTGACGCGTGGTCCAAAACACTTTGGGCCCACGTAGAAATTGTCGTTTTCGTAGCGCCACGCCTCTATATTGGAGTTGATCCTATGCGTTGCGTCGTTTGGGGATAGAGATCGTCCCGAATGTCGGCTGTGGCTGCGGTGCCTTGGAGCCGGACTTCGGCTTCTGCCACCACCTCCTCCGCCATGTTGTCCTTGCCCTCCTTGGGGGCCGTTGTGATAACTGCCTGGTGGAGGGGGTGGGGCAGCTGAATTATTTCCGGCGGATCGCCGGCCTCTGTCCGGAGCGTCATTATTCCAGTTCCGGGGAGGTTCTTGACTACGACGCGCCCCCTGTCGGCTTGTCCCAGCATGGTTTCTGTCATTCCTTCGTCTGTCGTTCCCACCATGGTGAGGCTCAGCTAGACAGTTTTCATGTCTAGGAGGTGGCATTCTCTGACGATCCTCCTCCTGACGTTTCTCTTTATCTTCTCCCCTTCGATCATTAACTCTCGTCGGGGAGGATTCCTCAGATTCAGTGCAGTGATGGCGTCTTTCTCGGCCGCTGGAGCGACATTGCTCCAGTTATGCGTACTTCTGGGATGCTGTCCTGATGATCCGGTTCTTGAATAATTGTCTTCCCTGCATTTGGGGTGATGATATTGCGCCAGAGCGTAATGGGATCTTATGTCAGCCCATGCCGGATCTATGCAACTTTGGTCAGAATCCGAGACCAGTTTTTGACTTCCGGACATGACGACCTTTTGCTGCTCCAGTCCCTTGTTGAGTAGCTTAATACCCAAACGGATTTCCTCTGGTCCTGGATTAGCCGATAAAATTTCTCGGGCTGCCACGGTATTCTGTACTGGGGTTGGGTATACCCAATCTCCGTTGCTGTCTTTCCGTGGCTTCCCCATCTCATCCCCAAAAAGGACGGCACAGACACGTGGGAATTGGTCATCATTGGTGTGACGCTTCCGTGTCTTTTGATGCAACCGAGACATGTAGTCCTTAGTTGACATGCGTTTCTTCTCCACCTCGATGTTTTTGGCTTCATCGAGGAGTTGTTGACCATGCGCTTCTAGGGCTTGGGCCCTTTCGTCCAGCTCATCTGCAGTAAGTTTTGCAGCTGTAGGGATAGGTGTGGTTAATGTGGCATCGATGAGTTTACACGCACCTTTAGTGATCACGTGTCCATCCACCGATGCTTCTTTTTTCGGCTCTTCTGGGATAAGTGCTCCATCCGAGTCTTCCTCGTATTCCTCGGCGATCACCTCCTCTGTGAGAGGATCTTTTGCCGGGGTCTTGTTCTTCTTATTCTTCTTCTTTGCCTTGTTGGGAGCGTCGGTAGCAAAGACGACTTTGGGTCCGTTTCCCAGAGTCAAGCTTTGATCGGTACTTTCGGACATCTGGACTTCAGGATTATCTCTGACGTCCATGTCATCCTGCGCTTTGGGAGAGTGTTCCCCGGATCCTTCATCCATGGCTTCTCCCTCTTCTGCATCTTTGGAGTTATACTCCTCTTCATATTCCGCGGAGAACTTTCGGAAATCTGCCGATGTCATAGACTCATCTGAGGATGCAGGTACGTCGGAGTTTGTTCCAATTGCCTCCAGCACAGAGTCGGTGTTTCTTCCAGCATCGGCAGAGCCGGATCTGGATCCTACATATCTGACAAAGTGCGACGCGTGCTTCCTGAGGTACCTGCAGCTTTCACGATCAGCCATGTCAAAACTTTTGATGGTTTCGAGGATTGCATATGCGCTTTCCTCTTGAAGTATCATACGTCTTAGTGTGTACCTTAGGAAAGGCCTGTCTATCCCGGCGTCGTCAGAGCCAGAATCAGTGTCGTTGATATGCTCCTCCTAGATTTCGACTTCCATGGGTGGGTCGATCTGGGATCCGGCTTCTCCAGGGAGATCCACTCCAGATTCGACTTGGACCGCTATCTCCGCAATTGGTGCAGGCTGGGTGGGATTAGGGTTTTTTGAGATCCGGAACTCTGCCGCCTCCGCGGACAAAGGGGACCCAGAAAATTCTTCTGCCTCTATCATCACCGCTGGGGTGGGTTGGGCAGGTTCAGCGAAACCGATGTAAACATCGATCTCACAAAAAGACGTGATGGTGTAGGCAGTCACGGGATCCTTAGCCGGAATCCAAATCTCGTCGCGAACGATGAGAGGGACGTCGCTGGCGTAGAGGATGCGACCGACGACGATAGTCTAGCTGATTCGGATTTTTGCAGATTCCTCTTAGAACGCATATCCGAAGCTCACTGGCCCCACGGTGGGCGCCAACTGTCGTCGGATTGAGGACAAGTACGCCATGAGGGGGTCCTCGAGGCGTGCGGAAGAGATGGGTGTGAGACGTACGGTATTTTGGGACGGTGAGCACACAAGTTTACCCAGGTTCGAATCCGCCGGCTTTGGAGGAATCCTACTCTTGCTAGCAATCCCGTAATATGATAGAGACGGAATATGGGTTACCAGGGTATCGCCTGTGCGAGTTGAGGGTCTAAAGTATTGGGTTGTGCCCTAAAGGCTCTCCCTAGGATGGCTTATATAGATATCCGGCCTAGGGTTTACAGGAGAGATCAATCCGGCTACGACTAAGAGTTGGTTACAGAGTACATCTTGAACTACAAGTAACATTATGGGCCTAAGTCGGTAAGTCTTCTAGGCCTTCCCGTAGCCGGATTTGACTCCGTCTTCTCTCCCTGACTGGGCCGCCCATGAAACAAAGCTCTAACCGGAAGTGGGCCACCCTGGTCAGTGAGGAACTGTGAGGATACTCGGAAAGTATATCCCCAACACCTTCGCTGGCCTTTGCTTCACTGAGGTGTTTGCTTGTGCAGCTTGGAATATCTGGAGAATGCACAATGACCTCATATTCAAGAATGTCCCAACCTCTTTGGAAAGGTGGAAGGTAGGCTTCCAAAGTGATCTATCTCTACACAGATATAAAGATAAGCCTGGTTTTGTTCAACCCTTGGTTGAATGGATAGTCTCCTCTTTTGTCACTTGAGTGTAATGTTTCTTAGACACTTCTACTCCCCTGAACTTTTTCTGCCTTGTAACCCCCTTTATCTTTGATTATATATAAAATTACACCGTAGGGGTTTTCCCCTACAGTAAAGGTGTCAAAAAAAGGCAGAAGGAGTTGGACAACGCCCATGCCTACGCCAACCACAACCATGCCATTGAAGTCAAGAAGGACTAGACCCTCGCCATCCTCGCCAAGGAGCGCCAGTCACTTCGTCGTCAGCGTGACAAGAAGGATTGCATCATCAATCGTCTTCACAAGAAGGTGGCCACTCTCGAGAAGACCATCCGTGAATAGGAGATCCAGCTTGAAGCGAAGGAAGAGCAAGGTGAAGATATCCAGGGAGATCTTTATTCTTACCTCAGTGATGATAATGACTACCTGGAGGATGATGCCATGGAGGTCCACACTGACGATGATGATTCCGCCTTCATTGATGATGATTAGATAATGACTACCTGGAGGATGATGCCATGGAGGTCGTTTGATGTGTATTGTGACGCATCCAAGATTGGTCTCAGATGTGTGTTGATGCAAGAAGACAAAGTTATCGCGTATCTGTCTCGACAACTGAAGCAGCTTGAGCTAGCAGCCGTGGTTCTAGCATTGAAGACATGGCGTCATTATCTGATGGGTAATCGCTGTGAGATTTACTGAGATCACAAGAGCTTAAAATATATCTTCAATCAGAAGGAGCTGAATATGAGACAAAGGAGATGGATAGAGTTAATCAAGGACTATGACCTTGACATTCACTATCACCCCGGCAAAGCCAATGTGGTAGTGGATGCTCTTAGATGATTGCCATGTAGGCTAAACACCATGATCAAGGAGAAGCAACCAAGTTTGTATGAAGAGTTGGAGCAGTTCAGGAGTGAATTAGTTAGCAAAGGATTCTTAGCTAGCATTGAACTTCGACCCACTTTGATTAGCCAAATCAAGGAAGCCAAGAAGGGGAATGAAAGTATCAATAGAACCAAACGTCGTATTGGTACAGGAAAAGTACCTGGATTCACTGAAGATGAAGAAGGTGTACTGTGGTACAAAGGACGTATCTGTGTGCTAGCAGATTCAGAGCTGAAGGAAGTTATCATGAAGGAAGCTCATGATACTATTTATTCTATCCACCCCGGAGGAACAAAGATGTATCACGATTTGAAAAGGCAATTTTGGTGGCACAAGATGAAGAGAGAAATCGGAAGCTACATCGCCAAATGTGACATCTGTCAAAGAGTCAAAGCAGAGCATCAGAGACCTGCAGGATTGTTACAACCACTACAGATTCCGGAATGGAAATGGGATTCCCTCGAAATGGACTTTATCACCGGATTGCCTACTTCTAGTAGGGGAAATGACTCAATCTGGGTCATAGTTGATAGACTGTCCAAGGTAGCCCACTTTATACCTGATAAGACTACCTACCAGAGTGCGAAGCTAGCAGAGTTGTACATTGCCAGGATTGTTAGTCTGCATGGAACCCCCAAGACCATAGTATCAGATCGAGGAACCCTGTTTACCTCGAGGTTTTGGCAGAAAGTTCAGGAAGGATTAGGAACCTAGTTGAACTTCAGCACCGCATATCACCTGCAAACTGATGGACAGACTGAGAGAGTCAACTAGATCCTAGAGGATATGCTTAGAGCCTGTGTGTTGAAATACGGATCAAAATGGGAAGACTGCCTGCCTTTCGCAGAATTCTCATATAACAACGGTTATCAAGCTAGTTTGCAGATGGCACCCTTTGAATTCTTATACGGAAGAAAGTGTCGTACCCATTTGAATTGGTCGCAAGTAGGAGAGAGTCAGATCTTTGGACCCGACATTCTCCGAGAAGTAGAAGAGAGAGTTCACAAAGTCCGTGAGCACCTCAAGACCGCCCAATCTAGACAGAAGACTTATGCTGACAAGAGAAGGAGAGACCTGACTTTCAATGTAGGAGATTTTGTGTATCTCAAAGTTTCGCCATTGAAAGGAACTCAACGCTTTAGTCTGAAAGGAAAGTTAGCCCCCAGATATATCGGGCCCTTCAAGATTGTGAACCGTCGAGGAGAAGTATCGTATCAACTGGAACTTCCTGAAGAGATGTCAGCCATCCACAATGTATTCCATATTTCGTTACTTCGCAAATGTTTGGAAGTGCCCGATAAGACCGAAGTTTTCAAGAACATCGATCACAGAGCTATGGAAATCAACAATGACTTGACCTATAGAGAAGTACCCATCCGTATCTTAGAAGAAGCATAAAGAACCACCAGGACCAGGAGCATCAAGTTTCTCAAGATTCAGTGGAGCAACCATACTAAGGGGGAAGCCACTTGGGAGCGAGAAGATTACATCCGGACAGAGTTCCTAGATCTCTTTAGTTCCTAGTTTTCTTGTAAATCTCGGGACGAGATTTTGTTTAACGGGGGAAGGTTTGTAACATCCCAAAACTTCAATCCAAGCTTATCAAGATCTAAATCATAAAAATTGGGGTTAACAAAAACTTTTTCAATTTAAAAATAAAGGCATTCATGTGTATGTGCATTTAAATTAAGAATTGATTTGAATTGCCATGGTTCTATGATCCATTGCTTGTAAAATGTTTCATAGGTGATTTAAACATCATCTACATCATTCCCAAACTTTTCCCAAAGAAAATCAAATAAAAAACAATTAAAAAGAAAGAATGGTCATTTTGACCATTTTAATCCACTACACTACTTTGAGTGTTCCTAGCACTCATTTCTTAACAGAAACAATTCATGATCTTTGCACCCCTTGCTAGTACACATAATGAGGTACCAAGGCCCACGTTTTGATCTACTAAAAACATTCTTTTGCTTATTTTAAATGGCATGTGAAAATTGAATTCAATGCATATGCATAGATCACCCCTATTTCAAAAACCATCTTTTTGAGCTCCACTTTCAAAACCCTTGCAACCAGAGACTACCTAGCACTAGTGTAGATCACCCAAAAATTTTGAACTCAAAATTCAAAAGTTTTTCTCTTTCGGCCATTCCATCAAACACCTTGTGGGCACAAATGTGGCCAAATTCAAAATACTGTTTTGAGTAGTGATCTTGGTCACCATTTGGGCCTAACCCTGTCCCCTTGTTCCCCCAGTGCAAACCCTACCCTTTGCTAGCCCGGCCAAACCCTGTGCACACGACCAAATGGTCATGGCCATTAAGGCCGAGCACCTTGAGCACCCCCACCGGCGACATCGCACCACAACAGCCGCCAGCCTCTCTCGCCATGTCCACACGCTCGCATGTGGTCCAACGCCACCGTCCAACCAGCCCCATCCCAGAGACAAAGAGCAGAACGGCTAGGAACCGCCGCGCCCGGAGCTGGTCGACCATGCCGACGCCGCCCGCAAAGCACGCCCTGTCCCCGCGTGCACAGACCACCCCTCGACCGCAGCCCACGCCTATCACTCTGCCATGACCTAGGGAAAACCCCAGACACCCCCTGGCCGCCCAATGCACCCTAGCCACCGCTCGCCGTCGGACCCGCCGCCTCTGCCGCCCAGAGCGCGTGACGCGCCCGACTAGCACAGAGCTCACCCTGCCACGCATTTAAGCCTCAGCGCACCGCCAGGAGACAGGCCACCGTCCCCTACCTCACGCCACGCCGCTATCCCCCTGTGCCGGCCTCGCCGGAGTCGCCTGCCCACACCACTCGGTCTCACCGTCAGGCCTATATAAGCCGGCCTCCCCAACACCATTTCTCCACACTCCCACACTTCCCACCTCTCACTGAACCTCACCCACCTCTCGCCGACGTCGCTCGAGCTCTGCCTCGCCGGAATTGGAGCCGGAGCCGCCGCAACAGGAGGAGAAGGGCGCCTGCGATTTAGGGCACCCCAAGCTCTGCCGCAACCGCGCCTCGCCTCGCCATCATCTTCCAGTTAATTTGCCCGCCTCTCCGTCGTTGCTGGAGCCCTTGTACGTCTCTGGTAGACCCCCACCGAGCCGCTAGGGAAAACTCTCGTCGGCGACCTGTTGGTCGTCGACGACAACTCTCAACCGTAGATCCCACTTCTAATACTACGACCCACAACGCGCGCACCGTTTCGCGTGTTAAGTGCCGCTGACCACTGGGACCCCCTGTCAGCTGAGCCCCGTGCCGCAGAGCGCCATTGGGCCGACCCATGTTCTTTCCCGCGCTAGCCCAACCGCTCAAAATTGTATTTTTCTTTTTAAGTTGAATCTAGTTTCTGTCCACTAGTTTAAAATTTGATTTTGGGAGTTTTACAAATCCCAATTGCATGAAACCAATTTTGCATGAAAGGTATTGAAATGATCTATACAAGCCCGTTCGGTTTAATCCAATAAGAGTTATAGATCTCTCCTAATAAAAATAACAAAACAGAAGCTTTTGCAACTTGCAACATTTTTATAAAATCAACTAAGATAGGTTTGGAGTTGATTCCAACTCTCAAAAATCAAATTTCACCATACCTATCTGAAAACGTAATAATATTAAGGTTTACATGCAGTGACTTTGGACTAGTACCAAAATAATGCTATAGGCATTTCTAGTCACTTTAAATCATTAAATAATAAACTTAAACCAAAGTAATATTGATCCAACCTTTAATTCTTATTCCCATGTGTTAAGATATGTGGTGATGGCATGTGTCAATATTATCCCATATTTTAAGTGGTGAATATTAAATCTTAGTTAATTTTTGAATGAGTAGAAATTAATTTTCTAAATTTAAAAGGATGAAACTATTGAATTAAACTTGTGATTCTTGTGATAAGAATAGATCATAAAATGTGTGTCTTAGAATGCTATTTAGCCTAGTTAAGTATTGTTTGGTGATTGTGTACTCCGTATGTATTTATAGACGATAGTACTGACCAAGCTTTCAAGGAGGAGGAGTTCTACCAAGAAGAAGAAGAAGAAAACTTCAACCACTGCACTTCACAAGGCAAGCCACCATTACCAATGCAAGCTAACACTTGCAAGTTTAGTGCTTAGCAAGCTAGGATCAAACTAGAAGGTTTAGCAAAGATGCCTTAGGCATGCTTTGATCAGACCCCTTTGACCATTAGTACCCCAAGTCTTATTTACAGGTTTTACCTCCCTTAGTTTACAGAAAGTTCTTTACTTGTTTTGAAGGTAGCATAAAAAGTATAAAACTTGACCTATTTAGAAACCTTTATATGTCATTCTATGGCATGAGATTGAACCCATATTTTCCATCTTAGTGAACACTCTTAACTTAGTAGTTTAGAGTAGATCAAAAACTTTAGTCACTTTAGATGGGAACATTTGGTGAAAATGAATTATGAAAACCTTGGAATGATGAGTCATTCTATTGAGATGTTTTGACATGTGTTGAGAAACACAAATGGTTGATGATGATGAAAATGTTGAGGCATGATCCTTAACCCTTTTATAAAACTAATGGTTGGATTCGGATGCGATACCATTCCAAATTTACCGTACAACCACACTACCTGAATTGGGTAAGGCTTAGCTGGAAATTTATATGCAGTAGTATTGGTTCCCTCGCGGGAGAGGTTTGAGCTGAGGCTACCTCTCATGATGTCCACCTATGTAGTGCCCAAGATGACTGATGGTCATGGTTGGGAGGCCATGCTCATAGGAGAGGTGCTTATACTAGGGTGTGTAAAGGGAAGGTTATGTTTGATTATCTCATACTAAGTATGATGATTCAGGGTTATCCATGACAGATGTATCGAATGTTGTGGTGAAAGTGTACCACCTCTGCAGAGTGTCAAACTATTCGAATAGCCGCATCCGCGGTTATGGATAGTTGGAATGGCCATACTGTTTCGTTGTTAGATGTTTTCCAAATAACTTGAAATGAATGATGAATCTTGACTTCACCACAACAGGGTTGTGTTTATGACAATAGCTTCGCAACTTAAGTGATTCTAGAATTTTACTTTATCTTTCTTTGCTTTAGAACTCAGCTTAGGTTTCAAACTTAACTGTATAATTAAACTTAGATTTAGCACTTTAACTTAGAACTATAATACTTGTTAGTGGTAGTTTGCGAGTACTTAAAGAGTACTCATGGCTTTTTTCCCTGGCTATTATCATGGCCAGACTATGAAGGAGACTATCAAGATGATGGCTAGCAGGACGGCTATGATAACTAGGACTATCTGCCTTCATGAGCATTGCATGTGCCCCTGAAGATGGACCCCACCGCTACGCTTATCTTTTATTTCTGTTGCTTGTTGTATTAAGACTGGATCATGAGATCCTTATTTGTGTAAGACCTTATGTATGGTTTGTAATGGATGATGTACTATGATATCCAATCCGTTATGTCTCGCAAAAATGGTAATCCTGGGATTGCGAGGTATGGAATAACGGGCATCTGGGATTAAAAATCCGGGTGTTGACAAGTTGGTATCAGAGCCATCCTGACCATAGGAGACCCTAGTTAGAATGGACGTTCAAACAAAAACTTAGTTTCAAAACCAAAGTGAGTATTTAAGAAAAACTATCTGCTCTCTTACCCTTGTGAATTCTTTCTTTCTCAAATATTCGTGTTCCTCAAAATTCTTACACTACTACTTAAAAATTGACACACCTGATCACTTCACTAACTTCCTCATCCTTAATTCTTGTAGATGGAGACTCAGTTCAGCAAGTTTTACCAGTTGGGAAACGGAGGTCAGCTGATCTTCGAGAGGGATCTGGACTCACTGTCAGAGTTACTAGGACCCCCAGGAGGAGACCTACAGTGGCTAGTCACCGCAGATCTTAGAGGAAGCATTGAAGCACCAACTTCTGGGAGAATTCAGTTCTCCGTGAGAGAGAACAACTGGCTAGATGGATTAGCCAGGGCAATGCATGAAGCTCTCGCACGTGTATGTGCCCTCAGCGTCAACAAGATCCAAGGAACTCGTTTTTCCCACTATGCAAGACCTGACTTCATGGGAATACCAATGGAGATGCCAAGTCACCCAGAGTTGAGGCGTCAAGTGGAGAACCTTGACTTCCTGCTTCATGACAAACAGCAGGAACTGGACAATGCTAGAGAGTTAGCCAACCAAAACCGTGCCATTGCCGACCAGAAGGCCCAGACTTTCGCACTGCTCATCCAGGACCACCAGTCTCTTCGTCGCCAGCGTGCCAAGAAGGATCGCACCATTGCCTGTCTTCGCAAGAAGGTTGTCGACCTCGAGAAGACCGTCAGGGAGCAGGAAGCTCAACATGCCGCCAAGGAAGAAGAAGATGAGGGTGAAGACATCCAGGGAGACATGGACTCTTACCTCAGCAACGATGATGACTTTGTAGAGGAGGATGCCGTGGACTTCTACACTGATGATGAGGACTCCGACTTCATCGATGATGAGTAGAGGCACTAGAGCACTGTCGTAGCATGAGATGTATCAGTCTCATTGTATCATAGTTTGCAGAATGGTTCTTCAAACCATCTGTTTTCCCTTTGATTGTTGTGGTGTGTGTTGTATCGTGTGCTTGCTTGCATGAATGAAAATGGAGTTAGTTGAAAAACCTGAGTCTAACTCAAAGTTTTAGCTTTACAAACCCAAAACCATGAACCTTAGAATTTCCCTCTTACCCCTACATCCATCTCAATCTTCAGATGACTCATGGAAACCAAGGAGGGAGCAGCTCGTCACAAGACCCAATGGTGCAGATCTTGCAGAATCTCATCACCGACCGTGAAGCAAGCAGGGCAGAACGCCAAGCCAACTTAGCAACACTTCAACAAATCGCCCAGATGGCTCTCAACAACCAAGGGCATGGAAATCAGGATCACCAGGGATCCAAACTCAAAAACTTTCAGAATACCAATCCCCCAATCTTTAGCACTTCTGAAAACCCATTAGATGTTGATGACTGGTTACAAACCATGGAAAACAACCTCGAAGTTGCAGGAGTTGATGAAAATGAGAAAGTTCTCTTCGCCACCCACTATCTGGCAGGAGATGCAGGAGCTTGGTGGAAGAGCATCCGCAATATGAACCATGGGCAAGTTATGACATGGGAAGCATTCAAAGTCAAGTTCAGCCACACCCACGTGCCGCGGGGACTAGTCAACAGAATGAGAGATGAGTTCCGCGAATTGAAGCAAGTAAAAATAATTGTGGTGGAGTACCGTGACAGATTCCTGTCACTTGCCAGATATGCACCTGATGAGATAAATACGGAGGCCAAGAAGAAGGAGAGATTCTTGAATGGACTGCATGATGAGATGCAGACTGTCCTCGTCAACATCCGTTTTCAGGATCTCGAAGAGCTAGTCGACTCGGCCATTCAGATGGAAGGGAAGATTAACCAGGCAAAAAACAACCGCAAGTGTCGTATGATGCAGTAGTCTGGATCCAGTAGTCACCAGAAGTACCGTCACAACCCTTCACCCGGATATGCACTAAGGAATAACTAACCCCCAATGGCTCGCCGAAGCTACCCCAACCGTAGCGGAGGCAATGTGAAGTCCGGAGGAAACAATCACAACTCCGGTAATGCCAACAATTTCAACCCTGCACCTCCCAAGAACAACAACAACAACAACACTCCACCCAGAACTGGCAGCAATGTTGTGCCTGTCGCAGTCAAGGACAAGTCCCAGATCACTTGTTTCGAGTGTGGAGGGAAGGGTCACTATTCCAATGAGTGTCCCAAGAAGACTGCAGCCAATGCCAATGTGAATGCCCCAGCTCAGCAGAAGCGTCGTGTTCAACCAGGAAGAAGATTTGTCCCAGGGAACCCTCACAACCGCAATGGCCGCCTCTTCCACATGAACGTAGAAGAAGCCCAGGAAGCGCCATATGTAGTGCTAGGTATGTTTTCTATCAACTCAGTTTTAGCAAGAGTATTGTTTGATTCTGGAGCATCGCATTCATTTGTCACGGAAGAATTTGCATGCACTAGTAAGATTCTCCCAACCAACCTTAAGCATGTCATGATAGTTCAAATCCCCGGTTCAACAACCAAAGCTAGAAAAATTTGCAAAGCTGTACCTATCAGAATACATGGGATAGATTTTTATGCAAACCTAATTGTACTTGGAACCAAAGGATTGGAAGTAGTACTAGGTATGGACTGGATGTCAAGGCATAAAGGACTGATAGACGGTGCTAAGAAAGCCATCACCATGACCAGTAGTTCTGGAGTAACAGTAGAACATATCTCTGAAACCTTACCCTGTCAATTCAAGTGCAACAAGAGTGTCGCTCTGCCCACCATATACCAAGTCAGAGTAGTCTGTGAATACCCCGACGTATTCCCGGATGAATTGCCAGGTATGCCGCCAGATAGGGATATTGAGTTCATTATCAAACTAATCCCTGGAACCGGACCTAGAGCCTAGAGACCCTATAGCATGAACCCCTTAGCGTTAGTAGAGCTGAAGAAACAGTTAGATGCCATGTTAGAGAAAGGCTTGATTCAACCAAGCGCATCGCCATGGAGATCACCAGTGTTATTCGTCGACAAGAAAGATGGAGGCAACCGTATGTGCACTGATTACAGAAAGTTGAATGATGTCACCATCAAGAACAAGTACCCTTTGCCAAAGATAGAGGATCTATTTGATCAGTTGACTAGAGCCTAAGTATTCTCAAAGATTGATCTTAGGACTGGTTATCACCAACTTAAGATTCGTGCAACGGATATTCCGAAGACCGCCTTTACTACTCGCTATGGTTTATATGAGTATACGGTTATGTCTTTTGGATTAAGCAATGCCCCTGCTTATTTCATGAATCTCATGAATAAGATTTTTATGAATTTCCTAGATAAGTTTGTAGTTGTGTTCATCGATGACATTCTTATCTACTCCAAGTCAGAAGAAGAGCATGAGCAACATCTAAGAGTTATCCTAGAAACCTTGAGAGAGCATCAATTGTATTCCAAGTTCAGCAAGTGTGAGTTTTGGCTGAAAGAAGTAGGATTCCTAGGACATATTGTGTCTGCCGGAGGAGTTTCTGTTGATCCCGCCAAGATCAAAGATGTTGAAGAATGGGAAGCCCCAACCACTCAAACCCAAGTCCGTGCATTTCTCGGATTAGTGGGATATTACCGCAAATTTGTAGAAGGATTCTCAAGCATCGCTCGACCTATGACCCAATTGTTGAAAAAGGACAAGAAGTTTGAATGGACAGACAAATGTGAAGCCAGTTTTCAGGAGCTGAAGAAGAGATTGATATCAGCCCCAATATTGGTCATGCCAGACATCAAGACGCTGTTTGATGTGTATTGTGACGCATCCAAGATTGGTCTCGGATGTGTGTTGATGCAAGAAGGCAAAGTTATCGCGTATCTGTCTCGACAACTGAAGCAGCATGAGCAGAACTATCCGACCCATGATCTTGAGCTAGCAGCCGTGGTTCTAGCATTGAAGACATGGCGTCATTATCTGATGGGTAATCGCTGTGAGATTTACTCAGATCACAAGAGCTTAAAATATATCTTCACTCAGAAGGAGCTGAATATGAGACAAAGGAGATGGATAGAGTTAATCAAGGACTATGACCTTGACATTCACTATCACCCCGGCAAAGCAATGTGGTAGTGGATGCTCTTAGCAGATTGCCGTGTAGGCTAAACACCATGATCAAGGAGAAGCAACCAAGTTTGTATGAAGAGTTGGAGCAGTGCAGGACTGAATTAGTTAGCAAAGGATTCTTAGCTAGCATTGAACTTCGACCCACTTTGATTAGCCAAATCAAGGAAGCCTAGAAGGGGAATGAAAGTATTGACGGAATCAAACGTCGTATTGGTACAGGAAAAGTACCTGGATTCACTGAAGACGAAGAAGGTGTACTGCGGTACAAAGGACGTATCTGTGTGCCAGCAGATTCGGAGCGGAAGGAAGTTATCATGAAGGAAGCTCATGATACTCTTTATTCTATCCACCCTAGAGGAACAAAGATGTATCAGGATTTGAAAGAGCATTTTTGGTGGCACAAGATGAAGAGAGAAATCGGAAGCTACATCACCAAATGTGACATCTGTCAAAGAGTCAAAGCAAAGCATCAGAGACCTGCAGGATTGTTACAACCACTGTAGATTCCGGAATGGAAATGGGATTCCGTTGAAATGGACTTTATCACCGGTTTGCCTACTTCTAGTAGGGGAAATGACTCAATCTGGGTCACAGTTGATAGACTGTCCAAGGTAGCCCACTTTATACCTATCAAGACTACCTACTAGAGTGCGAAGCTAGGAGAGCTGTACATTGCCAGGATTGCTAGTCTACATGGAACCCCCAAGACCATAGTATCAGATCGAGGAACCTAGTTTACCTCGAGGTTTTGGCAGAAAGTTCAGGAAGGATTAGGAACCCAGTTGAACTTCAGCACCGCATATCACCCGCAAACTGATGGACATACTGAGAGAGTCAACTAGATCCTAGAGGATATGCTTAGAGCCTATGTGTTGGAATACGGATCAAAATGGGAAGACTGCCTGCCTTTCGCAGAATTCTCATATAACAACAGTTATCAAGCTAGTTTGTAGATGGCACCATTTGAATTCCTATACGGAATAAAGTGTCGTACCCCTTAGAATTGGTCGCAAGTAGGAGAGAGTATTATCTTTGGACCCGACATTCTCCGAGAAGCAGAAGAGAAAGTTCACAAAGTCCGTGAGCACCTCAAGACTGCTCAATCCAGACAGAAGAGTTATGCTGATAAGAGAAGGAGAGAACTGACTTTCAATGTAGGAGATTTTGTGTATCTCAAAGTTTCACCATTGAAAGGAACTCAACGCTTTAGTCTGAAAGGAAAGTTAGCCCCTAGATATATCGGGCCCTTCAAGATTCTGAACCGTCGAGGAGAAGTATCGTATCAACTAGAACTGCCTGAAGAGATGTCAGCTATCCACAGTGTGTTCCATATCTCGTTACTTCGCAAATGTTTGGAAGTGCCCGATAAGACCGAAGTTTTGAAGAACATCGATCATAGAGCTGTGGAAATCAACAATGACTTGACCTATAGAGAAGTACCCATCCGTATCTTAGAAGAAGCCTACAGAACCACCAGGACCAGGAGCATCAAGTTTCTCAAGATTCAGTGGAGCAACCATACCGAGGAGGAAGCCACTTGGGAGCGAGAAGATTACATCCGGACAGAGTTCCCAGATCTCTTTAGTTCCTAGTTTTCTTGTAAATCTCGGGACGAGATTTTTTTTAAGGGGGGAAGGTTTTTAACATCCCAAAACTTCAATCCAAGATTATCAAGATCTAAATCATAAAAATTGGGGTTAACAAAAACTTTTTCAATTTAAAAATAAAGGCATTCATGTGTATGTGCATTTAAATTAAGAATTGATTCGAATTGCCATGGTTCTGTGATCCATTGCTTGTAAAATGTTTCATAGGTGATTTAAACATCATCTACATCATTCCCAAACTTTTCCAAAAGAAAATCAAATAAAAAACAATTAAAAATGAAGAATGGTCATTTTGGCCATTTTAATCCACTACACTACTTTGAGTGTTCCTAGCACTCATTTCTTAACAGAAACAATTCATGATCTTTGCACCCCTTGCTAGTACACATAATGAGGTACCAAGGCCCACCTTTTGATCTACTAAAAACATTCTTTTGCTTATTTTAAATGGCATGTGAAAATTGAATTCAATGCATATGCATAGATCACCCCTATTTCAAAAACCATCTATTTGAGCTCCATTTTCAAAACCCTTGCAACTAGAGACTACCTCGCACTAGTGTAGATCACCCGAAAAATTTGAACTCAAAATTCAAAAGTTTTTCTCTTTCGGCCATTCCATCAAACACCTTGTGGGCATAAATCTGGCCAAATTCAAAATACTGTTTTGAGCAGTGATCTTGGTCACCATTTGGGCCTAACCCTGTCCCCTTGTTTCCCCAGTGCAAACCCTACCGTTTGCTAGCCCGGCCAAACCCTGTGCACACGACCAAATGGTCATGGCCATTAAGGCCGAGCACCTTGAGTACCCCCACCGGCGACATCGCGCCACACCAGCCGCCAGCCTCTCTCGCCATGTCTACACGCTCGCTTGTGGTCCACCGCCACCGTCCAACCAACCCCAGCCCAGAGACAAAGAGCAGAATGGCCAGGAACCGCCACGCCCTGAGCTGGTCGACCATGCCGACGCCGCCCGCAGAGCACGCCCTGTCCCCGTGTGCACAAACCACCCCTCGGCCGCAGCCCGTGCCTATTGCTCCGCCATGACCTAGGGAACACCCTAGACACCCCCGTTGGCCGCCCAACGCACCCCAGCCATCGCTCGCCGTCGGACCCGCCGCCTTTGCCGCCCAGAGCGCGTGACGCGCCCGACCAGCACAGAGCTCGCCCTACCGCGCATTTAAGCCTCAGTGCACCGCCAAGAGACAGGCCATCGTCCCCTACCTCGAGCCACGTCGCTAGCCCCCTGTGCCGCCCTCGCCGGAGTCGCCTGCCCACACCGCTCGGTCTCACAGTCGGGCCTATATAAGCCGGCTTCTCCAGGACCATTTCTCCACACTCCCACACTCCCCACCTCTCACTGAACCTCACCCACCTCTCGTCGACGCCGCTCGAGCTCTGCCTCGCCAGAATTGGAGCTGGATCCGCCGCAGCAGGAGGAGAAGGGCGTCTGCGATTTAGTGCACCCCAAGCTCCGCCGCAACCGCGCCTCGCCTCGCCGTCGTCTTCCAGTTCATTTTCCCGCCTCGCCATCGTTGCTGGAGCCCTGGTACTTCTTCGGTAGACCCCCACCGAGCCGCTAGGGCAAACTCTCGCCAGCGACCTGTTGGTCGTCGACGACGACTCTCAACCGTAGATCCCACTTCTAATCCTACGGCCCACAGTGCGCGTACCGTTTCGCATGTTAAGTGCCGCTGACCAGCGGAGCCCACCTGTCAGCTGAGCCCCGCACCGTGGAGTGCCACTGGGCCGGCCCATGTTCTTTCCCGCGCTAGCCCAACCGTTCAAAATTGGATTTTTCTTTTTAAGTTGAATCTAGTTTCTGTCCACTAGTTTAAAATTAGATTCTGGGAGTTTTACAAATCCAAATTGCATGAAACCAATTTTTCCTGAAAGGTATTGAAATGATCTATCCAAGCCTATTGGGTTTAATCCAATAAGAGTTATAGATCTCTCCTAGTAAAAATAACAAAACAGAAGGTTTTGCAACTTGCAACATTTTTATAAAATCAACTAAGATAGGTTTGGAGTTGATTCCAACTCTCAAAAATCACATTTCACCATACGTATCTGAAAATTAATAATATGAAGGTTTACATGCAGTGACTTTGGACTAGTACCAAAATAATGCTATATAGGCATTTCTAGTCACTTTAAATCATTAAATAATAAACTTTAACCAAAGTAATATTGATCCAACCTTTAATTCTTATTCCCATGTGTTAAGATATGTGGTGATGGCATGTTTCAATATGATCCCATATTTTAAGTGGTGAATATTAAATCTTAGTTAATTTTTCAATGAGTAGAAATTACTTTTCTAAATTTAAGAGGATGAAACTATTGAATTAAACTTGTGATTCTTGTGATAAGAATAGATCATAAAATGTGTGTCTTAGAATGCTATTTAGCCTAGTTAAGTATTGTTTGGTGATTGTGTACTCCGTATGTATTTATAGACGATAGTACTGACCAAGCTTTCAAGGAGGAGGAGTTCTACCAAGAAGAAGAAGAAGAAAACTTCAACCACTGCACTTCACAAGGCAAGCCACCATTACCAATGCAAGCTAACACTTGCAAGTTTAGTGCTTAGCAAGCTAGGATCAAACTAGAAGGTTTAGCAAAGATGCCTTAGGCATGCTTTGATCAGACCCCTTTGACCATTAGTACCCCAAGTCTTATTTACAGGTTTTACCTCCCTTGGTTTACACAAAGTTCTTTACTTGTTTTGAAGGTAGCATAAATAGTATAAAAATTCACCTATTTATAAACCTTTAGATGTCATTCTATGGCATGAGATTTAACCCGTCTTTTCCATCTTAGTGGACACTCTTAACTTTGTAGTTTAGAGTAGATCAAAAACTTGAGTCACTTTAGATGGGAACACTTGGTGAAAATGAATTATGAAAACCTTGGAATGATGAGTCATTTTATTGAGATGTTTTGACATGTGTTGAGAAACACAAATGGTTGATGATGATGAAAATGTTGAGGCATGATCCTTAACCCTTTTATAAAACTGATGGTTGAATTCGGATGCGATACCATTCCAAATTTACCGTACAACCACACTACCTGAATTGGATAAGGCCTAGCTGGAAATTTATATGCAGTGGTATTAGTTACCTCGTGGGAGAGGTTTGAGCTGAGGCTACCTCTCATGATGTCCACCTATGCAGTGCTTAAGATGACAGATGGTCATGGTTGGGAGGCCATGCTCATAGGAGAGGTTCTTATACTAGGGTGTGTAAAGGGAAGGTTATGTTTGATTATCTACATACTAAGTATGATGATTCAGGGTTATCCCTGATAGATGTATCGAATCTTGTGGTGAAAGTGTACCACCTCTGTAGAGTGTCAAACTATTCGGATAGCCGCATCCGTGGTTATGGACAGTTGGAATGGCCATACTATTTCGTTGTCAGATGTTTTCCAGATAACTTGAAATGAATGATGAATCTTGACTTGACCACAACAGGGTTGTGTTTATGACAATAGCTTCCCAACTTAAGTGATTCTAGAATTTTACTTTATCTTTCTTTGCTTCAGAACTCAGCTTAGGTTTCAAACTTAACTGTATAGTTAAACTTAGATTTAGCACTTTAACTTAGAACTATAATACTTGTTAGTGGTAGTTTGCGAGTACTTAAAGAGTACTCATGGCTTTTTTCCCTGGCTATTATCATGGCCAGACTATGAAGGAGACTATCAAGATGATGGCCAGCAGGACGGCTATGATAACTAGGACTATCTGCCTTCGTCAGCATTGCATGTGCCCCTAAAGATGGACCCCACCGCTACGCTTATCTTTTATTTCCGTTGCTTGTTTTATTAAGACTGGATCATGAGATCTTTATTTGTGTAAGACCTTATGTATGGTTTGTAATGGATGATGTACTATAATATCCAATCCGTTATGTCTCACAAAAATGGTACTCCTGGGATTGCGAGGTATGGCATAACGGGCATCTGGGATTAAAAATCCGGGTGTTGACACAGGGTGCTCACCAGAGGGCTCGGGGAAGGTCGGGGATAGTGCAGGATGATGCGGTCGATGACGGGGAGTAGATCGGTGGGCGGCACAACGGTGGAGGACCACTAGAAGCAGTTCGGGAAACGGCGGCCGAGGATGATCTCGTCGGTGCTCAACGGCGACGACGGAGGAGAGGGTCCTGGACAGAGATAAGAGCACGGTTAGGTAGAGGAGAGATAGGGGAACTCGTGGGCTGACATGCACAAGAAATGGAGCAGAGGGCAGAGAGTCTCGCTCAATTTTTTTGAGAAGGCCGAGGCTCTCCTCTTCTTCTTCCTCAGACAGCACAGAGCAAGGGAGAGGGTGTGGTGCTCGGGGAAGGTAAGTGGGGTGGAGAGGGGGCAACTGAGGGCAGAGGGCTGGCTGGGGAAGGGCTGCTGGCCTTTATACCAAGAGGGAGGAATATGTGGGGTAAATTACCATCTTGGACAAGGGGAAGGGTAATGCTAGCCAGGGATTGGTCCAGGGGGAGGTGGAGAGGGGTAGGATGGTAATTGGGTCGGGCTGGACCAGAGAGAGAGGTGGTGGCATCAGTGGTAAATAATGGGGGACAATCTTGTAAGAATTGGGGGTTATTTCTCCTTCTTTCTATTATGTTAAAAGCAATTGGTGATTTGTTGGGGTGGAGCTCGCAATGGTGGTCGACCAAGGATGTGTCTGAAGCTGAGGTTGGGCTTTGATCAAGCTTTGGTGAATTTTTGAAGTGGTTTAGACTAGTGTGTTGCTAGTTTGCCAAAATTGATCAAACTAGGATTTATTTGGGATTTTTTCAGAGGAGTTTTAGTCCACTTAATTCTAATTACTCAAAAAGGACAAAAGTGATTTCTAGATGATCATTTGATAAATTTGTATTGGACAAGGGGGTTATTTTGATGTGGACGGGTCCCAAGTGTGAATACACACTTAGGGGAAGATTTATTTGGACATAAAAGTATTTAAAACAATTATTATTCCAATTCAGCCATTTAAGAAAAATGGGGAAAACAAAATAATAAATCTTCTTAAAAATATTTATTTTTTAGAGGGAAATGTAGGGTAAGATATATGGAACTCGCTTGCGCAAAAATTTTGGGAAGTGTTTTGGTAAAAACCAAACTTTCCTTTGTGGAGGGAGTTTTGGAGATTTTGACTATTTAAGGGATTAAATAGTGTTGAGGCCATAATAATTATGGACAAGATTTGATAAATATTGAGGACTAATGTAGATGAGATAGACAAGGTGTAGCAAGTAGTTGCAACCTTGTGGAATGGAATTCCAACTTGAATTTGGTGGAATACCCTAGATTAGGGATCAGGGAGGTGTTAATTTCATACCACCAATGGAGGCTTGCATCTTGGATCTTAGAGCTCACCTTGGTGCAAGGGATAGATGGATAGGTAGACCAGGTCATATAGATGAACATGGCAGAAGGAGTTTGAATTAATATCATTCGAGGTGATCTAGAAATGATGGCAAACTTTGTTAAAATTAAGACTGCCATGCAGAAAGAGTCATGATGCCTTCTAAACCATGTGGGTTTAATCAGCACAAAGATCCATTTGGAGCAAGTGAAGTAGGTTTAGATAGACATCAATGAGTAGAACACAACCATGCAGATAGTTGGTCCATAGGGGTTTGGATGGTGGTGTGAGCTTCTAGCAAAGTTGGCATGATGACTAGTTTTGCAGGAAATGTTATTTTCTTGTGTGCAAAAAACCATCATGGACAAGCGGGTTGAGGGAGGATCTAATCCAGAGGAAAATGTGGTCCTTTGTAGTCCTTAGGCTGCTTAGCAACATGGTTCAAGTGCATTCCCAAAAATACACATGGTTTGAGAAGAAGAGGCATTAAAAAAGGTGATGCTGAAACTGTTTCTAGACTTAGCCAAATTTGGCAGTTTTGAGGATTTTGACTAGAGTATGAAAGGGAATGTTCTTGGAGGAGTTGCAAGGTATCAGAGCTTTAGAAAGTGGGTGATATGGAAGTGTAGAGTGAGTAGAAGAGATCCATGCTTTAAATGGGTCTTCATGGACTTGGGAACATCTAGAATGGAAATCCTCAGAATAGATCTGGTTGAGGGTTTTAGATAATCACCTAGTCGCTAGGGATCACAACAAGGTTTGCTTTCTTGCTTAGGGATTGATGATTGGAAAACATATAGGTCCTAGTGATGAGCTCCTAGAGTGGCTCATACTACTTACTAAGCAAACAAATCAAACAACTGATCAAAGCAACTCATCAGACAGTATATCAAGGCAACTCATCTTATACACTAGTCAACTATTACTAGGGTTCACCATCAAGCTCAGCTTGAGGTAAGGTTGGGCCATTAAGAGGAGGTTGAGTTTTGAATAAGATGAGGGATCTTGGTATCTCTACCAAGAGTAGAATTCAAATGCTTTGAGCAAAGTTTTGGGAAAACTATAGGTAAGATTAGTTGAGTGTTCTATCTTGAAAACATAAGGAGATTGTAGTATATATCTCTCCATAGTTTTGTCAATGGAAGCTACCAAAATAGTTTTGGTTACACATTCATCTTGGCTCCTACATTGAAATGCCAGAATGTTCGAGAATATGTAAAGTAAGCCAAGATAGTTTTGGTAAATAGCTTTTGTCAACTGAGGTTGAGGTATGGAGTATCCTAAGATACACATCATAAACACAAGTGCAATCAAACAGCAAGCAAGCACTGCACCAAAGCACAAGAAAAAGTTTTTATTCCCCCTGATTTTTGCAATCTAGACAACTAATCAGGGTTATTGAAATTGGGGTGTTACCATTATTATGGCTCCAAGTCTATTTAATTCCTTTAATAAACCAAAATCTCCAAAACCCCTTTCCCAATGGAAAGTTTGGTTTTTGTCAAAAAAAAATCCCCAACTTTGGGCTCATTTGAGGTCCATATATCATACCCCATCCTCTCACTTCAAAAATAAATATTTTTTAGGAGCTTTATTATTTCTTGTTTCCCGTTTTCCTATATGGCAGAAATAGAATAATAGTTGCTTTAAATAATTTTAAGCCACAATAAATATTGGGAAAATTCCCCTAATTGTGTATTCACATTTGGGACCATTTCACACCAAAAACCAACCTTTTCCAATGTAAAAATATCAAATGAGATTCTAGAAACTACATCTGCACTTATTGAATAAATAGTTTTAAGTGGACTTTAAATCCTTAGAAAAATATAAAACAAATCCTAGAGAGATACCTTGACCTCATGTACCTACCAGTACCATTTTGCCACCTTGCCACATGAACGTCCTCAAACTTCCTTCACAACCCTTGATTTGACCCATTTTTGCAAACTAATCAAATTCACTAATCAAACCACCTCCAACCATCATCAAAACTTGACCAGCATTTATCTCCAGCACCCTACACCCCCAATGGTCGTGCTGCACTGTAGCATCTCTTCTTTTGCCTTTAGTACTTGGAAGGAGAGGAGAAGATATTTTCATTAATGGGTATCTTGCCATATCTCACAAACAACAGCCACCCTCACCCTTCTCCACTTATCTGGCGTGTACCTGCACCCACTGTTGGTCCCTACCCCACCTGGTAGCTGCCCAGGGCTAGCCCTAAGCCCCCTCTCTCTCTTTTTCTTTCCTATGCACGAGGCTAGGGAGAGTGGTCTAATCACTCCCCCTGTACCTTGCAGCCTGGCAAAAGCCTCTCACACATCCCTCACTCCCTCTCCACGAGCTCCCACCGCCTCTCTCGACCAATCCACTGCTACCGCCCTTCCCCCATGTCCAAAATGGACTCGGTGCATCTAGACCGTCCCTCCATGGATATAAGATTTCAGTCCACCCCAGCACCTCCCTCTGCCCTCATTCCCCCCCTCTACTCTCCACTTACGTCCCCCAGCACCCTCTCTTCCTCCCCTGCTCTATACAGCCCAAGAGATGGAGGAGAAGGAAGCCCTCGGCCTCGAGCAAGAATCAAGGGTAGCCTCTCCTACCTTGCTCCCCTGGCCCTGCATGTCACTCTCTCGAACTCCCCTTTCCCTCACGATCCTAACCTTGGCCTTCTTTTCAACATGCAGCAACCCCTGAAGCTTCTCCAGCGAGCTCCCGAAGCCGCGTCGTGGCTATTCTCGCGCGAGCCACTTCCTGGAAGCAAAAGGCGCTGTGTCGCCCATCCCTGGAGTCGCTGTCGTCACCCGCGTCTCCACGTCGCCTCCACGGCCATCGGAGAGCCCCCGGTGAGCCTCTCCCATGCCGCCCCCGTCGCTCTAGGGTTTCGTCACCCCCGATATTCCTTCTCTAGGAACAATGACGCAGGGCCATCCGTGCCCACTTAATCGGACGGTCGGGGTTCGCTGATACCCTTCGGCCTCCCAGAGTTACTAACCGGTAGGACCGGCTCGTCAGGGATTTAAATCGCTCTCGCGCGTGGATCCGACGCCAACGGGCCGGCTGTTGCACTACGCGGCCCATAATCCCCTGGAACCGGCCTAGTAAGCCCCCTACCTCCCTCTCTTTTCCTTATTTTGTCGAGATCCATAATTCGACCATCAGTTTAAATCATTTTGAAAATGGAAACCAGGTCCAATTGCCTAGATCTAAATTTCCTAGGGTTACTGAATGTTTACTCTAACATGCAGTACTTTTGGCTTCCTCAATTATTGCCCATATTAATTATAATAAATCTTCTACTAAAATGTATCTTATTTTACTATAAAAATACCCATGTGAGTTTCACAACTCCAAATGGGGTAAACCCAAGTACCCAAGTAGGTATTGCCTGTACATACCTCATGACCTTGGCCTCCCTCCAAGTGGAACCATTAAACTCCTGTAACAAAAACATACCTATTATGCCTTTAGAAAATTCCTGAGGTCAAACTAACATGGGTATTAACCTAAATCAACCTCCCATTGGTGTGGTACACTAAATATAACCAAATTCCACGAGATCAAGAATTATTAAGCTTCTGAGTAAGTTTAATGAATTAAAACCTTCTGCTTATGGTAGTTTCACTAGATAAATCATCACAGTAAGTCCACAACTCCAAAATGGCTAATTCCAATTTCTAAAGAAAGGTAATTCCAATAACTACCATGTAAAATTAGAATCACAATGAAACCTTCTGTAAAAAAAATCTGGTGTAAAAGACAAATACCTTATAGATCTTACTTTGATGATTTATTAAGGGAATTTTGTTAAATATTTTGACATGATTCGAACTCTATATTGATCAGAACATAAAAACCTACTGAACCACCCAAGGAAATAATTTTTGGAGCTCCAGAACTTTTCTGGTGAATTATTTCCTAAAACTAGAGCCTTTATCACTACGAAATTCATAAGAAATTAAAGAAAAGAGATAAAATAGTTAAACCACTTTTGTTGGCCTTATTTTTTCGATATCTACCTGATGGTACCATCTTTGCATGTTGATATCATACAAACCCAAGCCCGGTTCTAAATCTCCTTAACAGGTGGTATTTGGACAAATGCATCATCAAACAAAGACCACAAGGGCAATTAAAGTAATTCCAATTACAACCCACTCAATCTATCAAAACCTACTAATTTGAGTAATGTGTGGTATGTTTTTTTGCTGTATTGTAATGATGCTTGTATTCCTTGTGTTGATTGTGGTTTGGGTTGGTTGCATGTGCTGTCTGGACGATGATAGTTGCGATGAAATCGGAGAGCAGAAGAAGTGGTTATTTATTATTGGTATTATGGTATTCTAAGATGAAGCCCCGGGACATATTGCCATATCGCTGATCATCAGGAAAGCCACCCTCTTGCTCATAAGCCTTGTCCTACTATTTTACTTATGCATGTTTTATCTACTATTTATTAAAACTGCACTGTTTTACTATATGGTGGTGTATATATGGTAGTGGTTTGGCTCTTCCGAACTATTAAACTTTACTTTTAAGTGCAAACCCCTTAATGACACCTATTGTCCCCAGTAGAATAGATGGTGTATAACACCATAACCCTTTGGCGACCATGTTTTAGCTGAAGCAAAGCTATAGGATAGGAAGACCCCAGAAAAGTTTTACCAAATGTTTTATGATAAAACATTGGTGAGGTGGGACCTACCAAGAGATGTTGATAAAGAAAAAGGTTTTGTTTCACAAAATAATGAAGGAAAGCTGGAGGAAAAAGGTTTACGAAAATGCACCCGGTTCTTTGAAGTTTAGCTATAACAACTTAACTTGTGCAACCACATTACTCTGGAATGGGACAGGGCTGGATTTGATGTTTGTCTATTCTGGTATAAGCTGCCTCGCAACTACTATAGGGGATCGCGATCCCCGGAGGCTGGGCCTTCTCCCTTAAAGGTCCATGTGGGACATCGACCTGGAGAAGGAACAAACTGTCAGTGGGAGCCATGCGTTACTACGAGCCCCTCATTGAAAGCGCCCACTATGTAAAGTGTAAAATGTGCTCCGGATGGTCCTCGGTACCCGACGTCCCGGTTTTGAGGGGAATAACACTCATAGGGTAGGCACTTATAATGGAGTGGGCATCTAGAGATTCTTTATCGGTTACTCGACCCACGATCGGTGTAGATCAGGATAGTGTACCCGGATGGTGTGGGTAAAGTGTGCAACCTCTGCAGAGCATAAATCTATTCAAATAGCCATGTCCACGGTTATGGACGGGTTGTACAAACTTCTATAGAGCGGTGCTGGTTTTGTTTTCAAAAAGGATTTTGGAACAGAAATTGCTTTGGAAATGTTTTGACCATGGGATGGTCGTAAAGGAGAAAGGTTTTGACCATGGGATAGTCGGAAGGAGGAGAAAGGAGTTTGGTCATGGGACGAACTAAAGAAGGGAACAAATGGGTACCCCAAGCATAGTGTTTACAGAACTTTTCAAAACGTTTGCAAAATTGTTTACAAAAGTTTTCATAAAAGATATGTAGATGCTATATCTACAAGAGAAACTATTTAAGAAAAGAACCTCTCTTGAAGCCCTCCTACTACCACAGCCATATTGCATATCC
Source organism: Avena eriantha (assembly GCA_910589775.1). Lineage (NCBI taxonomy): Eukaryota > Viridiplantae > Streptophyta > Magnoliopsida > Poales > Poaceae > Avena > Avena eriantha. Next base: position 481,986,150 of record OU342743.1, on the reverse strand, counting down.
TCTTGTTATTATTATTTTCTTGAGGTGATTTGCAAGTACATTCAAAGTACTCACTAGCTTTGTCCCTGGTTATTAACTTGGTCAGATATCAAGAAGAGGATGAAGTTGACGTCTAAGCGAGCTAAGACATTCTCCCAGTCAGTTTCCTGTAGGTTAAGGGATGGCTCGGGCTCTACGGTTAATGAAGTTCCGGTGATGACTGGTCGATGTAGCCATAATTGCAAATAAGGTATTATAGGTATTCTTTATGTATTGGATGTTTACTTTGATACTTGTCTGTTATGTTTCACGACTAACTGATCACGGGATCATGGATGTATGCATAACAGGGATTCTCGAAGGATTAATCCTAGGGCCCCACAGAAACCCCCATATAGGCAGATATACCTCTGATAGCCCCTCACGGATAGTCTAGACACCAATATCGTCGGGAACTAGGGGTCCCACCCATCTGCTAGATTCTCCACGAGAAATATACAGCCTCACGATAAGGTCATCCGTCCATGCGAAAGAATGAGATCTAGCTAACTTCTCCATCCCATTCCAAATCTCATGGTTAACACGTAATATACGGTGCTAGAATCACTGGCGACATTGGTTGATTAAGTCCTAAATATTATATTCCTTTACCAATGGAATTGTATCAATTGATTATTACCATTTGTAACTAATCCATAATCATATTATTGTAAAAATAGTATTTTCTGACCTTTTTGAAATGTAGGTAATGACAACATTTGAGTTACAAGCATTTGATAGAAAATAATAAAAGGACATGAGCAAGTGTGAACTTTCCTTTTGTGATTGCAAGATTATGCAATCACGGTCTTCAAGACAATAGAAGATCCAACTTCCGTAAACAGAATCATTGGTCCAGTAAGGACAAATGTTCAAAGAAGCAAGATGAAGTTGTGCACAAGTAATGTAATGCAGTTTGATAAACGTGAATCCCCGGACTGGTCGTATCTGATCTAGGGTTTGAAGCCTGTGTTGAGTTCTTTGGAATGTGTTGCACATTTAAACCAATTTCACACTTGTGCTTCTTATTAAGGCTTGTGAGAGTGTGTGTGAAACAATATGTAAATACAAAAAGTAACATGCAATACAAAACTACTCAAATGTGGAATGGCACATAAGAACTGCTTGAATGGGATTAGTAGTTTATTAGAGTTTCATAGATTTATTTTAAGGATTACATTTAATATTTCTTAAAAGAATAACCTTTGAGGAAAATATTACTTTACAAAGTAAAAGCATTTAATCTTAAAGTCAAAACTCTTAGGGTTCCTTTCTAATTATAGTTACTAAAAAGGAAACCATCACTAGATCATAACACTTGTAGTGGAGACTTATATGTATTGAATACAACATGACATTATATGTTGCTTTATTTCATAATGCTTCGTAAAGGTGAAATTATTGTCCTTGTTGGAGTAGTGTTTTCTTAATACTATAAGTGAATAGTATAACTTACTTATTTTTAGAAGTAATGCTTATATTTTATAAACATGGGATAAAGCATTACTTTAATTCATTAAAACTTTGTTTAGATTTTTAAGTGAATTCAAGAACTAGATAAATATTACCTAGATGATTTTATAAATAAATAAAATCCTCCTAGCAAACCATGCACTATTTTTAATGATTTAATACTTGATGAAATCTTTTTAGGAAAGAAATATGATCACTTTGGATGACAACTTTAGGAACTACACTTTAAAATGGTTGGAACCATATTGGGTTTCATAAAAACATTATTTGAGCTTGTTCTTATACTTTTAGACTTTAATTAAATAATGATAAAGGAAATAGTAAAGATTTATATATTTTTAATTAGTTAAAATAAAATAAAAGGATTTAAATAAGATTTATTAGAGCTTTACCTTTTATTTTACTTAAATGATGAAATATGATATTAAGTATATTTTTTATTTTTGTGATCATTTTGGTATATTATAATTTTTTTATGATTTATAAATAATAAGATGTGATTTTTATAAGATTTATCACTTTATAAATACTTAATAAATAATAATATTTAGTTAAGGGTCACAGAAATGTATAGGATAAGTTTATAAATGTTTATTTTGTTTTTTAAGAATTGTGGTATATAATATTTATTTTTAAGACTTTTCAAATAATAAAATATATTTATTTAAAATATATACTTAATAGGTTATTTACTAATTAATAATAGTTACTTTATTTATGTGGGGAAATAAAGTATAATAATAATAGGTTTAAATTATAGAGTTTATTTTTCTGAATTATAAAACAAAAGATATTGATTTAACAAGATTTTATCATTTTCTTAAATTCTTGGAAATCATTTATATTTGAATTTATATTGATTTACTTATTTACTAATAGGGGATACCTTTATACCTAGGCTACCTCTACCCACAACCGCTGACAGATGGGCCCGGAGCCACCTCGACTTCCACATGCGCGTGGACTAAGTCAAAATCGGCTGACTGGGCGAGGATGACGCGGGTCTATCGTCACCATGACGTCAGCCCGACCACCACCACCAGGGAATGGTCACCGGCAGTGATGTGGGGCACCCTCGTGGCTGAGGTTTGGAGCGTTGGACTTCTCCCAGATGATCAACACGCGAGGGTGCTCCTCCTAGACCACTCCTTGGACCTCAAGGTGGTCTATATCAACGGCTAGGTGAAGCTCACCGGTGGCTGCTTTGTTGAGTTTGATCAGGATTGAGGGTGAGAGAGAGGAATGGAGAGGATGAGGATCGACCAGGAGCTCGAGGTGGTCGCATGCGGCTATATTATACGGCTCAGTAGGCTCGGACACCTTGGCACAACGGCAAGGACCGACGAGATGCGGCGGCTGTGATGTTCTCGATTCGGACATGAATCTTGACACAATCTTGCCAGTGGACATGGAGAGGATAGGAACGTCGACGTGGTGGTCAACTGTGGTTGTGGTCAAGGAAAATGGCGTCTCGGGATGTGGCATCGTCGACGTGGTGGCGGTCGTGCACGGAGAGGAAGACGACATCGTCTCTCCCGTGTGGGCCCCGCTCGTCAACGAGAGATCGAAACGGTAAGTAGGCTTGGGACGGTATTGGGCTATGGCAAAGAAAGCGTGACGTTGCGGAGTTTGCACGCGAGCGATGGATACTGCCGGAGGTTCTGGGCTGTGGGCCGAATTCATCTGCTTCAGATTTTAGTTCCCTTTTTATTCTTTTCTGTTTTGATAAAACCATTTCCAAATATGAATTTTCCTAAGGATTTAAATATCTAGAGTTTTCATGGAACACATTAAAAATGCTACAAGAATCTTGGGGACTAAGTGGTTCTTATACTCTTCATGGTTTTTCATAAATTTAAACCATTAAGAAACTATTTTATTGATGGCAACATTTATTCCTTAGGGTTTAGTATTTTGTTTATTATCCAAACGCCTTACAAAAATGATTATGTTTTCACTATGATACTTATGGGCTTAAATAAATTAATATATAAAATTGTTAATGACATCCATACGACCTTATCATACTTATGAGCTTAAAGAAATTAATATATAAAGTGGTTTAAATTTAAGGTTCTTTAAAGTTTGGAATTTCTTTTATTCCAAAACCATTACAATTTGTTCATAACCATTCTACTTATTTCTAAAGTAGGCCTGGATCACTTCTTGAACTAGTTGTTCATCACTTTCTTAAGTGTGGTTAATGTGTTGATACAAGTTTAATATATAATGGGGAAGATCCATGATCATGCATGTGGCACAAGTGATCTCAATGTGCAACAACATCTATTTAGGGTTTCTTTCTAATACCACACTTACTATGGACCCTAGAGGATACACTACCCTCAAGTTTATTAATGAATGTTGCTAGGGATCAAGGTTTAAGGGTTGATCCAGAATTTATAATCCTGAATGATATCTCAACTTAGAGTGAGCTATAAAGATTACTTCTTAATGTGGTCTTAATGGTTCATGGGTCTAGGATTCTATTAAGGTTTAAGACAATAAGGTGGACAAGGCTTCCATCCATAAACACTCATCTAGTTCTCTAATTATCTCTTGGATGCTTTATTTGTCCAAGAGGTATTGTTCAATAGTTACCTACGAATTGGAAATGGTTCGACTATCAATTTGGTTTTTAAGGTTTTGAACAAAGAGGTAGACATGGGTATGCCATGGCTTGATATACTATTGGTTAAAGGTTTCTCAAGCAATCCTACCTTAATACCTCATTAAGCTTATCTTTAGATAAGAATTTTTCTTAAATATACTCTATAAATCTCTCTATTTTCACCTTACATCTACTTCCAGGGCTTGCAAGATTACAATTCTCTCTATATCACATATGATATCAATCCTCTGGAATAGGTATGGTACTACTCTCCATAATACAAGTTGTCCTTGTATTAACTTGTTAAACTATTATGCCTCCAACTACTACATACAACTCATATTATATACTTCATCAAACTCTAGCTTGACTTCTAATGATCAAGCTAGATGATTCAACTTACTATGGTTTTACCTAATTTGGTATACTCACAACTCTTCTTTACCAGCTGGTCATCTATTCTCAATGACTTGAGAATAAGTACCACCAACCTTTGATCAAGCAAAGCTTAGGTTTATAATTGTCTTATCAAGATCTATCATCAACAAGTAGTAGACTTGTACTAGTCTCTCTATAAGCTTACCTTGTTAAGGAAGCTTACTTTAAGTTTATACCCACTTGGCTTAAAATATTATTATTTGATACTCTAATACTACTAACTTTCTCATAGCTCCATGATGTCTACGCACTTCTATTCTTGTAGACAGTTGTTAGGCCTCCAAGCGTAGAGGTTTTTAGAACAGCAACAAGTTTTCCCTTAAACGGATCACCCAAGGTTTATCGAACTCAGGGAGGAAGTGCTCAAAGGTATCCCCTCTCAAGCAACCCTACAATCAAGATACAAGAAGTCTCTTGTGTCCCCAACATACCCAATACACTTGTCAGGTGTATAGGTGCAGTAGTTCGGCGAAGAGATAGTAAAATACAAGTGGTATGGATATAAGACAACAGTGCTAGAAAATAGCTTGATGGCGTGGAAGAGACTAAAGGCAAACTCAAATAAAGATGGAAACAAGCAAACATGTAACAGATCTAGTTGAAAACGGTGTTTCAATGTTTAGAAACAAGGCCTAGGGATCAAACTTTCACTAGTAAACACTCTCATATAAATATCTTCTCTTTATGATACTACTCTTAACTACTCTCCGGTTGGACACTCTAATCCATGGTAGGGCTATAACAACACACCTCAAAGTAAGCCTTTCCCACCTAGATAACCCCACACTGTCACCTTGAGCTCTAGATGGTCCAACAAACACCACAATTTCATAGAAACATCCAACTCCAAATATAACTCATAACAAGTGTTTGTAATCTCTAGCCTAAGTGCCACCATGGTGTGCACGCTGTCACTTTCACACACATGGGGAGAGCAGAGATCTATTAAAGCACTTGAGTAGCAAGGTAGATCTACTTGATTACAAAGCTCATGATCACAATATGATCATGCATAGAGAGAGATGAACACATAGCTACCAGTAGAGCCCTTAGCCTCGAGGAAGAACTACTCCCTCATCATCATGGGAATCAACAATGACGATGGAGATGGTGGTGGAGATCAATGGAGATGGCTTCGGGGGGACTTCCCCGTCCCGGTAGGGTGCCGGAACAGAGACTTTTGTCCCCCAAATCTCCTTTTCGGTCGCGGCAGCGCTGGAGAACTTTTCGTGGCTGGATGCTGGACGATTTAGGGTTTTTTCATCGGGAGGCATCTTATAGGCGAATAGGCAAGGTCGGTGGGCGGCCAGGGGCCCACACCACCTCGTGGCGCGGCCAGGGCTAGCCCGCGCCACCACATGGTGTGGCCACCCTATTGCCCCTCTCTGTCTCATCTTCTTGCTCCGTGAGTCTTCCGGTAAAATATCGACTTTGGCTTTTGTCCGATCCAATTCCGAGAATATTCATTTTCTGACTTTCCTAGAACCAAAAACATCAGAAAACAGGCAACTGACACTGTGGCATCTAGTTAATAGGTTAGTCCAAGAAAGTGTATATAAATACTCCAAAGTGTGGGTAAAACATAAGAAAGTAGATAAAACCAAGCATGGAATATCAAAAATTATGGATACATTAGCAACGTATCAACATCCCCAAGTTTAACTCCTGCTCGTCCTCAGGTAGGTAAGTGATAAAAAAGAAAGAATAATTTTTTAGGTGACATGCACCATCATAAACTTGATTAAAGTATTTGTAAAACATTGATAGCTGGGCTCATAGTACTTCAATCATAACATGAAAGAAAATTTTTAACAATAAGGCAAAGCAACTAAGTTGCAACAGGAAAAGGCACAAACCAAATATTAATGAATAACAATGCTTTGCAAGACGTTTGTTTGTTTCACATAAAGAAAACATAGCATAGTGGCATTCAGCTTGTCCCTCATAGAGTAGCAAATATAAATGCATAGGACGCCTTCAAAGTTCATCAGAGTGACTAGATACAAATAGTTTAAAATAAGCAATATCAAAGCTATGCATCAATCAATGAGTCTTGGGACAATGCACATAGAACTAATAATGGCCACTATGCTCTCAAAGTAGGTGCATAAAGATAGAAGGTGGAGACTCAACATAAAAGTAAAAGAAAGGCCTTCATAGAAGGAAGTAGGGATTCAAGTTTCATAAAGAGCTTCCAAAAATTATGGTACTTACTAGATTTTAGCTCTCATTGCCCCTATCATAAGCATCTTGAAGGTGATTAAGGTTAAAGTGACACAACAAAGAGGATATGCTTGACAAGTTATAAACCGAAATCTCATGCCCCTTACTTACGAAGACCAAACCTCATGCTACTCAACTTTAGTCACGAGCAAGCTCTTGTCATTGTAAGTACATGTGTATCATAAAGAACCGCCAACGGGGTACCCATGCACATGATACAGGAGCTATCCCATAATCAAAATGACAAGGCAATCAGACAATGAGCATCTCAGCGATGTTTTTATTTGCTATTTGCATAGGTTTTTATTGAGGATGCTTCATAGAGTGCTCATTATGGTTATGCTACAAGTTTCCACCATGATTAGGCATGGCTTAGGCTAGCGGCCCAGGCGTTTCTCTAACACACGTACAAACTCCATGATCTTACAAGTTCCACTTTTATTTCACACCGTTGTGATCCATAAGAAAAAGAATCATGATATCAACGGGGTACAATGTACAAGTGCAATGTTGAAAGCATTCCCCATGATACATGTTTCTGCTAACTTCAACTTATAATGTGCAAGCATATACGTTTAATTTGGAAGGTAGCCAAAAACATGAATATACTTGAAATAGCATATGCTAGTAGGTAGGTATGGTGGAATCTTTGGAATAACTTGGTTTTAGGAGTTGGATGCATGAGTAGAACTCATACTTGGTTACGGAGGCTAGCAGAAGACTCGGAGCGACCAACAAAAGAGCAATAATGGCCATAATCATGCAGAGCGACAAAACATCATTGATCAAAGCATAAAGTGATACTACAAGTTGAAAACTAAAGGTAATAAAGGCTTATGGTGACTTGGGATAGTCATCACATGGTGTGAGCATGTGCCAAGTCAACCCAAATAAAACATCAAAGGAGAATACCACAATACTATGCTTTAATATGCTAAAACAACGCATGATTCTTCCAAGGCACATTAAGCAATCTCAATTGTTTATAACAAGTCATACTACAACAAATAATACTAAGCCTAAAGATAAAACAATATCAAGCATGGCATGACAAAATATAGGCCAGAGTTAAAAACAAGCTCTCTTTACCACTTAAGCATGAACTTTCCTACTCTTTTCCAATCCAATCCAAACTATTTGAAAAACAATGTATGAAAGAGGGGGTCCGACCAATTTATTCAGCAAACTAAGAAAACCAAGAAAATGAAAAACCAAAAAGAAGATGAAAAAGAAGACGCTCCAAGAACAACACAACTGTGCATGAAATAATAAAAATGAAGTATTTGGAAGAAATTTGGGATTTTTATTGATGAAGAAGGGGATGCCTTGGGCATCCCCAAGCTTTGACGCTTGCACTTCTTGGATATTTCTTGGGGTGACAAACGTGGCATCCCCAAGCTTGAGCTTTATTCCATCCTTCATCTCATTAATCATTCCTTCCATACACCTGAAATGTTTCCTTCTTACAGTCTTTATTATCAACATTAGTGCACTCGAGATAATAAGTCTTTAGGTTTAGTTCCAAAACAAATAAAACTTCCATTAGAACACAACATACTGTAGCACTTCCCTCAAAAAGCTCAATTCCCCAAAAGAACTCAAAAAGGAACCAACAAGAACCAAATACAAATAATGGCAGGAATTTGTCGAAACAGACCACCAGGTAAAGACGAATTTTTTTAAAGACCTTATGTTGCTCAAATAGAAAAGTGTTGAACTAACGAACCTTAGATAACAACCTGGAGCCAAAGCACAAAAATTCACGCCTCAAAAGGATGTACAGTGATTTTACACGAAATTTTTACGGTGAGCACAGAAATTTGTTTCGGGACAGCAACTTTCCCAATAATTACTTATCTCTCATTAGAGGTTACTCTTGGCACAAAAAGCAAATAAAAAGGATAAGGAGAGGTTATTACAGAGGTAATAACTTCCAAACTCATCTAAAATTTTTGGGTTATCTCCCAATAAGTACTTTTTTAACGCCTTTAAGTTAGGCATGATAGTTTGAGAAGATGCTCACATAAGAAATATGAATTGAAGTAATAGGGAGCATCAAGAAGCAAATTCAAAACACATTTAAGTCTAACCCACTTCCTATGCATAGGAATCTTGTAAAGAAATAAGTCATGAAAGCACAAAGCAACAAGCATAGGAAAGCAAAATAAGTGCAACTTCAAGACTTTCAACATGAAGAGGAGAAACTTAATATTATTGAGATGCATAAAACCATGTTTCCCTCTCTCATAATAACTTTCAGTAGCATCATGAATAAAGTTAAAAATATAAATATCACATAAAACATTCTTATCATGAGCCACATGCATAAAAGAATTAATACTCTCCACATAAACATAGTCATTCTTATTAATTGTAGTGGGTGCAAATTCAACAAAATAGCTATCATTATTATTCTCATCACCATAATCATCAAATATAGGAGGCATATTGTAATCATAATTAATTTTCTCCTCAATAGTAGGTGGACTGAAAATATCATATTCATCATTGTAATCATCATATATTGGAGGTTTGGTATCATCATAAGCAATAGAATAGCTATCTTCCAAAGCTAGGGAACTAAAAAGATCATTTTCATAAAAACTAGCTTCCCCAAGCTTAGACTTTTCCATAGCATTAGCAATAATGGTGTCCAAAGAATTCATACTAACAACATTGCTATTAGCATGCAAATAAAGTTCCATAGGTTTTTAAATTTTCTCTTCAAACATTTCATATCCTAACTCAAGATAAATACAATAAAGCTCTCTAATTTTGTTATTGTTTTCCATTAAGCCTAACTAGTGAAAACAAGAAACAAAAGAAAAAATTGCAGAATCTAAAGGAAATAACTTCGAACACTCACACCGGAGGATGTGAGTACCGTTTACCTTACCTCCCCAGTAACGGCACCAGAAAATACTTGCTGGCGCGTGGTTGACGTGGGAGCTTCTTCTTCAGTCCCCGGCAACGATGCCAGAAAATAGCTTGATGTCTACGCACTTCTATTCTTGTAGACAGTTGTTGGGCCCCCAAGTGCAGAGGTTTGTAGAACAGCAGCAAGTTTTCCCTTAGGTGGATCACCCAAGATTTATTGAACTCAGGGAGGAAGTGGTCAAAGGTATCCCCTCTCAAGCAACCCTGCAATCAACATACAAGAAGTCTCTTGTGTCCCCAACACACCCAATACACTTATCAGGTGTATATATGCACTAGTTCAGCGAAGAGATAATAAAATACAAGTGGAATGGATATCTAGTTGCAAACGGTGTTTCAATGTTTAGAAAATATCTTGATGGCGTGAAAGAGACTAAAGGCAAACTGAAATAAAGATGTAACAAATCTAGTTGCAAACGGCGTTTCAATGGTTAGAACAAGGCCTAGGGATCATACTATCACTAGTGAACACTCTCATATAAATATCTTCTCTTTATGATACTACTCTTAACTACTCTTCGGTTGGACACTCTAATCCATGGTAGGGCTATAACATTACAACTCAAAGTAAGCCTTTCCCATCTAGATAACCCCACACTGTCACCTTGAGCTGTAGATGGTTCCAACAAACACCACAATTTCATAGAAACATCCAACTCCAAATATAACTCATAACAAGTATTTGTAATCTCTAGCCTAAGTTCCACCATGGTGTGCACGCTGTCACTTTCGCACACATGGGGAGAGCAGAGATCTATTAAAGCAATTGAGTAGCAAGTTAGATCTACTTGATTACAAAGCTCATGATGACAATATGATCATGCATAGAGAGAGAGATGAACACATAGCTACCGGTAGAACCCTTAGCCTTGAGGAAGAACTACTCCCTCATCATCATGAGAATTAGCAACGACAATGGAGATGGTGGTGGAGATCGATGGAGATGGCTTCGGAGGAACTTCCCCGTCTCAAGAGGGTGCCTAAACAAAGAATGTTCGTCCCTCGAATCTCCTTTTCGGTGGCGACGGTGCTGTGGAACGTTTCGTGGCTGGAGGTTGGACGATTTAGGGTTTTTGGATCGGTAGGCATCTTATAGGCGAAGAGGCAAGGTCGATGGGCGGCCAGGGGGCCCACACCACCTGGTGGCGCTGCCAGGGCTAGCCCGCGCCACCACATGGTGTGGCTGCCCTGTGGCCCCTCTCCGTCTTGTCTTCTAGCTCCGTGAGTCTTCCCGTAAAATATCGACTTTGGCTTTTGTCCTGTCCAATTCTGAGAATATTCATTTTCTGACTTTCCTGGAACCAAAAGAGCAGAAAACAGGCAACTGGCACTGTGGCATCTTGTTAATAAGTTTTCCAAGAAAGTGTATAGAAATACTCCAAAGTGTGGGCAAAACATAAGAAAGTAGATAAAACCAAGCATGGAACATCAAAAATTATGGATACGTTAGGAACGTATCACTCCATAAATGCTAACTTAACTCTTGGGTTTAGGTGCTTCTTCTAGTTTACTCATGAGTGAGCTATCTCCTCCAGCATCAAATGGTTTGATTTCCACTAAGGATCACATTCCATTGATGATGGCACATCCTACCAAAACTAGTGCCTTCTTCTCATTAATTTACTTAAAGTCTTTGGAAGGTTAATATAATAGGTCAAAGCTAAGAGTCAATAAGTGCTAGGTCAAGAATTGATCACTCAACATTGATGATCAACTTGACACTAGGACTTAGTTAAATAGGAATGTCACCTACTAATATGGCAACAAAGATATGAGATGAATGGTCTTGGGTCAACTTCCTTTTCTACTCTATTTGTGATAAGAGTTAATGCTGAAGAACTACCATGATACCCATGGGAGGAATAACTAAGGCAAGCAAGTGTATCAAGATTTAGTTATAAAGTTTCTTTACTTAAGTTATATACTTAACTTGGTATTTAGGGTTTGTTGTAGATAATACCTTGATATAATCTTTAGAATATTAAGTATTCATCCTTGACTTGTTGTATGGAATACCATGTAAGGATCTCTAGAAGATCTAGTACTCCTTATTAAGTAGTGTGTTGTGATTGATACATTGCAAATGTATCTATAATTTTTGATGTTCCATGCTTGGTTTTATCCACTTTCTTGTGTTTTGTCCACACTTTGGAGTACTTTTCATATGATTTCTTGGACTAATCTATTAACAAGAGCCACACTGCCAGCTGCCTGTTTTCTGCTGTTTTTAGTTCCAGGAAAGTCAGAAAATGAATATTCTCGGAATTGGACGGGATAAAAGCCAAAGTGCCTATTTTTCCAGAAGTCATTAGATGCCAGAATACGAGATAGAGAGGGGCCAGGGGGCCACCACACCAGCTGGCCGTGGGGCCCAGCCTGGCCCGCTCCAGGGGGTGGTGTGGCCGCCTCCGGCACCACCTCGGCCTCCCCTTCCGCATATAAGATGCCCTCGGGACGAAAACCCTAAGTACCCGATCAAAAATCCACGAAAGAGTATGTAGCCGCCGTCATCTCCATTCCTAGATCGGGAGGGATCTGAAGCTCTTCCCGGCACCTTGCCGGAGAGGGGAATCCACCCTGGAGGCCTTCTTCATCACCATGCAAGCCTCCGGTGTGATGCGTGAGTAGTTCATCCTTGGACTACGGATCCATGTAGTAGCTAGATGGCTGGTTCTCCTCCGTTGTGCTTTCATGTGTAGATTTTGTGAGCTCCGTTCATGATTAAGATCATCTATTTGTAATTCTGCATGTTGTGTTTGCGGGGATCCGGTGAATATTGAGATGCTATTTCAGATTGATTATTGATTCTATCATGTATTTGTTATTTGTGATCTTGCATGCTTTCCGTTGTTAGTAGCTATCTTGGCCAAGTAGATGCTAGCAACTCCAAGAGTTAGTATTTATGCTCGATAGTGGGTTCATGCCTCTGGTAATCTGGGGAAGTGACAGAAATCTCTAAGGTACTAGATGTGCTATTGCTACTAGGGAGAAAACAACAATCCTTTGTTCATAGAACAATCGTATCGTTTACTTTACACGCAATTCGTAAAGCAATAATCTGTTGCTTGCAACTTAATACTAGAGGGGGTTTGGATGATCACCTGAAGGTGGATTATTAGTCATAGATGTAGTTGGATGGCGGTCTATGTATAATGTTGTAATGCCCAATCGAATCTCAAAGGAGTCAAGATGATTAGTATATGCATGTATTGCTTTCTCGATGTTTGTCAATTGCCCCACGGTAATTTGTTCACCCAGCATGTTATCTATGAAGGAGAGCCACCTCTAGTGAATTATGGATCCCGGTCCTTTTCTTTTACATACAATCTACAATCTGTTACTGTTTTGTGCTTACTTTCTGCAAACTTTTACTTCTTTCCATTCGATACGTTTAATCCTTTATTTTCCGCAAAACACGGTGAGATTGACAACCTCATCGCAAGTTGGGGACAAAGTTTTGTGGTTGTGTTGTGCAGGTCTCCACGTTGCTACTAGCACCGGTAGTGCGCCCTGCCAAGGCTCAGCTAGCAACACTTTTGGGGTGTTTCCTTGATCCTACTGGTTCGATTAAACCTTGGTTTCATAACTGAGGGAAACTTGCTGCTGTGCTCATCATACCTTCCTCTTGGGTTTCCCAACGAGCTCTACATCAACACCGAGCCATCAAGCATTTTTCTGGCGCCGTTGCCGGGGAGTCAAGGACATCTTCACAAGGGGATTCCCTCATAACCAATCTCTTTACTTTGTTATTTTTGTTTTGCTTAGTTTCTTTTTGCTTTGTTTGCTTCTTTCTTTATCAAAAACACAAAAAAATTAGTTTGCTTTCTTTATTAAAACACAAAAAAATAGTTCCTACTATAGTTGTTGGTCTATTATTGTCTTGCTTTATCATGCTTACTATCAATGGTTGGTTTCTTTGAAACTGAATCTAATTGGCAAGGTGGGTTTACGGAAGAACACAAATATTATTATAAGGAACACCGCTTGTCACAAAAAGGAAAACTCTTAAGGGAACAAATTGATAAATTGAATACCATTGCTAGAAATGTGTGCTCTACTTATAATTTTACTTATTGCATTGATAAATATTGTTGTTGTAGGAGGTATAAACACCTGCCTTTTCAATGTGAGTATAATGATAATGTTACCATATCTTCTTATGTTAAAGGAAATTATGACTTTTATGATGTGGAACAAATTGAAGAATTTATTGCTTGGAAAGGTGCATTTGAACTTGCTAGTTTGCTTGAAAATACTAATGATGCACCTTATAAATATGAGGTTTATGATATACTTCAATTTTTCTTTGATAATTACAAGGAAGAAAATGGCTATATTCTTGAATATCTTAATAGATGCTCTCCACCAGTGGAAGAGATTAATGCCTTGCAGGAGCCTATGGAAGAAGAAATAGGTGAAACTGGAAGCTCATTGGATGAAAAAGAGGAGGAGAGTGATGATCAAGAGGAGGAAGAATGGATCTACCCATTCCTAACTTCTAATGAGAGTAACTCTTTACCCCCTACAATATTTGATTGTCCCCCATGCTTACTAAAGGAGGATGAATGTTATGTTCCTGACGATTCTTTTGAAAATGTTTATAATAAAGCTCTAGTATTTGTAGATCATGAAAATCATGCTTTATGTGATAGTTATATTGTTGAATTTATTCATGAGGCTACTGGAAATTATTATGAGAGAGGAAAATATGGTTGTAGAAGTTTTCATGGTACTGAAACACCTCTCTATGTGCTGAAAGTTTTGAAGTTACTTTTGTTTTATCTTCCTATGCCTGTCACTTTGTTCTTTGTGAGTTTATTTTCGTATAATATTCCTATGCATAGGAATTTGGTTAGACTTAAATGTGTTTTGAATTTGCTTCTTGATGCTCTCTTTTACTTCAATTCATGTTTCTTATGTGAGCATCATCAAAATTCTTATGCCTAACTTAAAGGTGTTAAAGAAAAGTACTTATTGGGAGATAACCCAAAAGTTTTAGATGAGTCTTGGAAGTTATTACCTCTGTAATAACCTCTCCTTATCCTTTTTATTTGCTTTTTGTGCCAAGAGTAACCTCTAATGAGAGAGAAGTAATGATTGGGAAAGTTGCTGTCCCGAAACAGATTTCTGTGCTTTACCGTACAAATTCGTGTAAAATCTATGAACATCTTTTTGAGGCGTGAATTTTTGTGCTTCTGCCCCAGGTTGTTATCTAAGTTTCGTTAGTTTAACACTTTTTGATTTGAGCAACATAAGGTCTTGTAAAAAATTCATCTTTACCTGCTGGTCTGTTTTGACAGATTTCTGCCATTTTCTGCATTTGCTTCTTGTTGGTTCCTTTTTGAGTTCTTTTGGGGAATTGAGCTTTTTGAGGGAAGTGCTTCAGTAGCTATTGTTCTAATGGAAGTTTATTTAGTGTTAGAACTGAACCTTAAGACCTTTTATCTTGAGTGCACTAATGTTGGTAGTAAAGATTGTGTGAAGTTTTGTATGAAGGAAAAATTTAGGTGTATGGAAGGAATGAGTAATGAGATGAAGGATGGACTAAAGCTCAAGCTTGGGGATGCCACGCGTGTCACCCCAAGAAATATCCAAGAATTACAAGCGTCAAAGCTTGGGGATGCCCAAGGCATCCTCATCAATAGAAATCCCAGGTTTCTTCCAAACGCTTCATTTTTATTGTTTCGTGCACAGTTGTGTTGTTCTTGGAGCATATTCTTTTTCGTTTTCGTTTTGGTTTTTCATTTGCTTTTATTTGCTTAGTTTGGTGAATAAATTGGCTGGACCCCCTCTTTCATACATTGGTTTGCAAATAGTTTGGTTTGGTTTGGAAAAGAGTAGGAAATTTCATACTTATGTGGTAAAAAGAGCTCGTTTTTTTACTGTGGCCTATGCTCTGTCATGCCATGCTTGATATTGTTTTGGCTTTATGATTAGTATTCTTTGCTGTAGCATGAGTTGTTATAAACAATTGAGATTGCTTAATGTGCCTTGTATGAATCATGCGTTGTTTTAGCATATTAAAGCATAGTATAGTGGTATTCTCCTTTGATGCTTTATTTGGGTTGACTTGGCGCATGCTCACACCATGTAATGACTATCTCAAGTCACCATAGCCTTTATGATCCTTTAGTTTTCAACTTGTAGTATCACTTTATGCTTTGATCAATGATGTTTTGTCGCTCTGCATGATTATGGCCATTATTGCTCTCTTAGTTTGTCGCTCCCAGTCTTTTGCTAGCCTCCACAACCAAGTATGAGTTCCACTCATGCATCCAACTCCCTAAACCAAGTTATTCCAAATAGTCAACCATACCTACCTACTAGCTTATGCTATTCCAAGTATATTCATGCTTTTGTTTACCTTCCAAATTAAACTTGTTATGAGAAAACTAGTGATTAAAGCTCTCACAAACTTGAAGGCACACTTTACTTTTTTGCATCTAATAAACTTGAACCATTGGGTCCTTCTTTGTTGCGTATATGCTTGCGCTTTATAAGTTGAAATTAGCATAACCATGTATCATGGGGAACGCTTTCAACATTGCACTTGTACTTTGTACCCCATTGATATCATGTTCTTTTGCTTATGGATCCCGGCGGTGTGAAATAAAAGTGGAACTTGTAAGATCATGGAGTTTGTATGTGTGTTAGAGAAACGCATGGGCCCCTAGCCTAATCCATGCCTAATCATTGTGGAAACTTGTAGCATCACCATAATGAGCACTCTATGAAGCATCCTCAATAAAAACCTCTGCAAATAGCAAATAAAAAGATTGCTGAGATGCTCATTGTCTGCTTGCCTTGTCATTTTGATTATGGGATAGCTCCTGTATCATGTGCATGGGTACCCCGTTGGCGGTTCTTTATGATACACATGTACTTACAATGACAAGAGCTTGCTCGTGACTAAAGTTGAGTAGCATGAGGTTTGGTCTTCGTAAGTAAGGGGCATGAGATTTCGGTTTATAACTTGTCAAGCATATCCTCTTAGTTGTGTCACTTTAACCTTAATCACCTTCAAGATTCTTATGATAGGGGAAATGAGAGCTGAAAGCTATAAGTACCATAATTTTTGGAAGCTCTTTATGAGACATGAATCCCTGCTTCCTTCTATGAAGGCCTTTCTTCCACTTATATATTGAGTCTCCACCTTCTATCTTTATGCACCTACTTTGAGATCATAGTGGACATTCTTAGTTCTATGTGCATTGTCCCAAGACTAGTTGATTGATGCATAACTTGATATTCCTTGTTTTAAACTATTTGTATCTAGTCACTCTTATGAACTTTGAAGGTGTCCTATGCATTTATATTTGCTACTCTATTGAGAGACAAGCTGAATACTATTATCCTATGTTTTCTTTATGTGAAACAAACAGATGTCTTGCAAAGCATTGTTATTCATGGATCTTTTATTTGTCCCTTTTCATGTTGCATCATATTTTCTTTGTCTTATTGCTAGAACTTTGTCTTTCATGTTATGATTGAAGTACTATGATCCCAGCTTTGAATGTTTTGCAAATACTTTGATCAAGTCCTTGATGGTGCATGTCACCTAAAAAATTATTCTTTCTTTTTATCACTTACCTACTCGAGGACGAGTAGGAGTTAAGCTTGGGGATGTTGATACATTGCAAATGTATCAATAATTTTTGATGTTCCATGCTTGGTTTTATCCACTTTCTTGTGTTTGTCCACACTTTGGAATAATTTTCATATGATTTCTTGGACTAACCTATTAACAAGAGCCACAGTGCCAACTGCCTGTTTTCTGCTGTTTTTGGTTCCAGGAAAGTCAGAAAATGAATATTCTCGTAATTGGACGGGACAAAAGCCAAAGTACCTATTTTTCTGGAAGTCATCAGATGCCAGAATACGAGACGGAGAGGGGCCAGGGGGCACCATATCACCTAGCAGCGTGGCCCAGCCTAGCCCGCGCCAGGGGTGGTGTGGCCGACTACGGCACCCCCTTAGCCTCCCCTTCCGCCTATAAGATTCCCTTGAGACGAAAACCCTAAGTACCTGATCAAAAATCCACGAAAGAGTCTCTAGCCGCCGTCATCTCCATCCCTAGATCAGGAGGGATCTGAAGCTCTGCCCGACACCCTGCCGGAGAGGGGAATTCACCCTGGAGGCCTTCTTCATCACCATGCAAGCCTCCGGTGTGATGCGTGAGTAGTTCATCCTTGGACTACGGATCCATGTAGTAGCTAGATGGCTGGTTCTCCTCCTTTGTGCTTTCATGTTTAGATCTTGTGAGCTCCGTTCATGATCAAGATCATCTATTTGTAATTGTGCATGTTGTGTTTGCGGGGATCCGATGGATATTGACATGCTATTTCAGATTGATTATTGATTCTATCATGTCTTTTTTATTTGTGATCTTGCATGCTTTTCGTTGTTAGTAGCTATCTTGGCCAAGTAGATGCTATCAACTCCAAGAGCTAGTATTTATGCTCGATATGGGTTCATGCCTCAGGTAATCTGGGGAAGTGACAGGAATCTCTAAGGTACTAGATGTGTTGTTGCTACTAGGGAGAAAACAACAATCGTTTGTTCATAGAACAATCCTATTGTTTACTTTACACGCAATTCATAAAGCAATAATCTGTTGCTTGTAACTTAATACTGGAGGGGGTTCGGATGATAAACTGAAGGTGGATTATTAGTCATAGATGCAGTTGGATGGCATTCTATGTATAATGTTGTAATGCCCAATCGAATCTCAAAGGAGTCAAGATGATTAGTATATTCATGTATTGCTTTCTCGATGTTTGTCAATTTCCTCGCTGTAATTTTTTCACGCAGCATGTTATCTATCAAGGAGAGCCACCTCTAGTGAACTATGGATCCTGGTCCTTTTCTTTTACATACAATCTACAATATGTAATTCTTTGTGTTTACTTTCTGCAAACTTTTACTTCTTTCCATTCGATACGTTTAATCCTTTTTTTTTGCAAAACACGGTGAGATTGACAACCTCATCGCAAGTTGGGGACAACATTCTTTGGTTGTGTTGTGCAGGTCTCCACGTTGCTACTAGCACCAGTAGTGCGCCCTGCCAAGGCTCAGCTAGCAACACCTTTCGGGTGTTTCCTTGCTCCTACTGTCTCGATTAAACCTTGTTTCCATAACTGAGGGAAACTTGTTGTTGTGCTCATCATACATTCCTCTTGTGGTTCCCAACGAGCTCTACATCAACACCGAGCTATCAGTGACTCAGTTTTATTACATTTGATATACCCTTAGATCAAATTATATTACCCAAAGGTAAGGTTTTAGCAAAGGTCATATTGAAACTTATTGCAGTCAACTTGATGATCTACTTCAATTCCACCAAGTTAAGAGAAGCTTCAATCACTTTGACAAGTTTTATTTAAAGGCGTGAAAATTATCCAGATTTTTTATGCATGAATGCAATGCACACACCTGATCTCAGCTTATTTCTACGCTCTAATGCTGGGATGTTACAGACACTAGCTGCGGTTCCTTCTTGGTGTATGAATTACCCTACGGTTTTCCTACTTCTTACTAGCATTCTCTCTGAGTTGTCAGAGCTTGAATACCACTTTTTTCCAAGCCTTCTTCTTTGCACTCTTCCGAGTTACTTCATTGAACTTGGTACTACTGGTACTATTTTGTTAGCCACCGTGCAACATCACCTACTTTGAGTGAACTTAAATCCATGCCTTCATGTTGCTCCACACCTTGTCTACATTAGTATTCCTTCTAATTATCAACTCATAGTGAGTTGGGATTGATCCATCCTTCAAAATAGTGTTGATACTCCTTAGATTTAACTCCCTTCTTCGAGCAATTCTTTATCTTGATCTTCGGAACTCGTCACTCCCTTACACAAATTCCCTTTACTATCTAGGTTTATAACATCAAGTAATAACTTGATGATGCAACATGCATTTGCACACCAAATCAAAATTCATGTACAGAGCTAGTCAATCAAGAAAAACCAATAAAACTCAGCAATACTTAAACATATACCATGTATTAAACATATGTCTTCGAAACATTACAACTCCCAACCACGGCAAGGCACTCTCTTTGTACACTACCTCCTTATATTACAAGAGTTTCCTTGCCCATGTGAGCATGTTCTCACTTATTTCAGCAAGCTTCTCAAATGCTACAATACGCATTACCCATTATAAACATTATTCAAATACTCTACTTTATAGATCACTTCTTATTCTTTCTTTCCTCTCACACTTTAGTACTTCTTGGATTTTTGTCCATGATGTTGCGAGGTTCCACGACTGCCTTCTGGTGCATCAGAACATCCAATAGGTGCGTAATATTGAGTAGAAGTACCAAGATGGAGATTAGCCATTGAAAAATGACTAACATACTCATGATCTTTTCCAGGATTCTTATTTCCTCTTTGGAGCGCATCTTCAAAGTAACAAGTATTCTTTGCATTTTCCACAGTCCAGTTGTACATATTGGTATAGTAACTACCAGGACACTCTTCCATCTCAATGAGATAGTTACCATCCCCATATGGTTCATAACACTCTATAGGGTTGTAACTGGTTTCTACTCCATTACCAGACCCATTAGGTAATAGGTTTTCCCATAGTTTCATCATAAGACTGGTCTTTCCATCCAATATTACCTCTAACGGCATCATTGGGTGCATTCCAAATTTTCTGTTCCTCCTCATATTTGGTCCATGGGTCTACTGGTTTCTGAGGTTCAACTTGATAATAGCCATAAACTTCAGAGTGTTGGGTGTATTCCAAATTTTCTGTTCCTCCTCATATTTGGTCCACGGGTCTACTGGTTTCTGAGGTTCAACTTGATAATAGCCATAGACTTCAGAGTGTGGGTCATTAAACTCCATTTCTTCGAACACTTCCCCTGAAAAGACTAGTTTCGGGTGCTTTGCTTCTTTAGCTAACTTCTTTCTACGTGACGTTGCCTTTGCAGGATCAGTAAAATCCTCAATCATAGTGTCCAACTCTTGAACTAGCACTTGATGAGTGTTATGGAATGTGTTTAGTAAAGACTTGTAATGATCCATATACTCTACTGCCAGAGTAGGTTTAGTCCTTACAAGAGGAGAATGATCTATCTCTGGATCAGAACTAAGGGTTTCGTGAGGTATAGAAGTATAGGTAGTACCTACCAGTGCCTTGGAATTATGTTCCTTTATCCTGGTTATGGATGCTACTACTGCAATCTGGTAGGCTATTGCCATACATCTTGCTTCTCTCGGTGGCATTTCTCCATGCACTCCCAACTTCTTAGGTAATATGATCAGCATACGGTACTTGGTCAATATCCGCCCATCATAGAAACTATAAACCTACACAGAAGTCGAGACTCACAATCCAGAGTCCATAGAAGTTGTATTAGAGTGATTGTCCAGTCATCTTCATAATCATCTAAGGTCTTGTTCAATACTTGAACATTCCGAGGTGGATACCTGCGTGCCATTCTCTTACAGTAGATAAGAAATTATCATCAATGAAATTGAATTAAAACTCATGGTATTTATTTAAAATTGCATCATAATAAAGAATCATCACACTAGTATTATGACAAGATTATTCTCAATTGAATATCCATCATATTTCTAGAGAATTCTTTATTGTTGCTAACATCCTTCCTACAGGTTCTACCCATTTACTAGGTTTACCAACCTAAGGTCAAAGCATATGCTCTGATACCAGCTGCGGTGACCTAGCATACCACTACATGATGTAGTACACTATAGTCATTGACATAACACCAATGAAACACTGTTCACTAGTATTACAGCCCTTAGAGTGGTATAGCAGAAACACAGAAGGTCCAAGACATGACTATAGATTACAATTCGACTCTTTACAAAAGATCTAGAGAACACTCTAGGTTAAATAGTAAGAAAATAACTTCGTACAAAGAAGGACTAGAAATAACAACTCAGAACTATCTAGTTAATAAGTCTAGCATCTAAACTATCTGGCTTGCAATTTCGGCTAATGTAACGCTCTACATACGTAGGATTTATGGCTAGAGTATCTACTCCTATCTAATCAAAACTTTGTCTTTACTTTGATTGATAAATATGTTGCCTTTATTGACTACCTTGAAGAACTTGAGCTGTCGATGATGGTTTCTTAAGTACGAGCATTAAGAAGGTAGCAACGGTTAAGAAGGTACGGTTGAGTACGAGCGTACTCAGCAAGTTCACTAAAAAGAAGTGTATGATGCACTATCTCTACAACCACAGACCAAAGGTTGTAGGTAATGCAGGTTTTCATAAACTTTTCTTCAAAGGTTGCTTTTATTCTGAAAACTATGTCCGACAGCCTTCACAGGTCGACCAGAACCTTCGGCGGTTCCTTTCCTGCCACGTTTGTAGCTCCTTCCTGGAACAAGGAGTAACATGTCACAGTTCTTACACTCTACAGAGGTGCGTTGCTTTACCCATGAGAGACCAAATCCTTGTTGCACAACCGGGCGAATATTTCCCTTCCACAATTCCAGGATGTGGGGCCTAGTAGGTGATCCAAGCCAATCGCTATCCTCTCCGCGACCCCGCATGAAGACACGACCTCCCCAAGCAGATATACCTCCATTAACCCCCATATATGTAGATATAACCCTACAAACCCCTTGGAGACTCTAGTGAGTAGATCTTGTCTCTGGAAACCCCCATATAGGAAGATATACCTCCGATAGCTCCTCATGGAAAGTGTAGACACCAATATCACGGGGAACTAGGGGTCCCACCCATCTGCTGGATTCTCCGCGAGAAATCTACAACCTCACGATAAGGTCATCCGTCCATGCGAAAGGAAGAAGATCCAGCTGACTTCTCCATCCCATTCCAAATCTCATGGTTAACGTGTAATATACAACGCTAGAATCACTGGCTACAAGGGTTGTTAAGTCCTAGATATTATGTTCCTTTACCACTGGAACTATATCATTAGATTATTACCATTTGGTAAATAATCCATAATCATATTATTATGAAAATAGCATTTTCTGAAATTTTTGAAATGCAGGTGATGACAACATTTGAGTTACAAGCATTTGATAGAAAATAATCAAAGGACATTAGCAACTTGTGAACTTGCCTTTTGTGATTGCAAGGTTATGCACTCACGGTCTTCAAGATACTAGAGGATCCAAATTCTATGAACAACATCATTGGTCTGGTAAGGACTAATGTTTAAAGAACTAGGATGCAATTATGCATAAGTAATGTAACGCGGTTTGATAAACACGAATCCCCGAAATAATCGTATCTTATCTAGGTTTGAAAACAGGGAATGGTTTCTTTAGGATGTGTTTCACTTTTATATTAGCTTCTTATTTTTGCTTCTTATTAAGGCTTGTAAGAATGTGTGAAACAATATATAAATATAACAAGTGGCATGCAATACTAAATCACTCAAAAGGGGCATGATATTTAAAATATTTCTTAAGCAAGATTACTAATCAATTAGAGACTTTTAAGAAGTGTTTAAGGATTACTTTTAATGTTTCTTGAAAGAATAACTTTTTAGGAAAATATTACTTTATAAGGAAAAAGCATTTAAGGGTTTAACATGCAAAGTATAAAAGTGAAGTATAATAATATTCTAAGATTGCGCAGAATTGTTATCTGGTAATTATGATGGGATTTATTATGTTATGTTTTTAAGAGTTAAGGGACTTATTACAAGGTTGTTGTTTGAAGTGGCAAAACGAATAACTTTTGAAGAAAAGAGTTCTTTGTTTAAGTTTAAACATTCTTTGTGGTTAATCGAATGTGATTGATGTCCTTTGCCTTTATCCGATAAGCTTGGACTAGAAATGCTTTACGACTTAATCTAGAACAGACGAAAGTTAACTATAAAACATAAATATTCTTTAGGCATTATGCATGACTTGGTTTACCAAGTTAACTTTAAAACATAGGTAGCTCTAGGGTGTGATGTGTTTAAAAGTATTAATAAGTTTGAAACCTTGCAACAAGCATTTTTAAAAATATGGGATCATTCACTTTCAGCTTAGGTGAATGATGAGTTTAAATGTGATTTGTTATTATGAATATAGGAAAGTAAAATCAAAGAGTTTTGATAATCTATTAGAGTTTGAAATCATGTTTAAGGATAGTTAACAAATAAACAACATTCACTTTTATCGTAAGTGAATGATGTTTAAAATTTACTAAAATTGTTGGTTTAGTTTGGATTTATGATTTAAAAAGAGTTTTATAAAGTTAATACGTTAGATTTAAGTTTTATTATAGACACAAGTTATGGTTTTGGACTTAGTATTCAGTTATTAGAGATTTAAGGATTTAAGTATTAATTATTTTAAAATCTTAGAAACCTATAGAATAATGTTTTTAGCATTTTTCTAGTGAAATTTATTTATTCAAGACCTCAAAAGTGAATTTTATTTCATTTTAGGTGTTATTCTTATTTTTATAAAATTCCACAAAGGATTATATATCTTTAGATATTTTCTTCAAGTTTTATTTGTAAACAAATTGAGTTAGTATATTTATAAAATATTAGCTTTATTTTCATAGGAAAAAATGATTTTTATTCATTTTTAGGACTTTTCCGTATTTTATGAAATCTCAATTTGAATTTAATAGTGTTAATATTTATTTAAATTTTATCTAACCTTAGTAAGTATATTTGTATTTTTATGAGGTAGAGATTATTTTTGTGATCATTTTGATATATTACATGTATTTTTAGGATTTTTCTATATTTTTCTAGAATTAAAATAAGTTCAGGGGTATATTTGTAATTAAACATTTTTACTAGGGTTTTCTTTCTAAACACGGGCCTGGCCCGGCCCGATCCAGCCCACTGGGTTGGGTCAAGCCAACCTAGGGTCATTGGACCACCCCCCACCGGCCTAGTCACTCCTCTCTCTCTCACCCTCTCGATCTTAGCTCTAGCGACACCGATGGCGCCGCCCATCTCGGGCTCAATTCCGGTGACCTCTAGCCGCCGTGAATGCCACCACGATGCAAGACAATATGGATGATGCTGCTTCTTGATGATGCCTGCTGGATTTGGCGCTGGTGCTCTCCGTTGGCTGCAATGACCTCTACCCTGTGGCTAGGGTTTGAGGTTAGCCGGTTTTGGTGCTCCCCCGATGACGCTGTGGTGCTCGTGGCGCCGCTTTACCATGGCTGCCACCGTCGTGTGCTGGCACGAGTTGCAGCGCCACTTCAGGGTGCTCCCCGTGCCGCCACTTATCTCTACCGCCGGCCATCTCTCTTCTTCCTCTTTGGTACACTTGCGAGGACCTCGAGTGAGTCTCCTTGTACTACCAAGTTTATTCTACTATCGATGCTCTTCATGGCCAAGCTATGTGTGATTTCTATGGTTACCCCCTATTAGGGTTCATCTCTGAACCTAGTGGTCATACCCTCCTACAGTGATGCTTAGTTAGGCGTCTTGATTAATCTTGGTTGTGATAACCTTCTACATCATGTATTACTTTGGTGTAGTATCACACCCTTGTTGATATTTAGCCTGCTACTCTGATTTCTATCAGTTAGCACTCTATTGATTGCATTTAGTTACTTTTTTCTCTGTTAGAGAACACTTTGTGGATGCGTAGTTTATTTACGGTGGAAGCATAAACGCTTAACTCACATGGAGTTGTGGTGCCTTATTGCTAAGCTCTGTTGCTTGGCTTGGTACCTACTGTAAACACCTTTTGAGTTTAGTCTCAGGATTCCATCCTGGTACTTTGTAAAATTAAGATTACTAGAGCTTAGTCTCTTGTTTGTGATGTACTATGAGATAATACACAACTAGACATTCCTATTTTTTATATGAAGTGATTTAATTAAGGTCTCTGTCTAGTGTGGCCTGGAGATAGATAGTGTTGACATTCACTATCTTCTCAAATCAAAATGTCTCTTATGATTCCTAATTCATTTAGGAAAATGGTTATGTGTTTTTGGACAGATGATGCTTAGGCTTATTCGTAACAAGTGATGACCTTGCTGGTACAAAGGTGTTACCCAGTTGGGAATATACCCTTACAAGTAGTGGTGATGTGTATTGATCTAGTTAAAAGTAGACCTACTAGTCTATGATGATGGTTTGAGACCATTACTTGTGAAATTAGAATATTCTTTACAACTGGCTGTCTTAAGACATTAATTTGTGAATCTGCTCTATTGGCTTCTGCTGCCATGGGCTGCTACTTTGCTACCTCCTTCTTGGAGTGTGCATAGTAATAGCCTATGTAGCATGATCTACTACTATGCCCTAGCCAATGATGCATAGACTGACGCTTTAGAAGTGTATGTTGGCTTATGAAAGATTAGATGATCTTACAAATAATTTCTAGTCTACTAGATTAGGAAAATGATTGAATCTATGGTGTTGGTATTTATTGTTCATATGTTTGAGTCAAGTAGCATCTGATGTACTGAGCTGCTACTACAGTGCCTCAATTTCTTGGTGTGTGCAAAGAAGTAGCCAGTCAGCATGATCTGCTACTCTGTTCTTTCTACATGGAATTTAGTCCCAAGCCTGAAAAGTGAAAGCTAAAACTAGACTTTAAACAAGAACAGATCCTATTTGTTGCCTCTCTGCTCTATGATGACTAGCATAGCCTTTATGCTAACCTGAGAGTATTCCCCACCAAAATCTTAATTTTCTTATATGATAAGAACAGCTATGCTACTAGATCTAAGCCGGTGAAGCAACCACTCCGCCGCTTTGCCGAAGATAGGAGGAAAGTCATTGGGGATGAGATAGCTCGGTTGCTAGCTGCGGGATTTATCATGGAGGTTCTTTACCCAGATTGGCTGTCTAATCTGGTGCTGGTGGAGAATAAGAAGGATGACCCGAACGTGGCAGTGGTTTGGCGCATGTGTATTGATTACACGAACCTGAACAAGGCATGTCCGAAAGATCCATTTCCGCTGCCAAGAATAGATCAGGTCATAGACTCAACTGCTGGATGTGAACTGTTGTCATTCATTGATGCATATTCTGGTTTCCACTAGATACCTCTGAATCCGGATGATCAAATAAAGACTGCGTTTATTACACCGTATGGGGCTTATTGCTATCGCACCATGTCGTTTGGTTTACGTAATGCAGGGGCAATGTACCAGAGATGTATGCAAAAATGTTTGCACGACCAAATAGGTCAAAATGTACAGGTGTACGTGGATGATGTCGTTATCAAGACCAAGGAAAGCAAAACGCTCCTTGACGATATCAGGCAAATGTTTGTGAACCTAAGAAGGTTCCGGATGAAACTTAACCTAGAAAAATGCACCTTTGGTGTCCCGGCTGGAAAATTGCTCGACTTTCTTGTTTCCAGCCGAGGTATCGAGGTTAATCTAAGCAAAATCCGGGCCATCGAACGAATGGAACTGCCGAAGTGTCTTAACGATGTCCAGAAGTTCACAGGTTGCCTGGCCTCGTTAAGTCGGTTTGTATGTCGGTTGGGAGAAAAGGCATTGCCTCTTTACCAACTCATGAAAAAGTCGGATAAGTTCATTTGGACACCACGGGCTGATGAATCCTTTACCCACCTGAAGAAGATGTTAGCCACGGCACCAGTGCTAGCCTCACCACTATCAAAGGAGCCAATGTTACTCTATATAGCCGCAACCAACCGAGTTGTAAGTGAAGTGATAGTGGTGGAGCGCGATGAGGAAGGTAAGTCGGTGCAAAGGCCGGTGTATTATTTGAGTGAAGTGTTGTCAGCCTCAAAGAAGAACTACCCACATTATCAAAAAGTGGCATATGGCGTGTACATGGCCGCCAAGAAACTGAAGCACTACTTTGAGGAGCATCCCATCCGGGTCATATGTGAGGCCCCCATATCTGAGATAATGAGTAACAAGGATGCAAGCGGCAGAATTGCAAAATGGGTAATTGAACTAGCTCCTTATGCTCCGCAATATGACAGAAGAGAAGCCATCAAATCTCAAGCTGTGGCGGACTTTTTTGTGAAATGGGCCGAGGTGCAATATGAACCACCACTTCCTGATCCAAACTATTGGCGAATGCACTTTGACGGATCAAAAAACAAAACCGGGCTAGGTGCCGGAGTGGTACTCACGTCGCCAAAAAAGGACCAGTTGAAATACGTGTTGCAGATCCATTTCACGGCATCAAACAATGTCGCTGAGTATGAAGCACTTGTGCATGGGCTCAAGGTAGCAAAAGAAATTGGCATACGTCGGATAATATGCTTTGGCGACTCGGATTTGGTGGTGTAGCAAGTGTCCGGAGTGTGGGACGCCCTTGATCCAAACATGGCACTATACAGATTTCATGTGCAGAAGATATCTGGTTACTTTGAGGGATGCGAATTTCAACATGTACCCCGGGTGGAAAATGAGGCTGCCGACATGTTGTCGAAGCTCGGGTCAACCAAACAAGCAATTCCACCGGGTGTAGCGTTAGAGCACCTCAGGAAACCATCCATCAGGCCATCCCCAGAATCCGAGTCAATCTATGTCCCGGAGGACACCGAATCCGGAGCTGTGCCCATGGACGTTGACACAGGAAGTGGTGCGCGAAACCCAGGGACTACCTCGGCAGACCCGGGGACTGCTACGCAAAACCCGGGGACTACTCAGCGTGATCCGGTTGAAGTTTTGCCGGTGGATCAGATGGAGATAGACGGGGATGTGTTCCCCGTGCGACCAATACCGGCTTGAGCACTACCTATATTTCAATTCCTAAAAGATGGAACGTTACCCACTGAGGAGGTGCTGTCCAGGGAAACACATAGGAGGGCAAAGTCCTACACGATCATCAATTCCGAGCTATACAAAAGAAGTGTGACCAATGTCCTCCAGCGGTGTGTCGACCCGGAAGAAGGGCTTGAAATCATCCGAGATATACATCAGGGGGAGTGCGGGCATCATGCCTCATCCTGAGCCTTGGTAGGAAAAGCTTTCCGGCACGGATTCTACTGGCCAAATGCCTTAGAGCAAGCGGAAGATCTGGTGAGAAAATGTAATGGTTGTCAGAGGTACGCTACCAAGACACATATGCCAATGTCGGAACTCAAGACCATCCCAATCACTTGGCCATTTGCCGTATGGTGCTTGGATATGGTTGGCCCGTTCAAACCAGCAAGGGGAAATATGACTCACATTCTGGTAATGGTGGACAAGTTTACGAAGTGGATTGAGGTAAAGCCTATAAGAAAATGTGATGGAGCTACGGCCGTAACGTTTCTCAAAGATATCATCTTGAGATACGGCTACCCTCACAGTATCATAACTGATAATGGCACGAATTTTGCGGAAGGAGCATTTGCGCGTTTCTGCCGGGATAAGCGGATCCGGCTGGACGTAGCCTCGGTAGCCCACCCCGCATCGAACGGACAAGTGGAAAGATCCAACGGATTAGTATTATTCGGGATAAAACCCCGGCTCATTGAGCCGCTGCAAAGATCAACGGGGTGCTGGATAGAAGAACTACCAGCCGTACTGTGGAGCTTAAGAACAACTCCGAATCGATCAACAGGCTATACGCCATTCTTTCTGGTATATGGGGCAAAAGCTGTATTACCAGCCGACATAGAGCATGGTTCGCCTAGGGTCACCCAATACACAGAAGCCGAAGTGCAAGAAGCCCCGCAAAATGATGTTGATCTGCTGGAAGAAGCGAGAGAACTCGCACTGTCCAGATCCACCATATATCAGCAAAATCTCCGACGCTATCATAGCCGGAAAGTGTGCCCCCGATTCTTTCGGGAAGGCGATCTGGTGCTCCGGTTGGTACAGCGTACTACTGGAATGCATAAATTATCCCCCCATGGGAAGGGCCATTCATCGTGAGCAAAGCATTGCACAACGATTCTTACTATCTTATAGATGCAAAGCCACAGGAAAAGAACAAGGCGGACAGGTCCGGAGAGGAATCTAAGCGACCATGGAATATAGCTCTACTTCGTCCTTTCTACACTTAACTAAAGAGTGCATGTATCCGAGTTATCTCATATGTCGGTATGTATGTCGGCAATGAGTTTATCAATGGAATGTTGGCACCTTGAGCAGTAACTCGGGGACTGCCTTAATAATATTTGTTGTTTTCTGCGCGTCAGCTGGAATAATTATTCTACTTAACTCGGATTAGTAGTGTGTGAGCACCAAAAACCCAACTCTTTGACTTGATGTTGTCCAACAAGAATTGGCTTCATGGCAAGCAAGAGAACAAGTTTTGAATTGCGTAGCACATGAAAAACGACTAAGGAGAAGAATTTATTCGAGCCGACGTTTGTGTTTCGGACTAACCCCGTATTTATTTTCAAGTTGTTATATACAGTTTTATTTTTGAGCTAAGTCTAAAGGTTTCCCAGTATTGTTAAAACAATTTTGAAGCTCGGATTCGTAAGTTGTAAAACCAAATCAAGGTAGACACAATCCGAGCCAAAAGATTGAACGAACAAGAAAAAGGAACTCGGGGAATACGCCCAAGTTACTCCGGCATAAGCACTTAGTAGCAAAATATCACATGTGTTTGGAATACAATTCCACCCGGCATACCGGGGATCTCATAAATTTTCAAGTGTTTTTACTTAAGGAGCAGCGGGAGGAAGTTCGGCATCATCGTGGCCCTCTTCGATATCCGAGGCAGTGTCCTCTTCGTCCTCACCCGAATCATCTTCAACGTTCTCAACTTCTTCTTTGCCAGCGACTTCAAGGAAGCTCGGACCCTCAGTCCATTTGTGAATGGGGGCATATTCGATGAGGCTATGGGCACAAGCCTGGCGCCGAGCAACCCACGCCGGGTCGTCTGTCCATTTGGATCCTGTGCACAGGCGTGTGAGAAGGCTGAGATCTATCTTCTCATACCACGTCAGAATGTGATGAAGGATGATATCAGCTGCGGCACGTCCAGCAGATTCTCTCCAGAGGTCGAGCTAGGTCTCGATTTCCGAAAGCTTTTCAGCGAGATGTGTAACTCTCTCCGGAGCGTCATCAGCGGGCCAGAAAGTGTTGAAGACTCGGACTGAAACATCAAGGAGATCTTTGCCATGGTTCTTAATGATTTCCACGCGAGACGACAGGCTGACCAATAGGTCTTCCATGTCAAAGGGAATGCTCACACCGTCAGGAGCGACGGGAGTACCCCTTTCTCGGCGGAAATTGGCAACAGCAACACTTGCCATAGCAGTACCCTCTGGAAAGTGGCCTGGCAAACAAGGCAAAGGACGAAGTTGAGAAAACAAGAAGTATGAAGTAACCTGGGGAAATAAGGCGGATAAGGGAAAAGAAATTACGTGAGATGTGGCTATGAATCCGGGTCAGTTCCTTGGTACAAGCATCACGCCTCTTCCGAAGCTGCTCAAGCTCAGCATTCGCCGACTCAAGTTTGACCTCGGCTTCCTGAAGAAGCTCACGGTCCTTAGCATTTTGGAGTTTGAGGCGCTCACGTTCTTCGGTGTAGTCCTGGCCAGCCTTTTTTAGCTTGGTTTGGTGCTGCGCCTTCATCTTAGCCATCTCAGCCTTGAGCCTGCCTATCTCATCGTCATTGGTTCGGACGAGGGCGAGCTCATCATCTTTCTTCTTTAGCTCGGCTTGGTGCTGCCCTACTTGTTCGAGAAAATGTAGCATCACATCAGGCACGGGCACACTATCTTCAAGCGATGCTGAAATAGTGTGTTGGCCTGGCAGTGCCGAGGTATGAATGTTTGCCGAGCCAAGGAGGGAAGCCGATGGAAGCCACGGTAAAGACAGACAAAAAGGACGTACCCTTGATATGCTCCAAGTTCTTCCGCATTATCTTGTTCTTAGCCTCCACCCCAGCTGTGGAAACTGAGAAATCAGGTTAGTCCGTCAAAGGAAAATGAAGCAAAACGAAGGAGCGTTAGGGAAGAAATTTACCCCTCTTCTCGTATTCCGCAATAAGTGCAGCCTGCTTTGTGCGTAGATTCTTGTGGGTATCCAGCAAGCGTTGGAATTCAGCACTCCGGCGGTTGGTGGTCACCTAAAAGGGATACAGAAACTTAAGTCAGCTTGATGCATGTTCGAAGTGTACTAATATCCGGTCCAAGTGGAACTTAAGCCGGCTCTAGGTGTGTGCATATTCGAAGTGTACTAAAATCCGGGCCAAGTGGAACTTAACCCGGCTCTAGGTGTGTGCATATTCGAAGTGTGCTAAAATACGGGCCAAGTGGAACTTAACCCGGCTCTAGGTGTGTGCATATTCGAAGTGTACTAAAATCCGGGCCAAGTGGAACTTAACCCGGCTCTAGGTGTGTGCATATTCGAAGTGTACTAAAATCCGGGCCAAGTGGAACTTAACCCGACTCTAGGTGTGTGCATATTCGAAGTGTACTAAAATCTGGGCCAAGTGGAACTTAACCCGGCTCTAGGTGTGTGCATATTCGAAGTATACTAAAATTCAGGCCAAGTGGAATTTAACCCGGCTCTAGGTGTGTGCATATTCGAAGTGTACTAAAATCTGGGCCAAGTGGAACTTAACCCGGCTCTAGGTGTGTGCATATTCGAAGTGTACTGAAATCCGGGCCAAGTGGAACTTAACCCGGCTCTAGGTGTGTGCATATTCGAAGTGTACTAAAATCCGGGCCAAGTGGAACTTAACCCGGCTCTACGTGTGTGCATATTCGAAGTGTACTGAAATCCGGGCCAAGTGGAATTTAACCCGGCTCTAGGTGTGTGCATATTCGAAGTGTACTAACCCGGCTCTAGGTGTGTGCATATTCCAAGTTCTCATGGAGCTACGTTAGTTTTCTAAAAGAGCATCCGGCTGAGTAACAAGTTACTCCCCCGGAGGCTCGGGGACTAATGGTTATTAT
Organism: Avena eriantha; assembly: GCA_910589775.1. Lineage (NCBI taxonomy): Eukaryota > Viridiplantae > Streptophyta > Magnoliopsida > Poales > Poaceae > Avena > Avena eriantha. The sequence goes on along the minus strand of OU342743.1, from coordinate 481,953,671 downwards.
CTACAACTTGTAAGGGGGAAGCGACGTACCTCCATCATTCGCCCAACGAGGTTAATTGCCTTTGCCGCTGTGTTCATCTGAGCGGAAAACTCGGCAGGGCCGAACTTTTCCGGGAGATCAGAATCCTGAACTATCTCTGCCTTGTTCCAATTCATAACAAATTCCATCAGGCTCGGAGGGTACCGTTCACCGGTGGGCATATGGGGCGTCACCAAGCGCTTTGCATGTGCTTCTTTCCTCTCCACCAAGGCAAGGGCGGGGCTGGTGTGTAGAACCAACTGTTGGGCATCGGTTGGCTCGGCAGGCGCGTCCTTTACTGCTGGTGTTTTCTTGGGGAGCATTGACACAAGGGTGCGCTGCCCAGACTTGACGGCAGTGGGCTTGGCAGGGTCTGGAGCCTTCTTGCCCTTGGCTTGCTGGGTAGAGGAAGCCGTAGTAGCAGTTTTCCCCTTAGAAATTGTCGGGGTAGTTCCTTGCCGAGGTTGAGAAGACTCGGAAGATGCAGAGGAACTAGGCGATGGTACTCTCGCTGCTCGACTTGGTGCCGGCGCTGAAGCTTTCGCTGCCGAAGTTGGTGCTGATGCCGAGGTTGGAGTTGGTGCTGGTCTGGTTGCTGGTACTAGAACTGGTGCTGGAGCTGAAGTAGCCTCAATGGCTGCTGGTTGACGCGTTGTCGAAGCGGTGGATGCCGTTGCTCCGGCTGGGCCGGTCTCCCCCGCTCCAAGGTTACCCTCCTCTTGCCAAGGTGGAGCTGAACTCGGAGCGGCCGCAGAACCCTCTGGAATAGGGCTCAGCGGGCGTGACTCGTCGTCACGACGGGGAGAAGGGCCCGGTCGGAGAGGTGAAGAGATGCTAGATCCACTTTGAGGGACCTCCACCGGAGCCCTGCAAAATCAAATAATGTCAAAAGAAAAATTACGATGAAGTAAGGAAGAACAAGTTACAGAAGAAAGAATGACTTACGCATCCGAGGTTTCGGCCTCCTTGGGTTTCCGAGCCCTTCGTGCCGGGGCCTTGCCTACTGGTTTGGAGGCAGTCTTGTCCCCAGATTTCTTTCGCCTTTTAAAGGGCTGGGAAGGTCCGGAGGAAGAACTTGAAGAAGCCCCGCGTTTCTTCTTTGATGCCAGCAGAACAGGTTCGCCCGTAGCGAGAGGGGGATCCTCATGGATATGACCGCCGGGGTGAGCTGATGGCGGAAAAGCAAAAGAAAGGGGGACAGCCTCAAAAGGTTCAATCACCTCGATATCCGAGTCATCTTCATCATCGGTCCAATCTCTAATAGAAGAGGATTTACCCGTGGGTCGTTTCGTGGCGTCGGTCATGGGGAGGAACATCTCCTGGTCCGGCTCTTCCTCATCCGGAGTCTCCCAGTCCGGCGCCCACTTAAGGTTTGGATCGGTGCCGTCCTCGAGGGTCTGCTGAAGGAATTGCTGAGGAAAAGAACGAACAAAAGAGTCAAAAAAATGCAACAATAACTGACATGTAATTAGTCCGGGTTAAGTTTGCAACATAAAACTTACCATGGGAGGAAGCTGGTCACGGCAGAAATGCTTAATCCCCCAAGTCCACTCAGAGGAGAAGTCCCTTTGGGTGGTGAAGAGAGCCTTAACCCGGCGATAAATCTCCGTGTTTCTCAGCTCGAAGGATGAGGTTCGGTTAGGATCGTGGCCGAAGCTCATGTGGCACACCTTGTGGGTGCGCTTCTGGAGTGGTGAGATTCGGTTACGGACAAAAGTGATCATGGCATCCTCGTTGCGTAGCCCGAGCTCCTTCAGCTCCGCGAACCTTTTGTTCACTTGGTTGGCCAAGGCCGTGGGCTTCTTGGGGATCTCATCCCACAGATCCGGGTTAGGCGGACCCGGAGTGTAGGGAAGCAGCCAGATCAATTCTTCAGTGCCCGTATTCCGGACATAGAAGAAGGTCCGAGCCCATCCTTTGCAAGACTCTAACCCGGTGACTCGGGGCAAAACAGAAAACCTCCAGGGTGAAATGGAGGCCGCTCCGAATTGAGTGAGCCGCTTGTCCTCCGGATCGACATGGATGTTGGGAATGACATTGCGACGAAGGCCGAAGAACCGGATCCATAGCTCCTTCGTGGGCCATAGTCCGGCGTAGCCTTCGATCGTAGAAGCAAAGGCAGAGAGAGAGGTGATGGCATTCGCTGGAAGGTGGTGCGGCTGGAGTTGGTACGTACTGAGCCAGTCCCGGAAAAAATCACTCACCGGCAAGCCGAAGCCCCATTGGAAATGGGACAAGAACACGACAAACTCGCCCGGATTGGGTGAGGGGGCCAATTCCTTAGAAGGAAGGCGAGCGGCGACACCGGCGGGGATGCGTCTGGTCCGGTAGAGCCAGTCCAGGTCATCCTGGCAGACCAAGGAGCCGGCCCATGCACCGTGGTCCGCCGCCATGTTGTCCTCCTCCATCTCTTGTTCAGCAACGATGAGTTCTTCTTCCGTCATCTGGTCCTCGAGGCCCTCGCTGGCGCTAGAGGCGGCGGGGGACAGAGGCCGAGATTGACGAGGACCCGTAGCGAGAAATTTGTGTCGCGGTGGTGGCGACGCGGAGGTGCGACGGAGAAGCGCGGCGGCGACGCTACTATTTGGCAGTGCTGGTGGCGGCGCGGTCACGAGGAAGACGGAGAAGAATAGCAACAGGAAGAAGGGTGCGGAGGGGGAAAAATCCTAAGGGACACACCCCTCCGCTATTTAACCACTCCCACTAGGGGTGAGTGGGATCGCGCCCTGTGGACCGGCCACACGTAGTGGCCGTGTATCATCCGTCCAGACCAATCAGTGGGGAGCCACACGGAGGACCACAGGGCGGAGAGAATCCTGTGACGCGACGCGCTGATACGGTAAACGAGGAGGCAGGCATGACGTGACCCGCGCATAGTGATAACTGATAATTACTGCGGGGGTTACTGTGTAGGCCCTTAAAATAAGAAGACATAATGATTACCCTTCACATGGGTTAGCGTACGAGAGAAGGAAGCAAGACCCGGATGGAACTGTGGTAACCCGGCAGGCAAGTGAAAACTTGAAATGTGCGAAGGGAACATAAATCCATACAATCCGAGGTAAAGAGGTAACTTGGCAATAACGACTGGGGCACAAGATTGAACCTGATGTGGCCTCAGCGGCCAAGGCAGCTAAGACCGCACCAGCTTTGGGGACTAATGTTGGGGGGATACCCCCGGGTAGGGTCACGCCGGGATATAAAGGCCGAGTTAGCCAAGGTTCGGCAAGGCCAAAGCGAATGCTGGCCGGGTCACCTCAAGGTGGGCCAAATCACAGAGTAACCCGGACCAGGGGGCGTTCGCCTAACTAAGTCTCGATCGGCCTAGGAAGTAAGTCGGAAGTAGATGTTTGCTTGTATGCAGGAACAGGGGTGCCTGGGTCAGCTATGATCCGGGTCATCGTTGGCTTCTAGGAGAAGGAAGGAATCTTGCTGGTCAAAAAGAGGGTCCGGTACACACTACATGAGAGAAGCGGACAAGAGCGGGACCACCGGGTCATGGCCGACAGGGGTGACGAAGCCCATGTCGGCTGACGCGGGCGCCGCAGAGGCTCACGTAGCTAAAGCAAGCATTACGCAGGGGAAAAAGCACCCCGGTCGGCTTACCCCTTTGGGAGGAGGCATATTCTTAGGAATATGCCTCCACGTATGCCCTAGGCAGGAACCGAGCCTCCTCTATAAAAGGGGGGCTAGGGCTTGTGTAGGAGGGGTTGGTATCTCTGCTATTCTGTTTTGGGCTAGGGTTTCAGGTGTGATCTGTGGGTGAGAGTAAGAGAGCTCCTTCTTCCTCCTCTCGCCAATACAGCTCTAGGAGCACTTGTAACCTTGGAAGGAAATCAATACAAACTTATGTGTGGAGAATCACTTCACTATCCCTCCCTGGATTCCCCTAGCGTGTATTAGTCCCCACCTTTAGCCTATCCATGGCATCTGCCGTGACACCAACACGACAGTTAGTGATCTAGTGAGTTTCTACCTTGATGCATGAGGTTGCTTGTTTATCTTGGTTAGCTCAACCTAGTGATCTGGTCTTGAGCTTGTTAGCCTTCTCCTCCTCGAACTGGTTCAGGCTTGATCTTGATCATCCCCATGACCTAGCTTCTAGATGGCCTCCTCAAGAAACCAGAGTGTTGGTGATTTGTGTGGATAGATATATATGGTTATTTGGATGCTAAGCAGAATGATTCCTGGTGATTTGATAAGAGCAATGTTCTGGAGTATACAAAAGTAAGAATGACTTCTTAGCTATGTGGTGGAAATGCATGTGTAGCAAGTGACCAACAAAGTGGTACTATGTTGCTACGGCTGTGTTCTTATCCTCCCTCTTGGTTGTCCTATGTTTACAGCACACTATGTTGCATGCCGATGTGTAAGCTTCTTGTGGGTGTGCCTGGTATGGTGCAAGTTCCCACTTCTGTATCTTTCAAGTTGTGGATGAGTTCTAGTAAAAGTGTGATATTTTCCTGATGTTTTTACCTTTTGCCTTTACTGTTCTGGTGAAACTTGCCCCTCATATTTCTGTCAATGATATTGGACTAAGACAATTTTGATAAGAACAAATAACACTCTTTGGTGAAACTTTCCCCTTTTACGATTAGCTCATTGATGAACAGTAACAACACATCTCAATGTTAATTCTGAGAGCACTAATATTAATCCATAAAACTATTTCTATTTTGTTTCTTTTTGTCTTTGCTTGTAGGTACCAAACTTAGAAAGAGAATCTTTAGAATTTGATTATTTAGATTAGGACCTTTCTATTTTCAAGTTGTTGTAATCTTTTTTTATTATTTTATAATTTATTCGTTCTTTTATTTATCTGTAAAGACAATGTATTATTAATGGTTTTATATAATAAAGTCGAATTTCCTTCTTATAGTTCAACTTCATCTTTTTCTATTACTTATATTATTCTGGTTGTAATTTTCTTTTTATCTATTAATTGTAAAGGAGCAATGGAATATTACATTCCATATTTAATAAAGCTTGATTTTCCCTCTTTTTAGAGTTTAAGACTTGTTATTATATGTACTTATACTATATTGAATTCTCATTTATTAAAGTAATATTTAATTTGTCTTGAATTATAACACAATACAACTATTAGTATATTATAAGAATTCATTTCTTTAGTTATATTTGAGGTTCAATTTCACTTTTAATAACTCCTTTCAAATTCTATTCATATTGAAATACATGTTTGAATCACTCGCCCCCTTAGACAAATAGTTCTGCAAAGGTCATGTCATAATCTATCGCACCTGCCCTGATGTTTCCATCAGAACAAGAGAAATCTCGATCCCTCTATAGCTTCTTTAGTTTTGCGCGAAAATTCTGTGGATTTCCTTATGCATGAATGCAATGCACAAACATGTGTCCTTTCTATTTCGAGGTGCTAATCCTAGGATGTTATAGGTACCAAGTAGTCAAATATTGGAGAACCACCGAGAGTTTCGCAAGATTCGACTTTCTGATATGAATGGTAATGACACCAACTTTTAGCCATTTTTTTAAAAAAATACAAAGAAACAAAATATAAAATGAAATATAACCATTCTTTTCTCTCTTTGTGTGTCACTATGTGCACTAGCTGGTTTCCATGGAAAAATATAATCTCAAAATTTGATAACTTTTGAAAAAAATTATATCATAATATATGGAGTACCATGTATGAATATGCATCGCTTTCAAACCAGATGACCAAGGTCATGGCCATATCTTTTCTATAGTTTATAATAACATGCCCATATTTGGTAGTTGGTGCGTATTGACATTTAAAATATTATTTACAAAGGAAGCTTCCAAATTCGAAGTTATTTCAATTTTCTAAGGCACAACAATGGCTTTTTTCATGAAGCAACTACAAAATATGGCTGAAAATCCCACTGCCCTAGTTTTCACACAAAGTATATATATCCTAGTGTTTAGGGTTCGTTGTTTATTTTGGGTTGATGGTTTAGGGGTTCATGGTTTAGGGTTTAGGGTTTAGGCTTTAGGGTTTAGGGGTTTAGGGTTCATGTTTGAGGGTTTAGGGTTGTTCAGGGTTTTAGTGTTTATGAGTTTTTAGGTTTTAGGGTTTAGGGAATTTTCAATAATAATGTTCAAGCTTTATATATATGCTTATATTCATGGAATAGAATGGCGTTATCGCAATTTAATGAAATTATCTCAAATTTTGATCTATAAGTGCATTATACATGCTTGGTAAGGGTTTAGTGTTCTAGGGTTAGGAGGTTAGGGTTCTAGGGTTAGGAGGTTAGGGTTTAGGGTTAAGGGTTTTTGATTTTCAATAATGTTCAAGCTTTATTCTTATATTCGTGGAATAGAATGGTGTTACCGCAATTTAATGGAAGTATCTCAAATTTTTATCTATAAGTGCATGATACCTGCTTGGTTTAGTGTTTATGGGTCGAGGATTTAGGGTTTTACGGTTTAGGTTTTATGGGTTGTTTAGGGTTTACGGTTTAGCGATTTTTCAATAATGCTCAAATATTTATGCTTAGATTCGTCAAATAGAATGGCGTTACCTAATTTAATGAAAGTACCTCAAATTTTTATCTATACGTGCATGATACCTACTTGGTTAGGCTTTATGGGTTGAGGGTATTGGGTTTTACAGTAGAGGTTTTATGGTTGTATGGGGTTTAGGGTTTAGCGAATTTTCAATAATGCTCAAGCTTTATGCTTATATTCGTCGAATATAATGGCGTTACCTAATTTTGATCTATAAGTGCATGATACTTGCTTGGTTAGGGTTTATGGGTTGAGGGTTTGTGGTTTTAGGGTTTGTTAGGGTTTAGGTTTTAGGGGTTGTTTAGGGTTTAGGGTTTAGGCAATTTTCAATAATGCTAAAGATTTATGCTTATATTAATCGAAGAGAATGTCGTTACCAATTAAACGAAAGCATATCAAATTTTGATCTATAAGTGCATGCTACGTGCTTGGTAAGGGGTTAGGGGTTTATGGTTTAGGGTTTCGGGAATTTTTAATAATGTTCAAGCTTTATTCTTATATTCGTAGAATAGAAGGGCATTACATAAATTTATTGAAAGTATCTCAAATTTTGATCTATAAGTGCATGGTACCTTCTTGGTTAGGGTTTTATATTGGGGTTTGATGGTTTAGTTTTATGGGTTGTTTAGGGCTTATGGTTTAGTGAATGTTCAATAATGCTCCAGATTTATGCTTATATTCGTCGAATAGAATGGCATTAGCTGATTTAATGAAAGTATCTCAAATTTTGATCTATGAGTGCATGACACCTGCTTGGTTCGGATTTATGGGTGAGGGTTTAGGGTTTTGGTTATAGGGGTTTTTTAGGGTTTAGTGTTTAGGGAATTTTCGATAATACTCAGGATTTATGATTATATTCGTCAAATAGAATGGCGTTACTCAATTTAACGAAATTATCTCAAATTTTGATCTATAAGTGCATCCTACGTGCTTGGTCAGGGTTTAGGGGTTTACGATTTGGGTTTTAGGGGTTTAGGGTTTTGAGAATTTTCAATAATGTTCAAGCTTTATGCTTATATTCGTGGAATAGAATGGTGTTACCCAATTTAATAAAAGTATCTCCAATTTTGATATATAAGTGCCTGATATCTGCTTGGTCAGGGTTTAGGGGTTTAGAGTTGATGGTATAGGATTACGTGAATTATCAATAATATGGTCAAACTTTATGGTTATATTCATGGAATAGAATGGTGTTACCACAATTTAATGAAAGTATCTCAAAATTTGATCTACAAGTCGATGGTACCCTGCTTGATCATATTTTTTGTTAAATACAATTAAAGGTACCCAAGTACTAAAACAAGCGAGAAACACCAAGAGTTCTATTAGATTTACGCGCTATTTGGTTAGGCTCTAATTAGGGCTTTTGATTTTTGGCTTATAAAGCCAGGAACATGTTTTTGGCATTGTTTTTTAGCTTTTACTCTGACATAGTTGAATGATGGTAAAAGCGATAGATAAGCTTAACCAAACAACCCCTCAACTTCTTGATATGAATTCAAATGCAGCCAATTTGGGACCTTTTGAAAGAAAAACCAAATAATATATATATAAATATAAATTGAAGCAATGTCTTTCTTTTGCAGAGTATTTTGTTATGTGCATTGCCTAGTTTCCATAAAAAAGTATGGTAAAACCTGACAACTTTCAAAGAAACCCGACGAGGGGTTAACTCATCAATTCCCATCGAAGTTGGACTTAGGTTCGAGGAAGCGGGGAGCGCTAGAGGCATCGATCGGCTAGCAAACCAGCACACAGGGGATTATCGAGGACCCAACTCCTGCTTGTCTGCTCTTGGAATTATCGAGGAGTCGAAAGTTACAGGAGGTGCGCATATGCAATCTGGTGATGGTGTGGAAACTAGGGTTGCAGATTGTCCTCCTTGCCGCCCCCTCCTAGCCTTGATGTAGATAGGCTAGGTCTCGAGATAGCAGGCCGAGTCGGTTACATATTAGGGTTCTCCCTTTAAACTTCTATCTTGAGTTTGCCATGTGCCGCAAGCAGTCGGAGTCCCTTGGTCACCTGAATCTTGACTGGGCCTTAGCAACGTCATGGGATTCTCCTAGGCTGGACCGTATATGCCAACCTCGAGTACTTGTAAGGTATGCCCATATCAGTACCCCCGAGTGTCCGGTTGAATTGCTGATTCAAGTGGAGACTTATGAAGCTTTTGATTGTACATTTGAGCATGTTTTCGAATGCTCTAGTTTATATCATAGGGTTTGTTGATATACATGCCTGATTCATCCAATGTATCGGGATCAGTTAACTTCCTTAGGGCAAAACAACTCAATCTACTCAAACTCGAGTCCCCGTACTCGAATTCGGAAAAGTGCTGGTGTGATTCGACTCATGTCGCGGAGGTCTTATAGAGTCCAATCCCAGTGTATAAGTTTCAGCACTCAACACGTCCGTAAAGGCTTATCTCATCGTACCTGCAGGCACCGGTTATTTCTGGTAGAGCGCAGCAGATGCATTGTCAGGCCTTCTTCAGGTCTTATCTTCACGCTGCAAGCGTGGCATCCGAATTTTTCATCGTGGAGATGATTCGGGTGGCCCTGGAGATGCAGTCTCTTTGCAGGGAAAATGTGAGGCGGATTCACCAATGCTTTCAAGTGTGAATGTAGTCAACACACATTTATTTAAAAGGGAAAATCATAGGGTGCACGACCAGCGCTACCTATGGGAGTAGCCCCCGAGTGCATATTCGAGTCGTAGACTCGAGTGGGGACTATGAGTGTTTGCGACTATTGTCGTGTTCTGCTTGTTTCCGTGAAATGTGATTCTAGCGCTCCCTACGAGAGTAACCCTGAGTCCATAGTCGAATCGCTAATTGAGTGAAGGGTTCAAGTGCAATTTCATTGTCAAAATGTTTGTAAGTCTATGAAGTTTATTGGGTGCGCGACCAGTGCTCCTGTTAGGAGTAGCCCCCGAGTGCTTGGTCGAGTCGATGACTCAAGTAAGGACTAGAGTAGTGAGAAGATGCTCCTGCTGGAGTAAATGATGTCAGTGCTGATAATGAGATGACCTCATTTGCCCGCATGAGCGGTTTTGACAGCACGTGAAGAAAGTGGGGCCTCGTTTCTGACTTGGATTTGACCAGACGTGCGTAATCTTTGATTTTCACTGTGTATCCTCGATTCTCGCGCATAATGGGAGGAGTGGACCGATGGTTCGCTGATTTGCACTGCCACGTGTTGATATCGACTTGCGCCACGCGTGTGACTGGTGCACTTCTGGCTGTCAGATTGCTTCTGCGGTGAGGTTAAGTAGGGATTGTCGTGCGGTAATTTTCCCCACAACTCAACTTCTTCCTTGCGCACTGCCTCCATTGCTGCTCCTCGTTGTTCCATTGCTCGCATTTCCTTGTTGCACTGAACGGGTTCCGAACTTTTCCCAGCTACTTTCTGTGCTCCCACCACGAGCGCAAGATGGGGAAAAATAAGGGTGCTTCTGCCGCTGGAACTGCGGCTGCCACTGTGGCGACCAGGGAGAAGGGCGCCGCCGCTACGGGCGCTGGCACTGTTGCTGCAGCTGCCAAGAATAAGGGTGTGGGCTCACGCATCACGAATGGCTCGCGGCGACAAACCTCCATCAAGGAGACCGAGCTCTTCACTTGGCGTTAAGATGGCGCTCTCCTAGCCACCGAGGATGACTACCGGATTCCCGGTGACGAGGTAATCCCCAATCCCCCCTCTGGATTTCGGGTGATGTTCCTCGCGTTTGTCATTTGTGGTCTTTCTCTCCCCCTTCACAAGTTTGTGAGGGGGTTACTCTTCTTTTATGGTCTCCAGCTCCATTAGCTGACCCCCCAACTCCATCCTACATATTGCTTGTCACATCACCATGTGCGAGTGCTGGCTCAGAATCGAGCCACACTTTAGCCTTTTCAAAAAACTCTTCAAACTTACATGCCAGTCGGGCTCTAGGTCGGTAGTCTATGACATAGGAGGCTGCGGGATGCATGTGGACCCTAAATATTTCGCCATCAACTTCAATTCATCTATCGAAGGGTGGAGGGAGAAGTGGTTCTATATTCACGACTAGAAGGTCGATGAAGAAAACTTTGGGCTCACTCCTTTTGACTCGAAGGCAGAATGCAAGAGGAGGAGGTTGTGGAAGAAGACGGTGATGCCCGGCGAAGCCGAGGAAACTGAGGCTTTGTACAAGCGCGTATGCGACCTTGAGCTCCATATGGGGAAGGAAGTAGGTGACGTAGACCTCATTCGCACCTGGATGCGTCATCGAGTGTAGCCGCTGCAGGATAGGGCACACCCGATGTGTTGCTGGACTGGTGTTGACAATGTCACTCACGTCTCTCGATAGGACATCTCTTCAGGTGAAGTAAACAGGAGGTTTCGACTGCTGACCAAGTACACTGCCAAGGAGAAACTCCCTGGTGACTCAGCCGTGCCTCCCTTCTGCTCGAGTCATCCTCTGCCTAAGGTGGCTTTCTGGTTAGCTCTTCCTATTTTTCGATTGCCTGCTAGGTTTTCTTTTATATTCATGGTGCCTATTATTCCAGGCCTAGAGGGTGGCCGATGTGTCCCCTCCTCAGCCGGAGGGAGTGATCCCTCATGAAGCGAAAGAGGAGGATGCTGACTCGTGTATTAACGAGCTCGTTGGGGAACCCCAAGAGGAAGGTATGATGAGCACAACAGTAAGTTTCCCTCAATTATGAAACCAAGGTTATCAATCCAGTAGGAGCAAGGAAACACCCTAAAGGTGTAGCTAGCTGAACTTTGGCAGGGCGCACTACCGGTGCCAGCAAGAACATGGAGACCTGCACAACACAACCACATAACTATGTCCCCAACTTGCGATGAGGTTGTCAATCTCACCGGTTTTGCTAAAAACAAAGGATTAAACGTATCAAATGGAAGGAAGTAATAGTTTGCAGAAAATAAAGACAAAACAGTAAACAATTGATTGTAGATTGATGATAAAAGAAAGGATAGAGGCCCATAGTTCACTAGAGGTGGCTCTCCTTAAGATAGATAACATTTTGGGTGAACAAATTACAGGGGGGAATTGACAAACATCGAGAAAGCATAAAAGCATATACTACTCTTTGACTCCTTTGAGATTCGATTGGGCATTACAACATTATACATAGACCGCCATCCAACTGCATCTATGACTAATAATCCACCTTCAGGTTATCATCCGAACCCCCTCCAGTATTAAGTTGCAAGCAACAGATAATTGCATTACGAATTGTGTGTAAAGTAAACAATACGATTGTTCTATGAACAAGGGATTGTTGTTTTCTCCCTAGTAGAAACAACACATATAGTACCTTAGAGATTTCTGTCACTTCCCCAGATTACCAGAGGCATGAACCCACTATCGAGCATAAATACTAACTCTTGGAGTTGCTAGCATCTACTTGGCCAAGATAGCTACTAACAACGGTAAGCATGCAAGATCACAAATAACAAAGACATGTTATAATCAATAATCAATCTGAAATAGCATCTCAATATCCATCGGATCCCCGCAAACACAACATGCAGAATTACAAATAGATGATCTTGATCATGAACGGAGCTCACAAGATCTAAACATGATAGCACAAAGGAGGAGAACCAGCCATCTAGCTACTACGTGGACCCGTAGTCCAGAGATGAACTACTCATGCATCACACCGGAGGCTTGAATGATGATGAAGAAGGCCTCCAGGGTGAATTCCCCTCTCCGACAGGGTGCCGGGAAGAGCTTCAGATCCCTCCCGATCTAGGGATGGAGATGACGGCGGCTATAGACTCTTTCGTGGAATTTTGATCGGGTACTTAGGGTTTCCGTATCAGAGGCAATATATTAGCGGAAGGAGAGGCCGAGGGGGTGCCTGGGGCGGCTAGACCATCCCCTGGCGCGGGTCAGGCCTGGCCGCACGGCCAGGTGGTGTGGTCGGGTCCCAGCCCCTCTCCGTCTTGTATTCTGGCTCCAGGTGTCCCTCGGTGAAAAACTGACTTTGGCTTTTGTCCCATCCAATTCCCAGAATATTCATTTTCTGACTTTCCTGGAACCAATAACAGCAGAAAACAGGCAGCTCACACAGTGGCTCTTGTTAATAGGTTAGTCCAAGAAATCATATGAAAAGTACTCCGAAGTGTGGACAAAACATAAGAAAGTAGATAAAACCAAGCATGGAACATCAAAAATTATAGTTACATTTACAATGTATCAGAGGACGAGTCAGGTTCCACCGTCCCCATTGTGGAAGAGCAGGAAGCCCTCGAGTCCAGCAGGAACAGAGCTCTCAAGCACTCATGAAGCGAGGATTCAGATGCATCTTCGCCGACAACGCCGAAGGGTCCCTCGACTGTGGTAAAGGAGCCAATTCCTGCTATGCCTGTGAGCGCCATGGCTCCTCCTCCATAGAAGAAACTGAGGATACCAAGGAGGTGTCCGATGACCTCGTTGATCTCTGTGACTTCGACTGGTGAGTTTATGCATCAACTTACTTGTCTTTGTGTTCTGAAAAATTTCCTCTGAGGTTGCGTCTGTATGCCTATGTTGTAGCAAAACCACATCATCATCGTTCAACGACTACCGCTCCGCGAAGGAGTCTGGAGTCGCAGACCCCAAAGAAAAAGGTGTGGCGGAGCAGTTGCATTCTTCCCAGTTGGCGGCCAACTCTGGTGCCAGCTCTTCGAGTTCCACCATGCTGGGGGGCACCAGATGGTGGCCCGGACGCCTATGAAAAAGGAATCTTCAGAGTCTCTGGAGGAGAACGTAAGTTCACTTGACTTTGTCAGTCGAATTTAGATTGATGTTGATGCATATCTTCTTGTAGCCTGTCATGAAGGAATCTGTTCTCCTCACCAAGAAGATTATACTGATGGGCCATCAGCATGCCTTACTAGAGACCCAAGATCACGCGTTTGAGGGTGAGCTTGTGTTTCGTATATATGTGTTGTTGCTGTAGAAAATCACCAATCGTAAATGCTTGATATTGTTCTCTACAGGTGAAAACAATGAGCTCCTCCACAACGTCAGCACCCTCGAGAAGGGTCTTGCCGCCGCAGAGAAGAAACATGACAAGGCGCTCCAAGATCTCGAGGAGTTGAAGAAACACGAGGAAGACTTGCATTCCACCACAGCTGATAGAGATAAAGTGTTTGTAGAACAGCTTTTCTCTATTGCTAAGTCACTCTCAGGTATGTCCTACGTCATTTTGCTTAAGAATATACTTTTCCTGCATGTTTTTATGCTCATATGTATCTTCTGCAGATGTTGCTGGTGTGGACTTCAACGCCCAAGCTCTAGCCTGTCCAGATGCCTTGGCCGGTGTGGTGGCTGTAGTCGAAGACCGCACCGTCTCAGTCAAGGACTCACTCGAACAGGCCAAGGGTGTACTTGGGTGTCTTCTAGGGGAGATGATCCCCAAGTCCAAGCTGATCGAGAATCTTGATGGCCTGTGGAATCTTTGCAGGAGGCGTGCCCATGGACTTCAAGAATGCTCAGAGGGGGGTTGGAGCGACCATGGGACTCGCAATGGTGCAAGCTCACGGTGTTGACCTGAACCCCAACAGAGTCTCCTCGGCGATGCCGGTCACTACGGATGGCTAGCAGGTAGTGTTTTCTCCCTTTGCCACTGCTTGTCATCAATATGTGCCTCGGCTCATCGAGACACCCTCGCCAAGTACTGGGCGGGCTGAGGCGGCTGAAGACGGTGAAAGCCACAGCGTCAGAGGCTGTGAACAAGAAGGCGATGGCGTCGGAGACTGCCACAGACTCGATGAAGCACCCGAGTGCTCCTGTGTAGATATAGGTTATCCCTCTATTGACCTTTTGTAATATGTTAGCTTCTCTAGACGTATTTATGATTTGCATCTTGTCTGTTTGGGGTGGTCCCTTTGCAAACTTGTTGAACTTGATGTTTTTATTATTTTGGCATTGTTTTGAGTGGTTGGTCTTATCCATCTCTTCCTCTGTCTGGATAGGGTCCTTCGACTGGTTCATGTGACTCACCTCCCACCGATGAACTCATGGCGCAACCATGTTCAAAGCTAGAGGAGTTGTAGCTGCTATCCGGATTACATGATCACGTAAAACACTTGGAGCGGGAGATGCCTATTATCTGTGGCAGCGCTGATGTGTGGAAGTCCAAGGCCAAAAAATCCAATGAATGAGAATAGTATCTTCTCGGCGAGGTGGCTCATTTGAATGAGCAACTGGAGTGTTGGTTTCCTTAGCTTCTTCTCCTTCTCTCGACACTTGTGGCGGCAAATTATCCTTATTCGTTTTGCTGCCCTTTGAAGTTGTTAGTGCTCATCGTCCGCAAGAGGTGAGGGACCGAGTCGCCATTCAGCTGAACAACTTGATCCAGGAGCAGCTAGAAGCTAGCGGGTACTTTCGGGTTGATCGGGATCGCGTAGTCGCATTGGCGATGCTGCAAGATCTTGTGTTGCAGGTGCTGTTATACTTGAAGAAAGCGTAGTTGTGCCTGAAGCACATCTTTCTTACTGAAGAAGTTCAAGGATGCCAGCACAGTTCGAGAGTGCGTGCGTCAGCAGTTAGTCGTGGGTGCTAAGGCTGCATTGGCGGTTGTTCGCTTGAATCGACCTGACCTGGATCTCACATCTATTGCCGCTGGACCGCCGCCCCTGCCAAAAGGGATGGCGTGGAACATGGTTCCACATTATCGGGCGGTTGATCAGCCAGTCGAAGGTATCGTCGAGTTGTTTGAAGAATGTACCAATGTTCTCCTTTTACGGTAGTAGAGTAGTTTTGAACCTGCACATAGTTGCATAGGTGTTGTAAAGGTTGTATAAGTACGTTGGGTGTCTTGTTACCTGTTTATATGTAAAAGCTTGCTAGCTTGTATATTTTTCGAGTAGCTTGTACTCCGTAGTTACTTTTCGTTAGCCTGACGCATATTTATCTTAGCACCTTGTCAACCTGTCAGGTGTGTTATAGCTGGGTTGGTTTTACCAAGGGTTCGATTGATATTACGTCAGCTACTCAAGCTACTGCGTTTATTCGTGTAATGATATGGAAAGGGTGGCTTCACCCCCAAGTGATGTAATTGCGAGTGAAAAATAGAAAACACAGAGTTGGAGGCACTTAGCTTTATATATTCGCATAATATCAGGAGATACAATATGTGTGGCTATGTAGCCTGGCTGAATAGCCTTATTTGTAAAGTAAAACATCTAAGGGTAAAAACGACGCAGCTGCACGACGTTCCAGGAGTTGGAGTATGCGACTTCACTTTCTACATCTTTAAGGCGGTAGGCGCCACCTAGGATTACTTCGGTAATCACATAAGGTCCCTCCCAAGGGGACTCGAGATTGAGGTGCCCTTGCTACTTCGGTCCCAGGACCAGGTCTCCTTCGACAAAGGACCTTGGGCATAGCCTTCTACTGTGGTAGTTGCGGATGTTTTCATGGTAGATTGTAGATCGCTCTGCTATTATCTCGCCTGCTTCATCGAGGAGATCGACCGAATTTTTGAGTGAGAGAGTTGACTCTGCCTTTCCGTATGCTATGACCCATGGGGTTTTGTAGCGTACTTCTGCGGGTAGTACTGCCTCGGCACTGTGTACCATGAAGAATGGAGTATAGCCTATGGAGATGTTTGGAGTTGTGCGCAGGCTCCATAGTACTGATTGTAGCTCCTCGGGCCAGCACCCAGCAACTCTTTCGAGTGGCCGGAGGATCCTTTTCTTTATTATGCCACAGACGAGTTGTTGGCCTTTTCGACTTCACCGTTGATCTGAGGGTGCACCACTGAGGTGTAGCTGATGTTGGTTCCTAGGTTTTCGCAGAAATCCCGAAATTCCTTGGACGTGAAGTTTGTTCCATTGTCCGTGATGATGTTGTGTGGCACCCTGAACCAGAAGACGATGGACTCGAAGAATTTCATGGCTTTTTCCCCTGATTGATTTGTTATCGGCATAGCCTCGATCCACTTCGTGAATTGGTCAACTGCGATGAGGAGGTAATCCTCCAGGTGAAGATTTGTGCAGCTTGCGATTCATGTCGAGTCCCCATTGCACAAAGGGCCAGGCCATAGGTATTGTCCTGAGTTCTGCGCTAGGTGTGTGCGGTTTATCCATGAATCGTTGGCAAGCATTACATCACTAGACGATGTCCTTAGCATCACCCATTGCCGTTGGGCAGTAGAATCCATCTCGTAGAGCTTTGGTGATGAGGGCATGACTGCCGGCATGATGGATGCAAGTGCCTTCGTGTATATCCAGGAGGTTGGCTCCTCCGTCTCCATTGGAGACGCATCGTTGAAGAACTCCTATGATGTTGCGCTTGTACAATTCGTTGTTTATGGGGGCAAAAGCCTTGGATCGTCGCGCTATATGACGTGCATCTGTCGGGTCATCAGGCCACCTCTTGCTGAGCAGATATGTGATGTATGGTTGTGTCGATGATGGCTCGATCATCATGACCTCCATGGGACATTCGAGTCATGTATCTTTCTCCATGTCCTGAGTCCGTCGGGTGGCATAGCCCCCGAGTCCTTTGACGTGCTAGGCTTATGTTCTTGAGCCTTTGGCTTGATGAAATACTCTAGGTGGCACCAGGGAACAAGTGGAGCCAATGTTGGCGAGTCTATTTTACTTCCTCGTTGCTCTCGCGGCTGACGTGCCGTAGTTTGCACCCATCGAAGTCCCCTTCGAGTGCGTCATATAGGTCACGGTAGGCGATCATGTTGTCGATCAGAGCGTTGCACTGGTTCATGGTTTGATTGACTACCAGTTTGGAGTCGCCATAGATGACGAGTCACGTCCCGCCACAAGCTTTGGCCATCCACATCCCGTGGAGTAGGTCTTCGTATTCAGTTTCATTGTTGGAGGCGCGGAACTGCATTCGCAGAACGTACCTCATCTTGTTGCCTTGTGGTGATGTTAGGATGACGCCCGCGCCAACTCCTTATTTACGTTTGTATCCGTCGAAGTGCATTGTCCAAAGATAGGACATGTCTAGCTTGTCAGGGAGCTGGTTCTCCATGTAGTGGACGAGGAAGTCCGGGAGTACTTGCGACTTGATCGCATCTCGCTTCTTGTATGTGATGTCTCGTGGAGACAGTTCTATCCCCCAAAGCGCGACTCGTCCGATGGTGTCGGGGTTATTGAGGATGTGCCCTAGCGGAGCGTCGCTCACCACAATGATGGGGTGCTCCTAGAAGTAATGGCGCAGTCGCCTGGCTACCATTGCAGACGTCATATGCCAGCTTCTGATAATGCTGGTACTGCTGTTTTGTCGGTGCGAGCACCTCGCTGAGGTAGTAGACTGGGCGTTGTACCCCATGGACTTTGTTTTCTTCGGCTCGTTCCACTATGAGCACGGTACTAACCACCTGGTTGGTGGCTGAGATGTATAACAACAACGACTCCTTTTCTTGAGGCATTACCAACACCGGCGAAGTGGATAGTAGACGCTTGAGGTCTTCGAATGCTTCTTGTGCTTCGTCTATCCACTCGAATTTGTCAGCCTTGCGAAGGAGTTGGTAGAAAGGCAGCGCCATTTCGTCCATCTGACTGATGAATCGACTGAGCGCCGCGATTCCCCCAGCTAGCTGTTGGACGCCTTTTACATTCTTCAGCTTCTCCATGGCTAGTATGGCCTTTATTTTCTTCGGGTTGGCTTCGATCCCTGTCGCGGAGATGATGTATCCAACCAATTGCCCAGATGGTACGTCGAAGGCGCATTTGTCCAGATTCAGTATGATTCGGTAGTGGTCGAGGTTATTGAAGGTCTCGTGGAGATCTACGAGTATCGAGGCTTCCTCCTTGGTTTTGACGACGATGTCGTCGATGTAGACTTGAATGTTACGACCAAGCTGGTTCTTGAGGTAGGCATGCATACACCGCTGGTAGGTGGCCCCTGCGTTTTTCAGCCCGAAAGGCATCGTTGTCTAGCAGAAGACGCCAAAGGGCATGATGAAGTCTATTTTCTCTTGGTCTTCCTCATTCATTCGAATCTGGTGGTAGCCTAAGTAACAATCGAGGAAGGAGAGGCACTCGCATCCTGCGATGGATTCGATTATCTGGTCGATCTGTGATAATAGGAAGTGATCCTTTGGGCAATGTGTTTTTAGGGAGGTGAAGTCCATGCACATCCGCGGGATATCCGTGTCCTTTTTAGGAACCAGCATGGGGTTTGCTACCCAGGTGCTTTCCTTGATCTCGCATATGAAGTTAGCGTCAAGGAGTCTATTGACTTCCATACCAACCGCTTTTGCCTGTGGCTCAGATAGTCGATGTATTTTATGTTTCACTGGTCTTGCTTCAGGATTCACATTGAGTGAGTGCTCAGCGAATTACATGGGAACTCCTAGCATGTCTGCTGGACACTTGGTGAAGATTTCCCAGCGCTCACGAACGAATTCGACGAGCACGAGTTCCTATGCGGGACTCATGTTGTTGGCGATGAGGGTCGTCTTGGTCGGGTCTGTTGGGTGGACCTAGACCGCCTTGGTGTGGATCGATGTGTCGTAGGATTGGTCAGGTGAGCTTGGTTTACTCAGAGGAGGTAGACTATTGTCTTTCGACTCCTTCAACCTCGCCAGTTCCTCCTGCATGCCGAAAGACTGGGAGATTCTGTTGAATTCCCTATCACAGCTGTCGGACCTCTCGAGGCTTCAGTTAACTATGATAATTCTATTAGGGCCCGACATATTCATCTACAGGTAGGCGTAGTGTGGCACCACCAAGAACCTCCTGAACGCGACACGTCCGAGGATGCAGTTGTATTGCGAGGGCCAGTCGACAACTTCGAATTGCGAGGGCCAGTCGACAACACCCGGGGAAACTCCATAGCCCCGTTTTATCGCGTTGCCATTCATCTGGGCTAGGCCTTCATGGAGCCTGAGGAACTCACAACAGTCCTTTGGAAGGTGGCTGGATTTTTTTTCTTGCCGTCGTGCTTGTCGATGTAGAAGCGTATGTTGCATGGTCCAGGCAGTTTATCCTGGATAGATGTTCCGGGTGCCTCATCACGAGTCCGGCATTACCACACTTGCGTGGTTTTCCCACTGTCGTGGTATCCACCACTGCGATATCCGCTGTTACGGTTGTTGTCGTCGTGTTTGTCAGCGTAGCCATCCGCGACCATGTCGACTTCCTCGGCAATCGCGGATCCGGCGTTTTCCTTCGCAATCGCGTCTGCAATCGAGGTCATCATCATCTAAGTGGACACAGTTTTTCACTGAGTCCTCTCCATCAGTCCACCTATTCGCGATCTCCATCAGGTGGTTGATTGTTTTGGGCTTTGAGCAGCCCAGCTCCTCTCTGAGCTCTCTACGACGCATGCCACCATTAAACGCGTCGATTGCGTGGTCCTCAAAGATGTCTTCTGTGGAGGTTTTGATGATGGACCATCTCTGGATGTATGAGCGTAGTGACTCGCCGGTGTTTTGGTAGCAGCCTCTTAATTCTTCAATTTATGTAGGCCTTTTGTAAGTGCCCTTGAAGTTTTGCACGAAGCTGTAAACCAGCTCATCCCAGCTGCGAATCTATCCGCATGGGAGGTTGTTGAGCCACACACGTGCGGCACCTTGCAGTTGTAGCTGGAGGCATTGCATTGCCGTGCTCGTGGTTCCACCGTGTAGCCTGACTGAGGAAATTTGATCCTCCAGCCAGATCTTTGGGTCTTGGAGGCCGTCAAATTTCGGGTTCTCTGATGGGAGTTTGAACCCTTTTGTCATTTCCTTTTGTTGAATGGCTCTGCTTAAGAAGCTAGCTCTGTAGGTCTCTATCTCGTCATCCTCCGAGTCAGTCGAATGGGCACGCCTCGCGTGCATCTTGTCAACTTTGTGTTGTGTGATGTCATCGCACGCGTCGTAGTCGTAGTCATGCCACCATGAGCGGCATCGTCGCAACAAGTCATGACAGCCATCGTTGGAGGAGGGGTAAGAGTAGCGCCTGATTAGATCCTTGCTTTTATTTGTCTCCGACATTGGATCTTTGATGAGGGCAGCTTTGACTAGTCCCAGGCCAACGATCGTAGATCGGTGCATGGCGGGCCGTTGGTCCCCAGCTAGCGGTTGGTTGTTGAGCACGTACATAGTGGCTGCCGTCAGCACTGCTTATAGTGTTTTGGGGAGCACATTGCCCCGTCTGTCCACTGTCATGGACGAGAAGTCGAGGGTTCATGTGGCTTCCACTCGCTCCTTCTCGATGAGGTTAGCGAGTCGAGAACATCTTCTAACAGCCGTATGATTGTTGCCTTTAGAGGAGGATCCTCCGATCGAGGAGAGTTGAGCCCGAAAGAGGCTTGACTCATCAGCTGCCCTTCTGTGCTTGTCGAGCTAGGCGATTCCTTGTTGATGGCGCTTGAATTCTTCATTGAGTAGCCAGTGATAGCCCATCAGCATGTCTTGCGACAAGTTGGGTGGTAGGGGATTGCTCCATAAGGCCTCCCTGAAGCGAGCCCACTCAGAGTCATTGAGCTTGATCAGCACTGTAATATCCCAAATCTTTACTCAAGGTTATTCAGATCCAAATAACCCAATTTAGAGTTAACAAAAACTTTTTCCCATTTAAATAATTAAGCATGCATATGTGTGTTACATTAAATAGGAATTGTTTTGAATGGCCATGATTGTTTGTTCTAATGGTTGTAAAATGACTCTAAGATGAATGTCACATCATCTACATCATTCCCGAGAAAAATCCAAAGAAAAAGAAATCAAAAAGAATTAATAATGGAAATGATCACTTTTGCCATTTTAATCAACTAGGTCACTTTGTGATCACTCCAAAATTATTAGTCAAACAGAAATAATTGTGGATCTTCGCACCCCTTGCTAGTACAAGTAGTGATGTACCAAGGCCCACTTTGCGATATTCCAAAAATATTCAAACAATAATTTTAAATGACATTTGAAATTGGAATCAAGTGTGGGTATCTAGATTCCACTTTTTAAAAAACCACTCAAATGAATTCAATTTGACAAATCCAAGGAATCCGAGCAAAATCAAACCTGCCTAACTAATACTGTTTTGATCAAATTTTGTCGAGCCATTTGATCACCATTAACCTCCATTGTCTCTCCTAGACCGAACCAGGCCATAAACCAGCCACTCCCTAGTCCCTAGCCATAGTGCAGCGCCACCCCGACGCCATGCCCGCCTGTCGAGCATGGGCAGCTCGCAGCAGATAGCCCCGCCCTCTTCCGCTGCTCCAGGGAGGTAGGCGTGGTAGCACCGCCGCCCACGGTCCCTTCCCCAAGCACAGACAACCCCTGGACCACCTCCATTTGCTCGCGCCCACCGCCTCAGCTCCACAAGCCGCCCCTCGACCATAGCCCGCGCGCGCCGCTCCGCCTTGACCACACCACCCCGCCAGACATGTCCTTTCCCCGCCGCGCGACCCACAGCCGCCGTGAACCGCGTCAAGCACCGCCTCTGGCGCGCAGAGTGCTAGACACTCTCGACCGCAATCCACCGCCCCTAGCATCGCCATTAAGTCGTAGCTGACCGCCAGGGAACCGCCCACCATCTGCCTACCTTTCCCACGCCTCTAGCGCCATGTGCCATCGTCACCGATGAGCTCCGCCCATGCCTCTCTGCCGCCTCGCCGACCCTATATAAGGGAGCCTCCCTAGCACCATTTATTCACACCACCCAGCTCCCCTCTCACCACTGGTCCTTCCCCACCTTTCACCGGAGCTGCTCGAGCAGCCAGCCGCCGGAATTTCACCGGAGATAGCCGCAGCAGAGGAGGAGAAGTCTCCATCGATTTCATCCACCCTCGGAGCTGCCGCGACCTCGCCTGAGTCCACCGTCATCTCCTCGTTCAAACGCCCCCATCGCCGCACTAGCTGGAGCCCTGGTATGCCCCCACTGCACCCACATAGTGCCGCTAGATTTCTGTCTCACCTGCGACGTAGATCCTAGTTCAAATCCTACGGTACACGTTGCCCCGTACCGCTTCGCGTTTAAAGAGCCACTGGCAGGCGGGACCCCCCCTGTCAGCTACCCTCAGCGCCGCGGAGTGAGACTGGGCCGGCCCATTAGTGTTCCCGCCTTAGCCCGTAGATTCAAATTTAGATTTTTTCTTCTTAACTAAATCTAGATTTTGTCCCTTAGTTTGAAATTCAATTCAGAGAGTTTTACAAATCCAAATTGAGTGATTCCAACTTTGTTGGAAAGGTAATGAAAATCTTTATCCAAGACCGTTGGATTTAAATCAATTAGAGTTAGAGATCTCTCCTAGCGAAAATAATAAGACAGAAGCTTTTTCACACTCAAACATTTTTCTAAAATCAACCATAATAGCTTTTGAGTTGATTCCAACTCTCAAAAATCACATTTAACCATACCTATCTGAATATGTAATAATACTAAGATTTGCATGCAGTGACTTTGGACTAGTACCAAAATAATGCTATATAGGCATTTCTAGTCACTTTAAATCATTAAATATTAAACTTAAACTTATTAAAATGTGATCCAACCATTAAATCACATTCCCATATATTAGAATATGTGGTAATGACATGTGTCCACATGATCCCATATTTTAATTGGAGAATATTAAATCTTAGTTAATTTCAATGAGTAGAAATTACTTTTCTCAAATAAAATAAATGAAACTAGTTCATTAAAACTTGTGATGTGTGTGATGATACTAGATCATCAAAATGTGTGCCTTAGTGTGCTAAATAGACTAGTTAAGTATTGTTTGGTGATTGTGTATTCCGTATGTATTTATAGACAATAGTACTGACCAAGTCTTCGAGGAGGAGGAGTTCTACCCTAAAGAAGAAGAGGAGAATTTCAACCACTGCACGAACCAAGGAAAGCTATTATTGGCAAGCTAATCCTTGCAAGCCATCATTAACAATGCAAGCTAACACTTGCAAGCTTGATAACCTAAGCCAATGCATTAGGAATGCTTTGGTTATACCCTTTTTAGTTCTACCATCCCAAGTTTTACTTACAAGCTTTACTTCTTTTACTTTACCAAAGTTCTTGACTTTGTTTTATAAATAGCATAAAGGGTATAAAACTTGGCCTATCTAGTTAGAATTAGATGTCATTCTATCGCATGAGATTGATCTTAGCATCCCACATTAGTGAACACTCTTAACTTAGTGATTAGAGACAAACCAAAAACTTGATCATTTTAGATGGGAATACTTGGTGAAAATGACTTGTGAAAACCTTGGAATGATGAGTCATTCTATTGAGATGTTTTGACATGTGTTGAGAAACACAAATGGTTTATGATGATGAAAATGTTGAGGCATGAGCCTTAGACCTTTATAAAAACTGATGGTTGTGTTCGGATGCGATATCATTCTAATTTTACCGTACAACCACAATACCTGAATAGGGTAAGGCTTAGCCGGAAGTTTATATGCATTAGTATTAGTTCCCTTGTGGGAGAGGTTTGAGCTGAGGCTACCTCTCAATGTTGTCCACCTATGCAGTGCCTAGGATGGCAATTGGCCATGGCTAGGAGGCCAAGCTCATAGGAGAGGTGCTTATACTAGAGTGTGTAAAGGAAAGGTTATGTTTGATTATCTGCATACTAAGTATGATGATTCAGGGTTATCCCTGACAGATGTATCGAATTTTGTGGTGAAAGTGTACCACCTCTGCAATGTGTCAAACTATTCGAAAAGCCGCGTCCGCAGTTATGGACAGTTGGAGTGGCCATACTGTTCCGTTGTCAGATGTTTTCAAAATGACTTATGAAATGAATGTGACATGATTTGACCACAATAGAGTTGTGACTATGACAACTAAG
This sequence comes from Avena eriantha, assembly GCA_910589775.1. NCBI lineage: Eukaryota > Viridiplantae > Streptophyta > Magnoliopsida > Poales > Poaceae > Avena > Avena eriantha. Next base: position 481,929,416 of record OU342743.1, on the reverse strand, counting down.
TTCCCACTTAGGTGATTTCAAACTTTATTTTATCTTTCTTTGTTTCTGAACTCAGCTTAGGTTTCAAACTTAGCTTTACAAATAAACTTAGAGTTTTGCATTCCTACTAGAAATATCTTACTTGTTAGTGGTAGTATGTGAGTACTTAAACAGTACTCATGGCTTTGTCCCTGGCTATTCCCATGGCCAGACTATGAGGAGGACTACCCTGAGGGAGGACAGTAGGACGGCTACGACAACTAGGATCATCTCCCATCGTCAGCATTGCCTGTGACACTGAAGATGGAGCCCACCGCTATGCTATTTATTCTGCTACTTGATTGTATTAAGACTGGATCATGAGATCCTTTATTTGTTTAAGACCTTATTATGGTTTATAATGGATGATGTACTGTGATATCCAATCTGTTATGTCTCACAAAAATGGTAATCCTGGGATTGCGATGTATGGCATAACAGGGATCTGGGCTTAAAAATTCGGGTGTTGACAAGTTGGTCTCAGAGCCCTCCTGACCAAAGGAGACCCTAGTTAGAATGGACGTCCAAACAAAAACTTAGTTTCAAAACCAAAGTGAGTATTTATGAAAACTAATTTCCTCTCTTACCCTTGAGATTCTTTGTCTCAAAAAAATACATGTTCCTCCAAATTCTACATTACTACATAAAATTTTGACACACTTGATCACTTCACTAACTTTCTCATCCTAAATTTTGACCTCAAGGAGGAGATTTACAATGGATAGTAGTTGCTGATCTACGAGGCAAGTTAGAAGCACCAATGTCCGAGAGGATTCAATTCACCGTGAGAGAGAACAACTGGCTAGATGGATTAGCCAGGGCAATGCATGAAGCTCTCGCTCGTCTTTGCGCACAGAATGTCAACCTAATCCAAGGAACCCACTTTGCTCACTATGCAAGGCGTGATTCTATGGGAATGCCTCTAGAGATGCCAAGTCACCCGGAGTTGAAGCGTCAAGTGGAGAACCTCGACTTCCTACTGTACGACAGACAGAAGGAATTGGACAATGCTAGAGAGTTCACCAACCACAACCTCGCCATTGCCGCCCAGAAGGCCCAGACTTTCTCCCTGCTCATCATGGATCGTCAGTCACTTCGTCTTCAACACGCAAAGAAGGATCGCACCATCGACCGTCTTCGCAAGAAGGTGGCCGAACTCGAAAATACCATCAAGGAGCAAGAATCTCAGCTTGCAGCAAAAGAAGGAGAATAGGAAGCTGAAGACATCCAAGGGGATATTGACTCGTACCTCAGCAATGATGATGACTATCTGGAGGATGATGCCATGGACTTCAACACCGACGATGATGACTCCGACTTCATCGATGATGAGTAGATGCACTCGAGCACCATCGTAGGACTGAGGAGTATTGGCCCATTGTATCTTAGCTTACAGAATGGTTCTTAAACCATCTGTTTTCCTTTCATGTTGTGGTGTGTGTGTGTGTGTGTTTGTATCGTGTGCTTTGCTTGAATGAATGAAAAGAAGTTAGTTGCAAAACCTGAGTCAAACTCAAATTTTAGCTTTGAAACCAAGACCATGAACCTTAGAACTTTCCCTCTTACCCCCTTTATCTATCTCAATCTTCAGATGACTCGTGGAAACCAAGGAGGGAGCAGCTCATCGCAAGACCCAATGTTGCAAATTCTACAGACGCTCATTGCAGACCGTGAAGCTAGTAGGGCAGAGTGCCAAGCAAATCTAGCCACCCTACAGCAGATCGCCCAGATGGCTCACAACAATCAGAACCATGGAAATCAGGATCATCATGGATCCAAACTCAAAACCTTCTAGAATACCAATCCCCCAATCTTTAGCAAGTCTGAAGAGCCGTTGGATGCTGATGATTGGTTACAGACAATGGAGAACAACTTAGAAGTGTCCGGAGTGGATGCCAATGAGAAAGTTCTTTTTGCCACCCACTATCTGGCTGGAGATGCAAGATCATGGTGGAACAACACCCGCACGATGAATCATGGTCAAGTGATGACATGGGTCCCCTTTTTTCGCGAACATGGCAGAGTTGCAGATCTTAGAAATCACTCATCCCACCCAGCCCGCACCAATCACGGAGATAGTGGAGAAAGCTGAACCTGAAGCAGATCTCGCGGTTCAAGTCGAATCTGGAGTGGATCTCACGGGTGAGGTCAAATCCCAGATCGATCTGTTTATTGAGGTTGGAATCCAGGAGGAGCACAGTAACAACCATGGTTCCAGATCTGCTAACGTCAGAACAGATCAACCGTTCCCGAGGCATACATTGAGGCACATGATACTTCAAGACGCAAGCGTGGATGAGGTTCTCGAAACCATCAGGATCTTCGAGGAAGCCCACGAGGAAAGCCACAACTACCTCGGGACCCACACGTCACACTTCGTCAGATACGTTGGATCCGGATCCAGTTCTGCCGATGCTGGAGAAAACACCGACTCAGTGCTGGAGGCGATCGGAACAAACGCCGACGTACCCGCATCCTCGGATGACTCGATGATGTCAGCAGATTTCCGAAAGTTCTCTGTGGAGTATGAAGAGGAGTATAACTCCAAAGCTGTAGAGGAAGAAGAAGCCATGGGTGAAGGATCCGGGGAAAACTCTCCCAAAGCGCAGGATGACATGGAAATCGGAGATAATCCCGAGGTCCAGATGTCTGAAAGTACCGATCAGAGCTTGACTCTAGGAAACGGACCCAAAGCCGTCTTTGCTACCGGCGCTGCGAAGAAGGCACAGAAGAAGAACAAGAAGAACAAAACCCCGACGAAAGACCCTCTGACAGAGGAGGTGATTGCCGAGGAATACGAGGAAGACTCGGATGGAGAACTTATCCCAGACGAGCCCAAAGAAGAGTCGGTGGATGGACACGCGATCACTGAAGGTGCGCGTAAACTCATCAATGCTGCATTAACCACACCTATTCCTACAGCTGCAGAACTTACTGCTAAAGAGCTGGAAAAAAGGGCCCAAGCCCTAGAAGCGCGTCGCCAAGTACTCCTCTTTGAAGCCAAAAACCTTGAGGAATAAAAGAAACGCATGGCAACTGCGGAGAAGTCCAACTCTAGGCAACATCAGAAGACGAGGAAATGTCATACTCACGACGACCAATTCCTACAGATTCACAAAGTCCTTTTTGGAGGAGAACATGGGATGCCTTGACGTGACAACAACGGGGATTGGGTGTATCCAACACTAGTACAGAACACTGTTGCAGCTCGAGAAATCCTACCTGCTAATCCAGGCCCAGAACAGATTCGATTGGGCATTAAGCTACTCAACAATGGTCTAGAGCAGCAAAAGGTCACCCTGTCCGGAAGCCAAAAACTGGTGTCCCATTCTGACCAATGTCGCACAGATCCGGCCTGGGCTGACGTAAGATCCCAACGTGTTCCGGAACAGCATCATCCTTCAGCCCATCGGGAAGACAACTACTCAAGAAATGGATCTTCAGGACAGCACCACAAAGCTGCCCGTGACTGGCGTAACATTACCCCAGTTGTGGAGCAAAAGGCAATCGCTGCACTGAATCCGAATAATCCTCCCCGGCGAGATTCGAAGGACCGTAGGGAAGACGATAAAGAAAAACATCGACAGGAGGACCGACAAAGAATGCCACCTCCTAGACATGCAAGCCGTCCGACTAACGGGCGAAGGAACGACGCACACCGTGCCAAGTCAAGACGGCAGGGGGCTTGTCGTAGTGAAGACCCTCCCCGGAACCGGAATAATGATGCTCCAGATGGAGGCTAGCGATCAGCCGGAAATAATCCAGCTGCTCCACCCTCTCCGCCAAGTAGCCATCACCATGGCTCCCAAGGAGGCCAAGGAGGGCGACGTGGTGGAGGAGGTGGTGGCATAAGCCGAAGTCTGGCTCCAAGGCACCGCAGCCATAGCCGTCATTCGGGACGATCTTTATCCCCAAATGACGCAAGGCACTGGATTAACTCTAATATAGAGGCGCGGCACTACGAAAACGATGATATATACGTGGGCCCAAAATGCTTCGGACCATGCATAGGAGCTACAAAATTCCCGGAAGGATTTGCTATCTCAAGACACATTCAAGCCTACGATGGTATAGCTCAGCCAGATACTTGGCTCCAGGATTTCTTCCAAGCTTGCTATATCGCCAAAGGCGGAAACAGCCTGGTCGTAACCCGATATCCCCCACTCATGTTGTGGAATACGGCACGATCATGGCTCAATGAACTTCCAGAGAACACCATCCACAACTGGTATGACATGCAAAGTGCGTTCTTTCGGAATTTCGAAGGCACATACTGGAGGCCCTGTACGGTCGGAGACCTACAACATTGCACTTAGAAAGCCAGAGAAACTTGCCGGGATTATCTCGGACGATGGATCGACACCAAGAAATCCTGTGAAGTAATAAATGACCAAACTGCGATTGAAGCTTTCATTGCAGGTCTCCCAATTGGTTTACTACGTCATCGCTTGAAGTGTGACAAAGTCACTGATTTGGGAGATATGATAGAAATAGCAAGCAAGTATGCAGATGCTGACGAGGATGCAGAGGGATTACTGAATGCCCTAGTTGTGCCACAATCGGCAAAACAACCAAAGCAACAAGCTCAGAAGCGCAAGAATACCTCGGAAGAAAACCCCAACACGGAAACGCCGTTGGTTACTGCTACTCTCGGGTCTGGAGGATGAGGAGGACGTGGCGGTGTCCGTGGACGCGGTCGTGGGACGTCAAGAGTTCAAGGTAGAGGAGACCAGCAACCTGGCAAAACCTACTCTTGGGCTGACATTGCCAATAACCCATGTGTGCATCACCTAGACGCCAATGGGGGCTCGTCCCACACAAACACCGAGTGTTGTTTTAATGACGACATTAAGAGAGATGATACCACTGGCTACAGGGCTAAGCGGAAGAAGGGAAAGAAAAATCCCAAAAAGGATAAAGAGACCAAGGAAGATTCCGACATGGAGGAAGCAGACGCTTCAAATCCCAAGCCGGAAGGGAAGAAAAAATTTCCAACAAAGAAAGACACTTACGTCACCTTCCTCAGATCTCAACCAGCAAAAGTCAAAAAAGCAGTTCTACATGAGCTCAATGCAACAGTTCCGGCTGTCCCTCAATTCTTGGACTGGTCGGAAGTGGCAATCACCTTTGACCGCGCTGATCATCCGCCTAAGTTGCACAGGCGAGGAAAGTACGCCTTAATCGTCAATCCACTTATTGACGGTTATGGTTTCTCCAAGACTCTCATGGACGGTGGAAGCAGCATTAACATTCTGAATGTCGAAACGCTACGCCGGATAAAGATCTCGGAGACCCAGCTGAACCAAAGCTCTCTGATCTTTTATGGGGTTGTCCCAGGAAGGCAAGCAAATTCCCTGGGGGAAATCACTTTGGATGGTACCTTTGGAACTCCAAAGAACTATCGGACGGAAGCACTTTCCTTCAAAGTGGTCCCGTTCAAGAGCGTGTACCACGCTATATTTGGACGTTCGGCTTACTGGGCTTTTATAGCTCGTCCGTGTTACATTTACAATATGATGAAAATTCCAGGTCCCAACAGCGTGATCACCATTAGGGGAGACCCGAAGAAAGCGCGAGGGTGCGAGGATGGAAATGCCGCCTTTGCCGAAGCCGTGCTGCACGCCTAGGAGTACCAGGAGATCAAGAAGAGCATAGATCCGTCCGAGATGCCCGCAACAAAAAAGGAGGTGACAAAGCCGATTCCAGAGTTCAAGGCATCAGAAGAGACGAAGAAGACGTCGTTGAAGGATGATGACCCCTCCAAGGTGACCTAGATAGGCGTAGGCCTAGATAGCGCATAGGAAAGAGCGCTCATCAAGTTCCCCAAAGAAAATCAAGATATCTTCGCATAGAAGCCATCTGACATGACCGGAGTACCTAGGGAACTTCCCAAGCACTCTTTAAATGTAAACCCGAACGCTAAACCCGTCAAACAGTCCTTATGACGTTTCGGCGATGAAAAGCGTAAGGAAATAGCTAAGGAACTAGCACGGCTCGAGTTAGCCGGATTCATAGAAGAGGTCATCCACACTGAGTGGTCAGCCAATCTTGTAATGGTCCCTAAAAAGGACACCATTGATTTAAGGATGTGTGTTGATTATACTGCCTTGAACAAGGCTTGTCATAAAGATCCGTTCACTCTGCCTAGGATTGATCAAGTTATCGATTCTACGGCAGGCTCGGAACTCCTCTGTTTTCTCGATGCATATTCCGGTTATCACCAAATCCGGATGAAGGAATCTGACAAAGTCAAGACTTCATTCATAACCCCCTTCAGAACTTTCTGTTTTATTACGATGCCCTTTGGGCTGAAGAACGCAGGAGCTACGTACCAACGCATAATGCAGCGTTGCCTCCACGATCAAATCGGACGCAACGTACATGCATATGTGGATGATATTGCGGTGATGTCCAAAAAGAAGGAAAAATTAATTTCCTACTTGGAGGAAATGTTCGCCAATCTACGAAAATACAACATAATGCTTAATCCGAAGAAATGCTTCTTTGGAATCCCAGCCGGAAAATTGTTAGGTTTCATCGTGTCTCAAAGAGGCATAGAGGTGAACCGAGACAAAATCAAGGCTATACTCAATATTTCCAGGCCAACTCGCCTGAAGGACGTACAAAGACTAACTGGTTGCATTGCTGCAGTCAGTCGGTTTGTAAGCCGGCTCGGTGAAAGAGCTGGACCATTATACAAACTCCTGAAAAGACCAAGGATTTTATATGGACCAACGAAGCTGAAGCTGCACTACAAGACCTGAAAGCAGTACTCTCATCTGCTCCCATCCTTGCTGCACCGGAACCACAGGAACTGATGTTGCTCTATCTTGCTGCGACAAACAAAGTCGTCAGTATCGTCATGGTAGTGGAGAGACCGGCAGAAAATCAGGAACACTTGGTGCAGCGCCTGACTTACTTTCTCAGCGAGGTCTTAAAAGAATCGAAGCAGCGGTATCCGCACTATCAAAAGCTAGCTTATGGTGTGTTCTTAGCATCTCGTAAGCTACGACATTATTTTCAGGAACATCCAATTACCGTGGTGAGCACAACTCCCATGAGAGATAAAATCAACAATAGTGACGCCACAGGACGTGTCGCAAAATGGGACATAGAGCTTTCAGCTTTCGATATTGAGTATAAACCTCGGACAGCAATCAAATCCCAAATCCTTGCTGACTTTGTTGCTGATTGGACAGAGACAAAGGAGAATATGACCCTCCCTGAGTCTAAGGCTCGCGGGGGCTCGGGGCTAGCGTGGTGCTCAAATCACCCCAAGGAGATAAACTTCTATACATGTTGCAGATCCACTTCACAACGACAAATAATATTGCCGAGTATGAAGCACTGCTGCATGGAATCCGGATTGCTAAGGATCTTATTGCTCAGCAAGTGTCGGTATTTGTAATGCAAATAAGCACATGGCAGCATATAAAGCTGTCGTGGATGATCTATATAAATCGTTCGAAGGGATTGAGGTTCAACACATCCCTCTAGCAGAAAATGAGGAAGCAGATGCATTGTCTCGGATAGGCTCTTGGCGGAAAGAGGTCCCGGATGGGGATTTTTTAGAGCACCTCAAAGTTCCCTCAATAAAGGGAGTGGACGAGGAATATCCGACTAACTCCGACTCACCTCTAATAGCAGTTCTGGCTGTAATTCCCAGCTGGACTCAACCCTACCTTTACAATTTGGTAGATGGAAAATTACGCGAAGACGAAGTCCTGAGCCGGCAGATTATCCGACGAGCAAAAGCCTATACTGTAGTTAGTGGTGAGCTCTACAAGCGGAGTGTGTCTAGGGTCTTTGAGTGCTACATATCTCTGGAAGAAGGAGCGGAAATCTTAAGAGAAATCCACGAAGGCGAGTGTGGTCACCATGCTGCAGCTAAATCTTTAGTGGCAAAAGCTTTTCGACACGGTTTTTTTCTGGCTTACAGCCAAGGCAGATGCCGAACGGCTGGTCAAGACGTGCAAAGGATGCCAAAAGTACGCCAAACAAGCTCACATTCTGGTTGATCAGCTGCGAACAATACCTATAACATGGCCTTTCGCGGTCTGGGGGCTTGACATATTAGGACCGTTCAAACGGGCTCCAATTGGATTTACTCACCTCTTAGTGATGGTGGATAAATTCACCAAATGGATTGAGGCTAAACCCGTTACTAGTTGTGATGGAGCAACAGCCAAAAGATTTGGCGAGGATGTTATAATCCAGTATGGTTATCCGCATAGTATTATCACGGACAACGGGAGTAATTTCTCTATGGGAGAACTTGCCGAATTCTACAACGAACAAAATATCCATCTTGACATAGCGTCAGTCGCACATCTGCAGGCTAATGGACAGGTTGAAAGAGCAAATGGTTTAATCCTATAAGGCCTAAAACCGAGACTCAAAGCACCACTACGATGTGCTGCGGGGGCTTGGGCAGAGGAATTACCTTCTGTAATATGGAGTTTACGAAAACTTTCGAACAGGTCAACCAAATACACACCTTTCTTCTGGGTCTATGGCGTAGAAGCAGTTCTTCCTAGTGATTTGATTCACACTTCTCCTAGAGTGGCCGCGTATATCAAAGAGGATGCCGAGGTTTCTCGACAAGACTTAGTCGAAGAAGTTCGTGTCATTGCTGAAATGAGATCAACAACCTATCAGCAGAAGTTATGCAAGTATCATAGCCATACAGTCAGAAACCGGTCTTTCAATAAGGGCGATTTGGTTCTCCGGCTTGTGCAACAAAGAAAGCACAAACTTTCCCCAGTATGGGAAGGGCCATTTTTAGTTAGTCGAGTATTACACAATGGTTCATACTACCTAACTGATATGCGGCCAGTCAAAGAAAGACCTGCTACTAAGAAGAGAAAGAGAGCTGGATGCAGTACATATCCGGATGAGTTAGACAGACCGTGGAATATTGCTCAGCTACGTCCCTTTTATTCTTAGTTTATCCTTCTTTGTAATCATATATGTGTACATGTTCTGTGAGAAATAAAAGTTTTGGTTGCCTCAAGTTTTTACCATCTTATTTCCAAATGATCATGTCACATGTCGAAAATCCCAGAATACTTGAAAATACTTTATGCTCATGACTGTTCTGGTTTAGATTTCTGATTCTAAAATTGCTACCCTCGGGTATAAATCTAAATTTTATAGTCTATACTTTGGTTATTTGTCTGATTGCCGGATGCGGGTATTTTCTGAGTAGTGAATTGTTGGTACTGGAAGCCGACTTTGTTTCCGAGTTTAAACTGGTTTAGCAATTGAGCTCTGTGCTCGGCAAAGTTTCCGTGCTAAAGGTTTAGCCGGCTCACGAAAGGGACAAGGCGGAAAGCCAGATAAACGATAAGTACATGCAAAAAATACAAGTGCTTATGCAAATATTTCAGGCACACAAAAACTTAAGACAAAAGTGCTGAATAGATAAAAACTTAGCACTATCAAAAGTATTACGCTACTTATTTACAGATCCATAATGTTTTGAGAATAAACATTTGTTTCTTTCTGGTGACTTCTGATGCAGGAGGAGAGGTGGGAGCTGCCGGCTCGTTGGATACATCAGCCGCACCTTTATAACGATCCGAGATGTCTAAATCCGATAGGGTTTGGTCATCGTCGGAAACTTCGGCTATTTCTTCGGAAGGCGGAGGCGTGTCCACGCGGGTGAAGAGGGAGTGTCGTAGCTGGTTAAATCAGCTATGTGGCACCCATATCCACCGCAGGAGTCCATGATGGCTTTGATATCTTGCTTCTGGCCGTCTTCATCCACAGTAGAGTACCCTCTGGTCACTTGCCAGATTTCTATGCTTCTATGGTGGCTCATGACCATTGTGAGAGCGTTCTGCATTGTGGATCGCACGTAGGACATGTTCTAGTCCTGGAGAAGCTGCGGCATCTTCTTTAGCTTGTCTCGCACCTGAAAGTCGGACATGCTATGCATATCCGGAACCTTGAGAGCTTCGCCAATATCATCGAGGGATTGGCGGAAGTCATGACGAAAATCACTGACTTGGGTAAGCTGGTGGGTGCGAGGCTCGATAGAGGCGGAGTATGTCAAGTTCAGAGGACCTATGCATATAATGCAAAATGGTTAAATAAATCCGACATCGAAAGAGTCGAAGAATGTAAACAAGTCAGAAAGATGGAAACATACCAAAGATGACATCGTTGACTTTGGTTTTCTCCTCACGAAGACTCTGGAGTTCAGCCGGAGTGCTTCAAACATGTCCCTCTCTGTGAACAATTCATTGGTAAGATCCGAGATTTTCTTCTCGTGGAGTGCAATCTTGCGATCACGCTCCACGGTGGCCATGGAGGAGGATTCTAGAACTTGAGCAATGCTCTTCTCATGATCCGCCTTAAGCTGGTCAAGCTCTCGGCGGTGATACTTGTTTTCCACCACCAAGGTCTTCAGATTCTCGGCCTCTTCAATCATAGCACAGGACTGCTTTACCAGTGCTGTAAGTCAAAAAGAACAACAGTTCAACAAAAATATTCTACTATGAAAAAGCAATACAAAGTTTGAGTCTCGGAATGTTTACCCTCGGCCTCATCCGTGGAAACTTTAGTTTAGCATTTTCAAGTCAGAGAGCTTTCATCTCTCTCCGCTTGTTGCAGATATTCTTCAACAATTCCTGGTTATATGAATTAACTTTCTGTAAGTCAGAATACCCAGATTCAGCAGTCTACTAAAGACTCGGGCTAATATTTTAGCTAATATCAGCACGAGCCTTGGGGGCTACACTAGTTCATTCTTTGGCATCCAAAGGAAGCATAAACCCGGATTGTCTATCCAACTTCATGCTTGGGGGCTAGAGGATATGATATAAAGTACCATAAAGAAAAATGTGAGTTGGAATTCCAACTTACATGATGTTCATGTGTGAGCTTACTCAGGCACATGTTCACTTGAGTGGTAACCTTCTCGGCGAAGGTGAGTGGAATAATTGGAGGTGGTGGAAGCAAAGAAGCTCTTAACCCCTCGTCGCGAAGGCGGATTGTTCGATAAGTAGGGAGTACTTGACGTCCTCCGCTTCTTGTGCTTCTTCTTTGTTAGAAATGGTCCGGCTTTCAAGGCATTCCTTGGCCACCCATTGGATCTCCTCTGCAGATTTCCGAGATAAGCCAAATTTGGCAAGTCCCGGATTGCTCAGGAGGTTGTCAGTGAAAGCTTCTGCTGACGGATCATTACCGGAAGATGGTTCACCCTTATCAAAACCTAACTCACTCATGGTGACGTCAGTGTGCGACTCAAGGATTGTTGGCTCTGATGAGGGAGCCGGATCTTCTGCGACGATCGGAGATGGAGTAATCTCCGGCGCTGTAGAAGGCTGAGGGGCAGGAGTCGGAGGAGCCACGGCAGGAGAAGCCAAAGTTAGCTTCGTCTGATGCAGGGGCTTAGAAGTAGTTCCCTTCCTCTTGCCCTTGATGAGTTGTTTAGCTCTGAGAAGGAAGAAATCATGAGTAAAGTACAAAGGAGGAAGTTGTGTGGAAAGTTACCTCTTCACAACTGGCACTTCCTTTGTGCCAATAGCCACTGTGGGAGCTTTGCGCTTTCTGGGCACCACGTCCGGCAGTGGGACCAATTCCTCTTCCTGAGAAAACTCGGGAGGATATCCCTCGATAGGAGCTAATTCTGACTCGGGGAGGTCGGCAAGCTGAAAACAAGATAGTATCTCAGTATTGCGAAATAACTTAAAGGTGAAACACATAAATGGGGTTGTTGCTAAATCTTACCAGCACTATAGGGTCTTCCACTGTATGCATGTCCAGGGAAAAATCCGGAATATTTCTCTCAATCCGCTCCTTTATCAGCCATTTGATTTGGCTTACATAATCTTGTGGCTTTAAGGCCTTGGGCTTATGCGGAGGGAGTCCTTTTTCGACGCCGTGATGGAATGCATCAGTCGGTCACCGTGGTTCTGGAGAGGCTGGATCCGGCGTGCCACCTAGAATTGGACTAAGTCGGACCCTTTCAGGCCCTTGTGCTTCATCAGGTATTCGATCCGTCTCTTGGCGAGAATTAGATCGTCACAAAGAGCCGGAGCGACCTCGTCCCAAGACGCTCGGGGCGTGGTGGCTCCATTGACGAAAGCCGGCAAAGCAGTAGCTATCCCGGGAGCAGGAATATCCTTATGATAGAAAAAGGTAGCCGGCCATTGTTTGACCGACTCACTAGCTAAAATCCGAGGATAAACACGCTCACACCTAACCGAAAGACTAATCATACCGGTAATGTAAGGATTACCGGCGGTGATGGAATTTCTCCGGACATGGAAATATTACCGGAAGAGAGTGAGACTCGGCCTAATGCCGAGGTATCCTTCGGACAAAGCCGCATATGCGCTCATATCTAAGACAGAGCTCGAGGGGAGATGGTGAAGTTGAACACCGTAATGATCTATCACCTTAGAGAAGAAATCTGATGGAGTAAAGGAGAAACCTCGAACCAGGTGAGTGCCGAAGTCCACTCGGTCGCTGTTGCGAGAGATGGGGATGGCTTCGCTGAAGCCACTCTTCTAGTCGCCGGCGCGGAGAAGCCCTTCTTCTTCTACGCCGTGGAGCTTCGCGTCGTCGAGGACGCACGGGATCCAAACCCTACGATATCTCTCCTTTTCCGTCGCTGATGTCGTCGCTGCTGCGCCGGAAGTTGAAGTGGAAGCCATTTTCCTGGTGCGTCGGTGACCTAGGATGGGCGACGCTGGGAATTTTTGGCGGCAAGGGAGCTTTGTGCGTGTGGGAGAAGTGGAGGAGAAGGAAACGGTGCAGGGAATAGGTGAACAAGATGAGGAGAAAGAATCCCCATCCCTTATAACCACCAACTGCACCAAGATTCGTGCAAATGCCACAGTAACCGTGCCACGCGTCGTGGAAAGGACAGGGAAACCTCCGCGTGATGATTACGTCGCCTCGATGTCCATGCACGCATTAAAACGGCGCCTCGGTTCCCCGAAAGACGGACCCACCAACGGTCGTGCTGACAGGAAATGTTTGTCAGTGACGTGAGTTGACCATGACTGGTGTTAGGCTACGTCGGAGACCAAGTTCCGGCTTAGTTTAAATTACAAGCTGGAAACATGACTAATGTACTAATAGGTTCGACTTATTTTTGAGACCCGGATCGTATCTTTTGTTTTGAAGTTTCAGTAACCCTTCAAGATTCTGCAATCCAAAGATCAAGCTAGATGATGATGAATCTGACTTTAGATCTTGGAGACTTTCGGGGGCTGCTGTTGGGGATATACTTTCTGGGTATCCTCACAGTTCCTCACTAACCAGGGTGGCCCACTTCAGTTTAGAGCTTTGCTTCACAGGCGGCCCAGTCAGGGAGAAGAGACGGAGTCCAATCTGACTACGGGGAGGCCTAGAAGACTTACCGACATATTCCCATAGTGTTACTTGTAGTTCAAGATGTACTCTGTAACCGACTCATAGTCGTAGCCGGATAGACCTGTCCTGTAAACCCTAGGCCGGATATCTATATAAGCCATCCTAGGGAGAGCCTTTAGGGCACCCAATAGTCTACTATCTCAACTCGCACAGGCGAACCCCTTGTAACCCATATTCCGGCTCTGTCGTATTACTGGATTGCTAGCAGGAGTAGGATCCGACCAAAGCCGGCGGATTCGAACCTGGGTAAACTTGTGTGCTCACCGTCCCAGAACACCATACGCCTCACACCCCTCTCTTCCGCATGCCTCGAGGACCCCATCATGGCGTACTTGTCATCAATCCGACGACACAATGTGTTCCATATCTCGTTACTTCGCAAATGGCTAGAAGTGTAGGAGAAGACCGAAGTTTTCAAGAACATCGATCACCGAGCCGTTGATATCAACAAGGTTCTAACGTATCGTGAAGTGCCCATCCGTATATTGGAGGAAGATTACAGAACCACCAGGACCCGGAGTATCAAATTTCTCAAGATTCAATGGAGCAACCATACTAAAGAGGAAGCCACTTGGGAGCGAGAAGATTACCTTAGGACGGAGTTCCCGGATCTCTTTAGTTCCTAGTTTTCTTTCTCAAATCTCGGGAGGAGATTTTGTTTAAGGGGGGAAGGTTTTGTAACATCCCAAATCTTTAATCAAGGTTATTAAGATCCAAATCACCCAATTTAGGGTTAACAAAAAAATTTCCCAATTAAATAATTAAGCATGCATATGTGCGTTGCATTAAATAGGAATTATTTTGAATGGCCATGATTGTTTGTTCTAATGGTTGTAAAATGACTCTAAGATGAATGCCACATCATCTAGATCGTTGATGGCCCAAAATATATCGAGCTCGTTGGGGAACCCCAAGAGGAAGGTATGATGAGCACAGCAACAAGTTTTCCCTCAGTATGAAACCAAGGTTATCAATCTAGTAGGAGCAAGGAAACACCCCAAAGTTGTAGCTAGTTGAACGTTGGCAGGGCGCACTACCGGTGCCAGCAGCAACGTGGATACCTGCACAATAAACATAGAACTTTTCCCCAACTTGCGATGAGGTTGTCAATCTCACCAGTTTTGCTGAAAACAAAGGATTAAACGTATCGAATGGAATGAAGTAATAGTTTGTAGAAAGTAAACACAAAGCAGTAAACAGTTTGTAGATTGTATGTAAAAGAAAGGACAGGGGTCCATAGTTCACTAGAGGTGGCTCTCCTTAAGATAGATAACATGCTGGGTGAACAAATTACAGCGGGGCAATTGACAAACATCGAGAAAGCATACAAACATATACTAATCATCTTGACTCCTTTGAGACTGGATTGGGCATTACAAAATTATACATAGACCGCCATCCAACTGCATCTATGACTAATAATCCACCTTCAGGTTATCATCCGAACCCCCTCCAGTATTAAGTTGCAAGCAACAGATTATTGCATTAGAATTGCGTGTAAAGTAAACAATATGATTGTTCTATGAACAAAGGATTGTTGTTTTATCCCTAGTAGCAATAGCACATCTAGTACCTTAGAGATTTCTGTCACTTCCCCGGATTACCAGATGCATGAACCCACTATCGAGCATCACCTTGGCCAAGATAGCTACTAACTCTTGGAGTTGCTAGCATCTACTTGGCCAAGATAGCTACTAACAACGAAAAGCATGCAAGATCACTAATCAAGATAGCTACTAACAACGAAAAGCATGTAGAATCAATAATCAATCTGAAATAGCATCTCAATATCCATCGGATCCCCGTAAGCACAACATGCAGAATTATAAATAGGTGATCTTGATCATGAACGGAGCTCACAAGATCTAGACATGATAACACAAAGGAGGAGAACCAGCCATCTAGCTACTACATGGACCCGTAGTCCAGATATGAACTACTCACGCATCACACCGGAGGCTTGCATGGTGATGAGGAAGGCCTCCAGGGTGAATTCCCCTCTCCGGTAAGGTGCCGGGAAGAGCTTCAGATCCCTCCTGGTCTAGGGACAGAGACGACGGCGGCTACAGACTCTTTCATGGAATTTTGATCGGGTACTTAGGGTTTTGGTATTGGAGGCATCTTGTAGGCGGAAGGAGAGGCCGAGGGGGTGCCTGGGCTGGCCACACCACCCCCTGGCATGGGCCAAGCCTGGCCGCGCGGCCAGGTGGTGTGGCTGCCCTCTAGCCCTTCTCCGTCTTGTATTGTGGCTCCAAGTGTCCCCCGGTAAAATAGTGACTTTGGCTTTTGTCCCATCCAATTCCGAGAGTATTTATTTTCTGACTTTCCTGGAACCAAAAACAGCAGAAAATAGGTAGCTGGCACTGTGGCTCTTGTTAATAGGTTAGTGCAAGAAATCATATGAAAAGTACTCCAAAGTGTGGACAAAACACAAGAAAGTAGATAAAACCAAGCATAGAACATCAAAAATTATAGATACATTTGCAATGTATCAACATCCCCAAGCTTAAGTCCTGCTCGTCCTCGAGTAGGTAAGTGATAAAAAGAAAGAATAATTTTTGAGGTGACATGCACCATCATAAACTTGATCAAAGTATTTGTAGAACATTCAAAGCTGGGATCATAGTACTTCAATCATAACATGAAATACAAAGTTCTAGCAATAAGACATAGAAACTATGTTGCAACATGAAAAGGCACAAACAAAAGATTCTTGAATAACAATGCTTTGCAAGACATTTGTTTGTTTCACATAAAGAAAACATAGCATAATAGTATTCAGCTTGTCCCTCATAGAGTAGCAAATATAAATGCATAGGACACCTTCAAAGTTCATAAGAGTGACTAGATACAAATAGTTTAAAACAAGCAATATCAAGTTATGCATCAATCAACTAGTCTTGGAACAATGCACATAGAACTAGGAATGGCCACTATGCTCTCAAAGTAGGTGCGGAAAGGTAGAAGGTGGAGACTCAATATAATGGTGGAAGAAAGGCCTTCATAGATGGAAGTAGGGATTCAAGTTTCATAAAGAGCTTCCAAAAATTATGGTACTTATATCTTTTAGCTCTCATTGCCCTATCATAAGCATATTTAAGGTGATTAAGGTTAAAGTGACATAACTAAGAGGATATGCTTCACAAGTTATAAACTGAAATCTCATGCCCCTTACTTATGAAGACCGATCCTCATGCTACTCAACTTGAGTCACGAGTAAGCTCTTGTCATTGTAAGTACATATGTATCATAAATAACCGCCAATGGGGTACCCCTTGCACATGATACAGGAGATATCCCATAATCAAAATGACAAGGCAAGCAGACAATGAGCATCTCAGCGATCTTTTTATTTGCTATTTGCATAGGTTTTTATTGAGGATGCTTCATAGAGTGCTCATTATGGTTATGCTGCAAGTTTCCACCATGATTAGGCATGGCCTAGGATAGCGTCCTAGGCATTTCTCTAACACAAATACAAACTCCATGATCTTACAAGTTCCACTTTTATTTCACACCGCCGGGATCCATAAGCAAAATAACATGATATCAACGGGGTACAAAGTACAAGTGCAATGTTGAAACTGTTCCCCATGATACATGGTTCTCCTAATTTCAACTTATAAAGCGCAAGCATATACGCTACAAAGAAGGACCCAATGGTTCAAGTTTATTAAATGCAGGAAAAGTAAAGTGTGCCATCAAGTTCGTGAGAGCTTTAATTACTAGTTTTCTCATAAGAAGTTTAATTTGGAAGGTAAACAAAACATGAATATACTTGGAATATCATAAGCTAGTAGGTAGGTATGGTGGACTCTTTGGAATAACTTGGTTTAAGGAGCTGGATGCATGAGTGGAACTCATACTTGGTTGTGTAGGCTAGCAAAATACTGGAAGCGACAAACTAAGAGAGCAATAATGGCCATAATGATGCAGAGCGACAAAACATCATTGATCAAAGCATAAAGTGATACTACAAATTGAAAACTAAAGGATCATCAAGGCTATGGTGACTTGAGATAGTCATAACATGGTGTGAGCATGCGCCAAGTGAACCCAAATGAAACATCAAAGGAGAATACCACTATACTATGCTTTAATATGCTAAAACAATGCATGATTCATCTAAGGCACATTAAGAAATCTCAATTGTTTATAACAATTCATGCTACAGAAAATAATACTAATCATAAAGCCAAAACGATATCAAGCATGGCATGACAAAACATAGGCCACAGTCAAAAACAAGCTCTCTTTACCACTTATGCATGAACTTTCCTACTCTTTTCCAATCCAAACCAAACTATTTGAACAAAAATGTATGAAAGAGGGGGTCCAACCAATTTATTCAGAAAACTAAGCAAACAAGGCAAACGAAAAACCAAAACGAAAATGAAAAAGAAGACGCTCCAAGAACAACACAACTGTGCATGAAACAATAAAAATGAAGCGTTTGGAAGAAACCTGGGATTTTTATTGATGAAGAGGGGAATGCCTTGGGCATCCCCAAGCTTTGGCGCTTATACTTCTTGGATATTTCTTGGGATGACACGCGTGGCATCCCATCTTTCATCGCATTACTCATTCCTTTCATACACCTGAAATTTTTCCTTCATACAAAACTTCACACAATCTTTATTAGCAACATTAGTGCACTCAAGATAATAAGTCTTAGGTTCAGTTCTAACACCAATAAAACTTCCATTAAAACACTAGATACTGTAGCACTTCCCTCAAAAATCTCAATTCCCCAAAAGAACTCAAAAAGGAACCAACAAGAAGCAAATGCAAAAAATGGCAGAAATCAGTCAAAACAGACCAGCAGGTAAAGACAAATTTTTTCGAAGACGTTCTGTTGCTCAAATCAAAAACATTTGAACTAACGAAAGTTAGATAACAACCTGGGGCAGAAGCACAAAAATTTACGCCCCAAAAGGACGTACGGAGATTTTACACTAATTTTTACGGTGAAGCACAAAAATCTGTTTCCGGACAGCAACTTTCCCAAGCATTACTTCTCTCTCATTAGAGGTTACTCTTGGCACAAAAAGCAAATGAAAAGGATAAGGAGCGGTTATTACTGAAGTAATAACTTCCAAGACTCATCTAAAACTTTTGGGTTATCTCCCAATAAGTACTTTTCTTTAATGCCTTTAAGTTAGGCATAAGAAGCAAGAAAAAGGATCAAGTGTTCTCAAATGAAGAAGCATTAAGATCAATACCATAAATATCTTCAACAAGGCAAGGTATATTATCCAAATAAGTTCTAGAGGATCCTCTCTCAATGCTCTTTGGTTCACTATTTTCATCAATTGGGTTTTCGGGAACAATCCAATCAAGATTCTTTTCTATGGCTTCATGCATTGCCACTAGTTTAAAGGGTATTGGTATTTTAGTTTCCTCCCCATTAGTGTAACACCCTCGAATCGGCCCTGTACAAGTTTTAGCCCTTTTCCGCCAAACCCGCATAGAAACGATTCAAGGACGCCCACCAGGCACTTTCATGCGGGTGGAAAACGAAGTAATACCATTACACAACAGTCCTCGATGGGACCTATAGAACAGATATATATATATACAACATGACTCCATGAGTCAAGAATACCGATATACTGTACAAAGATCCAAATCACCTTGAAAACGCTACAGCGTCCGAGTACGGACAAGATGCAAATGGGGCTAAGAGCCCTGAAGAATAACCAATGGCTTCCATAACCCTGCCCAGGCCAAGCCGGAAGGGTAACCCTGCTAACGACGTCGAACTTATACATGTTAAAACAAAAGGGGTGCCGACAAAAGGGCAAAGGAAAAAGGGAGCGGTTAGTACTGAGGCCAGTACACGGCGAGGCTAGAATTTGGCGGTCCTCGCCTACATAGGTATGGTGGACTGAAGCGGCAGCGCAGTAGCACTAAACAACCTATAGAGACTCAGTAAAACTGGCGGCTATTAGAGAGGAATAAGAAAGACCTATTCGGATCCAACCTGATACTAAGACCAATCATACCCATCCTGGTATTCCCCCCTCGAGATCAAACGAGGAAGTTAAACCAAGGAACTCACACAGTTGACAGTTTTATTCATTCCATTATAGTTGCAGCACTTACTAGTCAGATATAGATATCATGAGTCATCCTGATAACATAAGTAGTGGGCAGTTTTAGTTAGCCATTCAGTGGTAGTTGCAGTACTTACTAGTCAGATACAATTAGCATGTGACATCCCAAACCCAGCAGTTGTTGGCACTTTTATTTCATTCCATTGAAGTTGCGATACTTACTAGGCAGATATAACATGACACGATACGCACCAGTTCCACCAGTGGTTGGCACTTTTATTATCCATTCCATGGTAGTGAAGCTGATTACTAGTCACATATTAAGTCAAATTTATAGCACTACTTTAGTTATGCTTGTCTATGATCGAGATACTGTGCTCTAAGTCGTCCATAACCACGGACACGGCTTTCAGAAAGATTTACCCTGCAGGGGTGCACAAATAGCAACACACACACGATCAACCTCGCAAAAACCAAATCAAAACCCAACGAGGCTTTCACGACAAAGCAATCACAGGATTCATAAAATATTTCAGGGGGCCACCCCACTAAGCTACCCGCGACGAAGTTGGCCGGCTCCGAGACGGACCCAGGGTTTCTATGGACGGCGGTAAACGACTGGGAACCCGAAAGTGTGACTGGGCTTGTCGATACAGCAAAAACGTGTCACGATCCAAAACAGTACAGGTGCTCCACGCACAATCGTAAATAAAGCAGTAAAGCATGGCATAAGTACAGGATAGTAATAAAGCCCCAAACTAGTTTGTGGCCCCAAGAAATAAGAAATGAATCAAGCTCTGGCTAAGGGGATTCATGGTCCCATATGTGGATAGTTCGATAGTCAAGGAACAGGTATCAAGTACTCGGGGTCCTACGAGACACAAGTGAGCATGGAAGAACCAAATAACATCTATTGCCCACCAATGCCTCTGCATTAGTTATATCTATTCTCAGCAATTTAATAGTTGTATTTAAAGTCATGATCCTCTGCACCGTAAAGCATATGACAACATTACAACAACTGTGTGGTACTTCACGACAAGGGATTGCACCTGAGCAAGCGACTACGACTCGCAAGACCATCTATCTACCAAGCAACAGGTAATAGGAGGTGTCCAAGGCAATATAAAGGCTGCACGGAATATATCTAGTACGGAACCCTAAAGCATCATGACATGGATAGCAATAGATCAACAGGAGGAAATAAAGACTATAAATGCAAAATAGGTAGAAAGGGGGAGAATACTCGCCTGGGAAACACTGCCGAAGGTTCATATCCGGAGAACTTGTCGATACTCGCATCCACTCAACGGCCTAATCTGCGAAGAACAAAACATTAAAAGAAACACCGGATGCAATATTTAATACTACGACAGAAGAATCGGCATGTTTATGATATGATGCATGACATGGCAAAGATGGGATGCAACTAGGCAAAATTAAGCGGAACCAGGGTCCCGACAATAAATTAATAGGTTCATGTTGTTTAAGATACCCGCAATTTAAATGTTGTCTTAACAAGGAAAAAGATGGCATCAGTTCGCTACACAAATTTAAATGGAGTCCGGAATAAGACTAGAATAGCCCGCATGTAGACTCCATAGTTAATTTAGGTGAATCATCTAAATACCCTCAAACAACCACAATATGAATGCAAACATGAACAATTTAGTACGCAACATTGGATAATGTCATATATTATAAAATATAGGGGTCTCGGATAGGGGTCATACGTTGGCGTTTGGCGATCTTGGTTCGATGTGGTTCAGGTTCAGCGGGATCGGTCTTCGGGGGGTTCGGTGTTCAGACTCTGAGATCAGGGTTCAGTCTCGCATCTAGGATAGGTCTTCGGGTGCGGGGTCTCGGTTCCGAGTGGTAGATCTTGTCCATCTCGAAGCCCTTGGGGTTTTTCGTGACGGAGTACTTGCGTGTCACGGATCTTATCATTGACATCGGTGATATTGTCCAACTTCTATTTCTTCCATCAGGAGGTTTCGGACCAACGCTTGAAACACACCTTTGCTACCACCTTGCCGCAGGTTTGCGGAGCTGCGGTACAACTCCCACATCCGTAGACGTTTGGCGGTCAACAACATGCATTGGCCGCATGGAGACAACATATCAGGGCCTCGAACAGCTGCAGAGAACACGCGGGGAGCACCACATGGTCACATACACGTATGGGGACAAGCAGCAACTTGCACCCACGGAGGAGGCCGGCGGCCGTAGACAGACTCGTGGCAGGAGGGCTGCCTTGGTGTCGCTGCAAGGGCGGGCCAGTGCCAAAGCAAAGGAAGGAAGGAGAGGCTGGCGCGGATCTGCACGTATGAGTAACGACAGAGGGCGGCAGTAGGGTCGAACGAAGGAAAGGGCGACGGCTGGCAAGAGGGCGCATGGGGTGGCGGCGGCGACACACGGCACCCGACGCGGGCGGCTGCGGGACGAGGTGGCCCAACGACGGAAGGGACTCGGCGGTGAGCAGCGCAAACGGGAGCTCAAGGCCGGGCTTGCGCGTGGCCGACCGGAGGTTGAAGACGAGCCAAGCGAGGCGGCGTCCCTAGCGAAGCCGGTGTCGGGAACGAGCGGGGTCGACGGGGTGAGAGGCGGAGATCGAGCGACGCGGGGCGTCGTGCTCGAAGGGGTGCCGGCGGAGCAGAGAGGGTGGTACGCTCGACGGCCTAGAGACGGCGCATAGAGGAGCTCCGGGTGAGGTCAAGCGCGCAGAGGTGGCGGCGCCATGATGGGGAAGGAGGGCGACGAGAGGGCTCCGGTCGAGGAAGCCGACGACGGGCTCTGCGGGCGAAGGCGGTCGCTTGGGTTGGGGAGATGACCGGGGCGAGGGAGCGGATCGCGAGGTGGTGGGGTCGAGTCACGATGGAGCGTAGCGTGAGAGGGCGGGGCTGGCGTGGGCTGTACGCGTGAGGAGGTGGGGCCAGGGAGCGGCAGGGTGAGCGAGGGCGACGTGCGCTGCACGGGATTGTGGGGCCCACGCGATGGAGGTGCCGATGGCAGCGTGCGGGCATTGTGTTGCTTGTGCAGCGGCGGCAGGGGTGGGACTAGGTGTAGGTCAGGTTAGGGTTTTGACTAGATGGGTTGGACCGGGTGGTAGGTGGTCCGGCTGGTTGGGCCTCTGGCCAAATGGGCTGGACTGCCTCCCCAAAAACATTGTTTTATTTGAAAACATCTTTATAAATAGTTTTTAGACAAAACAAAATATCCTAAAACACCAGAGTTTTGATTTGAATAAAGACGGGGGTATTTAGAAAACAAAGATAAGCTTTTAGAAAGTAGTTTTAGGCAAACAAATGCATGATGACATGACGATGCTCAAATGCAATGTGGCATGATGACATAAGCATGTGGTCATGATGATGCACAAAAATAAAAATAAAACACACGATTTTCTAGTAGTGATTTTATCGGGATGCTACAATTAGGTTCAGTTTTGTTCATCTTTTTACGTGTACCAACAACATCTACACATGAGCCTAGCATATTGAAATGTTCAAAGACTTTTCTAGCTTCCTTGGCAACATCATAGAATTCTTTAAGCAAAGTTTCTAGAATAAAATCTCTCTTTTCGGGGTCATCAATTTCTTTAAGTTGAAGAAACATTACTTGCATTAGGGGGCTAAGGTTAACAAACCTAGCTTCCAACATGTGAACTAAAGGAGCTGCAGCAATCTCATAGTTTGGAGCAAGTTCTGCAAGGGATCTATCCTCAATATCCTCATGTTTACTAACATGATTAAAGAATTCTTCAATATTATCTTTTCCAATTATAGAACCACTCCCTATTGAAAGGTCTTTCAGGGTGAATTTAGAGATCAACATGGTGAGCTAAGGAAGAGGTAACAAATAAAGGAGACTTATTTTTTTGTGTTTTAATAAAGAAAGCAAACTAGTAAAACTAACTTTCTTGTGTTTTTGATAAAGAAACAAGCAAACAAAACAAAAGTAAACTAAGCAAAACAAAAATAACAAAGTAAAGAGATTGGGTTATGAGGGACTCCCCTTGTGAAGATGTCCTTGACTCCCCGGCAATGGCGCTAGAAAAAGTTGTTGATGGCCCAAAATATGTCGAGCTCGTTGGGGAACCCCAAGAGGAAGGCATGATGAGCACAACAGCAAGTTTTCCCTCGGTATGAAACGAAGGTTATCAATCCAGTACGAGCATGGAAACACCCCAAAGGTGTAGCTAGTTGAACGTTGTTAGGGCGCACTACCGGTGCCAGCAGCAACGTGGAGACCTGCACAACACAACCACATAACTTTGCCCCCAACTTGCGATGAGGTTCTCAATCTCACCGGTTTTGCTGAAAACAAAAGATTAAACGTATCGAATGGAAGGAAGTAATAGTTTGTAGAAAGTAAACACAAAGCAGTAAACAGTTTGTAGATTGTATGTAAAAGAAAGGAACGGGGTCCATAGTTCACAAGAGGTAGCTCTCCTTAAGATAGATAACATGTTGGGTGAACAAATTACAGCGGGGCAATTGACAAACATCGAGAAAGCATAAAAGCATATACTAATCATCTTGACTCCTTTGAGACTTGATCGGGCATTACAACATTATACATAGACCGCCATCCAACTGCATCTACGACGAATAATCCACCTTCAGGTTATCATCCGAACCCCCTCCAGTATTAAGTTGCAAGCAAAAGATTATTGCATTATGAATTGCGTGTAAAGTAAACTATACGATTGTTCTATGAACAAAGGATTGTAGTTTTCTCCCTAGTAGCAACAGCACATCTAGTAGCTTAGAGATTTCTGTCACTTCCCCAGATTACCAGAGGCATGAACCCACTATCGAGTATAAATACTAACTCTTGGAGTTGCTAGCATCTACTTGGCCAAGATAGCTACTAACAATAGAAAGCATGCAAGATCACAAATAACAAAGACATGATAGAATCGATAATCAATCTGAAATAGCATCTCAATATCCATCGGATCCCCGCAAACACAACATGCAGAATTACAAATAGATGATCTTGATCATGAACAGAGCTCACAAGATCTAGAAATGATAGCACAAAGGAGGAGAACCAGCCATCTAGCTATTACATGGACCCGTAGTCCAGATATGAACTACTCACGCATCACACCGGAGGCTTGCATGGTGATGAAGAAGGCCTCCAGGGTGAATTCCCCTCTCTGGCAGGGTGCCGGGAAGAGCTTCAGATTCCTCCCGATCTAGGGACAGAGACGACGACGGCTATAGACTCTTTCGTGGAATTTTGATCGGATACTTAGGGTTTTGGTATCGGAGGCATCTTATAGGCGGAAGGAGAGGCCGAGGGGGTGCCTGGGCTGGCCACACCACCCCCTAGCGCGGGCCAAGCCTGGCGGCGTGGCCAGGTGGTGTGGCCACCCTCTGGCCCTTCTCTGTATCGTATTCTGGCTCCAAGTGTCCCCCGGTAAAATAGTGACTTTGGCTTTTGTCCCGTCCAATTCCGAGAATATTCATTTTCTGACTTTCCTGGAACCAAAAACAGCAGAAAATAGGCAGCTGGCACTATGGCTCTTGTTAATAGGTTAGTCCAAGAAATCATATGAAAAGTACTCCAAAGTGTGGACACAACACAAGAAAGTAGATAAAACCAAGCATGGAACTTAAAAAATTATAGATACATTTGCAATGTATCAATCATTCCCAAGCAAAATCCAAAGAAAAAGAAATCAAAAAGAATTAATAATGGAAATGGTCACTTTTGCCATTTTAATCAGCTAGGTCACTTTAGGTGTTCCTAGCACTCAAATTCAAACAGAAACAATTGTGGATCTTTGCACCCCTTGCAAGTACAAGTAGTGATGTACCAAGGCCCACTTTGTGATCTTCCAAAAATATTCAAACACTAATTTTAAATGACATTTGAAATTGGAATCAAGTATGGGTATCTAGATTCCACTTTTCAAAAACCACTCAAATGAATTTAATTTGACAAATCCTAGCAACCAGAGATGCTCAAGAATAAGACCAACAACTCCACCAAAATTCATTTCAAAATTCAAAAGTTGAAATCTTGCAGCCATGTGTCGAACACCTTGTCAACAGAATTAAACCTACCTAACTAATACTATTTTGATCAAATTTTGTCGAGCCATTTGATCACCATTAATCTCCCTTGTCTCCCCTAGCCCCAACCAGGCCATAAACCAGGAACTCCCTAGTCCCTAGCCACAGTGCAGCGCCAGCTCGACACCATGCCCGCTGGTCGAGCATGGGCATCTCGCAGCAGACAGCCCCGCCCTCTTCCGCCGCTCCAGGGATGTAGGCGTGGTAGCACCGCCGCCCACGGTCCCTTCCCCAAGCACAGATAGCCCCTAGACCACCTCCAATTGCTCGAGCCCACCGCTTCCGCGCCATGCGCAGCGCACGCCAGAGCTCCGTCATCGACAGAGCTCCACAAGCCGGCCCTGGACCACAGCCCGCGCGCGCCGCTCTGCCTTGACCACACCACCCCGCCAGACACGCCCTTTCCTCGCCGTGCGACCCACAGCCGCTGTGAACCGCGTCGAGCACCGCCTCTGCCGCGCAGAGCGCCAGACGCTCCTGACCGCAATCCACTGCCCCTAGCATAGCCATTAAGCCATAGCTGACCACTAGGGAACCACCCACCGTCTACCTACCTTGCCAACGCCTCAAGCGCCGTATGCCGTCGTCACCGACGAGCTCCTCCCATGCCTCTCTGCCGCTTCGCCAAGCCTATATAAGGGAGCCTCCCCAAAACCATTTCTTCACACCACCCAACTCCCCTCTCACTACTGGTCCTTCCCCACTTTTTGCCGGAGCCGCTCGAGCAGCCAGCCGCCGGAATTTTGCCGGAGATAGCCACAACAGAGGAGGAGAAGTCCCCGTCAATTTTGTCCACCCCCGGAGCTGCTGTGACCTTGCCTGAGTCCGCCGTCGTCTCCTCGTACAAACGATCCCATCGCCGTACTAGCTGGAGCCCTGGTATGCCCCCACTGTACCCCCACAGCGCCGCTAGGTCTCCATCTCGCCGGCGACGTGTCCGTCGTCGACGATGAACGTGAGCCGTAGATCCTAGTTCTAATCCTACGGTCCATGTTGGCCCGTACCGCTTCACGTTTAAAGAGCGACTGACAGGAGGGACCCCCTGTCATCTGTCCTCAGCGCCACGGAGTGAGACTGTGCCGGCCCATTAGTGTTCCTGCGTTAGCCCGTAGATTCAAATTTTGATTTTTCCTTTTTAACTAAATCTAGATTTTGTCCCTTAGTTTGAAATTCAATTCAGAGAGTTTTTGAAATCCAAATTGAGTGATTCCAATTTTGTTGGAAAGTAATGAAAATCTCTATCCAAGAAATTTGGATTTAAATAAATTAGTGTTAGAGATCTCTCCTAGAGAAAATAACAAGACGGAAGCTTTTTCACACTCAAACATTTTTCTAAAATCAACCATAATAGCTTTTGAGTTGATTCCAACTCTCAAAAATCACATTTAACCATACCTATCTGAATATGTAATAATACTAAGATTTGCATGCAGTGACTTTGGACTAGTACCAAAATAATGCTATATAGGCATTTCTAGTCACTTTAAATCATTAAATATTAAACTTAAACTTATTAAAATGTGATCCAACCATTAAATCACATTCCCATATATTAGAATATGTGGTAATGACATGTGTCCACATGATCCCATATTTTAATTGGAGAATATTAAATCTTAGTTAATTTCAATGAGTAGAAATTACTTTTCTCAAATAAAATAAATGAAACTAGTTCATTAAAACTTGTGATGTGTGTGATGATATTAGATCATCAAATGTGTGCCTTAGTGTGCTAAATAGACTAGTTAAGTGTTGTTTGGTGATTGTGTATTCCGTATGTATTTATATACAATAGTATCGATTAAGTCTTCGAGGGGGAGGAGTTCTACCCCGAAGAAGAAGAGGAGAATTTCAACCACTTCACCAACCAAGGCAAGCTATTATTAGCAAGCTAATACTTGCAAGCCATCATTAACAATGCAATCAAACACTTGCAAGATTGATAACCTAAGCCAATGCATTAGGCATGCTTGGTTATACCCTTTTAGTTATACCATCCCAAGTTTTACTTATAAGCTTTACTTCTTTTACTTTACCAAAGTTCTTGACTTTGTTTTATAGATAGCATACAGAGTATAAAACTTGGCCTATCTAGTTAGACTTAGATGTCATTCTATGGCATGAGATTGATCTTAGCATCCCACATTAGTGAACACTCTTAACTTAGTGATTAGAGCCAAACCAAAAACTTGATCACTTTAGATGGGAATACTTGGTGAAAATGACTTGTGAAAACCTTGGAATGATGAGTCATTCTATTGAGATGTTTTGACATCTGTTGAGAAACACAAATGGTTTATGATGATGAAAATGTTGATGCATGAGCCTTAGCCCTTTATAAAAACTGATGGTTGGGTTTGGATGCGATACCATTCCAATTTTACCGTACAACCACAATACCTGAATTGGGTAAGGCTTAGCCGGAAGTTTATATGCATTAGTATTAGTTCCCTCGTGGGAGAGGTTTGAGCTGAGGCTACCTCTCAATGTTGTCCACCTATGAAGAGCCCAGGATGGCAGTTGGCCATGGCTGGGAGGCCAAGCTCATAGGAGAGGTGCTTATACTAGAGTGTGTAAAGGAAAGGTTATGTTTGATTATCTGCATACTAAGTATGATAATTCAGGGTTATCCCTGACAGATGTATCAAATTTTGTGGTGAAAGTGTACCACCTCTGCAGAGTGTCAAACTATTCAAATAGCTGCGTCCGCGGTTATGGACAGTTGGAGTGGCCATACTGTTCCGTTGTCAGATGTTTTCAAAATGACTTATGAAATGAATTGTGACATGATTTGACCACAACAGAGTTGTGACTATGACAACTAAGTTCCCACTTAGGTGATTTCAAACTTTATTTTATCTTTCATTGTTTCTGAACTCATCTTAGGTTTCAAACTTAGCTTTACGAATAAACTTAGAGTTTAGCATTCCTACTAGAGCTATCTTACTTATTAGTGGTAGTTTGCGAGTACTTAAAGAGTACTCATGGATTTGTCCTTGGATATTCCCGTGGCTAGACTATGAGGAGGACTACCTTGAAGGAGGATAGCAGGACGGCTACAACAACTAGGATCATCCCCCATCGTCAGCATTGCCTGTGACACTGAAGATGGAGCCCACCGCTACGCTATTTATTCCGCTACTTGATTGTATTAAGACTGGATCATGAGATCCTTTATTTGTGTAAGACCTTATTATGGTTTGTAATGGATGATGTACTGTGATATCCAATATGTTATGTCTCGCAAAAGTTGTAATCCTAGGATTGTGATGTATGGCATAACAGGCATCTGAGATTAAAAATCCGGGTGTTGACAAGCACATGCTCCTGGGTTTGCTCATTCGCCGAGAGGTTCGGCTTCTCTTCTAGGGTGGGTCCTTCCGGCCCGTTTTTAGTGGGGTGTCATTGGAGGGGCCACCGTCCGTGACTAGGATACCACCACAAGTGCCGTTGTTATCCTGAGTGACGTTGTTGTTTCCCATGTTGGCGCACATGTTATGGCTGGGGAAGCTGTTGCTCCCGCAGCTTTCAGATTCGGAGCCGTTTGCATTAAGCTCACTCAGGGTGTCGGCGGCGGAAACCACGATGTAGGAGCAATCACAGGAACCATTGGCTGGTCAGGGAGGCGAAGTGTGCCTAGCGCACCAACTTGGAAGTGTAAGCTCCCGATCGCCAGGCCGATTCCATCACCCACAGACTCGAAATCCAGGTGAGTGGCCGGCATGTGGACGATAAAGTCGAAGGAACTAAAGAGGAGGCGAGTCTCCACTGCTACGGAGTCGTAGATCATGGTTGATGGGGCCAAGGAAGCCGCAACATCAGCACTCCATGTTCCCACATACTGCGCCAATTAACGAGGGGTTAACTCATCAATGACCATCGCAGATGGACTTAGGTTCGAGGAAGTGGGGAGCGCTGGCGGCATCGATCAGCTAGCAAACAAGCACACAGGGGATGCAAGGTTTACCCAGGTTTAGGCCTCGTAGAGGACCCTACTCCTGCTTGTCTGCTCTTGGAATTATCAAGGATTCGAAAGTTACAGGAGGATCACAGATGCAATCTAGCGATGGTGTGGAAACTAGGGTTGCAAACTGTCCTCCTTGGTACCCCCTCCTATCCTTTATATAGATAGGCTAGGTCTCGGGATAGCAGGCCGAGTTGGTTACATATTAGGGTTTCCCTTTAAACTTCTATCTTGAGTTTGCCTTGTGCTGCAAGCAGTCGGAGTCTCCTTGGTCACCCGAATCTTAACTAGGCCTTAGCAACATCGTGGGCTTCTCCTAGGCTGGACCGTATATGCAATACTCGAGTACCTGTAAGGTATGCCCATGTCCAAACCCATTTCACAATATGGCGTACCATGTATGCGCATTCATGGCTTTCAAACGAGATGACCAAGGTCATGGAAAGATGTTTGCCATAGTTTATGATAATGTGTCCATGTTTGGTAGACCGATGCATAACTGCATATTAGTATTTCAAAGAATGTTTACAAAGGGTGCATCCAAATTTGAAGTTATTTTAAATTTTCCAAGTGACAATAATGGCTTCCATTGTGAAGCAACTACAAAGACTATATGTGGTTCAAAATCTCAGCGCACCAATTTTCTCACAAAGTATTAAAAAATTGACGGATAATGCCCAAGTTTCATGAATTTTCAAGCTTCCGAGCTAGGTTCGCTGATTAATGATTTTATCTCGGTTTAGCGAAAAATGTTCGAACTTTGAACAACAAGCGATGGGAATCTCTACTTCCCGTAATTCTGGCTCACTAACATGTGGGTCACTTGCATGGTGGGTCCAAAATGTTAGTGTAGGTTAGAGTGGGCGGGCAGGTAAATATTGAAGAAGGGCAGGGAAACGTCGATGGGGTGATGCACTTGGGAGAATGCAAATTTGCCACCTATATCCCTCTGTTATTGTAGTGCTCCACGTATTCTTGTTTCTGGAGCAGGGATAGAAGAGGAATTTTGCATTCTAAAAAGAGGTGAACCATGTTCGAATGGATGCACGGGATATTTTAATGGATGGGTGCGATGTTTGGGCACGGTACCAAAATTTTGAGGGTCGAAGCTTCTAGCATACTCTACTCCGACGTGGGGCCGATTATATGCGCTATCACCGTCTAGACCCACATGCCAGCGAGAGGTTCTTTCCAGCATTTAAATGAGTTTCTAGGCATTTGCTCAAATTTTTGAAATATTCAAGGCTTTCAAGAAGATGACCATCGTCCCAAAAAAAGGTGACCAAGGTCATGGAAATACTTTGTGATGACATGTCTGCATTTGGTAGATCGGTGCATCTTGGCAAATCAACCAATAAGTCTGGTTCCAAATGTGAAGTTTGTTTTTGAATTTCCAATTAACAACAATGTGTTTTGTTGTGGAGCAACTAAAGATATGATGACTCAAAATTCCACTTCCCCAATTTTTCACATAATGTATAACGCCCTTTCAAGCTTCCAGGCTAAATTTGTGGAATAAATAATTTTTGGGGCTAGATGTTTGAATGGATGGGCAGGATATTTCGGTGCTCTGCAGAAATTTTGAATTTGAAGCTTCTAAGGTACACTACTCCCACCTGGGATGTTGTCCCCATCAGATAGACCCATAGGTCTGTATTCTTTCTAGCATTTACTGAGTTTATACACAACTGCCGAAATTAATGAACATTAATTCAAGGCTTTCAAACAAGATGACCAAGGTCACAACCATAGTTTCTGTACCATGTTCATGTTTTGTACTACTCCATACATAGAAGCATCTTCGCCAATCAAGCTTACAAACATGTCCATATTTGGTAGATCGGTGCATCTTGGCATTTCAAGCAATTTTTTACAGAAGGAGATTCCAGATTTGATGGATAATGCCCTATTTTCATGAATTTCCAAGATTCCTAGCTAAACATGTGTAATAAAATGACCTTTTGACAATTTAAAGGAAGTATGTCTAATTACGAACTACAAAGTGTGTGATATAGCTTGTTCTTGACTTTATAAAAATAATTTAAAGGTACCAAATTAGTCAAATATTGGATAACCACCGAGAATTTTGCAAGATTTCAACTTTTTGATATGAATGGTAATGACACCAAATTTGGGCCATTTTAAAAAATGAAACAAAATATAAAATGAAATACAACCATTATTTTCTCTATTGGTGTCTCATTGTGTGGATTAGCTAATTTTCATGAAAAATATATAAAATTTGATAACTCTTGAAATAACTCGTTTCACAATATGGCATACCATGTTTGAACATTCATGGCTTTCAAAAACTAGATGACCAATGTCAAGGCCATATGTGTTACCATACTTTATGATAATGTAACCACGTTTGGTAGATTGATGCATATTGGCATTTAAGCATTGTTTACAAAAAGCGCTTCCATATTTGTAGTTACTTTAAAAGCCCCAATTGATAATAATGGATTTAATTTTGTCATATGATATATGGCATACCATGTATGAATATGCATGGCTTTCAAACCAGATGACCAAGGTCATGGCGATATCTTTGTTATAGTGTATAACAACATGTCCGTATTTGGTAGATTGGTGCGTATTATTGATATTTAAAATATTATTTACAAAGGAAGCTTCCAAAATTGAAGTTATTTTCAATTTTCAAGCAATGACACTGGCTTTTGTCGTGAAAAAACTACAAATAAGTATGTCTCAAAATCCAGGGTTTATGGTCCAGGGTTTTTGGGTTGAGGGTTTAGGGGTATAGGGCTATGGTATATGGTTTAGGATTTTAGGGTTTATGGTTTAGGGTTCAGGATTGAGGGTTTAGGGTTTTAGTGTTTAGGGTTGTCTAGGTTTTAGGGTTTAGGTAATTTACAATAATATAATTGCGGTGACCCAGCATACCACTTCATGTGTAGTACGCTATGGTCGTTGACATGACATCCACAGAACACCGTTCTGAAAATATCACATCCCTCAAAGTGGTATATTGAAACATTGCAGGTCCACATTACAAACATAAACACTTCAAGTGTTACCAATTACAAACCAAACATAAGTAGTTTCAGCGGAATATGTAAGATTCAAACTTATACTCCAAATTGAGCTCAACAACTTATTTTATAAAGGTTATGCTGCTCGGCTCAATTGTTTTACTAATAACTACGGAAACTACTCGGACTCGTTGCCCTCCACTCCATAGCGTATTTCGTAGTCCACCCCTTCACTCCTCTGGACAGGTCTGGCTCTTCGAAACAGACATCCTCTTGTCCTTCGGCTGCGTACATCAAAGGGTCTTCTGGATTCTCAAAGTCTAAGTAGGGTTTCAAAGGAAAGAGTGAGTAACAGCGTTACCCAGCAAGTTCATTATATGCAAGGTGGGAAGTTTGATGCTCTATCTACCACCTTGGACGATACGTCCCTGGTACTATGCAGTTTTCATAAACATTTCTTCAAAGATTGATTTTATTATCAAAAACTATGCCCATCAGCCTTCATAGGTTGACCAGAACTTCATAGAGTTCCTTTCCTGCCGCGTTCGTAGCTCCTTCCCGAAATAGGGAGTAACATGTCACAATTCCAACAATCTGCAGAGGTGCGTTGCTTTACCCATGATAGACCAACTCCTTGTTGCACAACCGGGCGTACTTTCCCGTCCACAATTATGTGATGTGGGGCCCAGTAGGTGATCCAAGCCAATTACTGCCCTCTCCGCGACCCCATATGTCTGCACGATCCTCCAGGGCTGACTACACCTCTGTTAATCCCCCATTTTGGACAAGCTACAACACTGGTGAGTTCCTAAAGTCTCTATGAGCTGGTAATGCCCTTGGTAAGCTCCATAAAGGCCCGACTATACCTCTGGAAGCCACTCATAAATAATCTAGACACGAAAATCCTAGGGCCTAAGGGTGCCCACCCATATGTTGCATCCACACAAGGAATCCCAATGTCACGATAAGGTCATCTTTCCTCCATATGAAAGGAAGAAGATACAGCTGACTTCTCTGTCCCATTCCAAAACTCATGGTTAACGCGTAATATACGGCGCTAGAATCACAGATGTCATGGGTTGTTAATCCTATGGTGAATTGTGCACCTGGAACCCTAAGTTCCATTGCTCATCTTTATCATCACTTAGGATGATAACTATATCTTATTTATTAAAGAAGATAATATTTTCTTCCTCGTGATTAACAAACTAGTATTTTCTATAATAGTATATCCATTTAGGATCCTAAAAATGGCTTTTATTCAATTTTAAGTGTTGCATATATTTTTATAAAATTCAAAAGTAATTGGCACAACATTAATAATGGACCTAAATTTTGGTTATCGAAATTCCTATTGATTATTTTAATTTAATAGGGAATATTTTTTGAGGTTATAGACATATTATTTATATTTTTAAGATTTTTATTTATTTTTCTAGAGTTGTTTTTTGTATCACGGGCCTATTTGTAAATATTTATTTTAAACAACTCTCTTAAAATACGGGCCTGGCCCACTGGGCTGGCCTGGCCCTACCTGTCCCGGCCCACAAGGCCTGGTTAAGCACACTAGGTAGTACTAGGTCGCCCACTGGCCCAGTACCCGCTACACACTCACTCTCCTCTCCCCTTTCTCTCTCGCTCGCTCACGCGGTCACCTCCACCGCTCGTTGCCGCCACCGCGCACGATTCCGGCCTGGTCCGGCCACCGTTGCCACTGCCACGGTGCAAGATGGCTAAGTCGATGACGCTGCTCAGTTCTGTCCGAGCAGATCTACTGATGGTGTTCTCTCCTAGCCGCGCTGACCCCTGCCCGAAGCTAGGGTTAGGTTTTGGTCACCCTGGAGCTTCGACGATGGTGCGCTGGGGTGCTTACGGTGCTCTTCCCTTAATCTCTGGCTGGTGCTGACGTGCTGCAGGAGTGGGTTGCAGTGCCCCTTTGGGGTGATCCCTGTGCCGCCGCGTTTGCAACTGCCACCGGCCATTCCTCTGCTTCCTCTTCAATTACTTTTGCGAGGACCTCGAGTAAGTTTGGTTTTTCCCCTATGTGCTCCTCTCTTGTGCTCTAGCTATTCTTCACTGGCTTGATTACAGGTTAGCCCCTTGTCTAGAGTTCATCCCTATGCAGAGATGTTGAGTTAGTTTCTCTGGTTCATCCTACAAGTGGTATCCTTCTAGGTTGGTTTGCTAGTGGTATTTGTTGCATGCTACCGGTTCTAACCAATTAGTCTCCTTTCTGCCAATTGGTACTCTGCTGAATATTTGTTACCAGCTTGTTCTCTGTCAGAGAACCCTCTGTGAAAGTATATTCAATCTTTATGTGATTACCCTTGTTGCATCTGTGATGGGTTCATTCTAT
The DNA here is from genome assembly GCA_910589775.1 of Avena eriantha. Taxonomy (NCBI): domain Eukaryota; kingdom Viridiplantae; phylum Streptophyta; class Magnoliopsida; order Poales; family Poaceae; genus Avena; species Avena eriantha. The sequence continues at coordinate 481,894,551 of OU342743.1, read as the reverse complement.
TGGATTGAGACTCATTGTTATGCTAGAGTTGGAATGATCTTTGTGAGGTTGTTAGTATTTGTTTATGAAATAGTGATGTGCTATAGAGATGATTAGAAATCTGATGGATTCCTATTGGCTTTATAAGAAGATGATTAGTGGCTTGTGGTTGATAGTGGTGATGTTTTACTGGCTTATCTGGCACAAAGTGCCAAGTATGATTCCTAATTTAATTTGGGAAAGTGATTATAGGTTTTTTAATAGCTACTTTTGAACCTGTTGATACAGAGGTCCTACCCAGTTGTGGATGTGCCCTGTACCAGCAGTGTGATATGTGTTTATCTAGTTAAAACTAGATCCACAGGTTTATGATGTTGGTCTGAAACCATCCTTGGACTTTGGTAATCAGTTTAAGACAATGATTCTCATAGCCTTTAAGAAAATGCTTTGGTAACCATCCAGTGTAGTATAGAGCTTTAAAGTGAACCACTTATGTGGTGCTACCATCCATTGGATGTGCCTAGAAACATTCAGTTAGAGCTGATGTACATGTGGATGTAAAAATATGTTTGATTCTCCAAGATCAGTGATGCACATGCTGAGATCTTGGAGTGGTCTGCAAAGATAAATAGTTTGGCCCTTTTTAATCTCTTCTGTGATGGATACACCGCACTTGGGTGCACTCTGGGAAGATCCTATATAAAAAACACATGCTAATTATAGATTTAGCATGTGAGGGTTTGATATAAACTCACCACACAATTTTTTGTTGGTGTTGTGTTGATCCTGGTCTGGACCTCTTGGTGTTATCCTGCTCCTCCTAGTCTCATGTGATCTTGAACTTGTTCTTTCTATCCTCCTGTACCACCCCCTCCTTAAGTCACCATTTTATGATGAGCTGGTGGTTGTTTTGGTGAATTAGCTAGTGGGATTTATCTGGATCTGGTAAGCTCGCTGGGTTCCTGGTGTGCTTGAGAAAGTGAAATGGGCTTCCTGTATCTGTGCTTCGACTGGGTGCCTTGTTTGAGTGTTTGTAAAGTTTCTTCTGTTTGGACAGCACATTACATGCATTTAGGTGACTCACATGTGTGTCTGTGTGAGCTGTTCATGTGGATCATCTCAAGTAACCTGACTTTCACTTTTACCTGTTTACTTGTTATTGGCCTGGTGAAACTTACCTCTCTCTACTTGGCTTCTAATGTGGCATCTAGGCTATTTACTTAAAAGAACAGATACTACACCTTTGGTGAAACTTGCCCCTTTATTAATTACTCAACGATGTTTTATGAACAGTGCACTTCACTGTTCACCACTAAGAGTAACTTAACTAATTACTAACCCCTTCTCTCATTTAGTTGTTTTTCTTATTTGCAGGAACAAGATATGGGTATACAAGATCTAGTATAGGAGTAGATATGTAGTATAGGTTTTTAATTGTAACCTTCTTTTTATTCTTTTTATAAAGAATCTTGTAAAGATATTATTATAAGGTAATAAAGTTGTAATTCTATGTTCTGCAATATTCAGTGTTTTGGTGTATCTACCACCATTTGTAATATTATTATGTAATTAGTAAATAAGATTCCATTTCTTATTTAGTTTTCATTGTCTTGAATCCTTATTGTTGTCTACTAAATCTATAATTTAACCAAACAATATTAATAAGGTATTTTGGAAAACAATTCAATAATACTAACTTCTTATTTTCAAATTCTTTCAAATTGATTTAAGTTTCAAATTTGAATTCAAAGTAACTTCCCCAAAATACTTAATAATTCCAAAAGGTCATGTCAAATTTCATAGCAGTCACTAATAAGAGCTATACCTACCACCAGTTAGCGAAAGAAACTCTGATCCCTTTATGTTTTTTGTTTGGCAAAAATTTTACCCTGATTTTGCAGATGCATGCATGCATAATCTTAGTTTCCTATTTCTACCCTTTGTTGAATCCTAATGCTGGGGTGTTACAGACTTCCCCCGTTAAATTAAACTTCGTCCCAAAGTCTGTGGATGAGTACCTGAATAGCTCTACATATGCTTCCCTTACGTCATCATCTTTCTCCTAGGTGGCTGTTGGGTCCGCAGCATAGAAACAAAAATGTTCCTACGGTGTGAACTACTCTCCAACATCTATCTACTAGGTACAAAGCAACGGGTGGATATACATCCAACGAGAACTTACCCTCGAAGACAACGAGTTTTGTTAACGAGTAGGAACTCGTGGTTGATGTAGTCGTACACTTGCCGTCTCAAGATCGTGAGGAAGTCCGAGCGCCGCAACTCAGCAGCGCATCCGCACTCGCACACACGTTCAAGCCACCGGATAACCTCCACCTCGTCGCTCCAGCGATCCAGCGGAAGAAACAACTCCTTCCAAACGAAATGCCACCGGGAACATGTATCTCGCTAATCCGAGACCTTGGGGGAATAATTCTAGAGGGGGAGAGAGATCCTTCACAAGGAGGTGTTGTGATGAAGGAGGGAATGGGTGGCCTTTTATAGGAGGAGGGGGTGCCCCCTCTCTCCATGGCCGGTGCATGGGGGGTGACCCCTCACCTCCCCCATTCATGTGGTGGTAACCCCTCCACATTAAAATGCCTCTTCACATTCCCTTTTAAAGTCTCCACTTTAAATGCATTAAATTTGTCCAAATTTAATGCTCTCTCATTTAATAAAACTCTTTTTATTAAATTTATTCAGAATTTTTTTTAATTACTTTAATTAACAAACATTCACATACAACCCCTTGCAATATTTCAATATCACATGCAGAACCACTTTCTGCAATTTCACCCGAAACAATTTCTGGTTTCTATTGAAACAATTCCTGCGCTTTGCAATTCTTTCGTCTGAAACATATGTGCTCCAAAATGGTGTTCGGTAACTCTTAAGTGTGCCACCCTACGGTTCGCGAATAATGCAGACATGATCGAGACCCTTCTCCGATCAATAATCAGCAGCGGGACCTGGAGATCCGTACTGACTCCTACACATTCAATGATGACTTCTGTGATCGTGAGAACCTTTAACACTTGTGACTAAATCCCTTTGTCTCTCAATATATTACATGTCCGAGATTCGATCATCGGTATCTCCATACCTAGTTTAATCTCGTTACCGACATGCACTCTTTTCTCGTTCCCGTGATATAACATTCTAGTGATCACATCACTTGCTTGCAAGCTATCTTAATATGATATCACCGAGAGGGCCCAAAGTATATCTATCCATCATCTGGATTGACAAATTCCACTCTTGATGCATGAGCCTCAACATAACACCTTCGTTGTACTGAACCCATCTTTATAGTCACCCTGTTACGGTGTGACGTTTGATGTTATCAAGATACTCTTTCAGTGTTAGCAGTTAACATGATCTCATGGTCTAAGGATAAAGATTACTTCGTATGATGTTATAGCAATATAAACATAATGACTTGATCATAATGCTATACTTCGGATGAATGTTCATCACATCATTCCACCAATGGTGTGACCTTGTTATTAACAACATCCAATGTCCATGATCAGGAAACCTTGATCATCTTGTTAATCAACAAGCTAGTCTATAAGAGAGGCATAACTAGGAACCCTTTTTGTTTATTAAACACACATGTATTGATGTTTCCGATCAATACAATTCTAGCATGTAAAATAAAAATCTATCATATATAAGGAATATATAATAACAACTTTATTATTGCCTCTCAGGGCATATTTCCTTTAGTCTCCCACTTGCACTAGAGACAATAATCTAGTTCACATAGTGATAAATCTAACACCCAAGGAGTTCTGGTGTTGATCATGTTTTGCCCTAGGGAGAACTTTAGTCAACGGATCTGCTACATTTAGGTCCGTGTCTACTTTACAAATATTTATATCTCCATCCTTGACATGCTCGCGGATGGAGTGAAACCGGCACTTAATATGCTTGGAATTCTTGTGAGACCTCGGTTCCTTTGCGTTGGCTATGGCTCCATTATTGTCACAATAGATCACCATTAGGTCCAATGCACTGGGAACCACACCTAGTTCCGTAATGAACTCTTTCATCCAAACCGCCTCCTGCGCCGCTTCTGAAGCAGCAACATATTCCGCCTCCGTCGTTGATCCATCCACCTCAGGTTGTTTGGAACTCCTCCAACTAATTGCTGCTCCGTTCAAGAGAAATACGTATCCGGATTGAGACTTAGAGTCATCCGGATCGGTGTGAAATCTAGCATTGACATAACACTTAGCGACTAGCTCTTGTTCACCTCCGTATATAAGAAACATATCATTAGTTCTTCTCAAGTACTTGAGGATGTTCTTTACCGCTATCCAGTGTTCCGAACCTGGATCCGATTGGTACCTACTAGTCAAACTAATAGCATGTGCCACATCCGGTCTTGTACATAGCATGGTATACATAATAGAGCCTATGGCTGAGGCATAGGGGATCTTATCCATCATCTCTCTTTCTTCCGCCATAGCCGGACTTTGAGTCTTACTCAATGTCTTGCCTTGCAACATAGGTAAGAACCCCTTCTTACTTTCGTCTATATTAAACTTCTTTAATATCTTATCAAGGTATGTACTCTACGATAGCCCAATTAGGCGCCTTGATCTATCTCTATAGAGTTTAATGCCTAATATATATGATGCTTCACCAAGGTCTTTCATCGAAAATTTGTTGTTTAGATAACTTTTAACACTCTTTAAAAGATCTATATCATTTCCAATCAATAATATGTCATCCACATATAATATCAGAAATGCCACATTGCTCCCACTCACTTTCTTGTAAATACAAGCCTCTCCATAAGTTTGGACAAATCCAAACTCTTTGATCACCTCATCAAAGCGGAGATTCCAACTCCGAGATGCTTGCTTCAGTTCATAGATGGATCGCTAAAGTTTGCATACCTTATTAGCATCCTTAGGATCAAAAAACCCTTAGGTTGTATCATATACAACTCTTCTTCAATATTACCATTGAGGAACGCAGTTTTGACATCCATCTACGATATTTCATAATCGAAATATGCAGCAATTGCTAACATAATCCTAACCGACTTAAGCATCGCTACAGGAGAGAATGTCTCATCGTAGTCAACTCCTTGAATTTGTCGAAACCCCTTTGTGACAAGTCGAGCCTTTTTTATGGTCACATTACCATCAGCATCAGTTTTTATTTTGAAAATCCATTTATTCTCAACGGCCTTTCGGTCGTGAGGTAAGTCCACCAAGTTCCAAACTTGGTTCTCGTACATGGATTCCATCTGGGATTTCATGGCTTCTAGCCATTTGTTGGAATCTGGGCTCATCATCGCTTCTTCATACGTCGTAGGGTCATCCATTTCATCAACCATGAAATTCACAACAGGATTGTCGTACAGTTCAGGAGCTGCATGTGTCCTGCTTGACCTGCGAGGTTCGGTAGTGTCCTCTTTCGGAGTTTCATGATCATTATCATTAGCTCTCTCTTCATCAGGTGAAGTCAACTCCGAAACAACTTCCGGTGCTACGCCACTCGCCATTCCATGAAGAGAAGGTTCAATAACCTCTTCGAGTTCTACCTTCCGACTACTCACACCTTTCGCGAGAAACTCCTTCTCAAGAAAGGATCCATTCTTGGCAACAAAAACCTTGCCCTCGGATCTGTGATAGAACGTATACAACAATTGTTTCCTTAGGGTATCCTATGAAGACGCATTTTTCCGCTTTGGGTTTGAGTTTATCCGGTTGAAGTTTCTTCACATAAACATCACCTCCCCAAACTTTAAGAAATGACAGCTTAGGTTTGTTTCCAAACCATAATTCATACGGTGTCGTTTCAACGGATTTAGATGTTGCCCGATTTAAAGTGAATGCAGCTGTTTCCAATGCATAACCCCAAAATGACAGTGGCAAGTCAGTCAGAGACATCATATATCGAACCATATCCAATAAGGTACGATTACGACGTTCCGACACACCATTACGTTGTGGTGTTCCGGCGGGCGTGAGTTGTGAAACTATTCCACACTCTTTCATGTGTGTGCTAAACTCGTAACTTAGATACTCTCCTCCACGGTCAGACTATAGAAATTTGATCTTTCTATTACGATGATTTTCCACTTCATTCTGAAATTCCTTGAACTTTTCAAAAGTTTCAGACTTGTGTTTCATCAAATAGATATACCCATATCTACTCAAATCATCCGTGAAAGTAACAAAATAACGATATCCACCTCGCGCCGACACACTAATTGGTCCACACACATCAGTATGTATGATTTCCAATAGATCTGTCGCCCGTTCCATTGGACCGGAAAACGCCGTTCTAGTCATCTTGCCTATAAGGCATGGCTCACATGTATCAAATGATTCAAAATCAAGTGATTCCAAAAGTCCATCAGAATGGAGTTTCTTCATGCGTTTAACGCCAATATGACCTAGACGGCAGTGCCACATATATGTAGACATATCATCATCAAGTTTAATCTTTTTAGCATTAACATTATGAATGTGTGTAATATTACTATCGAGATCCAATAGAAATAAACCATTCAACATAGGTGCATGACCATAAAAGATATCATTCTTATAAATCTAACAACCATTGTTTTCAGATTTAAAGGAATGAACACTTTGCATCAAACACGATCCAGATACAATGTTCATGCTCAGTGCAGGCACTACATAACAATTATTTAGGTTTATAACTAATCCCGATGGCAAATGGAGAGGTAGCGTCCCGACGGCGATCACATCAACTTTTGATCCATTGCCGACCCGCATTCTGACCTCATCCCTTGGTAGTTGTCGTTTGTTCCGTAGCCCCTGAACCGAGTTACATATATTAGCAACCGATCCCGTATCAAATACCCAGGTGCTACTGTGAGTACTAGTCAAGTACACATCAATAACATGTATATCACATATACCTTTGTTTGCCTTGCCAGACTTCTTGTCCGCCGGATACTTGGGACAGTTGCGCTTCCAATGGCCAGTCCCCTTACAATAGTAGCACTCGGTGTCAGACTTAGGGCCAGCTCGGGGTTTCTTTTCATGCGTGGCAACAGACTTGCCACCCTTCTTTCCCTTGTGCTTGCCTTTCTTGTCTTTCTTGAAACCGGTGGTCCTATTGATCATCAACTCTTGATGTTCTTTCCTAATCTCCACTTCTGCAGTCTTAAGCATTGACAGAAGCTCGGGAAGAGACTTCTTCATGCCCTGCATATTATAGTTCATCACGAAGCTCTTGTAGCTAGGTGGCAGAGATTGTAGAACACGATGTATGCCTAAGTCCATGGGAATCGTTATTCCCAAGGACACAAGCTTATCGGCGTACCCAGACATTTTGAGTACGTGCTCACTAACAGAGCTGTTTTCCTCCATCATGCAGCTAAAGAACTTTTCTGTAGCATTATAACTCTCTACGGCAGCATGGGTATCGAAAATCATTTTCAATTCTCCCATGGTATCAAAGGCATTACCATTTTCGAAACGCTTTCGAAGTTCTGGCTCTAGCCCATACAATATGCCGCAATGAACTAAGTTGTGGTCCTCCTGACGAGTCACATAGACATTCTTTTCCTCGTCAGGGGCAGCAGGAGCTGGTGGGGGGGCCTAGCGGCGCATCTAGCACATATTGCTTTTGTGCAATAGTGAGGAGAATCCTCAAATTCATAGCCCAGTTGGTGAAGTTGCTACCATTCGTAGCAAGTTTCTCTTTCTCCATGAACACATTGAAATTAAAAGCAGGTGGTGCCATCTACAACAGAATTTTTAAAGTTTATTTAGACTAAGTTTATGATAGATTGAGTTCAACTAATCCAAATTACTAATGAACTCCCACTCAAAAACGACATCCCTCGTGTCTTTTTGGTGATTACATGAACCAAATCCACTACACCAAGTCCGATCATCACGTGAGTTGATGTAGCTTCAAAGGCGAGCATCTATATGGGCATCATATCAACTATATGACTCATGCTTAACCTTTCATTCCATGTTCCGAGGCCATGTATGTACATGCTAGGCTCGCCAAGTAAGAACATTAGTATTCGTGTGTGTAAAACTGTCTTACACCCGTTCCTATGAAAGCGTAGATTCGAGTACACCCGATCATCACGTGATGTCTCGAAACACGATCCACATAACGGTGCATACTTAAGTAAGAACACATTTTTATCTTGATATCTTAATGCGGGATCATCTTATAATGCTACCAAAAGAGCCAAACTAGTAGTATAAGATGCTAACATCTAATGTGTAAAGTGAGATGATATGGTTCATGCATTTGATCTCTATCACTTGCATCGTGGTATGATCTCTATCATTCCTTTATGTGTAAGGCCAAGGTCTATGGAACTTACACGTTGAGTGTGTTGTAAGAGTATCTGTCATACATCTACTTACAACAATACCATATCAATACACTAGCCCAGCAACGATCTAAACTAGACGCCTCTAATTTATCAATTGCAAGTTTTACATGGCTTAGGGATTTCGGAGATAGAACCGTTCTCACCTACGAACATGAACCACAACGAGGATAACTAAGTTATTAGCAACTCGTTGTAAATCAGATATTGACTATAGTAGGAGAGACAGACACCCGCCAACCACTTATGCAAAACAAGTTGCATGTCAGTCGTGGAACCGGTATCATGTACGATTACATGTAAGGTTGGTCCAGGCCGCTTCATCCCACTATGCCACCAATATCCAAAATACATAAAAGATGCAATAACATGATCATCATCGCCCACATATAAACATATGTCTACTACCCGTGCAAAGCACCTACACATAGATCAGGCTCTGATACCACTGTTGGGTCCGCAGCATAGAAAACAAAATATTTCCTACGATGTGAACTACACGGCAAGATCTATCTACTAGGTACAAAGCAACGGGTGGATATACATCCAACGAGAACTTACCTTTGAAGACAACGAGTTTTGTTAACGAGTAGGACCTCGTGGTTGATGTAGTCGTACACTTGCCGATCTCAAGATCATGAGGAAATCCGAGCGCCGCAACTCAGCAGCGCATCCGCACCCGCACACACGTTCAAGCCACCGGACAACCTCCACCTCCTCGCTCCAGTGATCCAGCGGAAGCAGCAACTCCTTCCAGATGAAATGCCACCGGGAACATGTATCTCGCCAATCCGAGACCATGGGGGAATAATTTTAGAGGGGGAGAGAGATCCTTCACAAGGAGGTGTGTGGATGAAGGAGGGAATGGGTGGCCTTTTATAGGAGGAGGGGGGTGCCCCCTCTCTCCATGGCCGCCGCATGGAGGTGACCCCTCACCTCCCCCATTCATGTGGTGGTAACCCCTCCACATTAAAATGCCTCTTCACATTCCCTTTTATAGTCTCCACTTTAAATGCATTAAATTTCTCCAAATTTAATGCTCTCTCATTTAATAAAACTCTTTTTATTAAATTTATTCAGAATTTTGTTAATTACTTTAATTAATAAACATTCACATACAGCCCCTTGCAATATTTCAATATCACATGCAGAACCACTTTCTGGAATTTCACCCGAAACAATTTCCGGTTTCTATTGAAACAATTCCTGCGCTTTGCAGTTCTTTCGTCTGAAACATATGTGCTCAAAAATGGTGTCCGGTAACTCTTAAGTGTGCCACCCTATGGTTCGCGAATAATGCAGACATGATCGAGACCCTTCTCTGATCAATAATCAGCAGCGGGGCCTGGAGATCCGTACTGACTCCTACACATCCAACGATGACTTCTGTGATCGTGAGAACCTTTAATGCTTGTAACTAAATCCATTTGTCTCTCGATATATTACATGTCCGAGATTCGATCATCGGTATCTCCATACCTAGTTTGATCTCGTTACCGACATGCACTCTTTTCTCGTTCCCGTGATATAACATTCTAGTGATCACATCACTTGCTTGCAAGCTATCTTAATGTGATATCACCGAGAGGGCCTAGAGTATATCTATCCATCATCTGGATTGACAAATTCTACTCTTGATCCATGAGCCTCAACATAACACCTTCGTAGTACTGAACCCATCTTTATAGTCACCCTGTTACGGTGTGACGTTTGATGTTATCAAGATACTCTTTCGGTGTTAGCAGTTAACATGATCTCATGGTCTAAGGATAAAGATTACTTCGTATGATGTTATAGCAATATAAACATAATGACTTGATCGTAATGCTATACTTCGTATGAATGTTCATCACATCATTCCACCAATGGTGTGACCTTGTTATTAACAACATCCAATGTTCATGATCAGGAAACCTTGATCATCTTGTTAATCAACAAGCTAGTCTATAAGAGAGGCATAACTAGGAAACCTTTTTTTTTATTAAACACACATGTATTGATGTTTCCGATCAATACAATTCTAGCATGTAAAATAAACATCTATCATATATAAGGAATATATAATAACAACTTTATTATTGCCTCTCAGGGCATATTTCCTTCAGTGGCTTCTCGCTCTGGGTGATGTTCCCACTGTACTTTGCAGTATTTTGATTGTCCTGTTTCTCAAGTTCTCCTCTAGAATCTTACAGGGTTTCTCTACATAAGTCAAGTATGCTTGTAACTCAATCTCTTGATGTGTGATGGCATCATCGGGTACTTTAAGACATTTTCGGAGTTGTGAGACATGGAAAAGATTGTGAACCTGAGCTAGCCTTTTTGGTAACTCAAGAGCATAAGCTATTATTATATTCTGGCTCAATATCTTGAATGGTCCAATGTACCTTGGGCTTAGTTTTCCTTTGAATCCGAATCTCTTCACTCATTTCATCGGACATACTTTGAGATATACCATATCTCCCACTTCTGGATGCCATGATCTACGACTTTGATCAGCATAACTCTTTTGTCGACTCTGAGCTATCTTCAACCGATCTCTAATGATATCGATAATATCTTGCCTTTCCTTGATATAATATAGTGCAAATTCCTTGCTACTACCAGGTTCATACCAACAGATAGGTGATCTACACCTTCTTCCGTATAATACTTGATAAGGTGCTGCCTTTAGACTACTCTGATAGCTATTGTTGTAGGAAAATTCAGCCAACAGTAGATGATCTTGCCACGAACCTCAAAAATCTAATGCACAAGCTCTAAGCATGTCTTCCAAGATTTGATTGGTTATTTCTATCTGGCCTCCAGTTTCTGGATGATAAGTTGTGCTAAAATCCAGCTTTGAACCAAGTGTTGTATGTAATTGTTTCCAAAATGCCGATGTAAACACAGATCCTCTCTCCGATACGATTTTCTTGGGGACCCCGTGCTTATGCACAATCTCTTTAACATAGATTTCCACTAATTTCTCAGCATTATCGTTTTCATTCACTAGCAGAAAATGTGCACTTTTTGTGAGTCTGTCTACAATCACCCATATCATATACTTCCGCTTCGGTGTCATGGGTAATCCTGTGATAAAATCCATACCAATTTCTTACCACTTCCATTCTAGAATTTCCAAAGGCTGTAATGGTCCTACTGGACTTTGATGTTCTGCTTTTACCCTTTGGCAAGTATGTCATTCATGTACATACTTTGCAATATCTCTTTTCATATTATTCCACCAGAACAACTCTTTTAAATCCATGTACATCTTTGTACTACCCGGATGTATAGAATATGGTGTTTCATGGGCTTCTCGAAGTATCACTTCTCGAATCTTTGGCACATCGGGTACACAAAGGCGGTTTTGAAACCATAAAGATCCATAATCTCCTAGGTGAAAAGCTGATGTTTGACCTTGAGAGATTCTTCGAACTTCTTCATCAATAAAAGGATCTTCACCTTGATGTCTAAAGATTTCATGCCGAAGATCACTACTTCGTTCTTCATTACCCGCATAGTAGCTAATCCTCCACGAACTGTTGTACTTATAAATTGTATTTCCATCCTTTCCAAATCCATCTGTAGTTATTTTGGCAATTCTCTATTCATAGGTTGCGTATCTATGCTTTTCCGACTTAAAGCATCTGCCACAACATTTGCTTTTCCAGGAGTATAATTTATTGCTAGATCATAATCTTTAATCAACTTCAGCGACCGCTTTTGTCTCATATTCAATTCCTTTTGAGTGAAGAAATATTTGAGACTTTTGTGGTTAGTGTATAACTCACATCTTGCCCCATAGAGAAAATGTCTCCATCCTTTTAAAGCAAAGACTACTGCTGCTAACTCTAAATCATGAGTTGGATAATTCACTTAATGTGGCTTCAATTGTCTAGATCCGTAAGCAATAACCTTACGGTCTTGCATAAGCGCACAACCTAATCCTTCTTTGGATGCATCAGAGTATACTGTGTAATCTTTTCCTGGTTCTGGAATTGCTAGGATTGGTGATGTAGTTAATCTGGTTTTAAACTCCTAAAAACTCGCATCGCACTTCTCATCCCATATGAAAGGTGTATTATTTCTTAATAATTTGGTCATTGGTCCAGCTATCTTGGAAAAACCTTCTATGAATCTCCGATAATAACCGGCCATGCCTAAGAAACCTCGGATTTGCTTCACATAGGTTGGTGCCTTCCAATCCAATACTGATTGAACTTTGGATGGATTTATAGCAATTCCATCCTTATTTATCACGTGCCCAAGAAACTCCACTTCATCCAACTAAACATAGCATAAAGCTTATGTTCTCTTAAGAATTGCAATGCTATTCTCAAATGTTCTGCATGCTCTTCTTTATCTTTGGAATATATCAGAATATCATCAATGAATACTATGACAAACTTTTCCAAGTAAGGCATGAATATTTTGTTCACAAATTCATGAATATGGTTGGAGCATTGGTCAGACAAAAGGTACGACTAAATACTCATGATATCCATACCTTGATAAAAATGCTATTTTAGGCACATCTTTAGGTTTAATTTTTATCTAATGGTATCCTGATCTTAGATCAATCTTGGAGAATACTCTAGATCCCTTGATTTGGTCAAATAGATCTTGTATCCTCGGTAATGGGTACTTGTTCTTGATAGTGATATTATTGAGATTTCTTTTGTCCCCACACATTCTTTGTCCACCATCTCTTTTATCTACAAAGATTACTGGAGTTCCCCACGAAGATACACTCTCCTGAATAAATCCTTTTCTGGCTAACTCATCAATTTGTTCCTTAAGCTCTTTTAATTCTTTTGGCCACATTTTATATGGTGCTTGAGCTATTGGTGTTGTACCAGGTATCAGGTCAATAGTGCACCCTATTTCCCGATCAGGTGGCATTCCTGGGAACTGTGCTGGAAAAACATCTTGAAATTCTTTCACTACAGGAATATTTTCCAATTTGACTTCCTTCATTGAATTCAACTACAGATCTACCATGATATGACTATGTTTATCAGCCTGATAGACTATTCTTCCTCCACTTGGAGACTTGATTGAAACTGTTTTCTCCTCACAATTGATTTGAGCTCCATAGTCTGTCATCCAATCCATTCCCAGCACACTACTCCTATTCCTTTTAACGGGATCACATAAAGATCCGCATAATAGGTTTGACCACATATGGAAATGACTTGGTTTACTTTAATGTTTCTAACTACCACGATCCCTCCAGCAGTGACTACGGTCATAGGTTTTTCTAACGGTGCCCTTCTAATCCTGAATTTATCACAAAATTCTTCAGATATGAAAGAAGTAGTTGCACCCGTATCAAATAAAACTTTTCCGTGATTTGTGAGAATATTGAGCGTACCTATCACCGCTTGATCCGAGTTATCCACCTCCTCCAAGGTTGCGCAATTCAGCTTTCCAGTAGGTCTACCTGTCTTGCCATTGTTATTTTTGGCATAGCTTCCACCTCTATTAGGTTGTCCACCTCTGCCCCTAGTGGCCTGTCCTCCACCTTTTCTGGGCCAACCACCGGGTGGTTTTTTTGGGCAATCAGGCTTAATATGACCTTTTTGTCCACAACTAAAGCAAATAATCACTAGCTGCCTGCAATCCTTGCTAATATGTCCCAGAAGTTTGCAATAGTGACATATAACATTCCTTTTCGGATTGAATTGTCCTCTAGTGTTGTTGCTACTCCTGTTGTTGTTGTCGTAGGGTATGTTTCTAGGTTGGAATTACAAATTGGTTTTGGGTTTACTTGCCTGAATCCTCTTTGTTTCCTTCTTTGCTCTCTTCCTACGCTCCTCTTGGACATTTTTGTAATCATCTTCCAAGGTTATAGCTGCATCAAGCAACTATTGAAAAGTTTGAGTGTTGGCAAGCCTCAACTTCTTCTTCACAAATGGATTTAATCCACTCATGAACCTCTTCTTCCTTCTCGCCTTTGTGCTAACTTCTTCAGTAGCATAACGAGATAAATCACTAAACTCCCGAATATACTTCATGACACTAGAGTAACCCTGTTGCAGTTCTTCAAACTCCCTACGCTTCAACTCTATGATACTCTCCGGAACATGGTATTCACGGAATCTTTGTTTGAACTCCTCCCAGTTCTACTCTCTTCCTGGAGGTTGCATAGCTAACTGACCCTCCCACCATGACACTGCAGGTCCGGTCAATAGATGCGTTGCATAGCTCAAATTTTCTTCCTCATTGCATCCTACAATTTTCAACTTTCTTTTGGTATCTGCTAACCAATCCTCTGCATCCATTAGTTCTGGAGCGGATGCAAAAGGTAAAGGCCTGGTATCCTGGAAATCCGAAAGACTGACACCACCTACTTGAGGTGCCCTATGTTGTCCCACTCGATCTACCAACCCCTCCATGAATTTGTTCTAGGACACTTGCATCATTTGCATGTACTGCATAAAATTTTGCTCCGTCAATGGCCTCATTGGCGGTGGTGGTGGTAAATTTTCTTGCATTCTGGCGTCTTCATCCACCTTTTTTGTTGCTTCGCGCTCCATGCGCTGCTGCTCGGTTTCGTTTTCTACACCCATTTCCATACCCCCCTAGTCCTTTAACATAAAGCGAATACTCATAATTACATCATGCATATCTGTTCTGAGCTCAACTTCATGCACAGAACTAGTCACAGAATGGAAATCAAGATCCAAATAAGAACCAAATATGCATTACACACATATTATACATTACAAACAACATAGTTTATTCAACATGATTACAAGTCCTCACTAATTAAGCATTACAAGCTCATGTGGATTCTATCCCACATATTTATTTACATCTAGTCCTCAGACTCTTATTCCCGCATCCTGCAGAAATACTACAAGTCAAAGTCACACTCCCCAGAAGTTGCGTCATTCATCGTACATACCCGGAGTACAACCATGCTGACATGAAGTACAATGCACTGTATGTGGAACGCTTTGCCTCTTCGACGGACGATATTCAGTATCATAAGTCTCTAGATTTGACACATCATTCAGCTAAAGTGCATCCATACCTTCCAACTCGTCTGAAGTATCTTCAGAATCATCCTCATCATTGTATTCTTCATCCATCTCCTGCATCCTGATCCTAGAGGAATCAATAGAGTATTCCCCTTCCAGTGCTCCCCAAGTACTCTGCTGGATACGATACTCCTCGGCTATTATTGGATAGTGCATGTTGTCTAGGGTAGGATAATTTTCTAGTGACTCAAACACCCTTTTCTTAGGGATCTTCCTCATCGGACTCTACATCCTCCACATGGACATCTATTCCATCAACGGAATAAGATCTCATGCCCATGCAACTAGTTTGCCCGATGTCCCCTACTGAATCTTCCATAGGAATAGGATTCCTGGCAGATCCATCCATCGATCCGTACCTCCATCCCTTGGAATTTCCAATAGGTAGTTTTGAGTCCTCAGTTCCCCAAGAACTCTATGGTACTGGATGACTAGTTCCCTCATCAGGATATCTAGTGGTTTCTGGTATAGGTGAGTAAGGATATGGTGTAAAATATGCTGGATCTATAGGTATATCCTTAAAAATTGGGTTAGCCATATCCACTTCTTCATTCTCCAGTTTAGATGCTAACTTCTCCCTTCTTTCCGGATTTGTTAAATCCTCTAACATACCAACCTGATCTTCTACGATAACTTGATGTGCCTTATACAAAGATCCAACCATCAGTCGATACAGATCCATAAACTTAGAAGCTAATTTTGGATGCTTCCTTACTAAAGTAAGATGATGCGATTCCGGTTCCTCATCTATAAAGTCATGAGGAATCACAGAATATGTGCATCCATCTAACTCTTCTGCTCTGTGCTCCCGAACATTGGCTATTGCCTCCACAATAGCAACATGGTATGCTGCTAGGTGACTTCTACCTCCCCCCATAGGTAAATCGTGATATACACCAAGCTTGTTTGGTAGTTGGATGTTAACACGATATTTGGCTAACATTCGCCCATCATGGTATGTCATGGTATTGACTGGGATATTAGTTGTGCAACCAAAAACCATCAAAAGTTCTCGAAGTTGTTCAGTTAAAGCCCCCTGGTAGTCATCGATAGTCTCTTCTTTTCTTGCCAAAGTCTGTTTTGGAAACTTTGGTGCCATTTCCACTCTACAGAAATAAATATAATTAGTATCCATTGGTTTTAATTATGCATCATAATAAAGAATTATCGCTCTAAAGAAATATAACGGAATATTCACAATTGAATACTCATCATATAATTTAGAGAACTCTTTACCATTGCTCCTAGACTCCTACAGTTATTTCCCTTTACTAGGTTTCCAACCTAAGGTCAAAGAAATTGCTCTGATACCAGCTGCGGTGACCCAGCATACCACTTCATGTGTAGTACGCTATAGTCGTTGATATGACATCCACAGAACACCATTCTGTAAATATCACATCCCTCAGAGTGGTACAACAGAAACTTTGCGGGTTCACATTACAAACATACACACTTCATTATTATTACAAACCAGAAGTTTCAAACTTCAAGTGTTACAAATTACAAACCAAACTTAAGTAGTTTCAGCGGAAAATATAAGATTCAAATTTATACTCCAAATTGAGCTCAACAAATTATTTTATAAAGGTTATGCTGCTCGGCTCAATTGTTTTACTAACAACTAAGGAAACTACTCGGAATCGTTTCCCTCCACTCCATAGCGTATTTCGTAGTCCACCCCTTCACTCCTCTAGACATGTCTGGCTCTTCGTAGCAGACATCCTCTTGTCCTTCAGCTGCGTACATCGAAGGGTCTTCTGGATTCTCAGAGTCTAAGCAGGGGTTCAAAGGAAAGAGTGAGTAACAACGTTACCCAGCAAGTTCATTATATGCAAGGTGGGAAGTTTGATGCTCTATCTACCACCTCGGAGAATAAGTCCTTGGTACTATGCAGTTTTCACAAACATTTCTTCAAAGATTGATTTTATTATAAAAACTATGCCCATCAGCCTTCACAGGTTGACTAGAACTTCATGGAGTTCCTTTCCTGCCACGTTCGTAGCTCCTTCCCAGAACAGGGAGTAACATGTCACAATTCTTACACTCTGCAGAGGTGTGTTGCTTTACCCATGAGAGACCAACTCCTTGTTACACAATCGGGCGTACTTTCCTGTCCACAATTCCGTGATGTGGGGCCTAGTAGGTGATCCAAGCCAATCACTTCCCTCTCCGCGACCCCATATGTCTGCACGATCCTCCGGGGCTGACTACACCTCCATTAATCCCCCATTTTGGGCAAGCTACCACCCTGGTGAGTTCCCGAAGACTCTATGAGCTGTAATGCCCCTGGTAATTTCCATAAAGGCCCGACTATACCTCCGGCAGCCACTCATAAATAATCTAGATAGCAAAATCGTGGGTCCTAAGGGTGCCCACACATATGTTGGATCCACACTAGGAATCTCAATGTCACGATAAGGCCATCTTGCCTCCATATGAAAGGAAGAAGATACAGCTGACTTCTCTGTCCCATTCCAAATCTCATGGTAAACGCATAATATACGGCGCTAGAATCACGGATGTCATGGGTTGTTAATCCTATGGTGACTTGTGCACCTGGAACCCTAAGTTCCATTTCTCATATTTATCATCACTTAGGACGATAACTATATCTTATTTATTAAAGAAGATAATATTTTCTTCCTCCTGATCATAGGTGATAACACACAATTTGCAATATCTTTGATAAAGACTATTCAAAGGAAATTAGCAAGGTATGAACTTGCCTTGTGAATACAAGGTAGTGAAGTCGGATGCTTTCACCTGACCTTGAGCTCCGGTTTCTACAAAGAACCATTATTGCCCAGTAACGACAATATTTAAAGAAGCAATATGTAATGCATAGTAATGTCATGCAATGGTTCATTATCTGCTTCTTTGCGTGGTTTACCCACTTAGTAAAAGTTTGCTATTTTCTTTAATTAATAAAAGAAAAGTATTATTCTAAGAGTTAAAAATATGAATTTATTTAATTTTTATTACCTTTTTAAATATTTACAGAAATTCCTTTAAGGAAATAAGACTTTATTTTTATCACACTAAATTTACTTTTTAGAAATACAAACTACTATTTCTATTATAGTATATCCATTTAGGATCTCAAAAGTGAATTTTATTCAATTTTAAGTGTTGCATATATTTTTATGAAATTCAAAAGTAATTGGCACAGTATTAATAATGGACCTAAAATTTTGGTTATCAAACATCCTATTGATTATTTTTATTTAATAGGGAATATTTTTCTAAGTTTATAGACATATTATTTATATTTTTAAGATTTTGATTTATTTTTCTAGAGTTGGTTATAAAAAATCCCACTAGGCTAGACCGGCCCAACCTGACCCGGCCCACACGGCCTGGTTAAGCACACCAGGTAGTACTAGGCCGCCCACTGGCCCAGTACCCCCACGCACTCACTCTCCTCTCCCCTTTCTCTCTCTCGCTCACACGGTCACCTCCACCGCTCGCTGCCGCCACCGCGCACGATTTTGGCTTGGTCCAGCCGCCGTTGCCGCCGCGATAGTGCAAGATGGCTAAGTCGATGACTCGCTCAGTTCTATCCGAGCAGATCAGCTGATGGTGTTTTCTCCTGGCCGCGCTGATCCCTGCCCGAAGCTAGGGTTAGGGTTTGGCCGCCCTGGAGCTTCAGCGATGGTGCACCCGGGTGCTTACGATGCTCTTCCCTTCATCTCCGGCTCGTGCTGACATGCTGCAAGCGTGGGTTGCAGCGCCCCTTCGGGGTGCTCCCCATGCCGCCGCTTTTGCAACCGTCGCCGGCCATTCCTATGCTTCCTATTCAATTACTTTTGCGAGGACCTCGAGTAAGTTTGATTTTTTTCCCTGATGTGCTCCTCTCTTGTGCCCTAGATATTCTTCCCTGGCATGATTACAGGTTGGCCCCCTGTCTAGAGTTCATCCCTGTGCAGAGATGTTGAGTTAGTTTCTCTGGTTCATCCTACAAGTGGTATCCTTCTAGGTTGGTTTGCTAGTGGTATATGTTGCACGCTACCGGTTCTAACCAATTAGTCTCCCTTCTGCCAATTGGTACCCTGCTGAATATTTTTTACCACCTTGTTCTCTATTAGAGAACCCTCTATGAAAGTATATTGAATCTTTATGTGATTACCCTTGTTGCATCTGTGATGGGTTCATTCTATTGGATTGAGACTCATTGTTATGCTAGAGTTGGAATGCTCTCTATGAGGTTGTTAGTATTTGTTTATGAAATAGTGATGTGCTGTAGATATGATTAGAAATCTGATGAATTCCTATTGGCTTTATAAGAAGATGATTAGTGGCTTATGGTTGACAGTGGTGATGTTTTACTAGCTTATCTGGCACAAAGTGCCAAGTATAATTCCTAATTTAATTTGGGAAAGTGATCATAGGTTTTTTAATAGCTACTTTTGAACCTGCTGATATAGAGGTGCTACCCAGTTATGGATGTGCCCTGTACCAGCAGTGTGATATGTGTTGATCTAGTTAAAACTATATCCACAGGTTTATGATGCTGGTCTAAAACCATCCTTGGACTTTGGTAATCAGTTTAAGACAATGATTCTCATAACCTTTAGGAAAATGCTTTGGTAACCAAGTTGTGTAGTATAGAGCTTTAAAGTGAACCACTTTTGTGGTGCTACCATCCATTGGATGTGCCTAGAAGCATTCAGTTAGAGCTTCTATACATGTGGATGTAAAAATATGTTTGATTCTCCAAGATCAGTGATGCACAGGGTGAGATCTTGGAGTGGTTTGCAAAGATAAATAGTTTGGACCTTTTTAATCTCTTCTTTGATGGATACACCCCACTTGGGTGCACTCTAAGAAGATCCTATATAAAACAACACATGCTAATTATTGATTTAGCATGTGAGAGTTTGATATCAACTCACCACACAATTTGTTTGTTGGTGCTATGTTGATCCTGGTCTGCACCTCCTGGTGTTGTCCTACTCCTCCAAGTCTCATGTGATCTTGAACTTGTTCATGCTATCCTCTTGTACCACCCCTCCTTATGTCACCATTATATGATGAACTGGTGGTTGTTTTTGTGAATTAGCTTGTGGGACTTATCTAGATATGCTAAGCTCGTTGGGCTCCTGGTGTGTGCTTGATAAAGTGGAATGGGATTCTTGTATCTGTGCTTTGGCAGGGTGCCCTGTTTGAGTGTTTGTACTACTGCTGCTGTTTGGACAGCACATTGCATGCATTTAGGTGACTCACCTATGTGTCTATGTGAGTTGTTCATGTGGATCATCTCAAGTAACCTGACTTTCACTTTTACCTGTTTACTTGTTATTGGCCTGGTGAAACTTACCTCTCTCTACTTGGCTTCTAATGTGGCATCTGGGCTATTTACTTAAAAGAACAGATACTGCACCTTTGGTGAAACTTGCCCCTTTATTAATTACTCAATGATGTTTTATGAACAACGCACTTCACTGTTCACCACTGAGAGTAACTTAACTAACTACTAACCCCTTCTTTCATTTAGTTGTTTTTCTTATTTGCAGGAACAAGATATGGATATACAAGATCTAGTATAGGAGTAGATATGTAGTATAGGATTTTAATTGTAACCTTCTTTTTATTCTTTTGTAAAGAATATCGTAAAGATATTATTACTAGTTAATAAAGTTGTATTTCTATTTTCTGCAATATTCAGTGTTTTGGTGTATCTACCACAATTTGTAATATTATTATGTAATTAGTAAATAAGATTCCGTTTCTTTTTTAGTTTTCATTATCTTAAATACTTATTGTTGTCTACTAAATCGATAATTTAACCAAACAATATTAATAAGGAATTTTGGAAAACAATTCAATAATACTAACTTCTTATTTTCAAATTCTTTCAAATTGATTTAAATTTGAAATTGATTTAAATTTGAAATTTGAATTCAAAGTAACTTCCCCAAAATACTTAATAATTCCTAAAGGTCATGTGAAAATTCTTAGCAATAACTAACAAGAGCTATTCCTACCTCTAGTTAGCGAAAGAAACTCTGATCCCTTTAGGTTTTTTGTTTGGCGAAAATTTTACCCTGATTTTGCAGATGCATGCATGCACAATCTTAGTTTCCTATTTCTACCCTTCGTTGAATCCTAATGCTAGGGTGTTACAATAATGTTCAAGCTTTATATATATGCTTATATATATTCGCCAAATAGAATGTTGTCGTCATATTGAGGACAAGTACACCATGAGGTGGTCCTCGAGGCGTGCGGAAGAGAGGGGTGTGAGACGTACGGTATTCCGGGACGGTGAGCACACAAGTTTACCCAGGTTCGAATCCGCCGGCTTTGGACGGACCCTACTCCTGCTAGCAATCCAGTAATACGGCAGAGCCGGAATATGGGTTACAAGGGTTTCTCATGTGTGAGTTGAAGGTCTAAAGTATTGGGTGCCCTAAAGGCTCTCCCTAGGACGGCTTATATAGATATCCGGCCTAGGGTTTACAGGAGAGATCTATCCAGCTACGACTAAGAGTCGGTTACAGAGTACATCTTGAACTACAAGTAACATTATGGGCCTAAGTTGGTAAGTCTTCTGGGCCTTCCCATAGGCGGATTGGACTCCGTCTTTCTCCCTGACTGGGCAGCCCGTGAAGCAAAGCTCTAACCCGAAGTGGGCCACCCTGGTCAGTGAGGAACTGTGAGGATACCCGGAAAGTATATCCCCAACAGCAGCCCCCCAGAGGCCTCCAAGATCCAAAGTCGGATTTATCATCATCTAGCTTGATCTTCGGCTTGCAGAATCTTGAAGTGTTCCTGAAACTTCACAACAAAAAATACGATCCGGGTCTCAAAAATAAGTCGGACCTATCAATAGGTTACTCGGATTTTCCAGCTCGATTTCAAACTAAGCCGGAACTTGGTTCCTAATGCCACCTGACACAAGTCATGGTCAAGTTACGTCATCTGATAGGCATTCCGTCAGCATGACCGTTGGTGGGTCCGCAGTTCCCAGAACCGAGGCGCCGTTTCAATGCGTGCGTGGAGATCGAGGCGACGCAATCATCATGTTGGTCCTTCCCAGTTCGTTCCACGACGCGTGGCGGTTACACTGTAGCATTTGCACGAATCTTGGCGCAGTTAGGTGGATATAAGGGGTTAGGATTTTCTCCTTCTCCTTCGACTAGTCCTTTGCCTTTTCCTCTCCTCCGAATCTCCCTGCGTGCACAGAGCTCCCCGTTCCTCCCCCACAGAACTCCCAGCGCCGCCCCTTTTAGGTCAACCGCTCACCGGAGAAATGTCTTCATCTTCTTCCTCCGGTTTGGCGGCAGCGTTGGCGGCAGCGACGGCTGAAGCGATGGCGGAGAAAGAGAGCTTTCGCGGGCTCTGGATTCCCTGCGCACTCAACGAGGAGGGCCTCAAGAACGTGGAGAAGGAGGGGCTTCTCGCCGCCGGTGACTGGCGGAGCGGCTTCAAGGAAACCGTCCCCAACCCGCGCGACGGTGAGCGGGTCCACTTCGGCACCCACCTCGATAGAGGTTTGTCGTTTCCTCCCTCAGAGTTCTTCTCCGAGGTGATTGATCAGTATGGAGTTCAACTCCATAATCTTCCTCCCAACTCTCTCTTAGAGATGAGTGCATACACTTCATTGTTTGAAGGATTTCTCGGTATTAGGCCGAGTTTGACTCTTTTCCGGTACTATTTTCATGTCCGGAGAAACTCCATTACCGCCGGTGTTCCTTACATCACCGGCACTATTAGTTTTTCGCTTAGACGCGAGCGCGCGTATCCCAAAATTCTAGCTAGTGACTCGGTCAAACAATGGCCAGCCACATTTTTCTATCATAGGGATATTCCGGCTCCCGGCAAAGCTACTACTTTGCCGGCTTTCATCGACGGAGCTGCCACGGCCCAACCGTCTTGGGACGAGGCCGCTCCGGCTCTCACCGACGATCTGATCCGTGCTAAGAGGCGGAACAAATACTTGATCAAACACAGCAGACTGAAGGGATCTGACTTGGTCCAATGCTGGGTCTCACGCCGGATCCAACCCCTTCAGTACCACGGGGATTGACTGATACATCCCATCACGTCATCCAAGAAAGATGCCCTCCGCATCAGCCCCAAAGCCTACACCACGCAGGGCTATATAATCCAGATTAAGTGGCTAATTAAGGAGTAGATCGAGAGGAGAATCCCAGAGGTTTCTTTGGATATGCACACGGCAGAAAACCCAGTGGTGCCGGTAAGCTTCCACCAGTACACTTTTTATTTGTTTCAATCTTCGAGTTATACTACAATACTGATATGTTCTCTTATTTTCAGCTTGCTGACCTCCCCGAGTCGGAACTTGCTCAGCTCGAAGGATATCCTCCTGAGTTTTCTCAGGAGACAGAGGTGGTCCCATCGTCGGACCTTGCGCTCAAGAAGCGCAAAGCTCCGACAGTGGTTGTTGGCACAAAGGAGGTGCCTGTTGTGAAGAGGTAACTTTCAATCACAATTTCTGCCTTTGTACCTTACTTGAATTTCTTTCCGAGATGTAATGTTTCTGACTTTATTACATTCTCAGAGCAAAACCGCTCGTCAAGGGCAAAGGGAAAGGGATTCCTTTGAACCCGCTGTGGCAGACGAAGCTTACCATAGCTTCTCCTGTCGTGGCTGCTCTGACTCCTGCCCCTCAACCTTCCACAACACCGGCGATCTCCTCGGACGCCGCAGAAGATCCGTCTCCTTCAACGAAGCCTGCGAACCTTGAGTCGCAAACTGACGTCACCATGGGTGAGTCAGATTTAGATAAGGGTGAACCCTCTTTGGGTAATGATCCCTCGTCAGAAACCTTCGCAGAAAACCTTATCAGCAATCCAGGACTTGCCAAGTTTGGCCTTTCCCGGAAATCTGCTGAAGAAATCCAGCGGCTCGCCAGGCAATGCCAGGAGAAAAGATACTTATCTGCCAAAGAAGAAGCGCAAGAAGCAGAGGACGTCAAGTTCTCCGACATTCTCGCCCAGGTGCACCTTCACGATGAGAGGATTAGGACTGGTGAGCTTCCAACAGCCCCAGTGATTCATCTGACTCTCGCCGAAAAGGTGGCCACTGAAGTGAACGCGGGTTTGGATAAACTCACCCGCGAGCAATATGTAAGTCGGAATTCCAACTCCTGTTTTTTCCATTATTTTATATCATATCCTCTAGCCCCCAAGCATGAAGTAGGATATATAATCCGGGTTTATGCTTCATTAGGATGCCAAGGAACGAACTAGTGTAGCCCCCAAGGCTCGTGCTGATATTAGCAAAAATATTAGCCCGAGTCTTTAGTAGCTTTCTGACTTTGGGTATTCTGACTTACATAAAGTATGTTCCTATAACCAGGATTTATTGAAGAATGTTTGTGATAAGCGGAGAGAGATGAAAGCTCTCCGGCTTAAAAATGCCGAACTTAAAGTTGCCAAGGATGAGGCTGAAGGTAAACATTCCGAGACTCAAACCTTGTCTTTGTTGTTTTCAATGTCGAATTTTTCTGAACTGTTGTTCTTTTTGGCTTACAGCGCTGGTAAAACAATCCTGCGCCATGATTGAAGAGGCCGAGAACCTCAAGACCTTGGTGGTGGAGAACAAGGAGCTTCGCCAAGAGCTGAACCAGCTCAAGGCAGATCATGAAAAGAGCATAGCTCAAGTCCTTGAATCCTCCTCGATGGCTACTAAAGAGCGTGATCGCAAAATCGCTGCTCAAGATAAAATAATCTCGGACCTCAAGAATGAGCTTAGCAGAGAGAGGGATCTTTCCCAGGCACTCTGGGCTGAACTCCAAAGTCTCCAGGAGGAGAAGACCAAAATTGACGACATCATTTTTGGTACGTTCCATCTGCCTGACTTGTCTTTTTCTTCAACTTCTATCAATGTCGGATTTCCTTAACTTGCTTTGTTTATAGGTCCTCTGAACTTGACGGACTCTTCCTCCACCGGGCCCCGCACCCACTGCTTACCCAAGTCAGTGACCTGCTTCATGACTTCCGCCAATCCCTTGAGGACATCGGCAAAACCCTCAAGATTTCGGTGAACAGCATGTCAGATTTTCAGGTGCGGGACAAGGCAAAGGAGATGCCGCAACTTGTTCGGGACTGGAACATGTCCTACGCGCGGACTGCAGCGCATAACGCTCTCACCATGGTCATGAGCCACCATGGAAACATGGAGATATGGCAAGTGACCAGAGGGTACTGCAAAGTAGATGAGGACGGCCAGGAGCAGGACCTTCAAGCCATCATGCACTCCTGTGCCGGATATGGGTGTCACATGGCTAACCTGACCAGGTATGAGACCCCTTTCTTCACCCGCGTGGATACTCCGCCTCCTCCTCTAGAAGAATCCGTAAAAGTTTCCTGCGATGAATGCACCATCTCGGATGCGGACATCTCGGAACGATACCAAGGCGGCGTAACCAGCGAGCCGGTAACTCCTTCATCTCCTCCTGCATCATAGATCAGAAATTTTTGTATTATGCCGGAAAAACATGATGTGTCTGTAAATATGCAGTACTTTAACTTTGCTAGTGCTAAGCTTTTGATCTATTCAGCACTTTTTGGCTTTGATTTTTTTTGTGTGCCTAAAATGTTTACATAAGCACTTGTATTTTTTTGTCTACACTTATCGTTTATCTAACTTTCCGCCTCGTCCCTTTCGTGAGCCGGCTAAACCTTCTGCCGGAAAATTTGCCGAGCAACGTAGCTCAATTGCTAAACCAGTTTAAACTCGGAAACAAAGCCGGCTTCCAGTACCAACAATTCACTACTCGGAAAATGCCCGCATCCAGCAATCAGACAAATAACCAAAGTAAAGACTAGAAATTTTAGAGTTATACCCGAAGGTAGCAATTTTAGAATCGGAAATCTAAACCAGAACGAACATGAGCATAAAGTACTTTCAAACATTCTGGGATTTTCTACTATGACATGATCATTTGGAAATAAGATGGCAAAAACTTCTCAGAAAAACTTGAGGCAACCAAAACTTTTATTTCTCACAGAACATGTATGATTACAAAGAAGGATAAACTAAGAATAAAAGGGACGTAGCTGAGCAATATTCCATGGTCTGTCTAACTCATCTGGATTTGTACTGCCTCCAGCTCTCTTTCTCTTCTTAGTAGCAGGTCTTTCTTTGACTGGCCTCATGTCAGTTAAGTAGTACGATCCATTGTGCAATACTCGACTAACTAAAAAGGGCCCTTCCCATACTGGGGAAAGTTTGTGCTTTCTTTGTTGCACAAGCCAGAGAACCAAATCACCTTTATTGAAAGATCTATTTTAGACTCTCTAGCTATGATACTTGCGTAACTTCTGCTGATAGGCTGTAGATCTCATTTCAGCAACGACGCGAACTTCTTCGACTAAGTCGAGACCATTTTGTCGAGAAATCTCGGCATCCTCTTCGATATACGCGGCCACTCTAGGAGAAGTATGAATCAAATCACTAGGAAGAACTACTTCTGTGCCATAGACCAAGAAGAAAGGTGTGTATCTTGTTGACCTGTTTGGAGTTGTTCGTAAACTCCAAATTACAGAGGGTAATTCCTCTGCCCAAGCCCCCGCAGCATGTCGTAGTGGTGCTTCGAGTCTTGGTTTTAGGCCTTGTAGAATTAAACCATTTGCTCTTTCGACTTCTCCATTATCCTGTGGATGTGCGACTGACGCAATGTCAAGCCAGATATTTTGCTCGTTGCAGAATTCAGCCAATTCTCCCATAGAAAAATTACTCCCGTTGTCCGTGATAATGCTATGCGGATAACCATACCGGATTATAACATACTCGACAAATCTTTTGGCTGTTGCTCCATCACAACTAGTGACAGGTTCAGCCTCAATCCATTAGGTGAATTTATCCACCATCACTAAGAGGTGAGTAAATCCACTTGGAGCTCGTTTAAATGGTCCTACCATATCAAGCCCCCAGACCGCAAAGGGACATGTTATAGGTATTGTTCGCAGCTGATCAGCCGGAACATGAGCTTGCTTGGCGTACTTTTGGCTGCCTTTGCACGTCTTGACTAATCGTTCGGCATCTGCCTGAGCTGTAAGCCAGAAAAATCCGTGTCTAAAAGCTTTTGCCACTAAAGATTTGGCTGCAGCGTGGTGACCACACTCTCCTTCGTGGATTTCCCTTAAGATTTCCACTCCTTCCGGAGATACACAGCGCTGAAAACCCCCAGAAACACTCCGTTTATGGATCTCACCTTTAATAATAGTATAGGCTTTTGCTCGTCGGATAATCTGTCGGCTCAGCACCTCGTCTTCGGGTAATTTGCCATCTACCAAATAATCGAGGTAGGGTTGAGTCCAGCTGGGAATTACAGCCAGAACTGCCATCAAAGGTGAGTCGGATTTGGTCGGATATTCCTCATCTACTCCCTTTATTGAGGGAACTTTGAGGTGCTCTAGAAAAGCGCCATCCGGGACCTCTTTGCGCGCAGAACCTATCCGAGATAGTGCGTCTGCTTCCTCATTTTCTTCTCGAGGGATGTGTTGAACTTCAAACCCTTCGAACGATTTAGATAGATCATCCACGACAGTTTTATATGCTGCCATGTGTTTATTTGCATTACAAATATCCAACACTTCCTGCGAATCTCCGTAACACATCAAACGTCGGATGCCAATATCCTTAGCAATCTGGATTCCATGCAGCAGTGCTTCATACTGGGCAATATTGTTTGTCGCTGTGAATTGGATCTGCAACACGTATAAAAGTTTATCTCCTTGGGGAGATTTGAGCACCACGCCAGCCCCCGAGCCCCCTCGAGCCTTAGACCCATCGAAAAAGAGGGTCCAATATTCCGACTCAGGGAGGATCATGTTCTCCTTCGTCTCTGTCCAATCAGCGACAAAGTCAGCAAGGATCTAGGATTTGATTGATGTCTGAGGTTTATACACAATATCGAAAGCTGAAAGCTCTATGCCCATTTGGCGGCGCGTCCTGTGGCGTCACTATTGTTGATTATATCTCTCATGGGAGCTTTGCTCCCCACGGTAATTGGATGCTCCTGAAAATAGTGTCGTAGCTTACGAGATGCTAGAAAAACACCGTAAGCAAACTTTTGATAATGCGGATACCGTTATTTTGACTCTGTCAGGATCTCGCTGACAAAGTAAGTCGGACGCTGCACCAGGTGTACCTGATTTTCCTCTGGTCTCTCCACCACCATGACGATACTGACAACCTTATTTTTCGCGGCAATGTAAAGCAACATCGGTTCCTGAGGTTTCGGCACTGCAAGGATAGGAGCAGATGAGAGTACTTTCTTCAGGTCTTGTAATGTAGCTTCAGCTTCATCGGTCCAAACAAAATCTTTGGTATTTTTCAGGAGTTTGAATAATGGTGCGGCTCATTCACCAAGCCGGCTTACAAACCGATTGACTGCAGCAGTGCAACCAGTTAGTCTTTGTACGTCCTTCAGGCGAGTTGGCCTAGAAATATTGAGTATAGCCTTGATTTTGTCTCAGTTCACCTCTATGCCTCTTTGAGACACGATGAAACCTAACAATTTTCCAGCTGGTATTCCAAAGAAGCATTTCTTCGGGTTAAGCATGATGTTGTATTTTCGTAGATTGGCAAACGTTTCCTCCAAGTCGGAAATCAGTGTTTCCTTCTTTTTGGACATCGGCGCGATATCATCGACGTATGCATGTGCATTGCGTCTGAGTTGGTTGTGGAGGCAACGCTGCATCATGCACTGGTACGTAGCTCCTGCGTTCTTCAGCCCAAAGGGCATCGTAACAAAACAGAAGGTTCCGAAAGGGGTTATGAATGAAGTTTTGACTTTGTCAGATTACTTCATCCGGATTTGGTGATAGCCGGAATATGCGTCGAGAAAACAGAGGAGTTCCGAGCCTGCCGTAGAATCGATGACTTGATCAATTCTACGCAGAGCGAACGGATCTTTTCGACAAGCCTTGTTCAAGGCATTATAATCAAAACACATCCTTAAATCAGTGGTGTCCTTTTTAGGGACCATTACAGGATTGGCCGACCACTCAGTGTGGATGACCTCTTCTATGAATCCGGCTAACTCGAGCCACGCTAGTTCCTTAGCTATTGCCTTACGCTTTTCATCGCCAAACCATCGTAAGGACTGTTTGACGGGTTTAGCATTCGAGTTTACATTTAGAGAGTGCTCGGCAAGTTCCCTAGGTACTCCGGTCATGTCAGATGGCTGCTATGCGAAGATATCTTAATTTGCTTGGAGGAACTTGACGAGCATGCTTTCCTATGCGCTACCTAGGCCTACGCCTATCTGGGTCACCTTGGAGGGGTCATCATCCTTCAATGGTGTCTTTTTCGTCTCTTCTGATGCCTTTAACTCCGTATTTGGCTTTGTCACCTCCTTCTTCGTTGCGGGCATCTCGAACGGATCTATGCTCTTCTTGATCTCCTGGTACTCCTGGGCGTGCAGCACGGCTTCGGCAAAGGCAGCATTTCCATCCTCGCACACTCGCGCTTTCTTCAGGAACAAATGCTTTTATCGCAATTTAATGAATGTATCTCGGATTTTGATCTATAAGTCCATGATACCTGCTTGGTAAGGGGTTGAGGGGATGATGGTTTATGGTTTTTAGGGTTTTAGGGTTTAGGGTTTAGGTTTTTGCAGAATTTTCAATAATTTTCAAGATGCTTTATGCTTATATTCGTGGAATGGAATGGCGTTAGCACAATTTGATGAAAGTATATCTAAAATTTTGATCTACAAGTGCATAATACCTCATTTTCCAGGGTCGTTTAGGGGTTGAGGGTTTAGGGTTTTAGGGTTCAGGGTTTAGGGAATTTTCAATAATGTACAAGCTTTATGGTTTTATTCGTGGAATAGAATGGCGTTACCGCAATTTAATGAAAGTATCTCATATTTTGATCTATAATTGCACGTTACCTGCTTGGTTACGGTTTATGAGTCGATGCTTTGGGGTTTTAGGGATTTGCGGTTTAGGTTTTATGGGTTCTATAGGGTTTAGGGGGTTTAGCAAATTTTCAATAATGCTCAAGCTTTATGCTTATATTCGTCGAATAGAATGGCGTTACCTAATTCATTAAAAGTATCTCAAATTTTGATCTATAAGTGCATGATACCTACTTGGTTAGGGTTTATGGGTTGAGGGTTTAGGGTTTTACGGTTTATTAGGGTTTAGGTTTTAGGGGTTGTTTAGGGTTTAGGGAATTTTTGATAATGCTCAAGATTTATGCTTATATTCATCGAATAGAATGGCGTTTCCAATTTAATGAAAGTATATCAAATTTTGATCTATAAGTGCAGGCTACGTGCTTGGCAAGGGTTTAGGGTTTAGGGTTTCGGTTTTGGGATTTCTATTTTCATGCCACTGGTTCATTAGTTGTACTCAGTTTTCCCTAGCCGCTTAACTATTCCTCATGTTTGGTTATCTCCTTCTCAGAAACTCATCTAAGAGCTCGAACGGCAGCTGCCGTCAGGTTGACCGTTGGCTAGCGTGTGGGACCGTGCCGTATGGGACCACGTCGGGCCGTTTGATCCAGAGCGTGTTATGCTGACCTGTGGGGCCATACCATGTGGAACTATGTGGGGCTTGTTTATTGGGAACACGTTATGGAGGATATAGTGTGGGACCATGTGGGGCACGTTTGGTGGTTACGTGCACCCTGTCGCCTAAATTGGAAGTTTTATTTTTTCTTATTTTTATGATTGGCCTTTTTAAGAGCGCCTTTTCCCCTCTCTCTCGCTAACAGTTGTTTTTTTTGCCCAAAAAGGTAGCGAATCTAGAGCAGCTTCTCTCTTTATTCATTGTTCCTTTTGGCCCTCGTTTTTCCCCAATCTGGTAGCAAATCTGGAGCAGCAAATCTAACCAGCACCATAAATAAATTCAGTAAACAGAGTAGATGTTGAAAAACCATCTAAGATAGGATATATAGTACGGTACTTAACAAGGTTCGACAATTAGGCTGCTCAGTAGTAGCACCGGACAAGTTCAACATAGACAAGACAAAGGAAGCTGCTTTACAACAGCAGCAGCACAAGATCAGTGGCCCCTCATGGCCTCTGCCAGGAGGGCCTCCTCCTGTTCCCTCTGGCTCCTCCTCCACTTCTTGCTGCCAAGTCCCTTTACCTTGGGCACCTTGGGCTTGATCGGGGCCATGCGACCCTCCTCGACGGCCACCTTCAGGAGGTGGCGGAGGTGAAGACCGAGCGCCTGGTGCTTGGCTCTGAAACCGTGGACATTCACGGACTCGCCGCGGGTCCTCATGTCCTTGGCATGCTTCACGAGGGAGTTGAAGTCAGTGGCGCCAAGCCTCCTAGTGGTGCAAAAGGGGCACCTATAGATGTTGCTAGCGAAGAAGTTGTCGAACTGGCCGAACTTCAGCCTCCTCAGCACCTGACGAGTCTCGGTGTCCTTGGACTCGTCGTCGCTGGAGACGTCGCTGCTATCCTCCTGTTGGAACTGTAGAGTGCAATAAGGACATGATTTAGATACCTTGATTATCGGGATTGATTATTTGCATAAATTAACCGATTGAGATCCCCTGATTATTTCCCAATCCCCATATCTCAAATTAAATCGAATATTGATCCCAACTACAGATCGGCGCTAGTACTAACTAGGGAATCCCTTAAATGCAACTCGGAGGACAAATAAAATAGGATTGACATACGAATAGGGGGCTTCATCTAAATACGAGATCTAACACAAGAGGATTAGCTACTGCAAAAGTATGAATAGCTGAACCGTAATAACATACGATCTAGCATCCAACGATGGGAATGGGGGAAGAACAAGGGAAAGGGAGAAAACCCTAGTTACCTCCGACCATGGGTCAGTGATTCTGGTGTCGTAGGGGTTCTCTGGCCTGATGTAAGCATCCTCCTCGTAGCGCCCAGCCAAGCGGTATCTGCCCGAGACCGGCGAGGGTCTCCTCGCCGGAAGCTACAGCAGAAGCATGGACGGGGGTATGGACAGGGATGGTGGCTTCCTTCGATGCCTCGACATGGGACTCCTCGCCGGCGGCCTTGGAGGCAACGATGGCCACCGCGCCATTCTTCTCCATCCACGACGTCGTTGGGGTTTTCTTAGGGGTTTGCAGAATTTGATGGGACAATGGAGACGGCCGCGTGATGAGCGAGTGAGTAATGAGTGAGAGTGAGGAGGCCTCTATAAAGGAGAAGGGAAGGGATGTTCCGTTGCACCACCGTGCACCGCGTAACCACGTATGCTACTGCACCGTGCACGACCACACGTGTCCGCTACCGCCCCGTGGACCACAACACGTGTACCGTGAGTCACATTTTTTCCCTTGTGTATAACCCTGGCAACTTAGTTGTGCTCAGTTATACCCTCGAGTGTAACACTAGCTGTTTGGTTGTACTTAGTTTTGCCCTCCAATACTAACACTTTCATGTGCAATATACTCAGTTTTTCCCTTCGGTGGCTGGTCAATAGAGAGTCAACGAATGGGTTTCAGCTAGCTAATTGAATCATTTTATGCACAACAAAATCCAAAAGATCAAAACATAGTGGCATCTACCCAGGGAGTCTTATTATGTGCCCTGCCACCATAAAAAATATATAGAAATCAAGTTTTAACATAAATCACCACTTCTCAGATCACCTACTATCTATGAAGGTTCATGGCTTTCTACTCAAGACTCTTCCCAAAACATCCCTCCCCAAAACATAGTTTCTATGAATGAGGCAATAATTGTCAAACTGGTGTATATTTGAACTACAAATAGTTTGATGTATGCCAAGATGTTTTAATTGTATAAAAGAAGCATTTTCCATTTTTAAATCTCTTTCTATTTTCTAATTGAATCCCTTTGTCAATTTTTCCCTTGGTTTTTAAGTTGTACTTAGTTTTGCCCTTGTTTTTAAGTTCTACTTAGTTTCCCTCTCTCTTGGTCACAAACTCTCACACATGTGCTCATCTTAGCTGCTATGCTTTAATTGGTTGAGATAGTTCTCATGATCATGCCCAGCAACCGTTGATCCTCTATGATCTAGGAAATAGGATAACCGATATA
The DNA here is from genome assembly GCA_910589775.1 of Avena eriantha. Lineage (NCBI taxonomy): Eukaryota > Viridiplantae > Streptophyta > Magnoliopsida > Poales > Poaceae > Avena > Avena eriantha. Next base: position 481,861,205 of record OU342743.1, on the reverse strand, counting down.
TCTGTCGGGGGGCACCCCTTTATCCGTGCAACATAATGATTTTGCCACCGGTACTTTAACCCCATAAAGAAATGATTTTGAATATAATTTGAAGGAAAAGTGTTCAAAGTTGCATAATTTTCGTAAATGCAAGTTTGTGCATTACATTCCACTCTAGGAAAATGATAATCTCTCAAGATTTTCTTAGCATAACATTATCACATATTAAGTGCGATTTCAAAGAGTCCAAATGTGTATAATTTTTGTATATGCAATTTTATGCATTACATTCCACTCTATGGAAATGGGGAAGAAAATGATAATCTCTCAAAACTTTGTTAGCACATCATTGTCACGTATTAAGTGTGATTTCATAGTGTTCAAAGGTTTATAATTTTCGTATACGCAAGTTTATGCATTATATTTCACTCCATGGAAATCATAAATGATCAGGATTTTATTAGCACAATATTATCATGTCCTAAGTGCGATTTCAAAGAGTTCAAAGGTGTATAGTTTTCGTATATGAAAGTTTATGCATTACATTTCACTATATGAAAATGATAATCTCTCAAGATTTTGTTAGCACATCATGATCATCTATTAATTGAAATTTCAGAGTGATCAAAGGTGTATAATTCTCGTATATCCAAATTTATAAACTCTCAAGATTTTCTTAGCACAACATTATCATGTCCTAAGTGTGATTTCATAGTGTTCGAAGGTGTATAATTTCCGTATATGCAGGAGGCATAAAGATTTTAGTTTAGGTATCACTTTTCACGCTCTAAAAATGGTAAACTCTCAAGATTTTCCTACGAAAACATTATCATGTCCAAATTGTAATTTGAAAGTGTTCAAGAGTTATGTAAATTACAAATACTCTTTTACATTAAGAGTTGTATTTTTTTAATTTGAAAGTGTTCAGTAGTTGTGTCATTCTCTTATTTCTTATGCATCCATCTCCCTAGATCTCCAAGTTTGACTTTCACCTCATAGATTAACTTGATTGCAGCCGAGACATTAACTCGATAAACCAATTAAATCATCGTAACGGCTCGCCACCTGCATTATCCACAAAAAGCGCGTGCCCAATTGAGATCTCGAGTTGTACCAATTGATTTTCCACAGCAAGCACATGGTTTCCATTTTCATCCTTCATACAGGTCAATGGGACGGCACCATACTTCGGCCAGGACGAACGGGAGGCTGAAGTGAAGCTAGATAAAAGGTCGTCGTCACCGGAGAAGAAGAAAGGGGAGGCAACAGCATGGGCACGGGCACGGGGTTAGCTTGGAGTCCCATCTTGCAATGCCAACCTGGGTAAGCTATGGGTCCGGTGCTCACATGGATAAGATGTGGGTCCCATGCTGATCTAGATAAGTGGAGAGAGGTGTCCACTACAGGAACCGACTGAACGCAGCCCCACTTGTCAGCATGTAATGGCAAGGGTCTACAATGGGACCCGACAGAATGAGGCCCCACTTGTCAGCACGTAACGGTGAGGGTCCGCTATGGGGTCCGACTGAACACAACCCCACTTGTCAGCACGTAACGGCAAGGCTTATAGATGGCGAGTTTTAGACCATGAGAGTTTCGTACAAGGAGATGGGTGTAAGACCCCAATTTTAGTTAATCATATTTAGGGGTTTGTTAATGCGTTCATGAGCATCTTTTTTTAAAGTGCATGCAAAAGGATATAAAGTTAAGCCCTAAGCCCTAGCTATTTTCCCTCTCTCTCTAAAAGCAATTCAAAAGGGTTTTGTGTTTCGAAAACTACAAAATGTGTTGAGCCCAAATGGATTATAAGGGCCCCATAATGCTTTCCATATTTCCATAAAGCCTCTAGTATTTTTAAAATACCCCAAATAGTTTTGTATTTGAAATTACAAAAGAGAGAATAGAAAAATGGATTTAAAAAAGGTTTTTAGAAAAAAGAGCATAGCAGCCACAGCCCAGCCGACCAATCTTCCCTTTTCCTCTCTGCCAGCCATGCGCTCCTATAGCTGGCCCAGCCAGCCCGATCTAGGCCCAATACCCCTTCGGCCTAACTCCCCCTTGTCTTCTTCCTCATCAGAGGGCAAGAAGCTGTCTGGCAACACCGATGCCGTCTGACGCCCGCCGTGCCAAGATGCTCACCTTGCCGCCTTTGTGGAGGAAGATAGGACCGCGTCGAGCTGTGCATATCTTCTCCTTGGCCTCTCACTCTTGCCCAACCTCTCTCTCTCTCTCGTTCCCCTTCAAGGCCAAACCCTAGCCCACCACCATTTCAAAATCACCGTTGTTAGAAACTGCCCCGATCTCCACTCAGCATCACCAAAGCTCCACCTCCTCCCCTTATACCTATCTGCTGACGAGCACAAAGAGGGATGCCCTTGTCTAACTCGAATCGAGCCCGACTCTACTGACAACCGTTGCTGTCATTTTGTCAATCACCATCGTTTTGAAGCTTCTCCAGCCTCACCACCACCATTGTCATGCTTAGGTGAGCATGCGGTGCTCAAGAACCACCTCGCACCTCCTCTTCTTCTCTGGTTCGCTCTGGTCTTGAACACTGCCGTGCGCCGCTGCTGGACGTGGTTGCACGGGCTGCTCTGGCGACCAATATTGGGTGGTGCCACCACCATAGGGTTCGTCCTATTGCACTGATTCGAATAGGCCCGCTCGTATAGCCCCGCATCGCCTCCTGTGTCATCCCTGTCGACCACCTGAGAGCTCCCTGTCAGGATGACATCATGCTGACGTCATCTTGATGCCAGCACACGCGGTTCTGACCCGGTCAAATAGGCCGCTGGTCCCACTTGCCCGCCTGGCAGCTGAGGTGGCCGATGGCCCTTCTGTCAGCCACTATGGGTAAGCCCTGCCCCGGTGAAAAATGCCCCTTTGCCCTAAATGACGTTACTAGTATGCAATAAAGGTTTTATATTGTTTTAATAATTTTAGAAATTGTTTAAATCTTATAAATTCAATAAGTGATTATTTATAAGTCAGAAAATATGTATAATATATAAAAATGTTCAAAAAAATGAGATCTATCTCATAGCATCAAAATCATGCATAGTTCAACAACTTTTATTACAAGTTTAATTAGATGGACAAACTACACCCTCACAGGTGATTCCTGGGTTCCTCCTTTATCAGGGTTTGCAACCTTAGACCCTGTTTAAAATGGTCGAGCATGTCTTAGGGTTACATTTCAATACAAATTAACTTGTGATATCGTCATACTTTCTTGAGCATTGCATCGATGCTATGTTTTGATTGTTTCTCTTTCACTTCGGTGTTTTTGCTTCTTCCCAGTAGAGTATGATTTCAAGATCGAGATCGAAGACCGAGATCAACACCATCGAAGCTTGAAGAACAATACTTGACCAGTTGTAATCAAGTCAAGCACAAGTCTTCCGAAGATCTGCTTATTTGATATCAACAGGCAAAGACAAGCATAGCCCCACCATTATATAATCCTATGGTTTCAAAAGCATTTCAATTCTTGACATGATGCATACGATTCTACTGTGGTCTTTATTGATAGATAGAGTATCCTATCTGTTGCATTACTCCCTTGAGCTTATATTACCTGATCCACTTCTCCTAGCATAACTTGGTTTGGCTTGTGTGCACTGCTAGAGCTTATATCTGTGTCTTGATTAGCCATGCATAGCTGTCAGTTCTGGATCATCTAGATGATGTATCAGATGCAAATAATTTAGTATAACAGGAGAACGAGGTATACTGATGAGGTAAGATCAGTGGTAAATTTTAAACATGCTAAGGCTTGTATGGGAGGCCATGGTGGGATGTGGTTTTTGTAGTCCCATGCTCGCCACCACTAGGACCCGAGTTCTTGCCTTTGGAACCAAGATGAGCGTACAGCCACACGGGGCCTAGAAGACCTCAAGAGTAACTAACTTGCCTAGTAGATTCCATGAGTCACATAGTTCGGCGTTCCATTCGACATAGGCATAGAAAATGTTTTGACACATTTGGCGGGTGAAGGTGCATCATAACAGGTACGTAAGCATGGCCGGGGTTGCTTGGGGTCGATGGAGCCCCTGGTAAACCAACCTCGCCTCACATCTCTAGGGACCGGCTTCGGGATTTGACCCGTTATGGCGGAACCCTCCTTAGGGTGTGACTCATGGTCTCGATGAAAGCAAGGTAAAGGTCGTGTCCAACCACCCTCTGCCGGACTTCCAAGGAAGAGGGCTATTACTAGTGGCATTAAGAGTCGGTTGGTACGTGTGGGTAAAGTTGTACACCCCTGCATGGTTAAATCTTTTCGAAAATCCGTGTTCATGGTTATGAACGCTTGTTGACCGAATTCTAAGATCATAGAGAACGTTAACCTAATCGTAAAACTTGGTATATCAACATGTGCTTAAGGATGCTTCCTCATGGGTACGAGGGGGTGATCCTAGCTATGAGATGAGGATTACTTTGGTGGATATCAGAAGATGATGATCAATTTTTTGGAGATGTCGCTCTCTTATCTCCTTTTAAAATATTCTAATTAGACGAGCTTCTCCTCCATCTTGTTTTACAAACCAATATGACTTTGTGCAAAATAACCACACCAGCCATAATTCTTGCGGAGTACACCTTGTACTCACCCTTGCTTTGTTCATACTTTTGTAGAAGAATAAGTGTTCCCCTGAAGATGAGTTCCATTCAACATCGACACCGACGAGTAGCTTGGGGTTCCCGGTCGGCAGCCTAGAATCTATGGGCTGGGATGTCATCGTTATGCTTCAGGCCTCTTAGGCCATTTGTTAATTTTGCTATACTTAATATCATAATTTGCCTTCCGTTGTTTGATGTTTGTGGTCAATGACGTCTGCTTGTAATATTTTGGTTCTTTGCTCAGTTATGTGCTTGCTGTAATAATTTTTGTGTTGCAGGGTTACGGTTCTGTTAACGATTTCTCACTGGATATTCTCGAGCTCTAGGTTAAGCTTATATCAGGCTAAGGTATGGGATTTGTTTAATCCTGATCTCGGGGATGTCACAGTTGTTGGTATCAGAGCAGTAACGACCGTAGGAAAATGTTTCTACTGGTAAATGTTGAGTCTAGTGTTTGTGAAAACTATTCAAGGATGAAAAGTTTTTGTGAAAACTCTAGTATGCTTATTTTTCTCCTTATTCAGTTTCGCTCTTCATTCTGGGTCATCTTACCTTGTGTTGATTTGGAAAAAAGTTTTGATATCTTTTCTAGTCTTTCAAAGCTTAGGTCCTTTCCAGGCATGTCGTTTCTCAAGAAGTTGACCTAGTGTAGAGTTCTGTAGAGTTGTGTGTGTTGTGAATTCCTTGTTTCCCCTTTCTCTATTTCAATTGAGAGATTCCTTTTCATCATGAACTCTCTACCTTATGGACCCACAATATTATATTGTAGGATCCACAGTGTTCTGTTCTAGGCTTCGAGGTTTCCTTTCACCCTATGTGCCTCCTTTTTGCATATTTAGGTACTTCAGAAGGCGTTCCTTCTATTGGAAGCTACTTTGTGATTACTACCTTGTAGCGTATGTTGTGTCGCTGAAGTAGTAGTTAATTCTTTCTCGGGTTTTTTCCCTTGGACTTGAACTGAAGATCCTAGATTGTACTGGATTCTTGTGTTGTGAATCTTGTACATGAAGATGATCTTTAACCTAAGATCCATTCTATTAACCCATGTCGTTAATGTTCAAATATTACCTCGGGATGGCTGGTACTATAGTTCTTGCCTTCAAGCTTATGGTTATTGTCGCGATTGAATTGTGACAACTAAGGACTTCCCCTACCACTAGCTATGGCAGATGTTCTTTAATGGAATCAAATAGATCACGACAAAAGAGCTCCTCGCGAGTTTTGCATATGTACTCGTGACTCCGCCACACTTCTCCCTTCTTTGCATTGATTTTCGGAAGATTGATAATCTATGCATACACATCTCGGGATTCTATCCTGAGCATGTTCATGTTCCCTTGTTGTTTCCAACCATTGTCTACTAGTTGGTAGCCAAGTAGTAAACATGCATTGGAGTATTCTGATGCAAGATACTCTTGTGGTCCGTCAAGACAAACCATTTTGGGATGTCAGGAGAAACAAACTCCAGTACCTCGTCATTTCTAGGACTAGGTCAAAGTGTTGTAATCCGCAGATCAAGAGGCATAAATTGTCCTCTGTCTGTTGTGCCCTAATGTATCACACTCTTATATACTAAGAGGTCGTGCTAAGTTTCATGACCCCCTAATGAAGTGATGATCTTACACATATTTACCCACCCTTCCTACGAGCCTTTGTGCTCGAGAATGATGCGTGTGCGTAACAATGTGGTCATTCGAGATTCTTAGCAATTCCCCTTGCTTTGAACTACATGGACATTTGGGTCATTCTTAGCATGATGGTTAACCCTATCACCAAGCAAAGGATGATCATGCCGACAAGTCCACTACTCTAGTACACTCTCCTCGGTCAAAGAGTTATGATTGTGCTGAAGATCTGAGACTGTGTCTTCTTGCCTTACCAAGCAAGTTCCCTCTTGAACTCAGGGACATATCGGTGGTTCGTGATATTCTAGATGTCTAATAGAAGTATCGCCATGTTGCCACATGACCGTGTTGTCAAGGTTTTGAGCAAGTCGGTTCTCTGAACTATTTTTTATCCAAGGATCCGTACTGCATACCCCTAAACTAGTTGGTTGAGCTTAAACAACGGCTTTGAGAGTGGTAAGACAAAAGTGCTATCCGACTTAGTTCATCTTAAAAGGGATGTCTAGTTTTGTTCATGCTGAAGAAAGATAGTATTTCCTTCATGCATATGTTATCTTCCCCACCTTTGATTTTATTTGGATTATCATCAAATCAAACTCAATTCCAAGGACTATCTTGATGATGTTACTACTCGTGATGTTTCACTTGAGTACATCCTCATGTCCTCTGGCCTGACCAATACTATTGCCTTGTTCATACAACACATGAGTCTATCTTCCTAGAGTGTCACAATAAGTTTGTTGTTGAGCCCATCGACTATATCATTATCTTCTCCATGCTATAATAGATTCATATGGAACCTTTGGAAATAATGTTGGAAAACTTTCTGAGAACCGTCTTTGGGTCATCTCGGAGAATGTGTTCTGGATGTTAGATGTATCCTTCTCCAATTCCCGTGCAATTTTAGAAAGATGTCGTCGTGGATCTGAGTAGAGTTATCTCTGTTTCTTAAAGGACTTATGTGTATTTTGTTGCAAGTACTTGATGTATAAGCTGTTGTTCTATGACAAGTTGTTAGTACATGGGTCTAGCAATATAGCTCAGTCTATTGGAGCTTAACACCGTAGTCCATGTCTTGAGAATCTAGTAACTTTATCCTTGTGGTAAATGTTGCACGCTTTCTATTCCTACACGCTGAGTCTGAAGTATGATCCCACTAAACCAAATCTGAATCTCAAGTAGATATGATGGTTGGTGTTCTTCAAGGTTTTGACATAGGTATGTTTGTAAATCTGGCAAGATTGATGTAATGGCTGACATAACTAGTCAGAAGACCTATTGTCATATTCTCTTTAATCAACAGTAACAACCACTCTTCATGAGGCATATTCTATGATTCATTATAGGAGTTATGCTTATGGATTCCTTTTTATCTGAAGTCTGACCTTTACTTGATGTCTCGTGTCTCGAACCTCAAGGAGAACATTTAAAGTAGTGCTGATCCTCCAGACCTTTTTATATTGGCAAGCATTCTGTTGTGCCAAGTAATGGAAGTATGAGAATGAAGTTTCTTTTTCCTCATGTCATCAGGAATCTTCTTAGTCATCCTAGTGGTGTAAACTGATATCATGGTTGTTGGCAAAGATTTTGATAGACCTGGATGAATAAAGAGTTTCCTTTGTTTCTCGATCATGTTCAAGAGTCACGATGATTTTGGTAATCAGGAGTTTCTCTTGTCACGTGTTCCTTGTGACTCTTACGAGTCCTTGCCACAAAACAACCTTTCCGTCTTGACCATCTGTTGAACAAAAGAGTGATCCCTCTGTATCAAAAGTAGTTCATCAGTTTGGTTCTTCGTATCTATGTATCTATGGATCTCAACTTAAGCCATTTAGTAGAGTTTCATCTGTCGAAGTCTGTGGTCATGTTCTTTCTGTTGGAAGCCTCCTTTCTCAGAAGCATAACTTCTTCTATCAGCTCCATGGTCTCAATCCTTATGAAGACCAGTTATCTGTTACCTTGAAACCATCTCCTCTTGTTTCCTCCGTTACCTTGATGTGTTTCATGTTCGTCATCTCAGAGTAGTTTCTGGACACTCCATCATGAGTTGATCATGAGATACTCGGTGTGTTATTTAGCATGTTCCCTCTTATCCTTAGAGTGGCCCTGTTTTTCTCCCTTCTTCCTACCTATGGAATCTCGGGTCGAGATTCTCATAAGGGGGATAGATCTATAACACCCTAGTTTAAGTTAATCATATTTAGGTATTTTTTAATGCGTTCATGAGCATCATTTTTTTAAGTGCATGCAAAAGGAAATAAAGTTAAGCCCTCAACCCTAGCTATGTTCCCTCTCTCTCTAAAAGCAATTCAAAAGGGTTTTGAGTTTCGAAAACTACAAAATGTGTGGATCCCAAATGGATTAGAAGGTCCCCATAATGCTTTCCATATTTCCATAAAGCCTCTAGTATTTTTAAAATACCCCAAATAGTTTTGTATTTGAAATTACAAAAGAGAGAATAGAAATAAAAGATTTGAAAAAGGTTTTTAGAACAAAAAAGCACAGCAGCCGTAGCTCAGCCGGCCCATCTTCCCTTTTCCCTCTCTGCCGCCCACGCGCGCCCATAGTTGGCCCAGCTAGCCTAACCTAGGCCCAATACCCCTTCGGCCTAACTCCCCCTCGTTGTCTTCCTCATCGGCGGGCAAGCAGTTGCCTGGCAACACCGATGCCGTCCGACGCCCACCGCGCCAAGATGCTCGCCTCACCACCGTTCTGGAGGAAGATAAGACCACATCGAGGCGTGCTTATCTTCTCCTTGGCCTATCACTCTTCCCCGAACTCTCTCTCTCGTTCCCCTTCGAGGCCAAACCCTGGCCTACCACTATTTCGAATCGCTGCCGTTAGACACTGCCTCGAGCTCCACTGAGCATCACCATAGCTCCGCCTCCTCCCCTTATACCTCTCCGCTGATGCACGCAACAAGGGATGCCCCCTTCTGACCAGAATCAAACCTGACTCTGCCGACAACCATTGTCGTTGTTTTGCCAATCACTGTCATTTTGAAGCTTCTCCGGCCTCACCACCGCCATCATCGTGCTCAGGGTGAGCATGTGGTGCTCAAGCACCACCTCGCACCTCCCCTTCTTCTCTGGTTCGCTCTGGTCACGAACACCACCGTGCGCTGCCGCTAGACGTGGTTGCACGGGCTACTCTAGCGACCAATATTGGGTGGCACCACCACCATAGGGTTCGTCCCGCTTCACTGATTCGGATAGGCCCGCTCGTATAACCCTGCATCGCCTCCTATTTCATCCCTGTCGACCACCTGAGAGCTCCCCGCCGGGATGACGTCATGCTGACGTCATCTTGACACCAGGACGCGCAGTTCTGACGCGGTCAAACAGGCCACTGGTCCCACTTGCTCGCGTGGCAGCTGAAGTGGCCCATGGACCTTCTGTCAGCCACTGTGGGTAAGCGCTGCCCGAGCAAAAAATGCCCCCGACCATAAATGACGTCAGCAGTACGCAATAAAGGTTTATATTGTTCTAATAATTTTAGAAATTGTTTAGATCTTATAAATTCAATAAGAAATTATTTATAAGTCACAAAATATGTATAATAGATGAAAATGTTCAGAAAAATGAGATCTATCTCATAGCATCAAAATCATGCATTGTTCGTCAACTTTTATTACAAGTTTAATTACAAGAAAAAAATACCCGCTCATAGGTGATTCCAGTTTTAATTACAACTTTTATTACAAGTTTAATTTCAATACAAATTACCTTGTCATATCATCATCCTTTCTTGAGAATTGCATCGATGCCATGTTTTGATTGTTTCTCTTTCTTTCCGGTGTTTTTGCTTCTTCCCGGTAGAATACGATATCAAGATCGAGATCAAAGACCGAGATCAACACCATCGAATATTGAAGAACAATACTTGACCAGTTGTAATAAAGTCAAGCACAAGGCTTCGGAATATCTTCTTATTTGTTATCAATAGGCAAAGGCAAGCATAGCTCCTATGGTTTCAAAAGCATTTCAATTCTAGCCATGATGCATACGATTCTACTGTGTTCTTTTATCGATAGATAGAGTATCCTATCTGTTGCATTACTCCCTTGAGATTATATTACCTGATCCACTGCTCCTAGCATAACTAGGTTTGGCTTGTGTGCACTACTAGAGCTAATATGTGTGTCTTTCTTAGCCAAGCATAGCCATTAGTTCTAGTTCATCCAGATGATGTATCAGATGCAAATAATCTAGTATGACAAGAGAACAAGGTATACTGATGAGGTAAGATTAGTGGTAAAGGTTGAACATGCTAAGGCTTGTATGGGAGGCCATGGTGGGATGTGGTTTTTGTAGTCCCATGCTCGCCACCACTAGGACCCGAGTTCTTGCCTTTGGAACCGAGATGAGCGTACAGCCACATGGGGCCTGGAAAACCTCAAGAGTAACTACTAACTTTCCTAGTAGATTCCATTAGTCACATAGTTCGGCATTCCATTCGAGATATGCATAGAAAACATTTTCAAAGATTTGGCGGGTGAAGGTGCATCATAACTGGTAGGTAAGCGTGACCAGGGTTGCTTGGGTCGATGGAGCCCCTGGTAAATGAACCTCGCCTCACATCTCTAGGGACCGGCTTCAGGATTTGACCCGTTACGGCGGAACCCTCCTTAGGGCGTGACTCATGGTCTCGGTGAAAGCAAGGTAAAGGTCGTGTCCAACCACTCTCTGTCGGCCTTCTAAGGAAGAGGGCTATTACTAGTGGCATTAAGAGTCAGGTGGTATGTGTGGGTAAAGTTGTACACCCCTGTAGGGTTAAATCTTTTTGAAAAGCTGTGTTCACAGTTATGAATGCTTGTTGACCGAATTCTAAGATCATAGAGAATGTTAACCTAATCGTAAAACTTGGAAGATCAACATGTGCTCAAGGATGCTTCCTCATGGGTACGAGGGGGTGATCCTAGCTATGAGATGAGGATTACTTTGGTGGATATCGAAATATGATGATCAATTCTTTGGAGATGTCGCTCCCTTATCCCCTTTTAAAATATTGTGATTAGACGAGCTTCTCCTCCATCTTGTTTTACAAACAAAGATGACTTTATGCAAAATAACCACACCAACCATAAGTCTTGCGGGGTACACCTTGTACTCACCCTTTCTTTGTTGATACTTTATTAGCAGAATAAGTGTTCCCCTAAAGACAAGTTCTGTACGACATCGACAGCGACGAGTAGCTTGGGGTTTCCGGTCGGCAGCCTGGAATCTATGGGCTGGGACATCATCGTTATGCTTCAGGCCTCTTAGGCCATTTGTTATGTTTGTTATACTTAATGGCATATTTTTCCTTCTGTTGTTTGATGTTTGTGGTTAGTGACCTCTGCTTGTAATATTTTGGTTCTTCCCTCAGTTATGAGCTTGCTATAATATTTTTTGTGTTGCAGGGTTACTGTTGTGTTACCGATTTCTCACTGGATATCCTCGAGCTCTAGGTTAAGATTATATCAGTCTAAAGTTTGGGATTTGTTTAATCCTGGTCCTGGGGGTGTCACAATGGGAAAAAGAGAAGAAAAGTTAAGCTGCTGGGGAAAACTGAGTACAACTAAGGAACTGAGGGCGCAAAAATAGAAATCCCTTGGGTTTTAGGATTTTAGGGTTTTGGGAATTTTCAATAATTTTCAAGCTTTATGCCTATATTCATGGAATAGAATGGCGTTATAGAAATTTACTGAAAGTATCTCCAATTTTGATCTATAAGTGCATGGTACCTGCTTGGTTTGGGTTTATGGGTCGAGGGTTCAGGGTTTTACGGTTTAGTTTTATGGGTTGTTTAGGGTTTAGGGTTTAGCGAATTTTCGGTAATGCTCATGATTTATGCTTATATTCAAAAATAGAATGGCATTACCTGATTTAATGTAAGTATCTCAAATTTTTATCTATGATTGCATGACACCTGCTTGGTTAGGGTTTTTGGGCTGAGGGTTTAGGGTTTAGGTTTTAGGGGTTTAGGGTTTAGGGAATTTTTGATAATGCTCACTATGTATGCTTATATTCATCAAATGGAATGGCATTACCCAATTTAACGAAAGTATCTCCAATTTTGGTCAGGTTTTAGGGTATTGGGTTCTAGGGTTTGGGTTGTATGGGTTTGTTAGCTAGGGTTTTGGGAATTTTTAATAATGTTCAAGATTTATGCTTATATTCGTGGAATGGAATGGTGTTACCCATTTTAACGAAAATATCTCAAATTTTGATCTATAAGTGCACGATGCCTGCTTGGTCAGGGTTTAGGTGTTTAGAGTTTATGGTTTAGGATTCCATGAATTCTCATTAGTATGTTCAAACTTTATAGTTATATTCGTAGAATAGAATGGTGTTACCGCAATTTAATGAAAGTATCTCCAAATTTGATCTACAAGTTGATGATACCCTGCTTGGTCATATTTTTTGTTAAATAGAATTGAAGGTACCCAAGTACTAAAACAAGGGAGAAACACCAAAAGTTCCGTGAGATTTAGGCACTCTTTGGTTGGGCTCTAATTCTGACTTTTGATTTTTGGCTTATAATGCCAGGAACGTGTTTTTGGCTTTGTTGAAGGGAATATGCCCTAAGGCAATAATAAAGTTGTTATTGTATGTATTCCAAGTATATGATAGATGTTTATTTTGCATGCTATAATTGTATTAATATGGAAACGTTAATACATGTGTGTATAATAAACAAATGGAAAGTTCCTAGTTATGCCTCTCTTTAAACTAGCTCGTTGATTAACAAGATGATCAAAGTTTCCTAATCATAGACATTGGATGTTGTTAATAACGAGGACACAACATTTGTGAAATGGTGTGATGAACATTCATCTGAAGTATAGCATTACGATCAAAGTCATTCAGTTTATATTATCATACGAAGTAATCCTACTCCTTAGACCATGAGATCATGTTAATCAGGAACACCGAAAGAGTGTCTTGATAACGTCAAACATCACACCGTAAGAGGGTGACTATAAAGGTGAGTTCAGTGCTATGAAGGTGCTATGTAGAGGCTCATGGATTAATAGTGGGATTTGTCCATCCCGATGACGAATAGATATACTCTGGGCCCTCTCGGTGATATCACATTGAGAATAGCTTGCAAGCAAGTGATGTGATCACTAGAATATTATATCATGGGAACGAGAAAACAGTGCATGTCGGTAACGAGATCAAACTAAGTATTTGGATACCAATGATCGCATCTTGGACATGTAATATATCGCGAGATAATGGGATTAAGTTACTAGCGTTAAAGGTTCTCACGATCACAGAAGTCATCGTGGAGTGTGCAGGAGTCAAATTTGATCTCCAAGTCCCGCTTCTGATTATTGATCTGAGAGGAGTCTCGATCAGGTCTGCATTATTCGCGAACCGTAGGGTGACACACTTAAGGGTTGCCAAACACCATTTGGAGCATATATGTTTTAGACGAAAGAATTGCAAAGAGCTCGAATTATTTCAATGGACACCGGAATTGTTTTGGGTGAAATTGGTTCTGCATGTGATATTGAAATATTACAGGGGGTTTTATGTGAATGTTTGTTAACTAAAGTAATGAACAAAAATTCTGAATAAAATAAATAAAAGAGTTTTATTAAATGAGAGTTGCATTAAATTTGGTGGAAATTTAATGCATGTGAGTGGATCTGTGAGTGGAGGAATGTTTATGTGAGTGGAGCTTCCACCACATGAATGAGGAAGAGGTGGGGGCACCCCCCCCTTGGGCGCCGGCCATGGGGAGAGGAGAAGGCCCCCCTCTCCTATAAAAGGCCCCCTCTCCTCCCTCACAATGCACACCTCCTCATGAAGGATCTCTCTCCCTCTCTAGATATATTCCCCATGGTCTCGGATTAGCGAGATACATGTTCCTAGTGGAATTTCGTCTGGAAGGAGTTGTTGCTTCTATTGATTCACTGGAGCGAGGAGGTGGAGGTTGTTCGGTGGCCTGAACGTGTGTGCGAGGACGGATGCGCTACTCATTTGTGGCGGTGGGACTTCCACACGATCAAGAGATCGGCAAACGTTTGACTACATCATCCACGAGTTCCAAGTCGTTAACAAAGCTTTGTTGTCTTCGAGGGTAAGTTCTCTATGGATGTATATCCACCCGTTGCTCGCATCTAGTAGATAGATCTTGGTGTATAGTTCCCATCGTAGGAATTTTTTTTGTTTTCTATGCTGCGAACCCAACAGTGGTATCAGAGCCTGATCTATTCATAGGTGCTTTGCATCAGTAGTACACATATGTTTATATGTGGCCGATGATGATCATGTTATTGCTTCTTTCATGTATTTTGGATATTGGTGGCATAGTGGGATGAAGCGGCCCGGAGCAACTTTACATGTCCTCGCACATGAGACCGGTTCTACAACTGACATTCAACTAGTTTTGCATAAGTGGATGGCGGGTGTCTGTCTCTCCTCCTATAGTCAATATCTGATTTACAATGAGTTGTTAATAACTTAGTTATCATCGTTGTGGTTCCATGTTTGTAGGTAAGACCAGTTCTGTTGTGGAATTGCCACGACACATGCTACAGGGTAGCTTACGTAGAGGAAAGGGCAAGGCGACGTAGGAGAATCCGGGAGCGAGATTGGCACGCGACGTACCCAGGTTCACGTCCCCTCGATGGAGGATCGCTACGTCCTGCTAGAAATCCAATATAAGATCATAGATTGGTTTACATGGAGTCGTCGGAGACGGTGGGAGAGACTAGATCTAATATGGCGTGGGAGATCGTGTCCCCCAAAGGGGTACCCTTGGTGGATTTATATATGCAGCCAGTTTGGGTTTACAAGTGCTAATGGGCCTTTTATTGGAGTCACCGTCTTGGGCCTTCAGTCGGCGTGGCGTCTGCGTCCACTATGTGTCAGTCGCCATATTCGGCGAGTCGATCCGCTCTCGGCTTGGCTTCAGTCGGCTCGCTCCAACTGGCGATTCTGCTTCGTGGCCATACCCCGATTGGTATTCCCCCATTAGTAGTCCCCGAGCGCGTCAGGGACTCGGCGACGACTTCAAGCCGCCGAATCGGTGCAGGTGATTCTAGGGTGGAGTCGATGGTGAGTCGTTGGCGAGCTCCTGAAACAGAGAAATAGCTCATGAAGTAGCCCACTCGCCAAGGTGAGTCGATGTGTCAGGCGAGTCATCATTGGACGGAGTCGCCCCTTGGAGAAGTTTGGTCGGCGCCTTGTCAACTTGCTGTCGTAGAGGACATGGATGCCCCCAAATCATTGATGGTGAAGTCGCCAAGTCGGTGCAGGGAAGACGCGAGACAAGTCCACAAGTGGCGAGTCCCTGAGCATGGCGAGTACGCGAGGGCGAGTCCGCGGTGGCGAGTCCCCGAGCATGGAGAGTACGCGAGGGCGAGTCCACGGTGGCGAGTCCCGAGCGTGTTGAGTACGCGAGGGCGAGTCCGCGGTGGCGAGTCCCCGAGCGTGGCGAATACGCGAGGGCGAGTCCACGGTGGCGAGTCTTCGAGCATGTTGAGTACGCGAGGGCGAGTCCGCGGCGGACAGTCCCTGAGCATGGCGAGCCACGGTTGTGGAACCACGCGCACACACAGTATGCCTAGGAGTAGTCCCCGAGGCTCGAGTTGTCTTGTAGAGGCGACTCGAGGCTCTTTAGAGATGCATATTCTGAAAATAGTAGTGGTTGTTGCCGAGCATGGCGAGTCCGTGTGGAGAGAGTTCGCGATGATTGCGAGTAGGTGAGGGGAGAGTCCCTGAGTGTGGCGAGTCCGCGATGATTGCGAGTCCGCGAGGGCGTTGATTGCGCTGTTTTTGTGAGAGAGTCTCTCGTCTTGGCCCGGGGGGCTAGTCGCTTGGCGACTCCAAAGATGGCTCTCGGCTTGGCGTTCTTCATGGACGATCCGTGGCTCGGTTTGCGAGTCCTCGTCCGTAGTACTTGGCCGTGCGAGTCGCACTGTCTAAGGTTGAGGAGGACATGGTGCTGTTTGTGTAGCACTGCCATTTGTCTTGGCCTAGAAGGCCAGTCGAGCAAGGCGACTCCAATGATGGCTCTCGCTTAGCGTTTTTCGTGGACGATCCGAGGCTCGGTTTGCGAGTCCTCGTCCGCACTAGTTGGCCATTGCGAGTCGCTATTTCAAAGGTTGACAAAGGTGAATGAATATTTCCCGGGGGGAAGAGACGCCTAGTGGTGAGTCCATGCAGCGTGGCAAGTGACCCTCTTTGGCGGCCCGGACGATGAAGGTCCCTTAGTAGGCGTGGCGTACTCATTCGACGTAGCGGAAGTATAGGCGCGCTTTGGCGGAGTCAACGCGGCGGACATAGAGTCGATGCGGCGGACGGAGGTCGCGCTATGCCAAAGTCGACACGGCGGACACGGGGTCGACGCGGCGGACATAGGTCGTGCTAGGGCGAAGTCGACGCGGCGGACACGGGGTCGACGCGGCGGACGGAGGTCGCGCTAGGGCAAAGTCGACGCGGCGGACGTAGGTCGCGCTATGGCAAAGTCGACAAGGCTGACACTGGGTCGACGCGACGGACATAGGTCGCGCTAGGGAGAAGTCGACGCGGCGGACACGGGGTCGATGCGGCGGACATAGGTCGCGCTATGGCGAAGTCGACGCGGCGGACACGGGGTCAACGCGGCGGACGTAGGTCGCGCTGGGCGAAGTCGACGCGGCAGACACGGGGTCAACGCGGCGGACGTAGGTCACGCTATGGCGAAGTCGACGCAGCGGACAAGGGGTCGACGCGGCGGACGGAGGTCGCGCTATGGCGATATCATGCGGCGTTTAGCCGATAGAATGGCGAGTCGGCGACGACGAGGCCGCGAGAGAGAAGTCGTGATGGCAAGTCCCGAGCGTGGCGTGTCCACGAGGGTGAGTCACGGCAGGCGAGGCAATTCCCCCGAAAGTGGAGAGTCCGCGAGGGCGGCGAGTCCACGAGGGGCGAGTCGCGAGGGGAGAGTCTCCAAGCGTGGCGAACACACGAGAGGCGAGTCCGCGGCGGGCGAGTCGGAGCCGATCCATCAGGATGTTCAGAGTCGTCTCCACGGCTTCCATATCGCTTTTTGTAAAGATTTTTCGAGATGTCTTGATTGATAAACCTGTATGTAAAATGTAGTACAAACAAGAAAATTATTTTTATAGATTGTGACTTGGATAATGGGGCAAATAATTTGAAAAATAGCACCTGACGTGGAAGATGTGATATATATTATTGTGATATATATTATTCCTCTGATACTGCTCGCGGCATGTTAACCAGTGCAATCGTACTGATGATTCTGTAGTTAGAATAGGAGGCGTCGGGCGTTGGGCAGCATACGCGCCGGCCATCAGCGGTAACCTTCCTGATCGTCGGGTCCAGTGGTAACACCCAGCGTGGAGGCAGCAGTAAAGGTTGGCAAGGCCGCGGACCGACCGATGCCGATCGAGGAGGCCACGGTCCATCTTGTTTCCATGATTCAGCTCATGTTATGCAGACAAGTATGAAAAGAATTAGGTTCCAAATAAAATAATTTATTCAGATAGCGATCAATGCACGAGAGATATGACATTGAATGGAAAAAACTCATTATTTTTACTGTCCCTAGCGATCGAGCGTGAACACGTTTGCCTTCCTGGTTCAAGCGGTGGATGCTAGCCTCACGTGGCTGAGCGGCAGCAAAAGCAATTCCATGGGCCTTCTGTTTGATCACCATACGACACGGATAATGCGTCAGTAATCACGCGCCGGGCAATGTGACCTTGAGTCCCTTGCTCGCATCAACGATCAAACCATCGCGATGTAGCACCGCCATGCAAAACGGATCAGGAAAACCGTAGATCAAAATACAATAATGAATTGATAAATAATAAAATCAAGGGGAGATAAAATAAGCAGCATGAGCGCGTTCCGTGGAAATTTCCGAGCCGCCTGGGTGCGCGTGCTCCACGCCGGCCGCGTTGGGTGGCAGCCATATCGGATAGATCGGCTTCCAACACTTGAGAGTATTTGGATAGCACTTCTCAGACTATGCCGCGAGATGCAATCTGGTCGCCGGTGACAGTGAGGTATCCCGTCCGAATCATCACCTCCAAGCACCGCTTGCCCCATGGTGGGCACCAATTGCCGTGGAATTGCCACGGCAGATGCTACAGGGTAGCTTACGTAGAGGAAAGGGCAAGGCAACGTAGGAGAATCCGGGAGCGAGATTGGCACGCGACGTACCCAAGTTCACATCCCCTTGATGGAGGATCCTACATCCTGCTAGCAATCCAGTATAAGATCATAGATTGGTTTACATGGAGTCGTCGGAGACGATGGGAGAGACTAGATCTAATATGGCGTGAGAGACCGTGTTCCCCAAAGGGGTACCCTTGGTGGCTTTATATATGCAGTCAGTTAGGGTTTACAAGTGCTAATGGGGCCTTTTATTAGAGTCACCGTCGTGGGCCTTCAGTCGGCGTGGCGTCTGGATCCAATATGTGTCAGTCGCCGTATTCGGCGAGTCGATCCGCTCTGGGCTTGGCTTTAGTCGGCTCGCTCCAGCTGGTGATTCCGCTTCGTGGGCATACCCCGATTGGTATTCCCCCATCAGGTTCTATCTCCGAAAGCCCTAAACCACGTAAAGCTTGTAATGGATAAATTAGAGGCATCTAGTTTAGATTGTTGCTGGGCTAGTGTCATGATATGGTAATGTTGTAAATTGATGTATAGTAGATACCCTTACAACACACTTAACGTGTAAGTTCCATAGACCTTGGCCTTACACACAAAGCAATGATACAGATAATACCACCATGCACATGATGGTGATCAAGTGCATGGACCATATCATTCCACTTTACACATATGATGTTTACAAGTTATATTGCTAGTTTGCGTTTTTAGTAGCATTATAAGATGATCCCTCATTTAGATATCAAGATAACTATGTGTTATTCCTTAAGTACACACCGTTTATGTTTCGCCGCTTCAAGACATCATGTGATGATCAGGTGTACTTGAATCCACGATCATATTTCGGGTGTAAGACAGTTTTACACACGCGAGTCCTAAGGTTCTTACTTGGAGAGCCTAGCATGTATATACATGGCCACGGAACACGGACCGAAAGGTTAAGCATGAGTCATATAGTTGATATGATGCCCATATTGATGCTCGCCTTTGAAACTACACCGACTCATGTGATGATCGGACTTGGTGTAGTGGATTTGGTTCATGTAATCACCAAAAATACACGAGGGATGTTGTTTTTAAGTGGGAGTTCATTTGTAATTTGGATTAGTTGAACTCTATCATAAACTTAGTCTGAACTTACAAATTATGTTGTAGATGGCACCACCTGCTTTTCATTTCAATGTGTTCATGGAGAAAGGGAAACTTGCAACGAATGGTAGCAACTTTACCGACTGGGCCATGAACTTGAGGATTCTCCTCAATGGTGCACACAAACTGTATGTGCTAGAAGCGCCACTAGGCCCCCCACCAGCTCATGATGCCCCTGACAAGGAAAAGAACGTCTGTATGACTCATTAGGAGGACCACAAATTAGGTCACTGCTGCATACTATATGGGCTAGAGCCAGAACTTTGAAAGTATTTCGAAAATGGCAATGCCTTTGATACCATGGGCGAATTGAAAATAATTTTCGATACCCATGCTGCCGTAGAGAGTTATAATGCTTCTAAAAAGTTCTTTAGTTGCATGATGGAAGAGAACAACTCCATTAGCGAGCACGTACTCAAAATGTCTAGGTACGCCGATTGGCTTGTGTCCTTGGGAATAATGATTCCCATTAACTTAGGCACACATCGTGTTCTCCAATCACTCCCACCTAGCTACAAGAGCTTCGTGATGAACTACAATATGCAGGGCATGAAGAAGTCTCTCCCCGAGCTTCTGTCAATGCTTAAGACTGCAGAGCTGGAGATCAAGAAAGAACATCAAGTGTTGATGATCAATAAGACCACCTGTTTCAAGAAAGACAAGAAGGGTAAGCAAAAGGGAAAGAAGGGATGCAAATTTGTTGCCGCACCTGAAAAGAAATCTCGAGATGGCCCTAAGTCTGATACCGAGTGCTACTATTTCAAGGGGACCGGCCATTGGAAGCACAACTGCCCGAAGTACTTGGCAGACAAGAAGGAGGACAAGGTAAACAAAGGTATATATGATATACATGTTATTGATGTGTACTTGACTAGTACTCGCAGTAGCACCTGGTATTTAATACTGGATCAGTTGCTAATATATGTAACTCGAATTAGGGGTTGCGGAACAAGCGACCACTAGCAAGGGGTGAGGTCAAGATGTGTGTCGGCAATGGATCAAGAGTTGATCTGACCGCCATCGGAACGCTGCCTCTCCACTGTCAACACCTGGATTTTTAATCAGAGATGCTTGTTATGTCATACATCGCAATCTCAGGATTACCATTTTTGAAAGACATAACAGATTGGATATCACAATACATCATCCATTACAAACCATAAATAAGGTCTTACACAAATAAGGATCTCATGATCCAGTCTTAATACAACAAGCAGCGGAATAAATAATAAGCGTAGCGGTGGGGTCCATCTCCAGGGGCACAGGCAATGCTGACGAAGGCAGATAGTCCTAGTTATCATAGCCGTCCTGCTGACCATCATCTTGGTAGTCTCCTTGATAGTCTGGCCATAGGAATAGGCAGGGACAAAATCCATGAGTACTCTTTAAGTACTTGCAAACCACCACTAACAAGTAGTATAATTCTAGTGGGAAAAGCTAAAGCGAAGTTTTAACTATGAAGTTAAGTTCGAAACCTAAGATGAGTTCAGAAAAAAAGAAAGATAAAATAAAGTTCTAGAATCACTTAAGTTGGAAAGCTAGTGTCATAGTCACAACCCTGTTGTGGTCAAGTCAAGATTCATCATTCATTTCATAAGTCATTTTGAAAACATCTGACAACAAAACAGTATGGTCACTCCAACTGTCCATAACCGCGGACGCGACTATTCAAATAGTTTAACATTCTGCAGAGGTGGTACACTTTCACCACAAGATTCGATACATTTGTTAGGGATAACCCTGAATCATCATACTTAGTATGCAGATAATCCAACATAACCTTTCCTTTACACACCCTAGTATAAGCACCTCTCCTATGAGCATGGCCTCCCAACCATGACCATCTGTCATCTTGGGCACTACATAGGTGGAAAACATTGAGAGGTAGCCTCAGCTCAAACCTCTCCCATGAGGGAACTAGTACTAATGCATATAAACTTCCGGCTAAGCCTTACCCAATTCAGGTATTGTGGTGGTACGATAAAATTGGAATGGTATCGCATCCGAATCCAACAATCAGTTTTGTAAAAGGGTTAAGGCTCATGCCTCAACATTTTCATCATCATAAACAATTTGTGTTTCTCAACACATGTCAAAACATCTCAATAGAATGACTAATCATTCTAAGGTTTTCACAATTCATTTTCACCAAGTATTCCCATCTAAAAGTGACTCAAGTTTTGATCTAGTTCTAATCTACTAAGTTAAGAGTGTTCACTAAGGTGGAATGATAGGATCAATCTCATGCCATAGAATGACATCTAAGGTTATCTAGTTAGGTCAAGTTTTATACTTTTTATGCTACCTTCAAAACAAGTAAAGGACTTTGGTAAAGTAAAGAAAGTAAAAGCTTGAAAGTAAACTTGGAGTAGGTACTAGTCAAAGTGGTATAACCAAAGCATGCCTAGTGCATTTTGCTTAGGTTATCTAAATATACTATCTTGCTAACAATAGCTTTCATTGCTAATTATGGCTTGCTAGTATAATACTTGCAAGGGTTAGCTTGCCTTGGATGGTGCAGTGGTCAGAGTTTTCTTCCTCCTCTTGATAGCACTCCTCCTCGAAAGCTTGGTCGGTACTATCGTCTATAGATACATACGGAGTACACAATCACCAAACAATACTTAACTAGTCTACTTAGCACTCTAAGGCACACATTTGATGATCTAATATCATCACAAGCATCACAAGGTTTAATTACTAGTTTTAATCTTTTTATTTGAGAAAAGTAATTTCTACTCATTGAAAATAAATAAGATTTAATATTCTCCAATTAAAATATGGGATCATATGGACACATTTCATCACCACATATTCTAACATATGGGAATGTAGTTTAAGGGTTGGATCATATTTAATTAAGTTTAAGTTTATTATTTAATGATTTAAAGTGACTAGAGATGCCTATATAGCATTATTTTGGTACTAGTCCAAAGTCACTGCCTGTAACCTTAATATTATTACATATTCAGATAGGTATGGTTAAATGTGATTTTTGAGAGTTGGAATCAACTCAAAAGCTATTATGGTTGATTTTATAAAAATGTTTGAAGGTGCAAAAGATTTTGTCTTGTTATTTTTACTTGCAGTGATCTCTAACTCTAAATTAATTAAATCAAACTGTCTTGGATAGATATTTTCAATAGCTTTCTAACAAAATTTGAATCACTCAATTTGGTTCAGTAGATCTTCTAGAAATGATTTTTAAACTAAGGGACAAAAGTGAATTCAAACTAAAATATAAAAACCTAAATTTGAATTCACCGGCTAGCGCGGAAAGGAAATGGGCCGGCACAGTGGCGCTCAGCAGCGTAGAGGGCGGCTAACAGGTTGGTCCCTCTTATCAGCGAGACTTAAAACCCAAAACGGTATCTATCAATCTGGGCCA
Source organism: Avena eriantha (assembly GCA_910589775.1). Classification (NCBI taxonomy): domain Eukaryota; kingdom Viridiplantae; phylum Streptophyta; class Magnoliopsida; order Poales; family Poaceae; genus Avena; species Avena eriantha. The sequence goes on along the minus strand of OU342743.1, from coordinate 481,838,322 downwards.
GACGATTAGAACAGAGATCGACGGCTCATAGTCGTCGTCAACGACGGACTCGTCGCCGGCGAGACCGAACCCTAAACAGCCAGCGGGGGTCACTCCGGGACGTACCAGGGCTCCAGCTACTGCAGCGAGGCGGGCAAACGAACTGGTGGACGATGGCGAGCTTAGGCGAGGTCGCGGCAGGGGCTATGCTGGACGGAATCAACAACAGCTTCTCTTCCTCTACAGCGGGCTCCTCCGCCGCAATTCTGACGAACTATGGCTCGAGCGGCTCCGGCGAGAGGTGGGGAAGGATCAGTGATGAGAGGGGAGTGGAGTGGTGTGAGTAGTTTGTTCTAGGGAGGGCTCCTTTTATAGGGCGACGAGGGGACCGAACGGCACGATGGTGAGCTCGTCGTTGATGTTGATACAGGCGGCTAGAGGCATGGGCGGCGTAGGCGGACGGTGGCCTGCTTCCTGGCGGTGCTCTACGGCTTAAATGCACAGCTAGGGGCGGTGGCATTTGGTCGGGAGCGTCCCGCGCTCTGGGAGACAAAGGCGGTGCTCGACCCGGCGCATGGCGACTGTGGGTCGCGCGGCGGCGCACGGTCGTGTCTGGCGGGGTGCTGGCGTCGAGGCGGAGCGACATGCACGGTATTGGGTCGAGGGGCGGTTTGTGGCGTGCTGGCGGCTAACGCGCTCTGGCGTGCTCTGGCAAGCTCGTAGAGAGAATGAGCGGCGGTGCTGGGGTGTGGTCCAGGGCCTTTGGGTGATCGAGGGGTGGACAGGGAGGTGCGGTAGGGTTGGGCGGAGCTAGGGGACTTGCTAGAATGGCGTGGCACTGTCCCTGGTGCTCTGCCCTCTTCTGGCCGGCCGCGACCACAAAGTGGCGGCGCTCCACTTCTGATGTGGCTTAGGGGTAGCCTGGTGAGGGTCTGGTTGGGCTCAGGAGGGACAAGGGCGATCAATGCAGCTCTAATTGGTCGACAAGATTTGATCAAAACAGTATAAGTTAGGCTAAGTTTGATTCTGTCTACAAGGTGTTCGACACAATGGCCGCATGAAAGTTTTATTTGAATTTTGGGCTGAATTTTGGTGGAGTGGTTGATCACATTCTTGGGCTTCTAGGTGTTCCTTGCTTTTGAAAATGGAAGTCATTTGAGTGGTTTTTGAAATAGGGTGATCTTGATGCGTACACTAGATTCAATTTTCAAATGCCATTTAAAATTAGTGTTTGAAAGTTTTTGGTAGATCACAAAGTGGGCCTTGGTACATCACTACATGTACTAGCAAGGGATGCACACATGCACATTTGTTTCTATTAAGAATTGAGTTCTAGGAATAGCCAAAGTAGGCATGTTGATTAAAATGGCACAAATGACCATTTGATTCTTTTATTCCTTTTGATTTATTTTTCTTTGGTATTTTCTTGGGAATGATCTAGATGATGTTTATTTCACCTAAGAATCATTTTACAAGCAATGGATCACTTAATCATGGCAATTCAAAACAACTCCTATTTAAATGCACACATATATGACTGCTTTAATATTTTTAATTGGAAAAGTTTTTGTTAACTCTAATTTTGATGATTTGTTTCTTAATAACCTTGGATTAAAGTTTTGGGATGTTACAAACCTTCCCCCCTTAAACAAAATCTCGTCCCGAGATTTACGAAAGAAAACTAGGAACTAAATTGATCTGGGAACTCTGTCCTAATGTAATCTTCTCGCTCCCAAGTGGCTTCCTCTTCAGTATGGTTACTCCATTGAATCTTGAGAAATTTGATACTCCTGGTTCTGGTGGTTCTGTAAGCTTCCTCGAAGATACGGATGGGTACTCCACGATATGTCAGGTCATTGTTGATCTCAACGGCTCGATGATCGATGTTCTTGAAAACTTCAGTCTTCTCCGGCACTTCCAGGCATTTGCGAAGTAACGAGATATGGAACACATTGTGGATGGCTGACATCTCCTCGGGTAGTTCCAGTTGATATGATACTTCTCCTCGAGGGTTCAGAATTTTGATGGGCCCGATATATCTGGGGGCTAACTTTCCTTTCAAACTAAAGCGTTGGGTTCCTTTTAATGGCGAAGCCTTGAGATATACAAAATCTCCGACATTGAAAGTCAGGTCTCTCCTTCTCTTGTCAGCATAACTCTTCTGTCTGGACTGGGCGGTCTTGAGGTGCTTACGGACTTTGTGCACCTTTTCTTTGGCTTCTCGGAGAATGTTGGGTCCAAAGATCTGACTCTCTCCTACTTGCGACCAATTCAAAGGGTACCGCACTTCCTTCCCTATAGGAACTCAAATGGTGCCATCTGCAAACTAGCTTGATAACTGTTGTTATATGAGAATTCTGCGAAAGGCAGTCAGTCTTCCCATTTTGATCCATACTCTAATACACAAGCTCTTAACATATCCTCTAGGATTTGGTTGACTCTCTCAGTCTGTCCATCAGTTTGCGGGTGATAAGTGATGCTGAAATTCAACTTGGTTCCTAATCCTTCTTGGACTTTCTGCCAAAATCTCGAGGTAAACTGGGTTCCTCGATCCAATACTATGGTCTTGGGGGTTCCATGCAGACTAACAATTCTACCAATGTACAACTCTGCTAGCTTCGAACTCTGGTAGGTAGTCTTGACAGGTATAAAGTGAGCTATCTTGGACAGTCTATCAACGATGACCCAGATTGAGTCATTTCCCCTACTAGAAGTAGGCAAACCAGTGATAAAGTCCATTCCGACGGAATCCCACTTCCATTCCGGAATCTGCAATGGTTGCAACAGTCCTGCGGGTCTCTGGTGCTCTGCTTTGACTCTTTGATAGATGTCACACTTGGCGATGTAGCTTCTGATTTCTCTCTTCATCTTGTGCCACCAAAATTGCTCCTTCAAATCTTGATACATCTTCGTTCCTCCAGGGTGGATAGAACAAAGAGTATCATGAGCTTCTGCATTATAACTTGCTTTAGCTTCGAATCTGCTGGCACATAGATATGTCCTTTGTACCATAGAACTGATTCTTCATCTTCAGTGAATCCAGGTACCTTTCCTGTGCCAATACGACGTTTGATTTTGTCGATACTTTCATTTCCCTTCTAGGCTTCATTGATTTGGCTGATTAATGTGGGTTGAAGCTCAATGCTAGCTAAGAATCCTTTGCTAACAAGCTCAGTCCTAAACTGCTCCAACTCCTCATACAAACTTGGCTGCTTCTCCTTGATCATGGTGTTTAGCCTACATGGCAATCTGCTAAGAGCATTCGCTACCACATTGGCTTTGCCGGGGTGATAGTGAATGTCAAGGTCATAATCCTTGATTAACTCTATCCATCTTCTTTGCCTCATATTCAGCTCCTTCTGAGTGAAAATATACTTCAAGCTCTTGTGATCTGAGTAAATCTCACAACGATTTCCCATCAGATAATGACGACATGTGTTCAATGCTAAAACTACAGCTACTAACTCAAGATCATGGGTCGGATAGTTCTGCTCATGCTGCTTCAGTTGTCGAGACAGATATGCGATAACTTTGCCTTCTTGCATCAATACACATCCGAGACCAATCTTGGATGCATCACAATATACATCAAACGGCTTCTTGATGTCTAGCATGATCAATATTGGGGCTGAGATCAATCTCTTCTTCAGTTCCTAGAAGCTGGCTTCACATTTGTTAGTCCATTCAAACTTCTTGTCATTCTTCAACAATTGGGTCATGGGTCTGGCGATGCTCGATAATCCTTCTACAAACTTGCAGTAATATCCCGCTAATCCCAGGAATGCACGGACTTGGGTTTGAGTGGTTGGGGCTTCCCATTCTTCGACATCTTTGATCTTGGGGGGATCAACAGAGACTCCTCCAGCAGACACAATATGTCCTAGGAATCCTACTTCTTTCAGCCAAAACTCACACTTGCTAAACTTGGCATATAACCGATGCTCTCTCAGGGTTTCTAGGATGATTATCAGATGTTTCTCATGCTCTTCCTCTGACTTGGAGTAGATAAGGATATCATCGATAAACACAACTACAAACTTTTCTAGGAAATTCATAAAGATCTTATTCATGAGATTCATGAAATAATCAGGGGCATTCGTTAATCCAAAAGACATAACCGTATACTCGTATAAAACGTAGCGAGTAGTAAAGGAGGTCTTCGAAATATCCGTTGCACGAATCTTAAGTTGGTGATAATGAGTCCTAAGATCAAACTTTGAGAATACCTGGGCTCCAGTAAACTGATCAAATAGATCCTCTATTTTTGGCAAGGGGTACTTGTTTTTGATGGTGACATCATTTAGTTTTTTGTAATCTGTGCCCAAACGGTTGCCTCCATCTTTCTTGTCGACGAATAACACTAGTGATCTCCATGGTGATGCGCTTGGTTAAATCAAGCATGTTGCTAACATGGCATCCAACTACTTCTTCAACTATACTAAGTCTGAGGGGTTCATGCTATAGGGTCTCTGGGCTATTGGTCCAGTTCCGAGGATTAGTTCGATAATGAACTCAATATCCCTATTCAGGGGCATACCTGGCAATTCATCTGGGAATACGTCGGGGTATTCACAGACTACTCGGAATTGGTCTATGGTGGGTAAGGCTAGACTCTTATTGAGCTTGAATTGACGAGGTAAGGTTTCAGAATATGTTCTACTGTGACTCCAGAGCTACTAGTCATGGTGATGGCTTTCTTAGCAAAGTCAATCAGTACTTTATGCCTTGACATCCAGTCCATACCTAGTACTACTTCCAATCCTTTGGTTCCGAGTACGATTAGGTTGGCTTAAAAATCTATCCCATGTATTCTGATAGGCACAGCTTTGCAAGTTTTTCTAGCTTTCGTAGTTGAACCGGGGATTTGAACTATCATGACATGCTTCAGGTTGGTTGGGTGAATCTTCATAGTGCATGCAAATTCTTCGGTGACAAATGAATATGATGCTCCTGAATCAAACAATACCCTTGCTAAAACTGAGTTGACAAAAAACATACCCAGCACTACGTCTGGCGCTTCTTGGGCTTCTTCGGCGTTCATGTGGAAGAGACGACCGTTGCGGTTGTGCGGGTTCCCTGGGGAAAATCTTCTCCCTGGTTGAACACGACGCTGCTGTTGAGATGGGGCATTCACATTGGCAGTGGCGGCAATCTTTTTGGGACACTCATTTGAGTAGTGACCCTTCATTCCACACTCGAAACAAGTTATCTGGGACTTGTCTTTTGCTGCGACAGGCACAACATTGCTGCCAGTTCTGGGTGCAGTATTGTTGTTGTTGTTGTTGCTCTTAGGAGGGGCACGGTTGAAATTGTTGGTGTTGCCGGAGTTGTGGTTGTTTCCTCGGGACTTCACATTGCCTCCGCTACGGTTGGGGTAGCTTGGGCGGGACATTGGTGGTCGGTTGTTCCATGGTACATATCCTGGTGAGGGGTTGGGACGGTACTTTTGGTGACTGCTAGATCCAGATTGTTGCATCATACGACGTTTGCAGTTGTCGTTTGCCTGGTTAATCTTCCCTTCCATCTAAATGGCAGAGTCGACTAGCTCTTCGAGATCCTCGAAGCGGCTGTTGACGAGGATAGTCTGCATCTCATCATGCAGTCCATTCAGGAATCTCTCCTTCTTCTTGGCCTCCATGTTGATCTCATCAGGTGCATACCTTGCAAGCGACAGGAATCTGTCACTGTACTCCACCACAGTCATTCTGCCATGCTTTAACTCTCAGAATTCATCGCTCATTCTGGTGACTAGGCCCTGCGGCACGTGGGTGCGGATGAACTTGATTTTGACCGCTTCCCATGTCATCACTTGACCATGGTTCATCAGGCGGATGTTGTTCCACCGGGCTCTTGCATCTCCTCCCAAGTAGTGGGTGGCAAAGAGAACTTTCTCGTTGTCATCAACTCTGGCTACCTCCAAATTGTTCTCCGTCGTCTTCAACCAGTCATCAGCATCTAATGGGCTTTCTGAAGTGCTAAAGATTGGGGGATTAGTATTCTGGAAGTTCTTCAGCTTGGATCCTTGATGATCCTGATTTCCATGCCCTTGGTTGTTGAGAGCCATCTGGGAGATATGTTGCAGTGTTGCTAGATTAGCTTGGTGCTCTGCCCTGCTTGCTTCTCTGTCTGCGATGAGATTCTGCGGGATCTGCAGCATTGGGTCTTGCGACAAGCTGCTCCCTCCTTAGTTTCCACGAGTCATCTAAAGATTGAGGTAGATAAAGGGGTAAGAGGGGAAGTTCTAAGGTTCATGGTTTTGGTTTCAAAGCTAAAACTTTGAGTTTGACTCAGGTTTTTGCTACTAACTTCATTTCATTCATTCAAACAAGTCACACGATACAAACACACACACCACAACAAGGAAAACAGATGGTTTTAAGAACCATTCTGCAAGCTACGATACAGTGGGACCGATACATCTCATGCTACGATGGTGCTCTAGTGCATCAACTCATCGTCGATGAAGTCGGAGTCCACATTGTCAGTGTAGAAGTCCATGACATCCTTCTCCAGAAAGTCATCATCATTGCTGAGGTAAGAATCCATGTCTCCCCAGATGTCTTCACCCTCCTCTTCTTCCTCCTTTGTTGCAAGCTAAGCTTCTTGCTCCTTGACGGTCTTCTCGAGGTCGGCAACCTTCTTGTGAAGATGGGCGATGGTGCGATCCTTCTTTTCGCACTGGAGGCGAAGAGACTGACGGTCCTTGATGAGCAGTGAGAAAGTCTGGGCCTTCTGGTCGGCAATTGCATGGTTGTGGTTGGCAAACTCCCTAGCATTATCCAATTCCTTCTGGCGATCGTACAGTAGGAAGTCAAGGTTCTCCACTTGATGCTTCAACTCCGGGTGACTGGGCATGTCCATCGGCATTCCCATGAAGTCACGTCTCGCATAGTGCGCAAAGCGGGTTCCTTGGATTTGGTTGACACTGAGGGCACATAGACATGCGAGAGCTTCATGCATTGCCCTGGCTAAGTCGTCTAGCCAGTTGTTCTCCCTTACAGAGAACTGGATTCTCCTGGACATTGGTGCTTCTATGCTTCCCCGAAGATCAGTGGGGACTAGCCACTGTAAATCTCCTCCTGGGGGTCCTGAAGATGAGCTCCAAGAAACTCCGGATGTGGGCGTCCAAATAACTCCGATAGTGAATCCAGATCCCTCTCGAAGATCAATTGGCCCCCGTTGCCCAACTGGTAGAACTTGCTGAACTGAGTCTCCATCTACAAGAATTAAGGATGAGGAAGTTAGTGAGGTGATCAAGTGTGTCAAATTTTAGGTAGTAATGTAAGAATTTGAGGAGCATGAATTTTTGAGAAAGAATGAATTCCCAAGGGTAAAAGAGGAAATAGTTTTTCATAATACTCACTTTGGTTTTGTAATTAAGTTTTTGTTCGGACGTCCATTCTAACTAGGGTCTCCTATGGTCAGGATGACTCTGATACCAACTTGTCAACACCCGGATTTTTAATCCCAGACGCCTGTTATGTCATACATCGCAATCCTAGGATTACTATTTTTCCAAGACATGACAGATTGGATATCACAGTACATCATCCATTACAAACCATAAATAAGGTCTTAAAAAAATAAGGATCTCATGATCCAGTCTTAGTACAACAAGCAGCGGAATAAAAATAAGCATAGCAGTGGGGTCCATCTTCAGGGGCACAGGCAATGCTGACGAAGGCAGATAGTCCTAGTTATCATAGCCGTCCTGCTGACCATCATCTGGGTAGTCTCCTTGATAGTCTGGCCATAGGAATAGCCAGGGACAAAAGCCATGAGTACTCTTTAATTACTCGCAAACTACCAAGTAGTATAATTCTAGTGGGAAAAGCTAAAGCGAAGTTTTAACTATGAAGTTAAGTTTGAAACCTAAGCTGAGTTCAGAAACAAAGAAAGATAAAATAAAGTTCTAGAATCACTTAAGTTGGAAAGCTAGTGTCATAGTCACAACCCTGTTGTGGTCAAGTCAAGATTCATCATTCATTTCGAAAGTCATTTTGAAAACATCTGACAACGAAACAGTATGGCCACTCCAACTGTCAATAACCGCGGACGCGACTATTCGAATAGTTTGACACTCTGCAGAGGTGGTACACTTTCACCACAAGATTTGATACATCTATCAGGGATAACCCTGAATCATCATACTTAGTATGCAGATAATCCAACATAACCTTTCCTTTACACACCCTAGTATAAGCACCTCTCCTATGAGCATGGCCTCCCAACCATGACCATCTGTCATCTTGGGCACTACATAGGTGGACAACATTGAGAGGTAGCCTCAGCTCAAACCTCTCCCGCGAGGGAACTAATACTAATGCATATAAACTTCCGGCTAAGCCTTACCCAATTCAGGTATTGTGGTGGTACGGTAAAATTGGAATGGTATCGCATCCAAAACCAACCATCAGTGGTGTGAGTAGTTTTTGCTGGGGAGGGCTCCTTTTATAGGGCGACGAGGGGACCGAACGGAACGACCGTGAGCACGTCGATGACGTTGATATAGGCGGCTAGAGGCATGGGCGGCGTAGGCGGACGGTGGCATGTCTAATGGCGGTGCTCTACGGCTTAAATGCGTGGCTAGGGGCGGTGGCGTTTGGTCGGGAGCGTCCCGCGCTCTGGGAGACAGAGGCGGTGCTCGACGCGGCGCATGGCGACTGTGGGTTGCGCGGCGGTACACGGCCATGTCTGGCGGGGTGCTAGGGTTAAGGCGGAGCAGCGTGCACGGTATTGGGTCGAGGGGTGGTCTGTGGCGTGCTGGCGGCTAACGCGCTCTAGCATGCTCTGGCGAGCTCGTAGAGAGAATGGGCGGCGGTGCTGGGGTGTGGTATAGGGCCTATGGGTGATCGAGGGGTGGACAGGGAGGTGCGGTAGGGTTGGGCGGAGCTAGGCGACTTGCTAGAATGGCGCGACGATGTCCCTGGCGCTCTGCCCTCTTCTAGTCGGCAGCGACCACAAAGTGGTTGTGCTCCACTGCTGCTGCGGCTTAGGGGTAGGCTAGTGAGGGTCTGGTTGGTCTCAGGGAGACAAGGGCGATCAATGCAGCTCTAATTGCTCGACAAGATTTGATCAAAACAGTATAAGTTAGGCTAAGTTTGATTCTGTCTGCAAGGTGTTCGAGACAATGGCCGCATGAAAGTTTTATTTGAATTTTTGGCTGAATTTTGGTGGAGTGGTTGATCACATTCTTGGGCTTCTAGTTGTGCTTGGATTTTGAAAATGGAAGTCATTTGAGTGGTTTTTGAAATAGGGTGATCTTGATACCTACACTAGATTCAATTTTCAAATGCCATTTAAAATTAGTTTTTGAAATTTTTTGGTAGATCACAAAGTGGGCCTTGGTACATCACTACATGTACTAGCAAGGGGTGCATAGATCCACATTTGTTTCTGTTAAGAATTGAGTTCTAGGAATAGCCAAAGTAGGCATGTTGATTAAAATGGCACAAATGACCATTTGCTTCTTTTATTCCTTTTGATTTGTTTTTCTTTGGGATTTGCTTGGGAATGATCTAGATGTTGTTTATTTCACCTAAGAATCATTTTACAAGCAATGGATCACTTAATCATGGCAATTCAAAACAACTCCTATTTAAATGCACACACATATGAATTCTTTAATATTTTTAATTGGAAAAGTTTTTGTTAACTCTAATTTTGATGATTTGGATCTTAATAACCTTGGATTAAAGTTTTGGGATGTTACATCCACCTTCCATCGGGATTAGTTATAAACTTAAATAATTGTTATTTGGTGTCTACATTGAGCATGAACATTATATCCTGATCTTGTTTAATGCGATGTGGTTATTCGTTTAAATCCGAAAACAATGCTTGTTTGATTTATATGAATGATATCTTTTATGGTCATGCACCTTTGATGAATGGTTTATTTCTATTAGATCTTGATAATAGTGTTACACATATTCATAATGTTGATGCTAAAATGATTAAACTTGATGACGGTATATCTGCATATATGTGGCACTGCCGTCTAGGTCATATTGGTGTTAAACGCATGAAGAAACTCCATTCTGATGGACTTTTGGAATCACTTGATTTTGAATCATTTGATACATGTGAGCCATGCCTTATGGGCAAGATGACTAGAACGTTGTTTTCCGGTTCAATGGAACGTGCGATAGATTTTTTGGAAATCATACATACTGATGTATGCGGTCCAATGAGTGTGTTGGCGCGAGGTGTTTATCGTTATTTTGTTACTTTCACGAATGATTTGAGTAGATACGGGTATATCAACACAATTCTGAAACCTTTGAAAAGTTCAAGGAATTTTAGAATGAAGTGGAAAATCATCGTAATAGAAAGATAAAATTTCTTTGGTCTGACCGTCGAGGTGAGTATCTAAGTTACGACTTTAGCACACATATGAACGAGTGTGGAATAGTTTCACAACTCACACCTGCCGGAACACCACAGTGTAATGGTGTGTCGGAACATCGTAATCGTACTTTATTTGATATGGTTCGATCTATGATGTGCTAACTGAATTGCCACTATCATTTTGGGGTTATGCACGAGAAACTGATGCATTCACTTTAAATCAGGCACCATCTAAATCCATTGAAAAGACATCGTATGAATTGTGGTTCGGAAACAAACCTAAGCTGTCATTTCTTAAAGTTTGGGGTTGCGATGTTTATGTGAAGAAACTTCAACCGGATAAACTCGAACCCAAAGCAGAAAAATGCGTCTTCATAGGATACCCTAAGGAAACTATTGGGTATTCCTTCTATCACAGATCCAAGGGCAAGTTTTTCATTGTCAAGAATGGATCATTTCTAGAGAAAGAGTTTCTCACGAAAGGCGTGTGTAGTCGGAAGGTAGAACTCGAAGATCTTATTGAACCTTCTGTTCATGCAACGACGAGTAACATAGCATCGGAAATTGTTCTGGAGTTGAATTCACCGAATGAAGAGGTAACTAATGATAATGATAATGAAACTCTGAAAGAGGACACTACTAAACCTTGCAGGTCGAGCTAGACACATGCAGCTCCTAAACTGTATGGCAATCCTGTTATGAATTTCATCGTTGATGAAATAGATGACCCGACAACGTATGCAAAAGTGATGATGAGCCTCGATTCCAACAAATGGCTAGAAGCCATGAAATCCTAGATGGAATCAATGTACGAAAACCAGGTTTGGACATGGGTGCACTTACCTCACGACCGGAAGGCCGTTGAGAATAAATGGATTTTCAAAAGAAAAACTGATGCTGATGGTAATATAACCATCTATAAAGTTCGACTAGTCGCAAAAGGGTTTCGACAAATTCAAGGGTTTGACTACGATGAGACATTCTCTCCTGTAGCGATGCTAAAGTAGGTGAGGATTTTGTTAGCAATTGCTGCTTATTTCGATTATGAGATATGGCAGATGGATGTCGAAACTGCATTCCTCAATGGTAACATTGAAGAAGAGTTGTATATGATACAACCAAAGGGTTTTGTCAATCCTAAGGATGTTGACGGTGTGTGCAAGCTTCAGCGATCCATCTATGGACTGAAGCAAGCATCACGGAGTTGGAATCTCTGCTTTGATGAGGTGATCAAAGAGTTTGGATTTATCCAAACTTATCGAGAGGCTTGTATTTACAAGAAAGTGAGTGGGAGCAATGTGGCATTTCTAATATTATATGTGGATGACATATTATTGATTGGAACTGATATACATCTTTTAAGCAGTGTTAAAAGTTATCTAAACAGTGAATTTTTTATGAAGGACCTAGGTGAAGCGTCATACATATTAGGCATAAAGATCTATAGAGATAGATCAAGGTGCCTGATAGGGCTATCACAAAGTACATACCTTGATAAGATTTTAAAGAAGTTTAAAATGGACGGAAGTAAGAAGGGGTTCTTACCAATGTTGTAAGGCAAGACATTGAGTAAGACTCAAAGTCCGGCTACTGTGGAAGAAAGATAGATAATGGATAAAATCCCCTATGCTTCGGCTATTGGCTCTATAATGTACACCATGCTATGTACAAGACCGGATGTGGCACATGCTATTAGTTTAACTGGTAGGTACCAATATGATCCAGGTACGGAACACTAGATAGCGGTCAAGAATATCCTTAAGTACTTAAGAAGAACTAAGGATATGTTTCTTGTATACGGAGGTGAAGAAGAGCTGGTCGCTAAGTGTTATGTCGATGCTAGCTTTGACACCGATCTGGATGACTCTAAGTCTCAATCCGGATACGTATTTCTCTTGAACGGAGCAATAGTTAGTTGGAGGAGTTCCAAACAACCTGTGGTGGCTGGATCAACGATAGAGGCAGAATATGTTGCTGCTTCAGAAGCGGCGCAGGAAACAGTTTGGGTGAAAGAGTTCATAACCAAACCAGGTGTGGTTCCTAGTGCGTTGGACCCAATGGTTATCTATTATGACAACAATGGAGCCATAGCCAACGCCAAGGAACCAAAGTCTCACAAGAATTCCAAGCATATTAACCGCTGGGTTCACTCCATCTGAGAGCATGTCAAGGATGGAGTTATAATGATTTGTAAAGTACACACTGATCTCAATATTGCAGATCTGTTGACTAAAGTTCTCCCTAGAGAAAAACATGATCAACACCAGAACTCCATGGGTGTTAGATTTATCACTATGTAACTAGATTATTGTCTCTAGTGCAAGTGTTAGACTGAAGGGGATATGCCCTAAGAGGCAATAATAAAGTTGTTATTATCTTTATTCCAAGTATATGATAGATGTTTATTTTGCATGCTATAATTGTATTAATATGGAAACGCTAATACATGTGTGTTTTATAAACAAATGGAAAGTTCCTAGTTATGCCTCTCTTTAAACTACCTCATTGATTAACTAGACGATCAAAGTTTCCTGATCATGGACATTGGATGTCGTTAATAACGAGGTCACAACAATTGTGAAATGGTGTGATGAAAATTCATCTGAAGTATAGCATTACGATCAAAGTCATTCCGTTTATATTGCTATAACATCATACGAAGTAATCCTAGTCCTAAAACCATGAGATCATGTTAATCACTAACACCGGAAGAGTATCTTGATAACACCAAATGTCACATCGTAAAAGGGTGACTATAAAGGTGGGTTTAGTGCCATGAAGGTGTTATGTAGAGGCTCATGGATAAAGAGTGGGATTTGTCCATCTCGATGATGGATAGATATACTCTGGGCCCTCTCGGTGATATCACATTGAGAATAGCTTGCAAGGAAGTGATGTGATCACTCAAATGTTATATCACGAGAATGAGAAAAGAGTGCATGTCGGTAACGAGATCAAACTAGGTATTTGGATACCAATGATCGAATCTCGAACATGTAATATATCGCGAGACAATGGGATTAAGTTACTAGCATTAAAGGTTCTCACGATCACTGTAGTCATCGTTCAATGTGCAGGAGTCAGAATGGATCTCCAGGTCCCGCTTCTGATTATTGATTTGAGAGGAGTCTCGATCATGTCTGCATTATTCGTGAACCGTAGGGTGACACACTTAAGGGTTTCCAAACACCATTTGGAGCATATATGTTTCAGACGAAAGAATTCCAAAGCGCTGGAATTATTTCAATGGACATCAGAATTGTTTCGGGTGTAATTGCTGAAATTGGTTCTGCATGTGATATTGAAATATTGCAGGGGGTTTTATGTGAATGTTTGGTAATTAAAGTAATTAACAAAAATTCTGAATCAAATAAATAAAAGAGTTTTATTAAATGAGAGTTGCATTAAATTTGGTGAAGCATGTTTGAATGGATGCGCGGGATATCTTAATGGATGGGTGCGATGTTTACACGCCGTACCAAAATTTTGAGGTCGAAGCTTCTAGCATATGCTACTCCGACATGGGGCTACTCAGATGCGTTGTCACCGTCTAGACCCACACGCCAGCGAGAGTTTCTTTCCAGCATTTAAATGAGTTTCTATGATTTGCTGAAATTTTCGAACAATTCAAGGCTTTCAAGAAGATGACCATCGTCCAATAAAAGATGACCAAGGTCATGGAAATAGTTTATGATGACGTGTCCACATTTGTTAGATCGGTGCATCTTGGCAAATCAACCAATATGTCTTGTTACAAATTTGAAGTTTGTTTTCGAATTTCCAAGTAACAACAATGTGTTTTGTTGTGGAGCAACTACAAAGATGATGGCTCAAAATTCCACCTCCCCCTTTTTTCTCACAATGTATAATGCCCTTTCAAGCTTTCAGGCTAAATTTGTGCAATAAAATACTTTTTGGGGCAGGATGTTTGAATGTATGGGAGGGATGTTTCAATGAATGGGCGGGATATTTTGGGCTCTGCCAAAATTTTGAAGTTGAAGCTTCTAAGGTACGCTACTCACACTTGGGATGTTATCCCCGTCATATAGACCCACATACCTGTATGATTTCCATCATATAATGAGTTTATAGACATCTGCCAAAATTAATGAACATTAATTCAAGTCTTTAAAACAAGATGACCAAGGTCACAACCATAGTTTATGTACCATGTCTATGTTTTGTACTACTCCATACATTGAAGCATCTTCGCCAATCAAGCTTACAAACATGTCCATATTTGGTAGATCGGTGCATCTTGGCATTTCAAGCAATTGTTTACAAAAGGAGATTCCAGGTTTGATGGATAATGCCCTACTTTCATGAATTTCCAAGCTTCCTAGCTAAAGATGTGCAGTAAAATGACCTTTTCACAATTTAAAGTAAGTATGTCTAATTACGAACTACAAAGTGTGTGATATAGCTTGCACTTGACTTTATAAAAATAATTTAAAGGTATCGAATTAGTCAAATATTGGAGACCACTGAGGGTTTTGCAAGATTTCAACTTTTTTACATGAATGGTAATGACAACAAATTTGGGCCATTTTTAAAAAAAATTAAAGAAACAAAATATAAAAAGAAATACAACCATTTTTCTTTGTTGGTGTCTCACTATGTGCATTAGCTAATTTCAATGAAAATATATAATCTTAAAATATAGTCTTATAGTTTATGTTTTATGGGTTGTTTAGGGTTTAGGGTTTAGCTGCTTTATGCCTATATCCCTCTAGGGTTTAGGGTTCTCCTCCGGTTCTTCGGGTTCTTGTTTCCGGAGCGGGGATAGAAGAGGAAATATGCATTCTAAAAAAAGATGAAGTATGTCTGAATGGATGGGCGGGATATTTAAACGGATGCGTGCGATGTTTGTGCATAGTACCAAAATTTTGAGGTGGAAGCTTCTAACATACATTGCTCCGACATAGGGCCGCTCAAATGCGTTGTTACCCTCTAGACCCGCATGCCAATCAGAGTTGCTTTCCAGCATTTAAATGAGTTTTAGGCATTTGCTGAAATTATCGAACAATTCAAAGCTTTCAAAAAGATGACCATCGTCCAAAAAAGGGTGACCAATGTCTTGGCCATAATTTATGATGATGTGTCCGCATTTGGTATATCGGTGCATCTTGACAAATCAACCAATATGTCTAGTTCCAAATTTGAAGTTTATTTTCAAGCTTCCAAATTTGGCCTCTTTTCATAAAAAATTGGGACAAAATTAAATATATGTTGAAATAAAGCCATTCGTTCGCAAGGTGCAATGCTATGTGCATTGGCTTCCATGGTAAAACATAAACTTGTATTTTGACAACTTTTGGTTAATATTTGATCTATGGTGACAAGCAGGTGGGCCACGTATATGTGGTGCCCAAAGCAGGGTAGGTCAGAATTTCCACGTATATGTGGTGCCTACCCGTCGCTCTTCTTGAGACGCACATGTGGGCACGTCGATCCGACAATAGTTCTTCTTTATATAGCTCGATCAGGTTAGCATTTTATTGCCCTTTCACCCGATTTGCCTCCTCAAATACATAGTATAATTTGTCCTCAGTCTGCATGGTCATAGTTTATTCTATGCTCGTTATGTGTTCTTCAATACCTTCGTTGATTTTTTCTGTCAATATGTTTGCTGAAATGCATAGGCATATATAGTTTGTGTACTCCATATATATGTTTCCTGCTTTCTTTTAATAAGAACCAACCTTATATGTCATAATTAAATAGATGGGCAGATTTTGGATAGAGATTGCTCCATTAGGCAGCGCTAAACATATCCTTGGTGTTCTACGATTTATGGAGTTTGTTAGAGCTCATTGTGACAACTCAAAAGTACATTGCCCCTACCGTTTGGGGTGAATCGTAGGGTTCTGCCTCAAAGTATAGTTCAAGACCATATTTTTATATTTAAGATGCTAAGCACATATGTTAGATGGGTATTTCATGGTGAACCATATGATCCTCCATATGAACCGGGGGAAGCACATCTTTATCATCAAGATCAAGTAGGGGAAGCAGATGTTGATCATCTAGATCAACTGACAGAGGCAGCTCCTAAGCATCTATATCAACATGGAGAAGGGGGAGGAGAGAAAAGACGCAAGCTGCATGAAACGGGTTTCATTTATGGTACTTCCGCTATGCCAGATGACAAGGTATATCTGTAGAACGACAAATGTTTAGATTGTGTGTCTTTGATATTTCTCTATAAACATATTTGTTAATCTACTAATCGGAGAAGCAGACAACCAAAGAGGGCTTTAATGGTAATGATGATGACATGTTCATTGATGAGCCTGCACCTAAGGTTGTGGATCAGGTACACTGCTTCTGTATGGAGTTCATGCAGGGCTACTGATCATTAGGGGTGTACTTTTGGTGTCATCGGGGTAGTGTCATGATCAATAGCCCAGCTACAAAACTCTTGGGGTGTATAGCTATCCCATGATTGGTTTGCTACTCTCATAGTTCTGTAATATGGAGCTACCTTATGATTTCTAGGCCTTTGTTAGCAGAACAATAATTTGAAACTATTCCGTATATTAGTATATATATGTGTGTTTGTGTGTGTTTCTAGTCTAAAATCAGATCTTATGCTTTTATTTGTTCCTAAACGGTTTTTGAGGCCCCAGCGCTGGTGCCCTATGCTGCAACTACCGTTGTCTTGTCCTATGCTAGCTGTCAACACCCGGATTTTTAATCCCAGATGCATGTTATGCCATACCTCGCAATCCTAGGATTACCATTTTTGCGAGACATAACGGATTGGATATCACAGTACATCATCCATTACAAACCATACATAAGGTCTTACACAAATAAGGATCTCATGATCCAGTCTTAATACCACAAACAGCGGGAATAACAGATAAGCGTAGCGGTGGGGTCCATCTTCAGGGGCACCGGCAATGCTGACGAAGGAAGATAGTCCTAGTTATCAAAGCCGTCATGCTGGCCATCATCTTGATAGTCTCCTTCATAGTCTGGCCATGAGAATAGCCAGGGACAAAAGCCATGAGTACTCTTTAAGTACTCGCAAACTACTACTAATAAGTACTATAGTTCTAGTTAAAGTGCTAACTCTATGTTGAACTATAAAGTTAAGTTTGAAACCTAAGCTGAGTTCAGAAGCAAAGAAAGATCAAGTAAAGTTCTAGAATCACTTAAGTGGGAAGCTATTGTCATAAACACAACTCTGTTGTGGTCAAGTCAAGGTTCATCATTCATTTCAGAAGTTGTTTGGAAAACATCTGACAACGAAACACTATGGCCATTCCAACTGTCCATAACCGCGGACGCGGCTATTCGAATAGTTTGACACTCTGTAGAGGTGGTACACTTTCACCACAAGATTCAATACATCTGTCAGGGGTAACCCTGAATCATCATACTTAGTATGCAGATAATCAAACATAACTTTCCCTTTACACACCCTAGTATAAGCACCTCTCCTATGAGCATGGCCTCCCAACCATGACCATCAGTCATCTTGGGAACTGCATAGGTGGACAACATTGAGAGGTAGCCTCAGCTCAAACCTCTCCCGCGAGGGAACTAATACTAATGCATATAAATTTCTAGCTAAGCCTTACCCAATTCAGGTAATGTGGTTGTACGGTAAATTTGGAATGGTATCGCATCCAAATCCAACCATCAGTTTTATAAAAGGGTTAAGGCTCATGCCTCAATAATTCACCATCATAAACAATTTGTGTTTCTCAACACATGTCAAAACATTTCAATAGAATGACTCCTCATTCCAAGGTTTTCACAATTCATTTTCACCAAGTGTTCCCATCTAAAGTGACTCAAGTTTTTGATCTACTCTAAACTACTAAGTTAAGAGTGTTCACTAAGGTTGATAAGATGGGTTCAATCTCATGCCATATAATGACATCTAAAGGTGTTCTAAATAGGTCAAGTTTTATACTCTTTATGCTACCTTCAAAACAAGTAGAGAACTTTGGGTAAAGTAAGGGAAGTAAAACTTATAAATAAGACTTGGGGTAACTAATAGTCAAAGGAGTGTGATCAAAGCATGCCTAAAGCATCTTGGACCAAGTTAACGAGCTTAATTCTAGTTTGCTACAATAGCTTGCCTTGGTTGGTGCAGTGGTTGAAGTTTTCTTCTTCTTCTTGGTAGAACTCCTCCTCCTCGAAAGCTTGGTCGGTACTATCGTCTAAAAATACATACGGAGTACATAATCACCAAAAAATACTTATCTAGTCTAATTAGCATTCTAAAACACTCATTTGATGATCTATTATCATCACAAGCATCACAAGTTTAATTCACTAGTTTCATTCTTTTTAATTTAGAAAAGTAATTATTTTGGTTTAGGTTCAATATTTAATGATTTAAAGTGACTGAAATGCCTATATAGCATTATTTTGGTACTAGTCCAAAGTCACTGCATGTAAACCTTAATATTATTACATATTCATATAGGTATGATGAAATGTGAATTTTGAGAGTTGGAATCAACTCAAAACCTATCTTGGTTGATTTTATAAAAATGTTGCAAGTTGCAAATGCTTCTGTTTTGTTTTTTTACTAGGAGATATCTATAACTAATTGATTTAAATCCAACGGGCTTGGATAGATAATTTCAATACCTTTCAGAAAAAATTGGATTCATGCAATTTGGATTTATCAAACTCTCTGAATTGATTTTCAAACTCAGAGAGACAACTAAGTTTAAACTAAAAAGGAAAATCCTAATTCAAACTAACTGGGTCGCGCGGGAAACTCTAGCGGGCCGGCCCAGTGTCACTCCGCGGCACGGGGCTCAACTGACAAGGGGGGTCCACAAGTCAGCGGCTCATAACGCGAGAAGCGATACGGGGCGATGTGGGCCGTTAGATTAGAATGAGGATCAACAGCTCTGGCTTGTCGTCGATGACAGACCTGTCGTCGGCGAGCTCGAACCCTAGCGACTCGGTGGGGGTTCATAGGGGGCGTACCAGGGCTCCAACAAGGTCGGCGAGGCGGGCAAATGGACTGGTGGTCGATGGCGAGCTCAGGGACGGTCGAGGCAGCTCCGAGGGTGGTCGCAATCAGCGGCACCCCTTCCTCCTCTGCTGCAGGCTACTCCGACCAAATTCCGGCGAGAAAGTGCTCGTGCTGCTCCGGCTAGAGGTGAGGAATGGTTAGTGAGGTGAGGGGAGTGGAGTGGTGTGCTTCAAACTGCTGGGGGTGCCCTCTTTTTATAGGCCCGACGGTGAGACCGAGAGGGATGGGCAGGCGACGGTGGCGACATGGCTACGGGCGGCTAGCGGCATGGCTGAGGGTGGCAATCGATAGGCGGTCTCCTGGCGGTGCTCTAAGAAGTGAATGCGGGCTTAGGGGCGGTGGTATGCGGTCGGGGTGAGCTAGTGCTCTGAGCGGCAGAGGCGGCGGTGTCCACGGCGAGCGGTGGATGTGGTGCGTTGGGCGGTGAACGTGCATGTCCGTCGTGTTCCCTGGGTCGTGGCGGAGGTCGAGCGGTGACTTGTGCACGCGTGCCGGGTGCGGCGCTCTGGCGCGTGCTCGGCATGGTGCAGTGGCACTAGGCGTGGGCTCTCCTCGGTGGTCCACTGCTGCGCTTGGCTTGGGAGGGGACAGAAGGTGGCGGTGAGGTGCGGGCTACCTCCTAGACATGGAGAGAGAGAGGGAGGTGGTCTGCTGGGGCGAGTGCATGGTCGGCCGGCGAGTTGGTGCTCGGCATAGCCTTGCACTGCCACTAGGGGAGTAGGGGATGGGTGCTAATGTCATGGTTAGATCAAGAGGGGACCAAAATATTAAATGGGGATCAAATGGGGGAAAAACCTTGTTCAAAACAGTGAGCTAGAATTAGGGTGTAATTCATGTCTGCCAAGTGTTTCATGAAATGGCCGCATGGAATAAACTTTTGAATTTTGAAACGATTTTTGGTGGGTTTAATAGGCATAAGCTTGAGACTCTATGGGTGCTTGGGTTTTGAAAATTGAGCTTGTTTGAGTGGTTTTTGAAATAGTGGGATCTTCCCATATGCAATAGATTCAATTTTAAACTGTCATTTAAAATTAGCATTTGAAAGATTTTTGCAGATCACAAAGTGGGCCTTAGTACCTCATTATGTGTGCTATCAAGGGGTGTAAAGATCCACACATGTTTCTGTTAAGTTTTGAATACTAGGAATAGCCAAAGTAGGCATGAGAGTTAATTTGGCCAAAATGACCATTCACTCCAAATATTCATTTTGAGTTATTTTTCTTGGGAAAAGTTTGGTAATGATCTAGATGATGTTTAAATCATCTAAGAAACATTTTACAAGCAAAGAATCACA
Source organism: Avena eriantha (assembly GCA_910589775.1). Taxonomy (NCBI): domain Eukaryota; kingdom Viridiplantae; phylum Streptophyta; class Magnoliopsida; order Poales; family Poaceae; genus Avena; species Avena eriantha. The sequence continues at coordinate 481,817,689 of OU342743.1, read as the reverse complement.
GAACCATGGCAATTCAAATCAATTCCTAATTTAAATGCACATACACATGAATGCTTTCATTTTTAATTTGGAAAAGTTTTTGTTTGCCCTAATTTTGATGATTTGGATCTTGATAAGCTTGGATTGAAGTTTTGGGACGTTACACTATCCCTTCCCCTCCCTCAATGCTCCACGAGCTGAATCAGCAAAAGGATAAGTTGGGATCAATTTGATTCGAAGAGGGGCGTTTTTCTCGGTCCTTGGAGAGGAACCCGGGATAACTAGTAGTACCAAGGGAAGGAGGAGGTTGTCTTGGTCAATTCTTTATCTCACCCCCTTGATGTGGGACCCGCTTTAACTCAGCTCCTTACACGGGTCTCGCTTGAAACAGCTGTAGGCCACCACGTCATAGTTGGGATCAATAATTCGGGAATCTCTCCCGGCAAAATATTCTTTCCACTACCACTTAAAAAATACCTACTATAGAAAAAGTGTACTTCCTAGCCCTACTACTACTAGTGCTACTACTCCCCTTCCCATGCCTTTCTACCGAGGACAAGACAAGAAACCACCACTAGCGAGCTCCCATCCAACAAGCAATTGTTGGAACTACTGCAACCTCTGATTGGGGAGTTCTTGCTGAAATAGGTGGATCTATTTGCTCACCTCGAAATTTGGCTTTGTTTAATTTTCTTCTAATTGGGCGATTGGGGGTACTATTAGTACTAGTAGTAGTATTCGATATGATTTGATTGTGGAGTTCTTGCTTATTGCTCACCTCGGAATCACCTAATTAGGATATTTTCCCTCTTCTCTAATCGATTGGGTCATTTGGGTGGGGGTGGGGGAGGGTGTGGGGACAATATCATTTTGCGGCCCGAAAATTTAGGCACCTAGGCAAAGCGGTACCCAAGTTGCTTGTAATCAGTCGTGTTGCCCAAAGTTGGCATGCCAAATACTCAGAGGGTCTTTTTCGGCCCAAATTCAACTTTATGTTTCAATATAAAATATCAGGCTAATGCCCATCAAGTTGGCCCCCCTGTCAGTTTTCACCGTTATGTCGCTGTCGTCGTGGCTCCCATGTAGGCTTGCAGCGTTGGCGCCTGCATCCATTACAAGTCTTATTTTTCCCCGAAGCGGCAATCTGTGGTCACGGCCATGGCGCAGAGCTTGGACGTGGACGAACCTGCTTGGCCCTGCTCTCCTCCCCATCCCGAGTTGGAGCTCGCCCTCACCATGGCTGCACCCATGGCAGGGTGCGGGGACGAGAATTGGTTCCCGGTGAGATCTGTCATCGTGTCGACCATGCTCGGTCCTGTTTTCCTCCTCTAGAATCCGAGCTTGCTGTCGCCATGGTCACACCTGCACCAATTCTGCTATCCCTTCCGAGGTCTCTGTGGTAGCTCAAGTTCTGCCATGTTGAACCTTTAAGCGAATTCGGAGTTGGGCGGTGGCAACCCGTTGTTGAACCTGTAAGGAATTTGCTGAAGACTGTGTGCCACGCCAAGGTCTTCGACTGATGCCTTCGGCTTCTGCCAACGTCCACCTCCGATGTGAGATCATTTGGTTACTTCAATACGAAATTTTGACCAATTTAACTTGTTGATGTATTCCTTGAGAATTATAATATAATCGAGCACTAGAAATATTTTGTAGTGTGCATGAAAATGATCAGTAATATAACTGAACACTAGAATTTTTAAGGCACTCCATATAAAGGAGTAGATTAATATATATAGAAGGTTCACCAGAGACACCACTGATATATTGTCTTACATGATACACACAGGTAATAATTAACTAAAACAAAATAAAAGCAAGGGCAGCAGCAGGAGGCCAGTACATGGAGACGCCTAGCAGGACAGGGGCATCAGCAGGAGGCAGGGACAGCCTAGTCGAGGGGATACAGGCCAGACCTGACATAATCCCGGAGGAATTTGCCAAAGGCTGCATGCCACGCCAAGGTAATCGTCTTATGTTGTCTACCTCCGCCTCTACCAACACCCGCCGCATGCTGGATCATGTTGTTGAGGTCCACGTTGATTACTCTGCCACAAAATGGGCAAAACAGTCTCCCCCTACGGTAGAAACAGATTTGCCCACACCATAACCACCTCAGCACGTAGCGTCTCTTGTTTTCCCTGGATTCCTTGCTAGCGTCCACGTCATCATCATCCTCCTGTTGATTTTTAAGAACATAACTTAGAACTCATACATATGATTGAATTGTATTAAAACTCAAGAATTGACAACATGTATATGTAAGACAATATATTCGTGGATATCAAAGAGAAGGCATCTCAGCAATAGTTTCATCAATTCATATATCATTTCATCACAACACAATGACAATTAATTGCATCAGAGTGTATGTAGAATAAAGATTGCGTCCTCATAAGTTTCTTCAGGGATGGCGTGAGTGAACCAAGTAACAATTTCACAACCTATATTGTTCTTGTACATTGCCCCAGGTTCACTAACTCATTCCTGAAAAAATCTGACACCAATGTGTATGCCTCTCTTTTGGGGCAAATTTAAATTATTGGCCGCAATAAGAAATTGGAATGTAATTCTACGAAACAATATTAAGGGATATACATATTTAGGTACAAAAACAATCCTAAATAATGTAATTATAAATAAAAAACAAACGATAAATCTCTACGTACATGTTGAAAATACTTATGACCAAAACCATGCATATACATATGCATCATACGAATCATTCAAAGATCAGAAACAATTCAAGGATCATACATGTAGTTCCATATGAGAATAAATCAAGGGCCTCATAATTTTTTCAGAGATGGAGTTGGCGAACCAAAGTACCAGCAGCACAGCCTACTTAGGTTCACCAACCCATCCCTAAAAAAACGGCACTATCATATGTGTCTCCCCTTACACTCATTTGGGGAAAATTTCAATCATCAGCCTCGGTGAGCAAATGAAATGTAATTCTTATACACTATGAATACATGCATGAAATAACAATTCAAAGATCATAGTTCTATGAATGTAGAATAAATCTAGGGGCCTCATAAGTTTGTTCAGGGATGGCATTAGTGAACCAAGTAACAATTGTACAACCTATATTGTTCTTGTACATCGCCTAGGTTCGCTAACTCATCCCTGAAAAAATCTGACACCAATGTCTTTGCCTCTCTTTCGGGGCAAATTTGAATCATTGGCCACAATAAGAAATTGAAATGTAATTCTACGAAACAATATTCAGGGATATAGATATTCAGGTACAAAAACAATCCTAAATATTGTAATTATAAATAAAAACCAAAGAATTAGTCTTCAGGTACATGTTAAAAATACTTATGATTAGAACCATGCATATACATATGCATCATACCAATCATTCAAAGATCATAAACAATTCAAGGATCATATATGTAGTTCCATATGAGAATAAATCAAGGGCCGCATAATTTTTTAGATAAGGAGGCGGTGAACCAAAGTACCAACAGCACAACCTATATTGTTTGTGTGCATTGTTGCCTCAGGTTCACCCACCCATCCCTAAAAAACGACACCATCATATGTGTCTCCCCTTGCACTCTTTTGGGGCAAATTTCAATCATCGGCCTCGGTGACAAACTGAAATGTAATACTTATACACTATGAATTCATGCAATACATAATTCAAATATCATAGTTCTATGAATGTAGAATAAAGATTGCGGCCTCATAAGTTTCTTTTCATAAACCACATGGATCCACCAGTGTCATTGCATGTGTGTTCTTTTCATAAACCACCACTAGAGTCATTACATGTGTGTTCTTTTCATAAACCACATGGATCCACCATTGTCATTGCATGTTTGTGCTTTTCATAAACCACATGGATCCACTAGTGCAATTGCATGTGTGTTCTTTCCATAAACCACATCTAGAGTCATTGCATGTGTGTTATTTTCATAAACACATGGATCGACTGGAGTCATTGCATGTGTGTTCTTTTCATAAACAACATATGGATCTAGTAGAGTCATTGCATGTGTGTACTTCTCCTAAACCACCACTAGAGTTCATTGCATGTGTGTTTTTTTATAAACCACATGAATCCATCAGTATCATTGCATGTGTGTTCTTTTCATAAACCACCACTAGATTCATTGCATCTGTGTTCTTTTCATAAACCACATAGATCCACTAGTGTCATTGAATGTGTGTTCTTTTTCTAAACCACATGGATCCACTAGAGTCATTGCATGTGTGTTCTTTTCACTTTTCATAAACTACATGGATCCACTAGAGTCATTGCATGTGTTTTCCTTTCATAAACCACATATGGATCCACTAGATTCATTGCATGTGAGCTCTTCTCCTAAACCACCACTAGAGTTCATTGCATGTGTGTTCTTTCCATAAACCGCATGGATCCAGTAGTTTTATTGCATGTGTGTTCTTTTCGTAAACCACCACTAGAGTCATTGCATGTGTGTTCTTTTCATAAACCACATGGATCCACCAGTGTCATTGCATGTGTGTTCTTTTCATAAACCACATCTATAGTTCATTGCATGTGTGTTATTTTCATAAACCACATGGATCCACCAGTGTCATTGCATTTGTGTTCTTTTCATAAACCACCACTAGAGTCACTACATCAGTGTTCTTTTCAAAAACCACATGGATCCACCAGTGTCATTGAATGTGTGTTCTTTTCCTATACCGCATATGGATCTACTAGAGTCATTGCATGTGTTCTTTTCATAAACCACAACTAGAGTCATTACATGTGTGTTCTTTTCATAAACCACAACCAGAGTCATTACATGTGTGTTCTTTTCATAAACCACATGGATCCATAAGTATCATCACATGTGAGTTCTTTTCATAAACCACATGGATCCACTAGAGTCATTGCATGTGTGTTCTTTTCATAAACCACATATAGAGAGATTGCATGTGTGTTCTTTTCATAAACCACTACTAGATTCATTGCATGTGTGTTCTTTTCATGAACCACATTGATCCACAAGAATCATTGCATGTGTGTTCTTTTCATAAACCACATGGATCCACTAGAGTTCATTGCATTTGTGTTCATTTCAAAAACCACAACTAGAGTTGTTCCATGTGTGTTTTTTCATAAACCACATGAATCCACCAGTGTCATTGCATGTGTGTTCTTTTCATAAACCACAACTAGAGTCATTGCATGTGTGTTCTTTTCATAAACCACATGGATCCACCAGTGTGATTGAATGTGTGTTCTTTTTCTAAACCACATATGGAGTCATTTCATGTGTGTTCTTTTCATTAACCACAGCTAGAGTCATTGCATGTGTGTTCTTTTCATAAACCACATGGATCCACCTATGTCATTGGATGTGTGTTATTTTCATAAACCACCACTAGAATCATTGCATGTGTGTTATTTTCATAAACCATATGGATCCACCAGTGTCATTGGACGTGTGTTCTTTTCATAAACCACATGGATCCACCAATGTCATTGCATATGTGTTATTTTCATAATCCACTTGGATCCACCAGTGTCATTGCATGTGTGTTCTTTTTATAAACCACCAATAGAGTCATTGCAGGTGTGTTCTTTTCAGAAACCACATAGATCCACCAGTGTCATTGCATGTGTGTTCTTTTCATAAACCACATGGATCCACTAGAGTTCATTGCATGTGTGTTCTTTTCATAAACCACATGGATCCACCAATGTCATTGGATGTGTGTTCTTTTCATAAACCACCACTAGAGTCATTGCATGTGTGTTCTTTTCAAAACCACATGGATCCCCTACTGTCATTGCATGTGTTCTTTTCATAAACCACCACTAGAGTCATTGCATGTGTGTTCTTTTTATAAACCACAACTAGAGTCATTGCATGTGTATTCTTTTCATAAACCACATGGATCCACCAATGTCATTTCATGTGTGTGCTTTTCATAAACCACCACTAGAGTCATTGCATGTGTGTTATTTTCATGAACCAGATGGATCCACCAGTGTCATTGCATGTGTGTTCTTTCCATAAACCACATCTAGATTTCATTGCATGTGTGTTCTTTTCATAAACCACATGGATCCACTAGTGTCATTGCATTTGTGTTCTTTTCATAAACCATTAGTGGAGTCACTGCATGTGTGTTCTTTTCATAAACCACATGGATCCACCAGTGTTATTGAATGTGTGTTGTTTTTCTAAACCACATATGGATCCACTAGACTCATTGCATGTGTGTCCTTTTGATAAACCGCAACTAGAGTCATTGCATGTGTGTTCTTTTCATAAACCACATGGATCCACCAGTGTAATTGCATGTGTGTTCGTTTCATAAACCACATGGATCCACTAGAGTTCATTGCATGTGTGTTCTTTTCATAAACCACATGGATGCACCTGTGTCATTGGATGTGTGTTCTTTTCATAAACCACATGGATCCACCAGTGTCATGGCATGTGTGTTCTTTTCATAAACCACATATTGAGTCATTGCATGTGTGTCCTTTTCATAAACCACATGGGTCCACGAGTGTCCTTGCATTTGTGTTCTTTTCAAAACCCACATGGATCCACTAGTGTCATTGCATGTGTGTTCTTTTCATAAACCACATCTAGAGTCATTGGATGTGTGTTCTTATTAAAAACACATGGATTGTAACACCCCAAAAACACTAATCAAGATTATCAAGTTTTAATCCCCAAGTTTAGGGTTAAAAAAACATTTCTTCCAAAAATCTATATGAATGCATGTGTGATTTTTCATTAGTATAGGATTGATTGAATTTGCCATTCTTGATTGCTACAAATTTGTCTAATGATGAATACTACATCATCTAGGACAATTATAAACTAAATCAAAACAAAAAGAAATCAAATATAAAAGATATGAGCAAATGGTCATTTTGACCAAAGTTAACCACTAGGCCAGTTTGAGTGTTCCTAGAAAAGAAATTATAACATAAAAAATTCCACTACTTTTCACCCCTTGCTAGACCAAGTAAAAGTGAACCCAAGCCCACCTTGCAAACCCACATAAACTATTTTCAAATCTATTTAATGGACAGTTCAAATGTGAATCAAGTTCATATGGTAAGATCACACTTTTGCAAAAACCACTCAAACCAATTCACCTTGAGAAATCCAAGCAACCATAGACTACTAAGCATAAGTTTAGATCACTCACCAAAATTCATTCAAAATTTTCAAATTAAATTCCTTGCGGCCATTTAGACAAACACCTTGCAGACACAATTTAACATCTGCCTAACTTCACTGTTAGGGGCATTGATCACTAGACCAAATGCCCCCATTACACTCCCCCTATCTCCCCCAACCTCTAGTAGCACCAGACACGCAGCCCCCTTTGTCGTTGCACCAGTGAAGCGCCGCCCAAAAATGGTCATCGTCGGCCGACAGTGGATAGAGCGCCACGGACCATGCCACCCTCTCCCAGGATGCGCAGGAGACAGGCGACCGTCCATCGCCACCCCCTGTCTAGCCCACGATCACAGACAGGCCCTGGACCACCCCAGCAACACCGTGCCTAGTGTCTCTGCGACGTGACGAGAGCGCGCCAGAGTGCCGCACCCGACCGGCTCACACAGACCGTGCCTCGCTCTCTCGGGCCACGCGCACACTCGCCATGATCACAGCCACCTCCCAGACACCCCCGTTCGCTGCCGCGTGACCCGTAGCACTCTTGCACCGTCTCGAACACCGCCGCTCCCGCGTAGAGCATCGCACGCGCCCGACCATTCCACGCTGCCCCGTGCCTTGCAATTACTCCCCTGATGACCCCTAGGGAACACCACACTGTCCCCTACCCTCATCTGCACCGCTAACCGCCTATATCATCATCCGCGACGAGCTCGAGCCCATGTCGCAATGTCACCTCGCCGGTGTATAAATAGAGATCCCCTCCGCCTCCACTCTCCACACCACATCACTCCCCACTCCTCACTAAGCCTCACATGCTTCTCCACAGAGCAAGGTGAGCACCACTTCGCCGAAATTTGGCCTGAGCCTACCGCTGCAGAAGGCAAAGGGCGCCGTCGATTGAAGCCGCCCCAGGAGCTGTCGCGACCATCATTAGAACCGCCGTCGTCGACCACGTCATTTGCCCCCATCGCCAACCCTAGATGGAGCACAGGTAAGCCTCACATGACCCCCACCGCCACGTTAGGGTTTAGACCTCGTCAGAGCTGTTCGTCGTCGATGATAAACTGCAGCCATTGGATCGTCTTTCAATCGTATGGCCTAGATTTCACGATACCGTTTCGGTTAGACTGCGTCGTTGACTAGTGGGACCCCCATGTCCGTAGCCCTCTGCGCCATGCTATGTAGATTGGGCCGGCCCAGTTAGTTTCCCGTGCAGGCCTGTGAATTCAAATAACAATTTTCCATTTTAGTTAAGACCAGATTCTGTCAGTAGATTCAAAAATCAATTCAAAGAGATTCACTGAACCAAATTGCATGATTCCAATTTTGTTAGAAAGATATTCAAATTATATATCCAAGCCCGTTGGATTCAAACCATTTTAAATTATAGATCACCTAGAGTAAAAATAACAATACAGAGACTTTTCAACTTCAAACATTTTTCAAAAATCAACCATAAATGCGTTTCAGTTGATTCCAACTCTCAAAAATCACATTTGATATTGCTATCCGAATATGTAAAAATATTTAGGTTTACATGAAGTGACTTTGGACTAGTACCAAAATAATACTATATAGGAATTTCTAGTCACTTTCATTTTATTAAATAGTAATCTTAAACTTTATAAAGTATGACCCACACTTGAAATCACATTCCCATGTATTAGAATATGTGGTGATGACATGTGTCCAGATGATCCCATATTTTAATTGGAGAATATTTAATCTTAAGTATTTTCAATGAGTAGAAATTACTTTTCTAAAATAAGATAAATAAAATTAAGCCTTTATTTTATGTGATGATTGTGATGATGCTAGATCATCAAGTGTGAGCCTTAGTGTTCTAAATAGAAGTAGTTAAGTATTGTTTGGTGATTGTATACCTCTTATGCATTTATAGGCGATAGTACCGACCCGGGATATGAGGAGGAGGAGTACTACCAAGACGAAGAAAAAGAGAACTTCAATCACTGCACCACTCAAGGAAAGCTAACACTTACAAGTTTCATAACTATGCAAGCTAGAACCATGCAAGCTAATACTTGCAAACTTGATAACTTAAGCAAGATGCACTAGGCATGTTTTGGTTATACCACTTTGATTATACCAATCCCAAGTTTTACATACAAGCTTTATTCTTCTACTTTACCAAAGTTCTTTACTTCTAGTTAGTACTTTGTGAGTATTGGGAAAAATAGAATAGATACCATAAAGAGTATAAAACTAGTCCTAACTAGTTATACTTAGATGTCATTCCATGGCATGAGATTGGAGATTATCACCCCTCGTTAGTGAATACCCTCAACTTTAGTGGCTAGTGCTAAGCATAAAAGTTGATTACTTTAGATGGGAATACTTGGTGAAAATGATTATGAAAACCTTGGAATGATGGTTCATTCTATTGAAATGTTTGGACATGTGTTATGGACACAAAAGTATTTGATGATTGAAATGTTGAGGCATGATCCTTAGCCCTTTACTAAAACTGAAGGTTGGGTTCGGATGTGATACCATTCCAATTTTACCGTACAACCACAATACCTGAATTGGGTAGGGCTTAAACGGAAGTTTATATGCCTTTGTATGGGTTCCCTTGCGGAAGAAGTTGAGCTGAGGCTACCTCGTGTGAATGTCCACCTATGTAGTGCCCAGGATGGCAGATGGCCATGGCTGCGAGGCCAAACTCATAGGGGAGGTGCCTATACTAGAGTGTGTAATTGAAAGGTTATGATTGATTATCCGCATACTAAGTATGATGATTCAGGGTTATCCCTAACGGATGTATCAAATTTTGTGGTGAAAGTGTACCACCTCTGTAGAGTGTCAAACTATTCGAATAGCCACGTCCGCGGTCATGGATAGTTGGAGTGGCCATACTATTCCATCGTCATATGTTTTCAAAATGACTTGTGAAATGAACTGTGGCTTTGACTTGACCACAAAAGGGTTGTGAACATGAAAGCTAGATAACCACTAAAGTGATTTAGAACATTAACTTAGTTTTCTTTACTTCTAAACTCAGTTTAGATAAATCTGGTTTGTTGCAAATAAACCTAGAGCTTAAGATTCCTACTAGAACTACCTTACGTGTTAGTGATAGTTCTCGAGTACTTAAAGAGTACTCATGGCTTTGTCCCTGGCTATTCCCGTGGCCAGACTATCAGGAGGACTATCAGGACGATGGACAGCAGGAGGTGTATGACAACTAGGATCATCTCCCATCGTCAGCATTGCCTATGACCCTGAAGATGGAGCCCACTACTATGTTTATTATTCTGCTGCTTTGATTGTATTAAGGATGGATCATGATATCCTTTATTTGTAAGACCTTATTATGGTTTGTAATGGATGATGTACTATGATATCAATATGTTATGTCTCCCAAAAATGGTAATCCGGGGATTGTGAGGTATGGCATAACAAGCATCTAGGATTAAAAATCCAGGTGTTGAAAAGTTGGTATCAGAGCCATCCTGACCATAGGAGACCCTAGTTAGAATGGACATCCGAAACAAAAGCTTAATTTCAAAACAAAAGAAGTGAGTATTTATGAAAACCTACTCCCACTCTTATCATTGAGATTCTTTCAAAAAGATTCATGTTCCTCAAAAATTCTTGAAATTCTACATAAAATTTGACACACTTGATCACCTCACTAACTTACTCACCCTAAATTCTTGTAGATGGAAGTCCAGTATTGCAAGTTCTACCAGCTAGGCAACGGAGGCCAACTGATATTTGAGAGGGATCTAGATGCATTGTCAGAGTCTCTGGAGCGCCTGCACCCGGAATTCTTCGGGGCATTACTCAACGATCACATAGGAGGATATCTACAGTGGCTGATAGTTGCAGATCTCAGAGGCAAGATGGAACCACCCACTTCGTAAAAGATCCAATTCACCTTGCAGGAGAACAACTGGCTCGATGGATTAGCCAGGGCCATGCATGAAGCTCTCGCCTGTCTGTGTGGGCAAAACATCAACCTGATCCAGGGAACTCACTTTGCTCACTTCGCTAGGCGTGATTCTATGGGAATTCCCTTGGAGATGCTAGGACACCCGGAGCTAAAGCACCAGGTGGACAATCTTGACTTCATGTTGTATGATAGGCAGAAGGAGTTGGACAATGCTCACGCCTATGCCAACCACAACCTTGCCATTGCAGTCAAGAAGGACCAGACCCTCGCCATTCTCGCCAAGGAGTGCCAATCACTTTGTCGTTAGCGCGACAAGAAGGATCGCACCATAGACCATCTTTGCAATAAGGTGGCCGCTCTGGAGAAGACCATCCGTGAACAAGAAATCCAGCTTGAAGCAAAGGAGGAGGAGGAAGGTGAAGATATCCAGGGAGATCTTTACTCTTACCTCAGTGATGACAACGACTACCTGGAGGATGATGCCATGGAGTTCCACACTGATGATGATGATTCCAACTTCATTGATGATGACTAGGTGCACTTGATCACTACTGTAGGAATGAGTTGTACCAATCCCACTATATCGTAGTTTCACAGAATGGTTCTTAAAACCATCTGCTTTCCATTTGTGTGTGGTGTGTGTTTGTATTGTGTGCTTTAAATGAATAAATGAGAGAAAGTTGTTAGTTTGAAAAACCTGAGTCAAACTCGAAGTTTAAAGCTTTTGAAACAAAACCATGAACCTTAGAAATTTCCCTCTTATCTCATTATCTATCTCATTCTTCAGATGACTCTTGGAAATCCCGGAGGAAGTAGCTCATCTCATGACCCCAATGCTGCAGATTCTCCAAATGCTAGTTTCTGACCGTGAAGCTAGTAGAGCCGAACGCAAAGCCAACTTAGCCACTCTGCAACAGATAGCTCAGATGGCCCACAATAATCAAGGCCATGGAAACTCGGATCACCATGGATCCAAGCTCAAAAACTTTTTAGAATACCAACCCACCCATCTTTAGTAAGTATGAGGATCCCTTAGATGCTGATGACTGGCTACAAACCATGGAGAACAACCTGGAGGTCACAGGAGTTGAAGCCAATGAAAAAGTACAGTTTGCCACCCATTATCTGGCAGGAGATGCAAGAGCCTGGTGGAATAGCACCCGTACCATGAACGAAGGCCAAATGATGACTTGGTAAGCATTCAAGATCAAGTTCAGCCGGACCCATGTGCCCCAAGGTTTGGTCACTAGGATGAGGGATGACTTCAGGGAACTGAAGCAAGGAAGGATGACGGTAGTTGAGTACCATGACAAATTTATGTCCCTCGCTAGTTATGCCCCTAATGAGATTAATACCGAAGCAAAGAAGAAGGAAAGGTTCCTAAATGGATTGCTTGATGAGATGCAGACTATGTTATTCAACATCCGTTTTGCAGATCTAAAAGAGATAGTAGACTCTGCCATCCAGATGGAAGGAAAGATCAACCAAGCCAATGAAAACCACAAGCGTCACATGATACACCAGACTGGATCCCACGATACCCAGAAGTATCGCCCTAACCCGTCTGCAGGATATGCCCCAAGAAACAACAAACCCCCTATATCTCGTCCAAGCTATCCCAATCGTAGTGGAGGAAACCTGAAGTCTGGAGGAAACCACAACAACAACCCCGGCAACTCCAATAACTTCAACCATGCTCCGCCCAAGTCCAACAACAAGAACAACAACAATACTGCCCCAAGGACTGGAAGCAATGATGTGCATGTTGCAGCAAAAGACAAGTCCCAGATTACTTGCATTGAATGTGGAGTCAAGGGTCACTACTCCAACGAGTGCCCCAAGTAGCTTGCAGCAGCCACCAATGTAAATGCACCCGCTCAGCAGCAGCGTCGTGTTCAGCCTAGAAGGAGATTTGCCCCAGGGAACTCGCTCAACCGCAACAGCCGTCTATTTCACATGAATGCTGAAGAAGCTCAAGAAGCGCTAGATGTCGTGCTGGGTATGTTTTCTGTTAACTCAGTACTTGCAAGAGTGTTGTTTGATTCTGGAGCATCGCACTCATTTCTTACAGAAGAATTTGCATGCACTAGTAGGATTCAACCAACAAAATTGAAGCATGTTATGATAGTTCAAATACCTGGGTCAACAACCAAAGCTACAAAAATTTGCAAGGCTATACCTATCAGAATCCATGGAATAGATTTTATCCTAATCTAATAGTACTTGGAACCAAAGGTTTGGAAGTAGTACTAGGAATGGATTGGATGTCGAAACATAAAGGATTGATCGATTGTGCCAAAAAAGCCATAACCATGACCAGTAGCTCTGGAGTATCAGTAGAGCATGTATCTGAAACCCTGCCCCGTCAATTCAAATGCAACAAGAGTCTAGCCCAACCAACCCTAGACCAAGTCAGAGTAGTCTCTGAATACCCCGACGTATTCCTAGATGAATTGCCCGGTATGCCCCCAGATCGAGATATCGAGTTCATCATTGAACTAATTCCTAGAACTGGACCCCTAGGTCAGACACCTTATAGTATGAACCCATCTGAATTAGTGGAGATGAAGAAACAACTTGATGCTATGCTGGAGAAAGGTCTGATTCAACCATGCGCATCACCATGGAGATCGAATATTTTGTTTGTGGATAAGAAAGATGGAGGTAACTGTTTGTGCATGGATTACCGGAAGCTGAATGATGTCACCATCAAGAACAAGTACCCACTACCGAAGATAGAAGATATGTTTGATCGGTTGACTGGTGCCAGAGTGTTTTCTAAGATTGATTTTAGAACTGGTTATCATCAACTCAAGATTTGTGCAACGGATATTCCAAAGACCGCCTTTACCACCAGATATGGATTGTATGAGTATATTGTCATGTCTTTTGGATTAACCAATGCCCCTGCTTATTTCATGAATCTCATGAATAAGATTTTTATGAACTTCCTCGATAAATTTGTTATTGTTTTTATCAACGATATTCTAATATATTCAAAGTTAGAAGAGGACCATGAGCTACACCTGAGAACCATCCTTGAAACCCTTAGAGAACATCAGCGCCAAGTTTAGCAAGTGTGAGTTCTTGTTGAGGGAAGTAGGATTCCTAGGACATATTGTGTCGGCAGGAGGAGTTGCTGTCGATCCCGCCAAGTTCAAAGATGTTGAAGAATGGAAAGCCCTAACCACTCAAACCCAAGTCCACGCATTTCTCGGATTAGCGGGATATTATCGCAAGTTCGTAGAAGGATTTTCGAGCATCGCTAGACCTATGACCCAATTGTTGAAGAAAGATAAGAAGTTTGAATGGACGGACAAATGTGAAGCAAGTTTTCAAGAGCTCAGGAAGAGATTGGTTTCAGCCCCAATTCTGATTATGCCAGATATCAAGAAGCCTTTTGATGTGTATTGTGATGCATCCAAGATTGGTCTCGGATGTGTGTTGATGCAAGAAGGCAAAGTCATAGCATATTTGTCTAGAAAACTGAAGCAACATGAGCAAAACTACCCTACCCATGACCTTGAACTACCAGCCGTAGTTTTATCCTTGAAGACATGGCTTCATTACCTTATGGGTAACCACTGTCAGATTTATTCTGATCACAAGATCCTGAAGTATATTTTCACCCAAAAGGAGCTTAATATGAGGCAAAGAAGATGGATAGAGTTAATCAAGGATTATGACCTTGACATTCACTAACACCCCGGCAAAGCCAATGTGGTAGCGGATGCTCTTAGCAAATTGCCGTGTAGATTAAACACCATGATTAAGGAAGCTCAGCCAAGTTTACATGAAGAGTTGGAGCAATTTAGAACAGAGCTAGTTAGCAAAGGATTTTTTTAGCTAGCATTGAACTTCAACCCACTTTGATTAGTCAGATCAAGGAAGCACAGAAAGGAAATGCAAGTATCGACGGAATCAAGCGTCGCATCGGTACAAGGAAGGTACCCATATTCACCGAAGATGAAGGAGTTTTGTGGTACAAACGACGTATCTATGTGCCAGTAGATTCTGAGATGAAGCAAGTTATGATGCAAGAAGCTCATGATACTCTTTATTCTATCCATCCCAAGGGAACGAAGATGTATCAGGATTTGAAGAAGCAATTTTGGTGGCACAAGATCAAGAGAGAAATCGGAATCTACATAGCCAAGTGTGATGTCTGCCAGAGAGTCAAAGCGGAACATCAGAGATCTGCAGGAGTTTTGCAACCATTACAAATTCCAGAATGGAAATGGGATTCTGTCGGAATGGACTTTATCACCAGTTTGCCTACTTCTAGTAGGGGAAATGACTCTATTTGGGTCATAGTTGATAGACTTTCCAAGGTATCCCATTTTATACCTGTCAAGACCACCTACCAGAGTTCGAAGCTAGCAGATTTGTACATTTCTAGGATCGTAAGTTTGCATGGAACCCCTAAGACCATAGTATCGGATCGAGGAACCCAGTTTACCTCAAGATTTTGGCAGAAAGTCCAAGAAGGATTAGGAACCAAGCTGAACTTCAGCACAGCTTATCACCCACAGTCAGATGGACAATCTGAAAGAGTCAACCAAATCTTAGAAGATATGTTGAGATCTTGAGTGCTAGAATATGGATTAGAATGGGAAAATTGTATGCCTTTCGTAAAATTCTCATACAACAACAGTTATGAAGCCAGTTTGCAAATGGACCCATTTGAATTCTTGTATGGAAGGAAGTGTCGTACCCCCTGAATTGGTCACAAGTAGGAGAGAGTCAGATTTTTGGACCCAACATCCTATGAGAAGCCAAAGAGAAGGTTCACAAAGTCCATTAACACCTCAAGACCGCTCAATCCAGACAGAAGAGTTATGCTGACAAGAGACATCGAGACCTGAACTTCAATGTCGGAGATTTTGTGTATCTCAAAGTATCACCCTTCAAAGGAAAGCAATGATTTCAACTGAAAGGGAAGTTAGCCCCTAGATAAATTGGACCCTTCAAGATTTTTAAGCACCGAGGAGAAGTATCTTATCAACTAGAACTACCGGAGGAGATGTCAGCCATCCATGATGTGTTCCATATCTCGTTACTTCACAAATGCCTAGAAGTTCTGGAGAAGACCGAAGTTTTCAAGAATATCAATCACCGAGCCATAGATATCAACAAGGATCTAACTTATCATGAAGTACCCATTCGTATTTTGGAAGAAGCCTTCAGAACCACCAGGACCCAGAGTATCAAGTTTCTCAAGATCCAATGGAGCAACCATACCGAAGAAGAAGCTACCTGGGAGCGAGAAGATTACATTATGACTGAGTTTCCAAATCTCTTTAGTTCCTAGTTTTCCTTAAATCTCGGGACAAGATTTTGTTTAAGGATGGAAGGTTTGTAACACCCCCAAAACACTAATCAAGATTATCAAGTTCTAATCCCCAAGTTTAGGGTTAACAAAAACTTTTATTCCAAAAATCTATATGAATGCATGTGTGATTTTGCATTAGTATAGGATTGATTGAATTTTCCATGTTTAATTGCTAAAAATGATAAGAAATGGTTTAATGATGAATACTACATCATCTAGGCCAATTACAAACTAAATCAAAAGAAAAAGAAATCAAATATAAAAGATATGAGAAAATGGTCATTTTGACCAAAGTTAACCACTAGGCCACTTTGAGTGTTCCTAGAAAAGAAATTCTAAAAGAAGCAATTCCACTTATTTTCACCCCTTGCTAGACCAAGTAAAAGTGAACCCAAGCCCACCTTGCAAACCCACATAAAGTATTTTCAAATCAATTTAATGGACAGTTCAAATGTGAATCAAGTTCATATGGTAAGATCGCACTTTTGCAAAAACCACTCAAACCAATTCACCTTGACAAACCCAAGCAACCAGAGACTACCAAGCATAAGTTTAGATCACTCACCAAAATTCATTCAAAATTTTCAAATTAAATTTCTTGCGGCCATTTAGACAGACACCTTGCAGACCCAATTTAACATCTGCCTAACTTCACTGTTTGGGGCATTGATCACTAGACCAAATGCCTCCATTACACTCCCTGTCTCCCCCAGCCTCTAGCAGCACCAGACATGCAGCCCCCTTTATCGTTGCACTAGTGAAGCACCGCTCGAAAATCGTCATTGCCGGCCGACAGTGGACAGAGCGCCATGGACCACGCCACCCTCTCCCACAACGTGCAGGAGACAGGCGACCATCCACCGCCACCCCCTGTCTAGCCAACGATCACAGCCAGGCCCTAGACCACCCCAGCAACACCATGCCCAGTGTCTCTGCGACGTGCCGAGAGCGCGCCAGAGCGCCTCACCCGACTAGCTCGCACATACCACGCCTTGCTCTCTACGCGCATGGGCACACTCGCCACGATCACAGCCACCTCCCAGACACGCATGTTCGCCACCGCGCGACCCGTAGCACACATGTGTCGTCTAAAACACCACCGCTCATGCATAGAGCATCGCACGCGCCCAACCGTTCCACGCCGCCTCGTGCCTTGCCATTACTCCCGTGATGACTGCCAGGGAACACCACACCGTCCCCTACCCTTAGTCGCGCCGCTAGCCGCCTGTATCGTCGTCACCGATGAGCCCGAGCCCATGCCGCAATGTCACCTCGCCGGTGTATAAATAGAGACCCCATGTGCCTCCATGCTCCACACCACCTCCCTCCCCACTCCTCACTGAGCCTCCCACACTTCTCCTTAGAGCAAGGCAAGCACCGCCTTGCGAATTTGGTCGGAGCCCGCCGCTGCTGAAGGAGAAGGGTGCCATCGATTGAAGCCGCCCCAGGAGCTGTCGCCACCACCGTTAGAACCGCCGTCGTTGACCACATCATTTGTCCCCATCGCCGACCCTAGCTGGAGTCTAGGTGAGCCTCACACGACCCCCACCGCCGCAATAGGGTTTAGACCTCGCCGGAGCTATTCGTCATCGACGATGAACTGCAGCCGTTGGATCGTCTTTTAATTGTATGGCCTAGATTGCACGATACCGTTTTGGTTAGACTGTGTCGCTGACTAGTGGGACCCCCATGTCAGTGGCCCTCTGCGCCGCGCTGTGCAAATTGGGCCGGCCCAGTTAGTTTCCCGTGATGGCTTGTGAATTCAAATAACTATTTTCCATTTTAGTTAAAACCAGATTATGTCACTAGATTCAAAAATTAATTCAAAGAGATTCACTGAACCATTTGAAATTATAGATCACCTATAGTAAAAATAACAAGACAGAGACTTTTCAACTTCAAATATTTTTCAAAAATCAACCATAAATGCGTTTGAGTTTATTCCAACTCTCAAAAATCACATTTGATAAGATCTATCTGAATATGTGAAAATGTTTTGTTTTACATGCAGTTCCTT
Source organism: Avena eriantha (assembly GCA_910589775.1). NCBI lineage: Eukaryota > Viridiplantae > Streptophyta > Magnoliopsida > Poales > Poaceae > Avena > Avena eriantha. Next base: position 481,799,309 of record OU342743.1, on the reverse strand, counting down.
TGGACTAGTACCAAAATAATGCTATATAGGCATTTCTAGTCACTTTCATTTTATTAAATAGTAATCTTAAACTTTATAAAGTATGACCCACACTTTAAATCACTTTCCAATGTATTAGAATATGTGGTGATGACATGTGTCCACATGATCCCATATTTTAATTGGAGAATATTAAATCTTAAGTATTTTCAATGAGTAGAAATTACTTTTCTAAAATAAGATAAATAAAATTAAGCCTTTATTTATGTGATGATTGTGATGATGATAGATCATCAAGTGTGAGCCTTAGTGCGCTAAATAGAAGCAGTTAAGTATTGTTTGGTGATTGTGTACCTCGTATGCATTTATAGACGATAGTACCGACCCGGGATACGAGGAGGAGGAGTACTACCAAGACGAAGAAGAAGAGAACTTCAATAATTGCACCACTCAAGGCAAGCTAACACTTGCAAGTTTCATAACTATGCAAGCTAATACTTGCAAACTTGATAACTTAAGAAAGATGCACTAGGCATGCTTTAGTTATACCACTTTGATTATACCAATCCCAAGTTTTACTTGCAAGCTTTATTCTTCTACTTTAGCAAAGTTCTTTACTTCTAGTTAGTACTTTGTGAGTATTGGAAAAAATAGAATAGATACCATAAAGAGTATAAAACTAGGCCTAACTAGTTATACTTAGATGTCATTCCATGGCATGAGATTGGAGATTAGCACCCCTCATTAGTGAATACCCTCAACTTTTGTGGCCAGTGCTAAGCATAAAAGTTGATCACTTTAGATGGGAATACTTGGTGAAAATGATTATGAAAACCTTGGAATGATGGTTCATTCTATTGAAATGTTTTGACATGTGTTATGGACACAAAAGGATTTGATCATAAAAATGTTTAGGCATGAGCCTTAGCCTTTTACAAAAACTGATGGTTGGGTTCGGATGCGTTACCATTCCAATTTTACCGTACAACCACAATACCTGAATTGGGTAGGGCTTAGCTGGAAGTTTATATGCCTTATTATGGGTTCCCTTGCGGAAGAGGTTGAGCTGAGGCTACCTCGTGTGAATGTCCACTTATGCAGTGCCCAGGATGGCAGATGGCCATGGTTGGGAGGCCATGCTCATAGGGGAGGTGCCTATACTAGTGTGTGTAATTGAAAGGTTATAATTGATTATCCGCATACTAAGTATGATGATTCAGGGTTATCCCTGACGGACGTATCGAATTTTGTGGTGAAAGTGTACCACCTATTCAGAGTTTCAAACTATTTAAATAGCCGCGTCCGCGGTCATGGACAGTTCGAGTGGCCTTACTGTTCCGTCGTTAGATGTTTTCAAAATGACTTGTGAAATGAACTATGACTTTGACTTGACCACAAAAGGGTTGTGAACATGAAAGCTAGGTTCCCACTGAAATGATTTAGAACATTAGCTTAGTTTTCTTTACTTCTAAAATCAGTTTAGATAAATCTGGCTTTTTGCAAATAGACCTAGAGCTTAAGATTCCTACTAGAACTACCTTACTTGGTAGTGATAGTTTGTGGGTACTTAAAGAGTACTCATGGCTTTGTCCCTGGCTATTCCCGTGGATAGACTATGAGGATGACTATCAGGATGATGGACAACAGGAGGTCTACGACAACTAGGATCATCTCCCATCGTCAGCATTGCCTCTGACCCTTAAGATGGAGCCCACTACTAAGTTTATTATTCCATTGATTTGATTATATTAAGACTGGATCATGAGATCCTTTATTTGGAAGACCTTATTATGGTTTGTAATGGAGGATGTACTGTGATATCAATCTGTTATGTCTCGCAAAAATGGTAATCCTAGGATTGCGAGGTATGGCATAACAGGTTCTGGGATTAAAAATCCGGGTGTTGACAAGTTGGTATCAGAGCTATCCTGACCATAGGAGACCCTAGTTAGAATGGACATCCGAAACAAAAACTTAATTTCAAAACAAAAGAAGTGAGTATTTATGAAAACCTACTCCCACTCTTATCCTTGAGATTCTTTCAAAAAGATTCATGTTCCTCAAAAATTCTTGAAATTCTACATAAAATTTGACACACTTGATCACCTCACTAACTTACCCACCCTAAATTCTTATAGATGGAAGTCTAGTATTACAAGTTCTACCAGCTAGGAAACGGAGGCCAACTGATATTTCATTGCATTTGTGTTCTTTTCATAAACCACATGGATCCACTAGATTACATTGCATTTGTGTTCTTTTCGTAAACCACATGGATCCACTAGAGTAATTTGCATGTGTGGTCTTTTCATAAACCACATGGATCCACCCGGGCTATTAGCATGTTTGTTCTTTTTATAAACCACATGGATCCTAACCTTAGGAGAGCCCTAACCTTAGCCCCCAATGGTGTTCTTTAGATTGAGTCTTTTAGAAGGCATGTCCCAAGACACTTGTTCTGCATTACGATTGTTACATACAATTTGTTCGGGGCGCTTGGACGATTGCGATGGTTCTTTGTAAGAGCAATCCACGTGTAGGCTGATATGCGACATTATTGGCCAGGCTTACCGTCCGCTTGTTGTGGACAAACTAGCATTACCGCACGCTTCCACTTGGCAGGGTCATGCGTTCCTTGGGCCCACCTGCCATTCTCACGTCCAATTTACTTCTCTTCTTTCCCCTAGAAGCCTCTTTCCCCACCTGCATGCAAATAGCACAGACCCAATTTGTTGTCCCCCATCCTCCCGTCCGCCGCCGGCATGCTGCCCTCCCCAACCAGCCTGCGGGATATCTATGAATAAATAAATGAAGCTTGCAAGTATGAATAATGGTGTTTGATTATGAACAATTAGATTCTCTCTTATTCATCTTGTTAAGTTAAGCAGTTCATTTGGGCCAGGTGCAAAAATTTAAGCCACTAACTGTGTTTCTATGTTTTGTGCATCAAATGCCACGAATGTTTGTGTTACCTGCAATTTTCTCTACACATTCACGTGCTCCCAGGGATAATTATATACAATGAGGTTATGATTCTACTACTAGTATCATCATACACATTCGCTTTCTCCCAGGGGTTATACAATGGTGTGCGTGTCTGTTGCCCATAATTAGTGCACGTGCGCAGGCGCAGGCGTGTGCCCATCCCAGTTTGATGAAACGCGGTTGCGGTTGCGACGGCTGTGTGAATGTCATTGTATCGTTTCTAGACGCTTCACTAGGATTTCATAAGCGTTTTTTTAAATGCGTGTCTGTGGAACTGCTTCCTCTGCTAGTTAATAGAACCGAGACCACACGAACACTATCATCCATGGCCGGCAAGAAGCAACATGACTTACCATGGGCTAGTCTCCCTGAGGGACTCGTCCAGACAATAGGTGACATCTTCCTTTCGATGGACGACTTCGACTACTACGCCGCCTTCCGGGCAGTATGCAACGCCTGGCGCGGTTGCACGGAGGAGCGCTTTATGCCAGCCAACTGGATTGTTCTAGAGCACCAGTTGTCGGAGGAGTATCCAGTAGATGACGCCGCCATCACGATGCTAAACATGAGAACTGGCTGCCACCTTGAGAAGAAGATTAGCCGGGTTATTCGCAGGTGCTTTGTTGATATTCATTTCTATATATATGTGATCCTTTTTTTTAATTCACCTCCTATAATAAATGTTTTTCAAGTTCTGTTTCTTCGTCTACTAGTTGGATTACTTTGATTGAATCTTAGTCTATTTACCTTTACTCAATCTATGTTTGTCCTCTTGAAGGTACTTTTATGTGGGTAGCACATCCGGCGGCCTGGTTGTGCTTGGAGAGAGGGTGCAGCCGTACAAGACCCGGTTGTACAACCCCTTCTTGGGCGCTATCAAGCGCCTGAGGGTGGAGATACCAACCGAGCAGGTGGCTTCTATCCCTGTGACAATGTTCCCATCGTTAATGGTGTTTACATCAAACCATCTACACAACAACATTCGGTGGGTAGATGAGGGAACGGAGGAAGGGAGACGCCTAGTCTTTGGCGAAGGGTCGTACTTGCCGTATGACTTCGCGGAACTCTAGAGCATGACTTCTTACGCCGGTGTTGGTTTCGTCGCAGATAGATACGAGTCTGTCCTCTCAATTATGTGTGGTGTTGCTCATGGAGATGTCCAGCTGCAGTGCTCCGCATGGACACTAGAGATGCATCCCACCGCTGCTAGTTCCCAGAGAATCGTTTTTACCTCGTCGAGTCCTACGGAGAGCTGTTGTTCATTGTGAGTCGACCGGTCTATGGCGGTAGGCCGATTGTTTACCGGGTTGATACCCAGAACCGTGTCCTTCAGTCGGTCAGAGGCATCGGAAGTTGTGCTCTCTTCATTGCTGATAATCAGTGCATCTGCATCGACAGCTCTAGGGTACCCATGGTGCAGGCAGGCAGCATATACTATGCGGACCTATCGAAGATTAGATCTTATAACTTTGAGGCTCTTGCGTGGGAAGAGGAGCCAAGGTTTGTATATGAGTATGGAGTAGGAGGATTACGGATCAGTGATTGTCCTTTCGAACATGTAAGATTGCTGGCGGAGTATTGCAGAATTTACGAGCATTCTAAGCTAGAGATGGTGTCGCCTTATGACGAGGATGGTAACAACCACTGCGATTACAATGATGGCTATCCGTCAGATTGATGGATCATGTGGGTATGCTCCTGATATATTCTCTTCATGTCAGCTCTTTGTGTGTTCAGTTTTTTGCAGTGAACGTCTATGAATTATGCAAGTTTTATGCGGTGCCCGTGTAATACAATGGATGTTCACCCTGTTTCCAGAAGATCGTGTGTTGTACCTCTTACAATTTAACTATTTTTTCATGTTCATGTAGTAATTCCAATATATGCTGGGTTTGTAACAATCCTCAAACAACTTACAACTACGAAGTATAGCAAATTATTACAATCCTCAGTAAACTTGACAGTAATAAAATGAGGCATAAAATTTGCACTTGCACCAAACACAACCGAAATTGCAACTAGCCTAAACAATATCTACACCCAGATCACACCTACTATAAACAGCGGTAACTCACCCGCAATTAGCCAGAACTACTTCTTCCTCGGTAGTAAGGTCTACCATCCTCCGTGCTGCTCAGCTCGTCGGCGGCGGAGGCGGGCTAGAGCCTCGCAATAGCGGCGGAGGCGTGCGGTATTGGAGCTTAGCAACAGCAAATGGGCACAGCAACTTGGCGCCAGAATTAAAATGTCTAAAGGGATCATTCTGCTTGAAGGGTGGATTTCGACGCCGTCTGTACTAGGGAAAAGGAGGGAGAGGATTTGTGAAATTGGTCAATGCACCAAGCCACTTAGTTCCTCGATTTGACTAAGACGTTACCGCATTGGCACTCACGTCACAGACAGATTACTGACATGTGGGTCCCGACCGTCTACTTCACGGGGCAGTTTAATGGAATGTTTGAATTTGGTAGGTGTGAGATGAGTTTGCCTCGAAATGGCTCCTCTCGGTAGTTGGTAGCCCAACTTTGTGAAATGCAGCAATTTCAGGCAACTTAGGTAGCACGATGCACTCGCCAGGGAACTTTCGGGCCACAAACCAACAAGCCCGGGGTGGGGGTGGTGGTTGTGGGGCGGCTTTGGGGCAAGGGGGTACTGATTTCGTATGGATTCGGGATTGGGGAATGGTCACCACTATTCTGATTGGGGCCTTTTGTCGGGTTTGATTTCGGTGTTCTTCACTTCTGTAACCTTTAGTTGCTACTAGTAATGTGCAATGGATTTTGCATCAGATTCTGTATGGAGAACTATGGGTCACTGGCGCATACGGCCACTACAGACAGAGATGGCCCCGTTAGTTCCCTTAAAAGTTGCCTAAAAAGGTAATATAGCATTATATTCGTTGTGTTCTTCCATTCTTTCAAATGCTGAAAGTGGTTGGCTACAACCTGGATGTATCCCTGTGCTAAAAAGTTGTCTCTATCTACATCCTATTTTTTGTGGAAGCCTCTGTGACATAATCTCTTCTTTATTTACTGTACCATGGTGGTACATACCTGTGAACGTGCGGTGCTCTAGGTGCAGCAAACAGGATATACCGCCACATGCCGCAGGATCCGGCCAGTACCAGTACTCACCAAACAAGCGCAAGTCCACTGACCACCTGGGAGGGCCCAGCTTAAAGAGAAAGGTATTTTTTTCTTAATACCCTTATTACCATGGTGTAGTCTGATTTAAATATTAGCCGCTTGGTGTCATGCATGCTTATCATATTCAGAAACATATGTGTGATTTTATTAGTTCTGGCACTGTGTTTATGTGAATCCAAATATGGATCTGTCTGACTGTCTCATACAATTAGTATATGACTACTATGTACTACAATGACTATTGAGACGTGTTGCTATTTATGTAGATTGAAGGTGTTGCTGTGGAGGCTGCTGTAGAGGCTAGTAGATTGTTGATGCTGGCACGAAAAGTGGACATTGTCTGCATGACAAGGAAGCGTCAACATAGTACCCAGGTGGGCAGTGACCTATCTAAGGAGTGGGTATAATTTGGAAATCCACAATTTCACATATTATGATTTTCTCTGTTATTGTTATCATCTAGTAGGATATCTTTACGCTCATCAGATGTTCAAAAAATAAAATATATTTTCTTTACAGGCAATAGTTTTGTCTTATATTATTAGATTTACTTGCTCTTTACATAATTTAACCTTTCCACTTAATTTCAATCAGTACCACGCACCAGTTGCTCAGACCTTTATCTTATCGTCCTCTTGTCAAGCTTGTGGATTGAAAAGCAGGCTATCCCTTGTGTTGCTCGCCCCATTATAAACAAGATGTTCAGAAACGACAAGTTTCTAACTCTGTATAGCGAGGGCCCTAAAGGCATGCGGCAACTATATGATGTGGATATCTCCCAAATGATGGCGACCACCAATTTGGGTGGCCAAGTTTGGTCCAAGTATGTCCGTGAGAATGGTCTGAAGCATGGGGACAAGGTAACATTCGATTTTAGCAAGACTGGGCAGGTACTTGCACGCCATCGTACACATGTTGACCTAAGGACCAAGAACAAAAGTAGTACTAATTAATTTTCTTATGTACTCATCACAACCTCTAATGATTTTCTTGCAACTAGCTATTCTATACCATTGTATTTACTCATCATATGACTCTAACCACTTTTGCAGTCTGGTTCCCCTTATGTACCCCAGAAGGGTACCAGCATCAAGTTGCTAGCACCGGCACTGACCCTAGTTCTTGCAATGTGACCTATTGACCTCAGTAGGAGAAAGACTAGAGGTACTAACTCAATTCGCTTGTATACTCTCATCTCTTTCTAGGAGTAACTGTTGTATAAGAAACCATGTTGATTGTATACATCTCATATGCCTCTCTGACCACTCCTGTAGTCCCCTTACCTACCCCTAGAAGGTAACCAACCTCAAGCTTCTGGCACCCGCACCGGCACTGGCCCTAGTTCCTGCTCCGGCACCTGTTGACCTAAGGAGAAAGAATGGAGATAATAACTTAATTTTCTTGTATACTCATCATATCCTCTAATCACTATCTTGTGAGTAACTATTGTATAAGAGACCATTTTGCGTGTACACATCTCATATGCCTCTACCATCCCTGTAGTCAGCTTAGCTACCCCTCAGAAGGAATCTAGCATCAAGCTGCTATTGTTGGCACCGGTTCTGGGCATTCTTGCTCCTGCACCAGCCCTTGTACAATTAGTGGCACCATCTCCTGCACCAGCACTAGCTACCGTAGCAGGCCTAGCACAGGCACCGTTAAAAGCTCCTTCATCACCCCGAGCAGTGCCTTTTCAGACCATATCCTACACATGTGTCATCACAAGGTCGGATTATGTTTGTGAGTATATGGCGGCAGATAAACTTCTCTGAATGTCTTCTCAAGTTTCACATGATTCGGTGCATTGCTCTTAGTAATTATGTGCCTATCTCTTGCTTTGACTCATAAATTGCCTAAGAGTGCCACAAAGCAACTCCATGCCAGACGAAAGGGCACAATAGTCTTCAAGATGCAGAGTGAAGGAGTGCAAATCGAGGGATGCTACGCCATTAACTCTACTGATGGGCGCTTGGCAGCTACTTATAGGTGGATCAAGTTCCGTAAAGCATCCAAACTTACCATTGGAAGAACAGTCAAGGTCGATGTATCTCGCTACCCTGAATGCCACATGATTTTCGTGAAGTTCCTAGTTGTCTAGCTCTTTGGTCACATGCTATTCTAATTAATTATGTGGTTGTCTTATCTCCACTAATCATATATGGGTGGTAAAACTATGATAACCTTTTGCTGGATTGGAGCTATGACTAGTACGTACTTGTATGGTATATATGTATCTATATGATAGTTACCTATATGACAAAATATTATGACAATGATTGTGTTCGAGTGATCGAGTGTGTTTGGAGAAAAGGCAAAATTGATTGTGTGACATGGTTTTTAGAGCTGAAGAGAGAACTGGCTCTCCATGTACTGCTATTGAATTTCAGTGTCTCTGTTGCTGAAACAGTCACTTTGAAATGTTTCTGAATTATTCAAGTGCTACTGAATATGAACTACGAATATGTGTTATTATTATGTACTGCTTAATCTTTCAAATTCTACTGAATTTGTCAAAAGTTATGTTGTTGCTGCTGGGTGCTTGCTCTAGAGCTTTTGCCTATATGTCATTGAAACCGTTGGATGTATTTTGGACTGAGATGGGAGCATAAAGATATACATCATGATTTCACCAAGTGAAGTCATTGGATACCATCCTTGTTTTGGCGCACATGGTGTATGTTCTTTAGATATTTTTACATGAATATTTGTCAAAGGAATTATCGCTATTGTCCTCCCTCGGTGAGGTCTGTGTTTGAATCCAACGAGCCACAACCTAGTGAAATTTGAGATAGGAGAACATTGATCATAGCCCAAAAACTTTTAAATTTGGCATTTTTGGCATTGCCCCCACCTCTAAAAAAACTCTACCTACCCATGTTTATAAGAAACTAATCCATTATGTGGCTTTTTATAAATTGAGGTTCTAGTAGCACTGCCCTTTTATATTAAGAGAGATAAACATGGACACACAAAATATTTTTAAGAAGACTAATACATAAGTTATAGGTACTATAAAGCATTTCATGATAATTTTCATCTGATTTCTTTTGCGTAGTGGCAATGCATATGGTTTATATTTGTTGAGGTTTTGAGTTTGAATCATATGTGCTTGCCATATATTTATTTGGGTCTACTTTTTTGTCATGTAGCAATACTATTTTACGGAGAGGCTAGCATCACAGACCAACCAGCCTACAGTGTCCCTCGAGTTTAATGGGCGGGTTAAAAAAGGAAGTTAAGTACTTGTACAGAGAGGCTGGCATCAGGGACCCACAAGCCAGAACATACCAGGTAGGCTGACAAGCACAAGCCAGAACATGCCAGAGAGGCTGGCATCAGTAACCCACCCGCCAGAACATACAAGGATGCATCAGGGACCCACAAGCCAGAATGTACTAGAGAGGCTGACATGGGGGCCTCAGCAGCAAGACCATACATGGCTACCGCATCGAGTACCGTTGCAAAGGTCAAAACAGTGGACTTGGCCGAAAAAAAAGTACATCATACGCAGGTTTCGTTTACATAGAGATCAACATATGGGACCTAGTAGCGCGGCCTTATACAGGTGTTGCCTCGAGCAACATTGCCAAGTTCAAAATAGGGAGGCGTGAGCGAGAAAAAATTCCAGCATGCACACGTTTCTTCTTATGAGAGGCTCACATGGGGCACCCAGCAGCTTGAAAAAATGGTTGATGCATTGAGCAACGCTATCAAGTTCGAAACACAGAGGCGCGACCAAGGGAAAATATTCCATCATACACACGTTTCTTCTAATGAGTGGATGACATGTGCGGCCCAGCAGCATGATTAAACGATAGATGCAGTGAGCAATGCTATCAAGTTCAGAACACGGAGGCGCGACTGAGGAAAAAAATTCTATCATACACGCATTTCTTCTAATGAGAGGATGACATGTGGGGTCTAGGAGTTTGATTAAATCCTAGATGCATCGAGCAACGCTACCAAGTTCGGAATAGGGTAGCGCGAGTGAAGAAAAATTTCCATCATACACACGATTCCTGTAATGTGAGGCTGACATGGGGGACCCAGCAGCGTGACTAAACGACAGATAGATCGAGCAATGTTATCGAGTTGAAATCAGGGAGGCAATAGCCAAGGGGGAAAATTCCATCATGCACACATTTCTTCTAATGAGAGGATGGCATGTGGGACCGAGTAGCCTGATTAAACGGCATATGCATCAAGCAACACTATCAAGTTCGGAACAGGGTAGCGCGAGCAAAGCAAAAAAAATCCATCATACACATGATTCTTCTAATGAGAGGATGACATGTGGGATCCAATAGTCTGACTAAACGGCAAACACATCGGGCAAAGTTATCGAGTTCAAATCGGGGAGGCGTGACCAAAAAGTATGGTCCGCTAGAGGCACTGACGTCTAGGACCCACACGCCTCAAAATACTTCGGCGAGTCAACATTGCCCGTGGTACCAAAAATCTTGCTTCTACCACACGCCATCCGACCTTCCTCCATGTTTTTAGCGGTTCCATCGTAGTAGAGGGCCTCGAAACTAGAAAAAAAGTTTTTCACCGGCCATAGTCGAGCCGAGAATTTCATCGTGGATGACGCGCCTTCTATGACAACCGTCGGGCCAAGTCATTGCGGAAGGAAACATTTCTTGTAATAAAGTGTCTGATTCAACATTGGTTTTTTTTGATGAACAATACTACGAGGGAGACCTGACTTAGGAAGTTGGACCTGTCGAGGACCTCCTCGCTAGTCCGCCTGCTTGTCCACCCCCCAAGGTGCTTGCTCTATTTTTTAATTATGATATTTGTTGCATCTTCCATGTTTTGTATATCAATCCCACCAAATATTTTGCAATGCCCCCTACCTAGTTCGTGCATGATATACATTCAGCACATTTTGCCTTACTCACTACTAAGAAATACCTCATTAGTGGCGCACATGTTTGCACATTCTGTGGCGCATATCTGATGCGCCACTAATACATCACCACTGATATATATTTTTGTGGCACATATTGATATGCGCCATAGAATTTTCAGACTTTTGTGGCGCATTTCTAGCTATGCGCCACAGGAATAATTTCAGTGGCGCATGCGCCACATAATTAACATGCACCACATAAACTTTAATATATGCGCCACTAAATGTATTCCTGGTGTATAATCAGGTATTTATACAGGATTTATATAGATCAATAGAAATAGTACATTGCACATAGTACATGAAAACCAACACATAATACAAACACAAGTATAATGTCATCACACTTAGAGCCCGATCAAGATACATATATAGTGTCAAGTGCTGAATTTTTATGCAAGTGTCGAATACAAAGTTCATATCATCTCACATTACAAATGAAGTGGTCACCGCCTACACTAGGATCAAATAGATTACAGCTGTGATTATGGTGAGCAAGAGTAGGAGCCCGACCAATATCTTCATCCGGTTCTTCTTCCACGGGTGGTTCCTCCACCTGGATACCGCTTCCTCTCTAGTCGCGTATCCTTTGTAGTTGTTGTCGTTGAATGTGTTCACTTGTTTGTGACAGTCCTCCCACTCCTCGTAGACTCCTAGAACCCAACCCTTGTACACCACATAACACCTCGTCGCCATCTCTATAGACGACAAGGCATATTAGTAAAACATGCAACAGAAAGAATTAAAGGGTTCGCATGCATATATGTTCACAAAAATTAAAGCAAAGGAATAATATACCTAAAATATAGCATCACTATCATCATAGAAGTAATAAGTTCAATGACAACACAACCACAATATAGTTAAGTCTAACAACAATGACCGTTTTGATCTAGGCAAGTTAAGTTTACGACACACTATACACGTCCATCGATACACAAACTCATGAAGATAGCTAGTAAAGTTTATGACACACACACACTACATGCGTCCATCGAGAATATATACATAGACTCGATCATGGTAGCCACATGATGATTGGGTTCCTACACCAATAACAGGGTTATTGCAGTACTTGTAGCAACAAATATTTAAAGAGTTTGTCCTGATGGGAGCTCGGTGAACATGACCCTGCGGCCACGTTGTCAATGCAACCATGTTTGCACCCAAACCATGGTCTGGAAATAACCTATTCTATAAGTTGCTAGGATAAATGAATTTAAGATGTTTTGTAATAACTACTACTAGGACTAGAAGAAAACTAGAATAGAAGTAAAACTGAAAAGAGGTGAATGCAATGAGATGAAATATTAAGTCTATGATTCCTCAAGTAATGTTGTGTATACTAGTAGGCATGATAAGTGCTTATGGAATAGATGTTAACTATAATTGTGGCGGTCCCTCATATACCGTTGTCTCCCACTGTTGGTAAGTGGCAACTAGAAAACTCAATTATCCACACCCTCTTCGGACATGGGTCATCTCGTAAGAGAATAGTGTATTAAGGTAACAAGACCAATCAAGGTAAACCAGAGCAAAGGCATTAAGTTCTATGGACAACCGTACTCCTAAGAAAGTGTGCTAGTCACAGGATGTCCCATCTGTCACTTTGGGGTCAAGCAATTCGCAACACTATACCTATCTATATCATGAGTGATCTTGAGGGAACTCTGGGCGGTGCATCCTAAGCTGATATTGCCTCTGCAAATCACTTATAGAAAATAGCCTATTAGTTCTACCCATGGAAGAGAAGATACTAATCATAAGTTTTGTGACACTCCATGAATCCCTAGTAAATTCCTCAATAATGGATTGGACATCTCCAATCACTAGAATAATATCATGAATAGAACAATGTAAAGAGAAAGCACAAACATACTAATTAACAAGAATCATAACATTAATAAAACGGGGTTCAAACCATGTTACAACCCATCATGGAGATCATGATGGGGAAGGATGAAGGAGTAGCGGCAATGGAGATGGTGATGACGATGCAGTGATGGTGGCGTCGACATGGTGATGGCAGCGTCCTCCTTCTCCTCATCTTCTTGCCTTGGATGGCTTGATGGTGTTGATGAGATCTAGATCTTGGTGGAGCTGTAGAGGCGGCACGGCGGCAGGGTGCCACCGTGGAGGCGGTAGATGGGATCTAGATCTTGTATATGGTGTATGGTGGCTTCCTCTTCCCTTATTTGACTCCTCCCTCCTTTATATAGGCCTTGGGGTGCCCTAGGGTTCCTCTAATACCGTCATATGACTTAGGGAAGGTTTTGGAGCTTCTGGAGGGAGAAATCCCTTCATTTGCGACCTTTTTGGCAACTATACGACGGGAGCTATATGGCCGGAATTTTTGCTCCCGCGGTTTAGTTGGTCGTTAAACCTTCTGTACTCTTTAGTATTTGGTCGACATTTCTTCATACGAACTCTGTTTTGGGTGTTCTTAGGCTCATTGAATTCTTCTCGTCGAGGGCTACAACCCTGTGGTCTTGGATCTTTATTTTTAGAAGTTGGAAAAATTCACTTTTCGAACACCTCAAATGGATAAGTCTGGTCTCTGTAGCTCCTCCATATTATGCTCTCTTTGTTCCTTTTTCCTTTGTTTTATCCATAATCATCATCAACACCTACATACATGTCAAATACAAGGAAGAGGGATAAAATTCTACATAAACTACTAAATGTGCAAAGCTCATATTGAATTTAATAAAAACAAGTAATCATGCATATCAGGCATAGAAATAGTTAGATGGAGTATGATATGATAGGAAAATGACACAATTTATATTGCTAAAAAGTTTTGTATTATCACAGCCATCAGCACACATCGATCATGAAGACTTCTTCTTGCTCAACTTCGGGAATGGTAGATATCCCTGTTTCGTAGTCCACGTCCTGGTGTCACCCTTCTTATGGAGGCGTTCTTTGATCTCCCTCTTAGTCAACCCTCTAGAATGTTGTAGGTCCCCCCATGTCTTGACATCTTCAATGATGATTTTCGACAACTTCAGCCGGATGTGATGGAAGTCTTCTCTAAGATCATCAGCTTCGATTTGCACCAACTTTTCGGCCCATCCTCAGAGACTAGATGGTAGAGTTAGGTTATGGCAATCTCGGACAAACCCTTTAAGGTGATAGAGGATGTAGAAGGCCTCCTTGGCGCTACCAGTAGCCGGCTGCTTGACGCAGGGGAACTCAAGCACGTGCTTGAACACGTGTCTGCCATCCTTCATACAATCCCCATTATTGGCGAAGGGGCATCCCTTTTTAGCGTTGCCCTCGATAGCCTAAATGAGAACACCTCTTATTCTGGTGTAGTATTTCTTCTTTCTCAAACTCCCCGAGTCGAAATACGTGTTTAGCGAATACCTTGGGGCAATTACGATGAGTGTGCAGTACTTTTTTCTGCGCAACACAGTGGGAATGGGATGTTGGAAAAAGATCAAAGGAAGAAATCTGTAAGAAAGGCATAAGTTACGGCAGCGAGCGAGTGTGGACTTACTCAAGAAAGAAAGGCAAAAGAAGTGTGTCCTTCCTCTTGTTGTCCACCATGAACTTCTCGAGGTCAGCCATCGCCTTGGTCTGTGTCTCTGATCCTTCGACCAACTGGTTCTCCCGCATGTAGTAGGGATCCACTATCACGACTAGCGGCGTACTCTCTCTCTTGATCTTCAACGCTAGATTGAGCGTGTATAGGCGGACCAAGTTATAATCTAGCCGTTTCGAGAGAAACAGCTTGAGACATCCTCGTACGCTATGAAGAATAGATCCGCGGGGTTTTCATGGACGAAGCCCACGTCCGATGTCACCTTGGCCGTGAAAACAAGGTAATTTGGATCTTTGTCTTTAAGAAGGAGGCCCTCTAGTGTCTTGATACCCTCATGCAAAGTTAACATGGATCCATGGGCGACGCGGAGCAGCTCCGGAGTCAATATCGCTTCACCAGCTACATGCACTCGGGGCAAGCCATCCTGGTTGGCTGGTATGATGCCATCTTGAGCCCGGATCCTCTTCGAAGGAGGTTGGCTCGCATCCTTATTCTTATTCTTAGTTCTCTTCCTAGGATTCTTCGCAATAGGTTCTAGTTGCACTGCCATCTTCTCATCAGCCGCCTTTTGGACTATGTTAGGGCGAAAAACCAATCCCGGTTTCTCCTATGGATCGGCGGCTGGAGGCGTCTCTTGAGTAAAATCATAGAAGACCAGGCACTGCGTGCATGTACTAGGATGACTAGCTTGATTGTCGCGAGCGGTGAAGGGTTCTTCATCCATAGAATGCATATATAATCCTTTGTTGGTGATGGTGTTGATGAAGTCGTCGATGTCGACCAATTCATCATCATCTTCATGGTTGCCATCATGTGGTGGTGGTGGTGGCGGTGGTGATGGTGGTGCAACATCTTCCTTGGGGCAGTAGACATGTGGTGGCGATGACGACTGGCTTCCGAGGTGGTGGCCGGATGATCGAGGTGGCACTGGTGCGCCCTCCCCCACAAGACGAATCTGGGTCTTCAACCATGTTAAGGGCCAATAGTGGCATTCTGCAAGGGTCTTGTGTTCGTCGGCTCCCTTTTTCTTAGCCTTGCCCTTCTTCTTCTGCCAAGAAGTGCCCTTTTTCTTGAAGCTAGGCTTGTTCTGCACAGCCATCACATGGCTATGCCCTGCACACTTCTTAATGTCACATTCTGCTGTTTTCAGCATCCCACATAATTCATTAAGGCCCCTCTCCACCCCATGCATATGGTAGTTCGAAATGAAATGCCCATAGCTAGATGGAAGAGATGCCAAAATGAAGTCAGTGGCCAACTCTTGGCCTAATGGAAAACCAAGCTTTTCCAAAGTCTGACTATAACCAACCATTTTGATCACATGGGGGCCTACAGCTGCTCCCTCTGCCAGCTTGCATTCCACAAAGGACTTAGCGACATTGTACCTCTCAGTCCTAGCCTGAGTCTGGAACATGTCCTTAAGCGCAACGATCATATCGTACGCTTCCTGATCCTCAAACTGTTTTTGAAGATCAGGTTCCATGCATGCAAGCATAAGACAACTGACCTCAAGAGATTCATCACATGCTTTCTTGTAGGCATTCTTAAGGGTAGCAGTTGCATTATCAGCAGGTTCATCCGGGATTGGGGTATCCAGAACAGTTTCCTTTTTCTCAGCCCTGAGAACAATTCTCAGGTTACGGACCCAGTCCGAATAGTTTGTTCCATTTAGTTTATCCTTTTCAAGAATCGAACGCAAAGCAAAAGGTGATGAATTGTTCGGTGCCATTGATCTACAACAAAAAAATATGCAAAATACTAAGCCATGTAACCATGAAAGAGTAAAACATATTAAACAATTTAATAGCATATACTCCCACTTAAATCAACATCCCTCTATTGATACTAAGTGATTCAAGATCCACAATTAACAAGTCGACTAGTGAGCTTTAGCATCACTGCTAGAAGACAAGGTAAATCGGTAAGCAACCTTTGCTAATCATATCACATATGACTCTTGTTGTTGGGTGACATCTCTATGTCAAACCTAGGCGCCCAACCTTTATGCCCCAAGGTCAACTAGGAATACACTAGCGTAAAATCAAAAATTTCTACCGCGTCAACTAGGAATACTATTGTCATAGATCACGGGATTACCGCTAGACGCGCAGGTGCGGAACTCAATGAAGCACGTTGCGGCAGTGTAGATGTTCTACGTCTCCTCCTCGTCCTCGTCCCACGAGCAGCTCCCCTTTGCGCGGCTCGTCCAAGTGCTACAGATGCAGCACCTCCGAGGTATCCACACGTCCGGAGTGGAAGTCGTCACACGCCAGACTGCTAGGTCTGCGCGTGCAACACAGGCGGAAGAGGAGTGGCGGCTGGGTGGAATGCTCTCTCTTTTTCAGCTCGCCTCACTCCCTCTTATGTAGGCATCCCTGGTGGGCTTCTACATTAGCAGCCCATTAGCAGCCTAAGCCTGGTCTAATTCGGATCCAATCCTCATTAGGCTTCCAGCCCCTAAAGTGTGTGACCCTATAGGTTCATACACGTATAGACATGACGCGAGTACACTTACTCCGTCAATAGTTGGTAGCGGCCTCTAGCAAGACGTGCCAACTCCTAAACGCATATAAAGATCATTCGGACGAACCATCACAAGGTTGAGTACATGTCTTTCCCTTTGCCTCACGATATTTGGTCTAGCTCTAAGCTGACCTCTCTTTCTCGATACTGTGATTCAGAATCCCTTTACTAGGTTAACTATTAACCATATGTAGCACGGCCATGCATTTCTGGATCCGATCACTCGAGGGGCCCAGAGATATCTCTCTCAAGTAGAGAGGGGCAAATCCCATCTTGATTGACCGATGCCTTGCAGCATGTATCAGGACAAACCCGAAAGCTACCTTTATAACTACCCAGTTACGGAGTAGTGTTTGATAGACCCAAAGTAGGTCGATCCACATCTCAAGTACATGCGACAATCTCAGGTCTAAGGACAAAACGTACACGATGTGTAGAGAGAGCTGCAAGTATTATTGCTAGTCTCATGTTGGGTCAGTCCAACCCCATGTTCATAACATGTGTCCACATCATTGGTTTGACATCTCCATGTCAATGACTTGCGAAACATAGTCATTAACCAATCGATGTGCTAGTCTAATATTCACGTGTGTCCTCGCATGAACTCCGACTAGGGACAATTATTAGATAACCATACAAGTAAAGAGTTTCACAAACAATTCACATAATTGCCAATCAATACAAGTTGCCTGGTATATGGATATTCAAGGAACATTATAATAACTCATGGATACACATGAAATACAATCATCTCTATGATTGCCTCTAGGGCATATTTCCTTCAGTCTCCCACTTGCACTAGAGTCAATCTAGACAGTATCTAATACCTATTGCTCTTGTGTGCGCTTCATGCGCAGGCTGCGGGAGTGGCTTAGTCAAGGGATCAGCAACATTTGAGTCCGTATGTATTTTGCATAACATGACACTACCTTCATCAATGAACTCACGAATCAGATGGTAGCGCATGCGAATATGTTTGTTCTTCTGGTGCTGTCTAGGTTCTTTGGCTTGTGCAATAGCACCATTGTTGTCACAATAAACGTCCAAGGGATTGGACGAGCCCTGAACCACACCAAGAGCGATCAGGAAATTCCTAATCCAAACAGCTTCCTTTGCAGCCTCCGAGGCAGCAATATATTCAGCTTCTGTTGAAGAGGAGGCCACTGTATCTTGCTTGGAACTTTTCCAGCTCACAGCACCACCATTCATGACAAACACATAACCTGATTGCGATTTCGAGTCGTCTGAGTCATTAAGGTAACTCGCATCTGTGTAACCCTTTACACTGAGTTCAACCTCACCTCCATAAACTAGGAACATATCCTTAGTCCTTCTCAAGTACTTAAGGATATTCTTTACCGCTGTCCAGTGAATCTCACCTGGATCAGCCTGGTATCTGCTCGTAACACTTAGAGCATAGGAAACATCTGGGCGAGTACATGTCATTGCATACATGATGGATCCAATAGCCGAAGCATATGGAACCCTACTCATGCGTTCTCGCTCATCAGTGGTCGAAGGACACTGAGTCTTGCTGAGTTTAATGCCGTGAGACATGGGCAAGAACCCCTTCTTAGCCTCTTCCATGCTGAACCGTTTCAACACTTTGTCAATGTACGTACTCTGGCTTAATCCAATTAGCCTCCTTGATCTATCTCTATAGATCTTGATACCCAGAATATATGCCGCTTCTCCCAAGTCCTTCATAGAAAAACTATTTTTCAATGAGGTCTTAACAGACTCGAGCATAGGAATGTCATTTCCAATCAATAATATGTCATCCACATATAAGATTAGAAACACAAGTGATTTCCCATTTTCTTTCTTATACACACAAGGTTCTTGTTCGTTTTTGGTGAAGCCAAACTCCTTTACAACTTCATCAAATCGAATGTTCCAACTCCGAGATGCTTGCTTCAGCCCATAAATAGACTTTTGAAGTTTGCACACCTTTCCAGCATTGTTTGGATCGACAAAACCTTCGGGCTGCATCATATACACGTCCTCAGAAAGGATTCCATTTAAGAAAGCCGTCTTGACGTCCATCTGCCATATCTCATAATCGAAATGTGCAGCAATGGCTAGAATGATCCGTATAGATTTAAGCATCGCTACGGGCGAGAAAGTCTCGTCGTAGTCAACTCCTTGAACTTGTCGAAAACCTTTTGCAACAAGTCGAGCTTTATGGATGTGAACATTTCCATCCATATCAATCTTCTTCTTATAGATCCACTTGCACTCGATGGCTTTAAAACCATTAGGCAGGTCAACCAAGTTCCAAACTTGATTGTCTCCCATGGACTCTATCTCGGATCTCATGGCAATCAGCCATTTCTCAGAGTCTGGGTCCACCATCGCTTCTGCATAGGTCGCAGGCTCATCATTGTCTAACAATAATAACTCTCGCGCTTCGCGGAGCCTCGCCGACCTTCGTGGTTGTGGTGCTTCTATTGCCACGGGTTCCTCAACTTGTTCTGCTACAATAGCATCACTCGTAGAAGCATCCCCGACTGGCTCATCTTGAACTTCTTCAAGTTGCACCGACCTTCCACTCGTTCCCTTTGTGAGAAACTCTTTCTCTAGGAAAATACCGCTACGAGCGACAAACACTTTGCCCTCTTCTCGGTTGTAGAAGTAATACCCTAAGGTTTCCCTTGGGTATCCCACAAAAATGCACTTATCCGATTTGGGTGTTAGCTTGTCCGACTGAAGTCGCTTGACAAATGCATCACAACCCCAAATCTTTAGAAAAGACAAACTGTGATTCTTTCCAGTCCACATCTCATATGGTGTCTTAACTACGGATTTAGATGGTACCCTATTTAGTGTGAAAGCTGCTGTTTCTAGCGCGTAACCCCAAAATGATAATGGTAAATCCGACTGGCTCATCATCGATCGAACCATGTCCAACAAAGTTCGATTACGTCGTTCAGAGACCCCGTTTCTTTGAGGCGTTCCGGGCGGCGTGAGCTGTGGAACAATTCCGCAACTTTTAAGATGATTGCTAAACTCGTGACTCAAATATTCACCTCCCCGATCAGATCGCAAGGCCTTTATTTTCTTGCCACGTTGATTCTCTACCTCATTTTGAAACTCTTTGAACTTTTCAAAAGTTTCAGACTTATGCTTCATCAAGTAGACATAGCCATATCTACTGAAATCATCAGTGAAAGTAATGAAGTAGTGATATCCTCCTCTGGCTGTCGTGCTCATTGGTCCACATACATCAGTATGTATGAGTTCCAACAAGTCTGTTGCTCTCTCGGGAAACCCCGTAAAAGGCGTCTTGGTCATCTTTCCAAGTAAACAAGCTTGACATGTCTCGTATGATTCAAAATCAAACGAAGTTAGAAGACCATCACCATGGAGCTTCTTCATGCGCTTTTCACTTATATGCCCCAAACGACAATGCCATAGATAGGTAGGACTCAAATCATTTGGCCGAAGCCTTTTAGCACTAACATTGTAAACACATGCATTATCAAGATTTAAAATAAATAACCCATTCACAATGGGAGCATCAGCCACAAACATAGCATTCTTAGAGATTACACAACCATTGTTTGTACTCGCGAATGAATAACCATCCCTCATCAAACATGAAGGTGATAAAATGTTTCGACCCATACTAGGAATGTAATAACAATTATTCAACTCCATGATAAATCCTGACGGAAGGTGAAGTTGCATGACGCCGACGAACAATGCAGCAACCCTTGCTTTATTTCCGACGCGAAAATCCACTTCGCCTTTTTGCACTTCTCTAGTCCTTATTAGCCCCTGCATCGAATTGCAAATATGAGCAACCGATCCGGTATCAAATACCCAAGAGTTAAC
Source organism: Avena eriantha (assembly GCA_910589775.1). Classification (NCBI taxonomy): domain Eukaryota; kingdom Viridiplantae; phylum Streptophyta; class Magnoliopsida; order Poales; family Poaceae; genus Avena; species Avena eriantha. Next base: position 481,778,380 of record OU342743.1, on the reverse strand, counting down.
ATAAGAATCTGCGAGAAAAATGTCCACAACATTTACAACAAGTGTACCTGAGTGGGAAGTACTCTTACTTCCACTTTTCTTCAAAGAAGCCTGGTACTTGCTACAGTTTCTCTTCCAGTGGCCATATTCGTGACAAAAGAAACACTCAGTGTCTCCTGCAGGACCAGCCTTTTGCTTGGGTGCAGGGTTTGGCTTAGGGATCGTATCCTTAGCCTTGCCCTTCTTCTTCTGCCAAGAAGTGCCCTTTTTCTTGAAGCTAGGCTTGTTCTGCACAGCCATCACATGGCTATGCCCTGCACACTTCTTAATGTCACATTCTGCTGTTTTCAGCATCCCACATAATTCATTAAGGCCCCTCTCCACCCCATGCATATGGTAGTTCGAAATGAAATGCCCATAGCTAGATGGAAGAGATGCCAAAATGAAGTCAGTGGCCAACTCTTGGCCTAATGGAAAACCAAGCTTTTCCAAAGTCTGACTGTAACCAACCATTTTGATCACATGGGGGCCTACAGCTGCTCCCTCTGCCAGCTTGCATTCCACAAAGGACTTAGCGACATTGTACCTCTCAGTCCTAGCCTGAGTCTGGAACATGTCCTTAAGCGCAACGATCATATCGTACGCTTCCTGATCCTCAAACTGTTTTTGAAGATCAGGTTCCATGCATGCAAGCATAAGACAACTGACCTCAAGAGATTCATCACATGCTTTCTTGTAGGCATTCTTAAGGGTAGCAGTTGCATTATCAGCAGGTTCATCCGGGATTGGGGTATCCAGAACAGTTTCCTTTTTCTCAGCCCTGAGAACAATTCTCCGGTTACGGACCCAGTCCGAATAGTTTGTTCCATTTAGTTTATCCTTTTCAAGAATCGAACGCAAAGCAAAAGGTGATGAATTGTTCGGTGCCATTGATCTACAACAAAAAAATATGCAAAATACTAAGCCATGTAACCATGAAAGAGTAAAACATATTAAACAATTTAATAGCATATACTCCCACTTAAATCAACATCCCTCTATTGATACTAAGTGATTCAAGATCCACAATTAACAAGTCGACTAGTGAGCTTTAGCATCACTGCTAGAAGACAAGGTAAATCGGTAAGCAACCTTTGCTAATCATATCACATATGACTCTTGTTGTTGGGTGACATCTCTATGTCAAACCTAGGCGCCCAACCTTTATGCCCCAAGGTCAACTAGGAATACACTAGCGTAAAATCAAAAATTTCTACCGCGTCAACTAGGAATACTATTGTCATAGATCACGGGATTACCGCTAGACGCGCAGGTGCGGAACTCAATGAAGCACGTTGCGGCAGTGTAGATGTTCTACGTCTCCTCCTCGTCCTCGTCCCACGAGCAGCTCCCCTTTGCGCGGCTCGTCCAAGTGCTACAGATGCAGCACCTCCGAGGTATCCACACGTCCGGAGTGGAAGTCGTCACACGCCAGACTGCTAGGTCTGCGCGTGCAACACAGGCGGAAGAGGAGTGGCGGCTGGGTGGAATGCTCTCTCTTTTTCAGCTCGCCTCACTCCCTCTTATGTAGGCATCCCTGGTGGGCTTCTACATTAGCAGCCCATTAGCAGCCTAAGCCTGGTCTAATTCGGATCCAATCCTCATTAGGCTTCCAGCCCCTAAAGTGTGTGACCCTATAGGTTCATACACGTATAGACATGACGCGAGTACACTTACTCCGTCAATAGTTGGTAGCGGCCTCTAGCAAGACGTGCCAACTCCTAAACGCATATAAAGATCATTCGGACGAACCATCACAAGGTTGAGTACATGTCTTTCCCTTTGCCTCACGATATTTGGTCTAGCTCTAAGCTGACCTCTCTTTCTCGATACTGTGATTCAGAATCCCTTTACTAGGTTAACTATTAACCATATGTAGCACGGCCATGCATTTCTGGATCCGATCACTCGAGGGGCCCAGAGATATCTCTCTCAAGTAGAGAGGGGCAAATCCCATCTTGATTGACCGATGCCTTGCAGCATGTATCAGGACAAACCCGAAAGCTACCTTTATAACTACCCAGTTACGGAGTAGTGTTTGATAGACCCAAAGTAGGTCGATCCACATCTCAAGTACATGCGACAATCTCAGGTCTAAGGACAAAACGTACACGATGTGTAGAGAGAGCTGCAAGTATTATTGCTAGTCTCATGTTGGGTCAGTCCAACCCCATGTTCATAACATGTGTCCACATCATTGGTTTGACATCTCCATGTCAATGACTTGCGAAACATAGTCATTAACCAATCGATGTGCTAGTCTAATATTCACGTGTGTCCTCGCATGAACTCCGACTAGGGACAATTATTAGATAACCATACAAGTAAAGAGTTTCACAAACAATTCACATAATTGCCAATCAATACAAGTTGCCTGGTATATGGATATTCAAGGAACATTATAATAACTCATGGATACACATGAAATACAATCATCTCTATGATTGCCTCTAGGGCATATTTCCTTCAGTCTCCCACTTGCACTAGAGTCAATCTAGACAGTATCTAATACCTATTGCTCTTGTGTGCGCTTCATGCGCAGGCTGCGGGAGTGGCTTAGTCAAGGGATCAGCAACATTTGAGTCCGTATGTATTTTGCATAACATGACACTACCTTCATCAATGAACTCACGAATCAGATGGTAGCGCATGCGAATATGTTTGTTCTTCTGGTGCTGTCTAGGTTCTTTGGCTTGTGCAATAGCACCATTGTTGTCACAATAAACGTCCAAGGGATTGGACGAGCCCTGAACCACACCAAGAGCGATCAGGAAATTCCTAATCCAAACAGCTTCCTTTGCAGCCTCCGAGGCAGCAATATATTCAGCTTCTGTTGAAGAGGAGGCCACTGTATCTTGCTTGGAACTTTTCCAGCTCACAGCACCACCATTCATGACAAACACATAACCTGATTGCGATTTCGAGTCGTCTGAGTCATTAAGGTAACTCGCATCTGTGTAACCCTTTACACTGAGTTCAACCTCACCTCCATAAACTAGGAACATATCCTTAGTCCTTCTCAAGTACTTAAGGATATTCTTTACCGCTGTCCAGTGAATCTCACCTGGATCAGCCTGGTATCTGCTCGTAACACTTAGAGCATAGGAAACATCTGGGCGAGTACATGTCATTGCATACATGATGGATCCAATAGCCGAAGCATATGGAACCCTACTCATGCGTTCTCGCTCATCAGTGGTCGAAGGACACTGAGTCTTGCTGAGTTTAATGCCGTGAGACATGGGCAAGAACCCCTTCTTAGCCTCTTCCATGCTGAACCGTTTCAACACTTTGTCAATGTACGTACTCTGGCTTAATCCAATTAGCCTCCTTGATCTATCTCTATAGATCTTGATACCCAGAATATATGCCGCTTCTCCCAAGTCCTTCATAGAAAAACTATTTTTCAATGAGGTCTTAACAGACTCGAGCATAGGAATGTCATTTCCAATCAATAATATGTCATCCACATATAAGATTAGAAACACAAGTGATTTCCCATTTTCTTTCTTATACACACAAGGTTCTTGTTCGTTTTTGGTGAAGCCAAACTCCTTTACAACTTCATCAAATCGAATGTTCCAACTCCTAGATGCTTGCTTCAGCCCATAAATAGACTTTTGAAGTTTGCATACCTTTCCAGCATTGTTTGGATCGACAAAACCTTCGGGCTGCATCATATACACGTCCTCAGAAAGGATTCCATTTAAGAAAGCCGTCTTGACGTCCATCTGCCATATCTCATAATCGAAATGTGCAGCAATGGCTAGAATGATCCGTATAGATTTAAGCATCGCTACGGGCGAGAAAGTCTCGTCGTAGTCAACTCCTTGAACTTGTCGAAAACCTTTTGCAACAAGTCGAGCTTTATGGATGTGAACATTTCCATCCATATCAATCTTCTTCTTATAGATCCACTTGCACTCGATGGCTTTAAAACCATCAGGCAGGTCAACCAAGTTCCAAACTTGATTGTCTCCCATGGACTCTATCTCGGATCTCATGGCAATCAGCCATTTCTCAGAGTCTGGGTCCACCATCGCTTCTGCATAGGTCGCAGGCTCATCATTGTCTAACAATAATAACTCTCGCGCTTCGCGGAGCCTCGCCGACCTTCGTGGTTGTGGTGCTTCTATTGCCACGGGTTCCTCAACTTGTTCTGCTACAATAGCATCACTCGTAGAAGCATCCCCGACTGGCTCATCTTGAACTTCTTCAAGTTGCACCGACCTTCCACTCGTTCCCTTTGTGAGAAACTCTTTCTCTAGGAAAATACCGCTACGAGCGACAAACACTTTGCCCTCTTCTCGGTTGTAGAAGTAATACCCTAAGGTTTCCCTTGGGTATCCCACAAAAATGCACTTATCCGATTTGGGTGTTAGCTTGTCCGACTGAAGTCGCTTGACAAATGCATCACAACCCCAAATCTTTAGAAAAGACAAACTGGGATTCTTTCCAATCCACATCTCATATGGTGTCTTAACTACGGATTTAGATGGTACCCTATTTAGTGTGAAAGCTGCTGTTTCTAGCGCGTAACCCCAAAATGATAATGGTAAATCCGACTGGCTCATCATCGATCGAACCATGTCCAACAAAGTTCGATTACGCCGTTCAGAGACCCCGTTTCTTTGAGGCGTTCCGGGCGGCGTGAGCTGTGGAACAATTCCGCAACTTTTAAGATGATTGCTAAACTCGTGACTCAAATATTCACCTCCCCGATCAGATCGCAAGGCCTTTATTTTCTTGCCACGTTGATTCTCTACCTCATTTTGAAACTCTTTGAACTTTTCAAAAGTTTCAGACTTATGCTTCATCAAGTAGACATAGCCATATCTACTGAAATCATCAGTGAAAGTAATGAAGTAGTGATATCCTCCTCTGGCTGTCGTGCTCATTGGTCCACATACATCAGTATGTATGAGTTCCAACAAGTCTGTTGCTCTCTCGGGAAACCCCGTAAAAGGCGTCTTGGTCATCTTTCCAAGTAAACAAGCTTGACATGTCTCGTATGATTCAAAATCAAACGAAGTTAGAAGACCATCACCATGGAGCTTCTTCATGCGCTTTTCACTTATATGCCCCAAACGACAATGCCATAGATAGGTAGGACTCAAATCATTTGGCCGAAGCCTTTTAGCACTAACATTGTAAACACATGCATTATCAAGATTTAAAATAAATAACCCATTCACAATGGGAGCATCAGCCACAAACATAGCATTCTTAGAGATTACACAACCATTGTTTGTACTCGCGAATGAATAACCATCCCTCATCAAACATGAAGGTGATAAAATGTTTCGACCCATACTAGGAATGTAATAACAATTATTCAACTCCATGATAAATCCTGACGGAAGGTGAAGTTGCATGACGCCGACGAACAATGCAGCAACCCTTGCTTTATTTCCGACGCGAAAATCCACTTCGCCTTTTTGCACTTCTCTAGTCCTTATTAGCCCCTGCATCGAATTGCAAATATGAGCAACCGATCCGGTATCAAATACCCAAGAGTTAACATAAGAATCTGCGAGAAAAATGTCCACAACATTTACAACAAGTGTACCTGAGTGGGAAGTACTCTTACTTCCACTTTTCTTCAAAGAAGCCTGGTACTTGCTGCAGTTTCTCTTCCAGTGGCCATATTCGTGACAAAAGAAACACTCAGTGTCTCCTGCAGGACCAGCCTTTTGCTTGGGTGCAGGGTTTGGCTTAGGGATCGTATCCTTAGCCTTGCCCTTCTTCTTCTGCCAAGAAGTGCCCTTTTTCTTGAAGCTAGGCTTGTTCTGCACAGCCATCACATGGCTATGCCCTGCACACTTCTTAATGTCACATTCTGCTGTTTTCAGCATCCCACATAATTCATTAAGGCCCCTCTCCACCCCATGCATATGGTAGTTCGAAATGAAATGCCCATAGCTAGATGGAAGAGATGCCAAAATGAAGTCAGTGGCCAACTCTTGGCCTAATGGAAAACCAAGCTTTTCCAAAGTCTGACTGTAACCAACCATTTTGATCACATGGGGGCCTACAGCTGCTCCCTCTGCCAGCTTGCATTCCACAAAGGACTTAGCGACATTGTACCTCTCAGTCCTAGCCTGAGTCTGGAACATGTCCTTAAGCGCAACGATCATATCGTACGCTTCCTGATCCTCAAACTGTTTTTGAAGATCAGGTTCCATGCATGCAAGCATAAGACAACTGACCTCAAGAGATTCATCACATGCTTTCTTGTAGGCATTCTTAAGGGTAGCAGTTGCATTATCAGCAGGTTCATCCGGGATTGGGGTATCCAGAACAGTTTCCTTTTTCTCAGCCCTGAGAACAATTCTCAGGTTACGGACCCAGTCCGAATAGTTTGTTCCATTTAGTTTATCCTTTTCAAGAATCGAACGCAAAGCAAAAGGTGATGAATTGTTCGGTGCCATTGATCTACAACAAAAAAATATGCAAAATACTAAGCCATGTAACCATGAAAGAGTAAAACATATTAAACAATTTAATAGCATATACTCCCACTTAAATCAACATCCCTCTATTGATACTAAGTGATTCAAGATCCACAATTAACAAGTCGACTAGTGAGCTTTAGCATCACTGCTAGAAGACAAGGTAAATCGGTAAGCAACCTTTGCTAATCATATCACATATGACTCTTGTTGTTGGGTGACATCTCTATGTCAAACCTAGGCGCCCAACCTTTATGCCCCAAGGTCCTTAACTGTTAAGATGACCTTGTTAAGCTCACCAACCCTTATGCGTGTAGGTATCCGATACAAACCCATCCAGCCAAGGAAAACCGTGGCACCCTAATTTCATAGACCCACCAACGATTGTACAGGGCATAGGATGGTGCAAGGTTTGGTTGGGAGGGCATGGTTTAACTTAAACTTTGTGAGGGATCGTTCTACTTCTATCATCTAAGCATGCATAGTAGTCAAACGTATAAGAATAGCATTCACATAGATGTGATACAGTATGGCCCATTTTCTCATGGTGATCTCCATCGCCATAGAACCTGTCCACCATGATGATCTCCATCTTCATGCTCTATGCGAGCCATCCTCCAAGTGATGAGTTCTCCAAGAACTAATACAAGCTATTACTCCTAACATCTAGTAATCAAAATTACATGGTATTGGGATCATCACAAGTTGGCACGCAGGCCATTACAATAATTGACAACACATATGGCTCCAGCCGTGTTGCCCAACTCACGACACGCAGGTCATGAAAAAATACATACATGCATCACATACATTTTTGGGCCATACTGATCACATAAATCCTGCAAAAACAAGTTGTGCATAGAATCGCATTCTACCGGATCATGTGAAATCGTACCACCTATGAACCTTAACGAGATACAAAAAGGGGGCTACGACTAAGGGGGGTCTAGCGGGTCTCCCCCTGCGGGGTTCGAAGGGGCAGCGCCCCTCGCGGTACCTTTAATGATTTTCTTTAAGGATTTTGATCGGCAAATCCAATTTACCATAAACCGACCATAGTTCCGATTTGACCAAACTCCTTTGATCACGGTACGTCGATTCAGATCTAATTCCCGATTCGATCAATCATATTGATCTTCGCGTGATTCAGAAGGATTTATGTGTCACTGTGTACCCCGATGGCGGAAACCGACCGGTAGGGGTAAGTCGTTCGACGACCTTAGAATCACGATCACGGAAATTAAGATCATAGATCAATCCAGAAACACCGCCATACAAACGATCATATCATTCATATCAATCTACATATCACCATATGCAAACTTCCCGAACCTATGACTGAATAGCATCGGCTCTGATACCACTGAAGGGTAACGGGTAGGCTACACTAGCGTAAAATCAAAAATTTCTACCGCGTCAACTAGGAATACTATTGTCATAGATCACGGGATTACCGCTAGACGCGCAGGTGCGGAACTCGATGAAGCACGTTGCGACAGTGTAGATGTTCTACGTCTCCTCCTCGTCCTCGTCCCACGAGCAGCTCCCCTTTGCGCGGCTCGTCCAAGTGCTACAGATGCAGCACCTCCGAGGTATCCACACGTCCGGAGTGGAAGTCGTCACACGCCAGACTGCTAGGTCTGCGCGTGCAACACAGGCGGAAGAGGAGTGGCGGCTGGGTGGAATGCTCTCTCTTTTTCAGCTCGCCTCACTCCCTCTTATGTAGGCATCCCTGGTGGGCTTCTACATTAGCAGCCCATTAGCAGCCTAAGCCTGGTCTAATTCGGATCCAATCCTCATTAGGCTTCCAGCCCCTAAAGTGTGTGACCCTATAGGTTCATACACGTATAGACATGACGCGAGTACACTTACTCCGTCAATAGTTGGTAGCGGCCTCTAGCAAGACGTGCCAACTCCTAAACGCATATAAAGATCATTCGGACGAACCATCACAAGGTTGAGTACATGTCTTTCCCTTTGCCTCACGATATTTGGTCTAGCTCTAAGCTGACCTCTCTTTCTCGATACTGTGATTCAGAATCCCTTTACTAGGTTAACTCTTAACCATATGTAGCACGGCCATGCATTTCTGGATCCGATCACTCGAGGGGCCCAGAGATATCTCTCTCAAGTAGAGAGGGGCAAATCCCATCTTGATTGACCGATGCCTTGCAGCATGTATCAGGACAAACCCGAAAGCTACCTTTATAACTACCCAGTTACGGAGTAGTGTTTGATAGACCCAAAGTAGGTCGATCCACATCTCAAGTACATGCGACAATCTCAGGTCTAAGGACAAAACGTACACGATGTGTAGAGAGAGCTGCAAGTATTATTGCTAGTCTCATGTTGGGTCAGTCCAACCCCATGTTCATAACATGTGTCCACATCATTGGTTTGACATCTCCATGTCAATGACTTGCGAAACATAGTCATTAACCAATCGATGTGCTAGTCTAATATTCACGTGTGTCCTCGCATGAACTCCGACTAGGGACAATTATTAGATAACCATACAAGTAAAGAGTTTCACAAACAATTCACATAATTGCCAATCAATACAAGTTGCCTGGTATATGGATATTCAAGGAACATTATAATAACTCATGGATACACATGAAATACAATCATCTCTATGATTGCCTCTAGGGCATATTTCCTTCAGGTTCTTCCTCTCCCTTTTTTTCTTGGCATCCTCTTTGTCCTGAACTGTGGAGCATGGAAGCCAAAACTAAAACATAAAAGACGAAGAAGACAAGAACCAAGATCATAGAATACAAGCTTTGGCAAAGAATTGTAAGACCTATCCCTGCATATCTAGCATGGACTACTGAGGAGATTGCTCAGATGATGATCATCAAGTGAAACAAACAAAGTGACACTAGAAAATAGTTCATTTAAACAGAATAGAGGCCATTCACTGATACATCCAACAGAACACATATGTGATACCCATCCACTGATCCATTTCAATAGAAAATAGTTCACTGATCCATTTAAACTGATTCATTTAAACAAAGTGACACCCATCCACTGATCCATTTCAAAGGAACACATATGTTCATAAGCAACATTAGACCAGAGGCTATTCTGGTATCACTTGAAAATAGCTTGGAATTTAAACAAAAAAATAGCTAGGTATTTAAAACAGAAGCAACACATCCATCCACTGATCCATTTCAATAGAAAATATCTAGGAATTTAAACTAGAAAATAGCTAGGAATATAAACCAGAAGCAACATATCCATCCACTACTCCATTTCAATAGAAAATAGCTAGGAACGGTTTAGGGCTCTATTCCTTTAGGAATAGAAAATAGCTAGGAAAAAACCACTAGGGCTCTATTCATTTAGGGCTCTATTCACTGATCCATCCACTGATCCATTTAGGGCTCTATTCACTAGAATAACCACTTTGTTGCTGGTACTGTTCAATAACTACAAGAATGGTTTAGGGCTCTATTCACCAGAATAATCTCTTTGGTTTCCACATTGCAGCTTAGGGCTCTATTCACCAGAATACTAAATCAAGCAAGACTACAATAACGACACCAACAGATCAATCAAATTGGGGGCAGAGAGATGTACTTCTGCAGTGGGGAGGGTGTCATCGACGAGGGTCGTGGCGGTGCTCTTGCGACGGGCGGGGCAAGCCTCCTCCTCCTAGGTCGCAGGCAGCGCGGGCCTCCTCCTCCATGGGCTTTGGCGCGGCGATGGCGGGCCTCCTCCTAGGTCGCAGACGGGGCAGGCCTCCTCCTCCACGGGCTCCGGCGTGGCGGTGTCGGGCCTCCTCCTAGGTAGAAGGCAGGGCGGGGCTCTCCTCCATGGCGCTCTCCTCCTCTTCCACAGGCTATCCTCCACGGCGGCTCCGGCGACGAGGGCGGGTGCTAGCTAGGGTTTGCATGCGGGGGAGAAAGGGGAAGAAATGGATCCATAAGGGGAATTAGGGGAGGCCGACCCGTTATTTGGCTAAGTGTGGAAATTCTATGGCGCATTCCTACAATATGCGCCATAGAATTTCCAACTTCTGTGGTGCATTACTATGATATGCGCCACAGAATCTTTGGACATAGTCCAAAACAGCGTGGCGTCGTAGTTTGAGAAGAAACACAACATGCCCTAGTGGTCTTGCTTGCTAGCTCTAAACCTGGGGCAGCCAGGTTCGAATCTTGGCTATCTTAGACTTTTTTTTCCTTTTTTAAAAATTATTTTAATTATATATGTTTAAAAGCAAGAACATATACACACATGCATACTTATTCAAAAAAGCAAGAACATACACATGCATATTTATTCAAAAAACCCTTCCCGAATCATATATATGTGTGCTTGTCACACACAAATGTGAATTTGTATACCCACACAAATATCACGTTATATGTTTTAGTCTCTAACTAATATATATTTGCGAGCACACATGTGAATTAATATACAAAAGTGTCACACAATTGCTAGCGTCTCTTCACAATCTTCTTGCCCTTTTTCGTCGCGGTTGAATACTTTAGCCCGTGCACTTTGAGTTTCTTCTTCTGAATGGATAACCTTTAGCAGGTAGTGTGGTCTTCCTTCTTACTTTATTAGTAGTAGTCATGTCGAAGTACTTTTTGAATTCCTCTTCGATCTTCAGATTATCGTTCTTATCGAAGTCTTACTTGTTGGCGGCTCCTGCCATTCCGATGATGCTCCTCTTTCCCCTCCTAACTACAACACGGTTGGGCTTTGACGGGTCGGTAATAAAAAAGCATTGATCAACTTGGCTAGCGAGTACCTAAGGCTCATTTTTTAAGGAGGCGTTCTTCACTGATTTGGCATTTGGTATAACCTTGGTGGTGAAATACCAATCTTCTTTTTCCATGTTCTTGGCCCAGCTAACACGGAACATCGGTACAATCTCTCCACAGTAGTCGAGCTCCCATATCTCCTTGATCCTTTTGTAGAATCTTTCCATGATAGTAGTCTCATCATCGGCGAAGGATACCATAGTTTCTCCTGAGTTTTGATATTCGCTATTCCTGTCCTTTTCCTCGGTGTAGAATTTGTAACCATTTATGTCGGATGACTGATAGGTCCTTAGGTTGTGCCCTTGGCCCTGTGACAAGCATAATATGAATTTTTGATCTTCTGTAGAAGGCGTCTGTGGGGGATTGTCTAGTATCCTTTTCGTGAACCAACCCGTGAAGCTGGAGTTGTGCTCTCCGGTTACGTCTCCCTTCTTCCTCGACCATCCCTGGTCGATGTACTTCTGCTCGATTAAGCTTTTGTGCTCTTCCACCCAAGGGTCAACCAATTCAATGTTCTGTAGCATGACTCAATGTGCCCTGTCAAAGTCGGTGCGTCGACCATCAATGCCGACATGCAGTGAGTGGTAGCCCTCGAAGTGACCATATCCAGCGAGCCTGCCGAGGTGCTTCTTGGTGGGTATACCAATATCCTCGTTCTTGGTGGTTAGATAATTCTGGCAGAAAGAGATGCACTCGTAGATAAGAAAGCCCTTGGCTATGCTTCCATCTTGACAGGACTTGTTGCAAACGAATCCTTTGATGACACCATTTAGCCTTTCTAACGGCATCATGTTGTGCAGGAATGTTGGCCCGAGCTTGATGATGTCATCCATGACATGTACAAGCAGATGCACCATTATGTCGAAGAATGCGGGCGGGATGTAAATCTCGAGCTCGCATAGTATCACCACGATCTCTTCATGTATCCTATTGAGCTGCTTCACACCGATTGACTTCCTAGATATGACATCGAAAAAGTTGTAGAGGCCAAATAGCATCTCACGGACATGCTCGTCCATTATCCCGCAGATCGCAACGGGGAGTATCTATGTCATCAGCACGTGACAGTCATGAGACTTCATACCACTGAACCTCTTCTTTGCCACATCCAGATATCTGCTTATCTTCCCCAAGCAACTGTTAGGAACTTTCACTCCTAGGAGGCACCTGGAAAACTGCTCGAGCTCCTCCTAACTCAGAGTGAAGCAGGCAACGCAAAGCACCACCTCATTCTTCTTAACTATCTTGCGGCGACCTTGAGTCCCTTCCGTCTGATAATCATTATCATCATCATAACTATCAGGGTACTGAAGATCTTTCTTGATACCAAGAAATTGAAGGTCCTTTCTTGCTTTCGGCCCATCCCTAGTCTTCTTTGGCATGTTGAGTAGAGTGCCAAGCAGACTCTCGGGAATGTTCTTTGTGATGTGAATTACATCGAGGCTATGGGGCATGTAGAGGACGTTCCAGTACGGCAGGTCCTAGAAAACAGACCTTGCTTTCCATACACCCAGCAGCGGCTTTGTCCTCGGTCGCTTTTTTCCTAGCGCCAGGCAATCTACCCAATTATTCAAAAGATCCTCGATTTATTCACCGCTCCTCAGACGCGGGGCTCTTTCGAGCTCGTATTTACCATTGAATAGGTCACCACGTTTTATCCATGGGTGATCCATGCGGAGCCACGTAGAAGGCCTCCTTGGCGCTACCAATATCCAGTTGCTTGACACAGGGGAACTCGAGCACGTGCTTGAACACGTGTTTGCCATCCTTCATACAATCCCCCTTATTGGCGAAGGGGCATCCCTTTTTTGCGTTGCCCTCGATAGCCTCATTGATAACACCCCTTATTCTAGTGTAGTCTTTCTTCTTCCTCAAACTCCCCGAGTCGAAATACGTGGTTAGCGAATACCTCGGGGCAATGACGATGAGTGTGCAATACTTTTTTCTATGCAACACGGTGGGAATGGGATGTTGGAAAAAGAGCAAAGGAAGAAATCTATAAGAAAGGCATAAGTTATGGCAGCGAGCGAGTGTGTACTTACTCGGGAAAGAAAGGCAAAATAAGTGTGTCCTTCCTCTTGTTGTCCACCATGAAATTCTTGAGGTACGCCATCGCCTTGATCCGTGCCTCTGATCCTTCGACCAACTGGTTGTCCCGCATGTAGTAGGGATCCACTATAGTGACTTACGGCGTACTCTCTCTCTCTCTCTCTCTCTCTCTCTTGATCTTCAACGCCAGATTGAGCGCGTATAGGCAGACCAATTTATAGTCTAGCCGTTTCGAGAGAAACAGCTTGAAGACATCCTTGTACGCTATGAAGAATAGATCCGCGAGGTCTTCATGGATGAAGCCCATGTCCAATGGCACCTTGGCTATGAAAACAGGGTAATTTGGATCTTTGTCTTTAAGAAGGAAGCCCTCTACTGTCTTGATAACCTCATGCAAAGTTAACATGGATCCATGGGTGACGCGGAGCAGCTCCGGAGTCAATATCGCTTCACCAGCTACATGCACTGGGTGTTGGGGATATACTTTCTGGGTATCCTCATAGTTCCTCACTGACCAGGGTGGCCCACTTTGGGTTAGAGCTTTGCTTCACGGGCGGCCCAGTCAAGGAGAAGATACGGAGTCCAGTTCGGCTACGGGAAGGCCTAGAAGCCTTACCGACATAGGCCCATAGTGTTGCTTGTAGTTCAAGATGTACTCTGTAACCGACTCTTAGTCGTAGCTGGGTAGATCTCTCCTGTAAACCCTAGGCAAGATATCTGTATAAGTCGTCCTAGGGAGAGCCTTTAGGGCACCCAATAGTCTACAATCTCAACTCGCACAGGCGAACCCTTGTAACCCATATTCCGGCTCTGCCGTATTACTGGATTGCTAGCAGGAGTAGGATTCGTCCAAAGCCTGTGGATTCGAACCTGGGTAAACTTGTGTGCTCACCATCCCGGAACACCATACGTCTCACACCCCTCTCTTCCGCACGCCTTGAGGACCCCCTCATGGCGTACTTGTCATCAATCCGACGACAGTTGGTGCCCTCCGTGGGGCAAGTGAGCTTCGGATCTGTGTTCCGAGCAGAATTTCCAAGAACCGGAATCAGCGAGAATATCGCCGTCGGTCGCATCCTCTATGCCAGCAACGTCCCTCTCATCGTTCTCGACGAGACCTGGATTCTAGCTAGGGAGGCTGTGACTACCTACACCATTATGTCTTTTGGCGAGATCGATGTTTACATCGGTTTTGCTAAACATGTCCCACCCACCCCATCGGTGATGATAGAGGCAGAAGAAGTTTCTGGGTCCCCTTTGTCCGCGGAGGCGGAAGAGTTTCGGATCTCAGAAAACCCTAATCCCACCCAGCCCACACCAATCGCGGAGATAGTGGAGAAATTCGAGACTGAAGCAGACCTGGCGGTCCAAGTTGAATCTGGAGTGGATCTCCCTGGAGAGACCGAATCCCAGATCAACCCACAGAGTCGAAATCCAATAGGAGCATAGTAACAACACTGGTTTTGGCTCTGATGACGCCGGGACAGACAGGCCTTTCCTGAGGTACATACTAAGATGCATAATGATGCAAGATGCAAGCATAGACGATATTCTCGAGACCATCAATGGTTTCGAGGAAGCCGATCGCGAGAGCCGCAGCTATCTCAGGAGACACGTGATGCACTTTTTCGGATATGTGGGATCCAGATCCGGCTCTGCCAATGCCGGAGACAACACCGACTCTGTGCTGGAGGCGATCGGAACAAACGCCGACGTACCCGCATCCTCGGATGATTTGATGACGTCAGCAGATTTCCAAAAGTTCTCCACGAAATATGAAAAGGAGTATAACTCCAAAGCTGTAGAGGAAGAAGAATCCATGGATGAAGGATCCGGGGAAAACTCTCCCAAAGCGCAGGATGACATGGAAATCAGAGACAATCCCGAGGTCCAGATGTCCGAAAGTACCGATCAGATCTTGACTCTGGGAAACGGACCCAAAGCCGTCTTTGCTACCGGCGCTGCCAAGAAGGCAAAGAAGAAGAACAAGAAGAACAAGACCGCGGCGAAAGACCCTCCGGGAGAGGAGGTGATTGCCGAGGAGTACGAGGAAGACTCAGATGGAGCACTTATCCCAGACGAGCCCAAAGAATAGTCGGCGGATGGACACGTGATCACTGAAGGTGCGCGTAAACTCATCGATGTTGCATTAACATATTCCTACAGCTGCAGAGCTTACTACTGAAGAGCTGGACGAAAGGGCCCAAGCCCTAGAAGCACGTCACCAAGTACTCCTCGATGAAGCCAAAAACATTGAGGAGGAAAAGAAACGCATGGCAACAGCGGAGAAGAACAACTCCAGGCAACATCAAAAGACCAGGAAACGTCACACTCATGATGACCAATTCCTGCAGATTCGCAAAGTCCTTTTTGGAGGAGAACTTGGGATGCCTCGACGCGGCAGTAACGGGGATTGGGTATATCCAACGCTAGTACAGAACACCGTTGCGGCTCGAGAAATCCTATCGGCTAATCTAGGCCCGGAGCAGATCTGGTTGGGAATCAAACTACTCAACAAGGGACTAAAGCAGCAAAAGGTCGCCTTGTCTGGAAGTCAAAAACTGGTCTCCGATTCTGACCAATGTCGCACGGATCCGGCATGGGCTGACGTAAGACCCCAACGTGTTCCGAAACAGCACCATCGTTCCAACCGTCGGGAAGACAATTACTCAAGAACCGGATCTTCAGGACAGCACCACAAAGTTGTGCATGACTGGTGTAACGTTAACCCAGTTAGGGAGCAAGAGGCAATTGCTGCATTTAATTCGAGGAATCCTCCCCGGTGAGAGTCAAAGGATCGTAGGGAAGAAAATAAAGAGAAATGTCGGGAGGAGGACCGACAAAGAATGCCACCTCCTAGACATGCAATCCATTCGGATGACGGGCGAAGGAACGACGGACACCGTGCCGATTCAAGCCGGCAGGGGGCTCCTCACAATGAAGACCCTCCCCGGAACCGGAATAATGACGCTCGGAAGGAGGCCGGCGATCAGCCGGAAATAACCCAGCTGCTCCACCTTCCCCACCAAGCAGCCACCACAACGGCTCCCAAGGAGGTCAAGTAGGGTGTCGTGGTGGAGGAGGGGGTGGCAGAAGCCGAAGTCCGGCTCCAAGGCACCGCATTCATAGCCGTCACTCGGGACGATCTTTGTCCCCAAATGACGCAAGGCACAGGATCAACTCCAATATAGAAGCGCGGTGCTATGAAAATGATGACATATACGTGGGCCCAAAGTGCTTCAGACCATGCATAAGAGCTACAAGATTCCCGGGACGATTTGCTATCTGAAGACATATTCAAGCCTACGACGGCATAGCTCGGCCAGATACTTGGCTACAGGATTTCTTCCAAGCTTGTTGCATCACCAAAGGCGGAAACAGCCTGGTCACAACCCGATATCTCCCACTTATGTTGCGGAAGACGGCACGATCATGGCTCAATGAACTACCGGAGAACACCATCCACAACTGGTATGACATGCAAAGTGCGTTCTTTCAAAATTTCGAAGGCACTTACCGGAGGCCCTATATAGTCGGAGACCTACATCGTTGCACCCAGAAAGCCGGAGAAACTTGTCGGGATTATCTCGGATGATGGATCGACACCAAGAACTCCTGTGAAGGAGTAAATGACCAAACTGCGATTGAAGCTTTCATTGCAGGTCTCCCAATTGGTTTACTACGTCATCGCTTGAAGTGTGACAAAGTCACTGATTTGGGATAGATGATAGAAACAGCGAGCAAGTATGCAGATGCTGACGACGATGCAGAAGGATTATTGGACGCCCTGGTTGTGCCACAGTCTGCAAAACAACCAAAGAAACAACCTCAGAAGCGCAAGAATACCTCGGAAGAAAAACCCAACGCGGAAACGGCAGTGGTCACTACTACTTTCGGGTCTGGAGGATGAGGAGGACGTGGCGGTGGTCGCGGACGCGGTCGTGGGACGTCAAGAGTTCAAGGTAGAGGAGACCAGCAACCCAGAAAAACCTACTCTTGGGACGACATTGCTAATAATCCATGTGTGCATCACCTAGACGCCAATGGGGGCTCGTCCCACACAAACACTGAGTGTCGTTTCAATGACGACATTAAGAGAGATGATACCGCTGGCTACAAAGCTAAGCGGAAGAAGGGAAAGAAGAATCCCGAAAATGATAAAGAGACCAAGGAAGATTCCGACATGGAGGAAGCTGATGCTTCAAATCCCAAGCCGGAGGGGAAGAAAAATTTTCCGACCAAGAAAGACACTTATGTCACCTTCCTCGGATCTCAACCAGCAAAGGTCAAAAAGGTAGTGCTACATGTGCTCAATGCAATAGTTCCGGTTGTCCCTCAATTCTTGAACTGGTCGGAAGTGGCAATCACATTTGACCGCACTGATCATCTGCCTAAGTTGCACAGGCGAGGAAAATACGCCTTAATCGTCAATCCACTTATTGACGGTTATGGTTTCTCCATGACTCTCATGGACGGTGGTAGTAGCATTAACATCCTGTACATCGAAACGCTACGCCGGATGAAGATCTCGGAGAACCAGCTGAACCACAGCTCTGTGATCTTTCACGGGGTTATCCTAGGAAGACAAGCAAATTCCCTAGGAGAAATCACTTTGGATGTTACCTTTGGAACTCCAAAGAACTATCGGACGGAGGCACTTTCCTTCAAAGTGGTCCAGTTCAAGAGTGCGTACCACGCTATATTCGGACGTCCGGCTTACTAGGCTTTTATGGCTCGTCCATGTTACATTTACAACATGATGAAAATTCCAGGTCCCAATGGCGTGATCACCATCAGGGGAGATCCGAAGAAAGCACGAGAGTGCGAGGATGGAAATAGCGCCTTTGCTGAATCCGTGCTGCACGCCCAGGAGTACCAGGAGATCAAGAAGAGCATAGATCCGTCTGAGATGCCCGCAACGAAGAAGGAGGTGACAAAGCTAAATCCGGAGTTCAAGGCATCAGAAGAGACGAAGAAGACGCCATTGAAGGATGATGACCCCTCCAAGGTGACCCAGATAGGCGTAGGCCTAGATATTGCATAGGAAAGCACCCTCGTCAAGTTCCTTAAAGCAAATCAAGATATCTTCGCATGGCAGCCATATGACATGATCGGAGTACCTAGGGAACTTGCCGATCACTCTCTAAATGTAAACCCGAACGCTAAACCCATCAAACAGTCCTTATGACGTTTTGGCGATGAAAAGCGTAAGGCAATAGCTAAGGAACTAGCACAGCTCGAGTTAGCCGGATTCATAGAAGAGGTCATCCACACTGAGTGGTCGGCCAATCCAATAATGGTCCCTAAAAAGGACACCACTGATTTAAAGATGTGTGTTGATTATACTGCCTTGAACAAGGCTTGCCCCAAAGATCTGTTCGCTCTGCCTAGGATTGATCAAGTTATCGATTCTACGACAAGCTCGCAACTCCTCTGTTTTCTCGACGCATATTCCGGTTATCACCAAATCCGGATGAAGGAATCTGACAAAGTCAAAACTTCATTCATAACCCCCTTCGGAACCTTCTGTTTTTTTACGATGCCCTTTGGGCTGAAGAACGCAGGAGCTACGTACAAACGCACAATGCAGCATTGCCTCCATGATCAAATCGGACGCAATGTACATGCATATGTGGATGATATTGCGGTGATGTCCAAAAGGAAGGAAACATTAATTTCCGACTTGGAGGAAACGTTCGCCAATCTACGAAAATACAACATAATACTTAATCCGAAGAAATGCTTCTTTGGAATCCTAGCCAGAAAGTTGTTAGGTTTCATCGTGTCTCAGAGAGGCATAGAGGTGAACCGAGACAAAATCAAGGCTATACTCAATATTTCCAGGCCAACTCGCCTGAAGGACGTACAAAGATGAACTGGCTGCATTGCCGCAGTCAGTCGGTTTGTAAGCTGGCTCGGTGAAAGAGCCGCACCATTATACAAACTCCTGAAAAGGACCAAGGATTTTGTGTGGACCGACGAAGCTGAAGCTGCACTACAAGACCTGAAAAAAGTACTCTCATCTGGTCCAATCCTTGCAACCCAGGAACCACAGGAACCGATGTTGCTCTATCTTGCTGTGACAAACAAAGTCGCCAGTATTGGCATGGTAGTAGAGAGACCGGAGGAAAATCGGGAACACTTGGTGCAGCGTCCGACTTACTTTGTCAGCGAGGTCTTGACAAAGTCGAAACATTGGTATCCGCACTATCAAAAGCTATCTTATGGTGTGTTCTTGGCATCCCGTAAGCTATGACACTATTTTCAGGAACATCCAATTACCGTGGTGAGCACAGCTCCCATGAGAGATATAATCAACAGCGACGCCACAGGACGCGTCGCCAAATGGGGCATAGAGCTCTCAGCTTTCGATATTGAGTACAAACCTCGGACAGCAATATAAACCCAAATCCTTGCCGACTTTGTTGATGATTCGACAGAGATGAAGGAGAATATGACCCTACCTGAGTCGGAATATTGGACCCTATATTTTGATGGGTCTAAGGCTCGAGGGGGCTCGGGGGCTGGCGTGGAGCTCAAATCACCCCAAGGAGATAAACTTTTATACGTGTTGCAGATCCACTTCACAGCGACAAATAATATTACCGAGTATGAAGCACTGTTGCATGGAATCCGGATTGCTAACGATATTGGCATCCGACGTTTGATGTGTTACAGAGATTCGGATCTTGTTGCTCAACAAGTGTCGGATATTTGTAATGCAAATAAACACATGGCAGCATATAAAACGGTCGTGGATGATTTATCTAAATCGTTCGAAGGGTTTGAGGTTCAACACATCCCTCGAGCAGAAAACGAGGAAGCAGATGCACTATCTCGAATAGGCTCTACACAGAAAGAGGTCCCGGATGGTGCTTTTTTAGAGCACCTCAAAGTTCCCTCAATAACGAGAGTGGACGAGGAATATCCGACAAAATCCGATTCACCTCTAATAGCAGTTCTGGCTGTAATTCCCAGCTGGACTCAACCCTACCTTGATTATTTGGTAGATGGCAAATTACCCGAAGATGAAGTTGTGAGCCGGCAGATAATACGACGAGCAAAAGCCTATACTGTGGTTAGTGGTGAGCTCTATAAGCGGAGTGAGTCTAGGGTCTTTCAGCACTGCGTATCTCCAGAAGAAGGAGTGGAAATCTTAAGAGAAATCCACGAAGGCGAGTGTGGTCGCCATGCTGCAGCCAAATCTTTAGTGGCAAAAGCTTTCCAACACAGTTTTTCTGGCTTACAGCCAAGGCAGATGCCGAATGGCTGGTCAAGACGTGAAAGGGCTGCCAAAAGTACGCCAAACAAGCTCACGTTCCGGTGGATCAGCTACGAACAATACCTATAACATGGCCTTTCGTGGTCTGGGGGCTTGATATGGTAGGACCGTTCAAACGGGCTCCAAGTGGATTTACTCACCTCTTAGTGATGGTGGATAAATTCACCAATGGATTGAGGCTAAACACGTTACTAGTTGTGATGGAGCAATAGCCAAAAAAATTGTCGAGGATGTTATAATCCGGTATGGTTATCCGCATAGTATTATCACGGACAACAGGAGTAATTTCTCTATGGGAGAACTTGCCGAATTCTGCAACGAACAAAATATCCAGCTTGACATTGCGTCAGTCGCACATCCGTAGGCTAATGGACAAGTCGAAAGAGCAAATGGTTTAATCCTACAAGGCCTAAAACCGAGACTCGAAGCACCACTACGACGTGCTGCAGGGGCTTGGGCAGAGGAATTACCTTCTGTAATGTGGAGTTTACGAACAACTCCGAACAGGTCAACCGGATACACACCTTTCTTCTTGGTCTATGGCGCAGAAGCAGTTCTTCCTAGTGATTTGATTCACACTTCTCCTAGAGTGGCCGCATATATCGAAGAGGATGCCGAGATTTCTCGACAAAATGATCTCGACTTAGTCAAAGAAGTTTGTGTCGTTGCTGAAACGAGATCAACAGCCTATCAGCAGAAGTTACGCAAGTATCATAGCCAGAGAGTCAGAAACAGATCTTTCAATAAGTGTGATTTGGTTCTCCGGCTTGTGCAACAAAGAAAGCACAAACTTTCCCCAGGAGGGGAAGGGCCATTTTTAGTTAGTCGAGTATTGCACAATGGTTCATATTACCTAACTGATATGAGGTCAGTCAAAAAAAGACCTGCTACTAAGAAGAGAAAGAGAGCTAGAGGCAGTACAAATCCGGATGAGTTAGACAGACCATGGAATATTGCTCAGCTACATCCCTTTTATTCTTAGTTTATCCCTCTTTGTAATCATATATGTGTACATGTTCTGTGAGAAATAAAAGTTTTGGTTACCTCAAGTTTTTTCTGAGAAGTTTATACCATCTTATTTCCGAATGATCATGTCACAGTCGAAAATCCCAGAATGCTTGCAAGTACTTTATGCTCATGTTCGTTCTGGTTTAGATTTCCAATTCTAAAATTGCTACCCTTGGGTATAACTCTAAAAGTTTCTAGTCTTTACTTTGGTTATTTGGCTAATTGCCAGATGCGGGTATTTTCCGAGTAGTGAATTGTTGGTACTGGAAGCCGGCTTTGTTGCCGAGTTTAAACTGGTTTAGCAATTGAGCTCTATTGCTCGGCAAAGTTTCCGTGTTGAAAGTTTAGCCGGCTCACGAAAGGGATGAGGCGGAAAGCCAGATAAACGATAAGTACAGACAAAAAAGTACAAGTGCTTATGTAAACATTTCAGGCACACAAAAATTTAAAACAAAAGTGCTGAATAGATTAAAGCTTAGCACTAGCAAAAGTATCATACTATATATTTACAGACCCATAATGTTTTCAGAGTAACACATATGTTTAACTTATGATGCAGGAGGAGAGGTAGGAGCTGTCGGCTCGCTGGACACATCAGCTGCACCCTGATAACGGTCCGAGATGTCCAAACCCGACATGGTTTGTTCATCGTCAGAAACTTCGGCTTCTTCTTCGGGAGGTGGAGGTGGCGTGTCCACGTGGGTGAAGAAGGGGGTGTTGTAGCTGGTTAAGTCAGCTACATGACACCCATATCCAGTGCAGGAGTCCATGATTGCCTTGATGTCTTGCTCATGTCCGTCTTCATCCACCTTACAATACCCTCTGGTCACTTGCCATATTTCCATGCTTCCATGGTGGCTCATGACCATTGTGAGAGCGTTCTGCGATGCGGATCGCGCGTAGGACATGTTCCAGTCCCAGACAAGCTGCGGCATCTCCTTTGCCTTGTGCCGCACCTGAAAGTCCGACATGCTATGCATGTCTAGAACCTTGAGAGCTTCGCCAATATCCTCAATGGATTGGTGGAAGTCATGCAGCAAATCACTGACTTGGGTAAGCCGATGGGTGCGGGGCTTGGTAGAGGTGGAGTCCGTCAAGTTCAGAGGACCTATGCATATAACACAAAACGGTGAAATAAATTCGACATCGAAAGTGTCGAAGAATGTAGACAAGTCAGAAAGATGGAAACATACCAAAGATGACATCATCAACTTTGGTTTTCTCTTCACGAAGACTCCGGAGTTCAGCCCGGAGCGCCTCGGAAAGATCCTTCTAACTGAACAGCTCATCGTTGAGATCCGATATTTTCTTCTCGTGGTGTGCAATCTTGCGATCACGCTCCACGGTGGCCATGGAGGAGGATTCGAGAACTTGAGAAATGCTCTTCTCATGATCCACCTTAAGTTGGTCTAGCTCTTGGCAGAGATCCTTGTTTTCCACCACCAAGGTCTTCAAATTCTCGGCCTCTTCGATCATAGCACAGGACTGCTTCACCAGTGTTGTGAGTCAAAAAAGAACAACAGTTCAACAAAGATATTCGACTATGAAAACGCAAGACAAGGTTTGAGCCTCGGAATATTTACCTTCGGCTTCATCCTTGGAAACTTTGAGCTCAACATTTTTAAGTCGAAGAGCTTTGATTTCTCTCCGCTTATTGCAGATATTCTTCAACAATTCCTGGTTATATGAATTAACTTTCTGTAAGTCAGAATACCCATAATCAGAAGTCTACTAAAGACTTGGGCTAATATTGTAGCTAATATTAGCACGAGCCTTGGGGGCTACACTAGTTCATTCTTAGGCATCCTAAGGAAGCATAAACTCGGATTAACTATCCAACTTCATGCTTGGGGGCTAGAGGATATGATATAAAATACAATAAAGGAAAAGCGTGAGTTGGAATTCTGACTTACATGATGTTCATGTGTGAGCTTACTCAGTCCAATGTTCACCTCAGTAGTAACCTTCTCGGTGAGGGTGCGTGGAATAACTGGAGGTGGTGGAAGCACACCAGCTCTTAGCCCCTCGTCGCGAAGGCGAATTTGTTTGAGAAGATCGGAGTACTTGATGTCCTCCACTTCTTGTGGTTCTTCTTCGGTAGAGAGATTACGGCTTTCCAGGCATTGCTGGGCCAGCTGCTGGATTTCCTACGCAAATTTCCGAGACAAGCCAAATTTGGCAAGTCCCTGATTGTTCAAGAGATTTTCGGCGAAGGTCTCTGACGAGGGATCATTACCCGAAGAGGGTTCACCCTTATCAAAACCTGAGTCACCCATGGTGATGTCAGTTTGCGACTCAAGGGTCGCAGGCCCTATGGAGGGATTCGGATCTTCTGCAATGATCGGGGATGGAGTAATCGCCGGTGTTGCAGAAGGTTGAGGGGCAGGAGTCGGAGGAGCCACGGCAGGAGAAGGAAAAGATAGCTTTGTCTGACGCAGGGGCTTCGAGATAGTTCCCTTCCCCTTGCCCTTGATGAGCTGTTTAGCTCTGAGAAAGTAATAGAATGAAGAACATTACGTCTCGAAAGAAATTATGATTAAAGTACAAAGACGGAAGTTGTGTGGAAAGTTACCTCTTCACAACTAGCACTTCCTTTGTGCCGATGGCCACTGTCGGAGCTTTGCGCTTCCTGGGCACGATGTCCGGCAGTTTCCTCCTCCTGAGAAAACTCAGGAGGATACCCCTCGATAGGAGCCAATTCTGACTCAGGAAGGTCGGCAAGCTGAAAGGAAGATAAAATCTTAGTATTGCGAAGTGACTTAAAAGGTGAAACACATAAAAGGGGTTTACTGCTAAAGGTTTACCAGCACTACAGGGTCTTCCGCTGTATGCATGTCCAGAGATAAATCCGAAATCTTTCTCTCGATCTGCTCCTTTATCAGCCATTTGATTTGGCTTATGTAATCCTGTGGCTTTAGAGCCTTAGGGCTGATGCGGAGGGAGTCTTGTTTTGACGTCGTGATGGAATGCATCAGTCGGTCACCGTGGTGCTGGAGAGGCTGGATCCGGCGTGCCACCCAGCACTGGACCAAGTCAGACCCTCTCAGGCCCTTGTGCTTCATCAAATATTCAATCCGCCTCTTGGCGAGAAGCAGATCATCACTGAGAGCCGGAGCGGCCTCGTTCCATGAAAGTCGGCAAAGCACTAGCTTTGCCAGGAGCGGGAATGTCCTTATGATAGAAAAAGGTGGTCGGCCATTGTTTGACCGACTCACTAGCTAAAATCCGAGGATAGACGCGCTCACGCCTAACCGAAAGACTAATTGTGCCGGTAATATAGGGATTACCGGCGGTGATGGAGTTTCTCCGGACATGAAAAAAGTAGCGGAAAAGAGTGAGACTCAGCCTAATGCTGAGATACCCCTCACACAAAGCCGCATAGGTGCTCATCTCTAAGATAGAGTTTGGGGGGAGATGGTGAAGTTGAACATTATAATGGTCTATCACCTCAGAAAAGAAATCTAAGGGAGGAAAGGAGAAACCTCTTTCGAGGTGGGTGCCGAAATGCACCCGCTCACCGTTGCAAGGGTTGGGGACGGCCTCATTGAAGCCGCTCCGCCAATCGCCGGCGCGGAGGATCCCTTCTTCTTCGACGCCGTGGAGCTTCTCGTGGTCGAGGATGCACGGAAAGAACTGGGAAGCCCCCACACGATGATTACGCTGCCTCGATCTCCGCGCGTGCATTGAAACGGCGCCTCGGCTCCGCGAACGACGGACCCACCAACGGTCGTGCTGACAGGAGATGTCTATTAGTGATGTGAATTGACCATAACCAGTGTCAGGTGACGTCAGAGACCAAGATCCGGCTTAGTTTGAATATCAAGCTAGAAATCTGAATAACGTACTGATAGGTTCGACTTATTTTTGAGACCCGGATCGTATCTTTTGTTTTGAAGTTTCAGGAACCCTTAAAGATTCTGCAAGCCGAAGATCAAGCTAGACGATGATGAATCTGACTTTGGATCTTGGAGTCTTTCGAGCGATACTGTTGGGGATATACTTTTCGGGTATCCTCAGAGTTCCTCACTGACCAGGGTGGCCCACTTCGGGTTAGAGCTTTGCTTCACGGGCGGCCTAGTCAGGGAGAAGAGACGGAGTCCAGTCCGGCTACGGGAAGGCCTAGTAGAATTACCGACATAGTATACAATCTCAACTCGCACAGGCAAACCCTTGTAACCCATATTCTGGCTCTGTCGTATTACTGGATTGCTAGCAGGAGTAGGATTCGTCCAAAGCAGGCGGATTTGAACCTGGGTAAACTTGTGTGCTCACCGTCCCGGAACACCATACGTCTCAGACCCCTCTCTTCCGCACGCCTCGAGGACCCCCTCATGGCGTACTTGTCATCAATCCGACGACACTCGAGGCAAGCCATCCTGGCTAGCTGGTACGATGCCGTCTTGAGCACGGATCCTCTTTGAAGGAGGCTGGCTCGCATCCTTTTTCTTATTTTTAGTTCTCTTCCTGGGATTCTTCGCAATAGGTTCTAGTTGCATTGTCATCTGCTCATTGGCCACCTTTCGGAGTGTGTTAGGGTTAAGAACCAATCCCGGTTTCTCCTGTGGATCGGTGGCTAGAGGCGTCTGTTAAGAAAAATCATGGAATACCAGGCACTGCGTGCATGTACTGGGACGACCACCTTGATTGTCTCGAGCGGTGAAGTGTTCCTCATCCATAGAAGGCATATACAATCCTTTGTTGGCATCGGTGTTGATGAAGTTGTCGATGTCAACCAATTCATCATCATCTTCGTGGTTGCCATCATGTGCTGGTGGTGGTGGGGGTGATGGCGGTGCAACATCTTCGCCTTGGGGTGGTACACATGATCCCAAGAGTTGTTGGTGACGACTGGTGGTGGCGATGACGACTGGATTCCGAGGTGGTTGCCGGATGATCGAGGTGGCGCTGGTGCGCCCTCCCCCCACAAGACGAATCTGGGTCTTCGGCCATGTCAAGGGCCAATTGTGGCATTCTACAAGGGTCTTGTCTTCGTCGGCTCCCTGAGGTTGAAAGGGGGGTCCATGTCATTGCACCCTCACAACACCCGAGCCAACCTGACCCTCATCACGTCATTATCCATTGGATTGTTGTGCATTGTGCGACTCGTCGGTTGTATGAGAGTGCCCTCGGCAACATCCTTCAACTCGCCACTGGTAACTTTAAGCAGGAGTATGCAAGCAGTGTCATGAGTCAAAACATGACGGGCATCATGAGATGGCAGCAAGCATCAAAGGCATAAAGGAGATGACGTGCACTAACTAATTAGTTACCTTGGTGATGGCGTTGAGCTCGGCTAATGTAGAGACACGGCCGATGTCGGCAGCCGGCCTATCATCTGCATTCTCCCACTCAGGTGCCCACGAAGCACCACTGTCGTTGACTGCGCCTTAGTATCTTTGGCAGGAGGGACACCGGCGCGACCAAAACAATCGGCTGTGTCCCAGCGTTGATTGCCGGCGGGGTCACTAGGTCGTGCGACACGTTACGTTAATGCTCGAGTTGCTGCTTCTTAAGCTAGCAGATGTATCGGCTCCTGTCGACCTCCCACATTCCAAGCAGTTAGCCCCATGAAAAAATCAGGGGGGGTCATCGCGCGGAGCTTCTCTTCCACTAACTTGTCCACTGTTTTCTCGTCCACTACTTTTTCCTCTAGTATCTACACCTTCATCTTCAGCTCTTTAACAGCGGCTTTATACTTAGCCGCAGACTGGTTCTTCCTCTCCCTTTTTTTCTTGGCATCCTCTTTGTCCTGAACTGTGGAGCATGGAATGCAAAACTAAAACGTAAAAGACGAAGAAGACAAGAACCAAGATCATAGAATACAAGCTTTGGCAAAGAATTGTAAGACCTATCCCTGCATATCTGGCATGGACTACTGAGGAGATTGCTGGGATGATGATCATCAAGTGGAACAAACAAAGTGACACTAGAAAATAGTTCATTTAAACATAATAGAGGCTATTCACTGATCGATCCAACAGAACACATATGTGACACCCATCCACTAATCCATTTCAAGAGAAAATAGTTCACTTATCCATTTAAACTTATTATTTTAAACAAAGTGACACCCATCCATTGATCCATTTCAACGGAACACATATGTTCATAAGCAACATTAGATCAGAGGCTATTCTGGCATCACTTGAAAAATAGCTAGGAATTTAAACCAGAAAATAGCTAGGAATTTAAACCAGAAGCAACACATCCATCCATTGATCCATTTCAATAGAAAATAGCTAGGAATTTAAACCAGAAAATAGCTAGGAATTTAAACCAGAATCAACATATCCATCCACTTCTCCATTTCAACAAAAAATAGCTAGGAATGGTTTAAGGCTCTATTCATTTAGGAACAGAAAATAGCTAGGAACAGAAAACCACTAGGACTATATTCATTTAGGGCTCTATTCACTGATCCATCCACTGATCCATTTAAGGCTCTATTCACCAGAAAAACCACATTGTTGTTGGTACTATTCAATAACTATAAGAACATTTTAGGGCTCTATTTACCAAAATAACCACTTTCGTTTCCACATTGCAGTTTAGGGCTCTATTCACCAGAATATGAAATCAAGCAAGACTACAATAACGACACCAATAGATGAAAGAAATTGGGGGCAAAGAGATGTACTTGTGCGGTGGGGAGGTGGTCATCGACGAGGGTGGCGGCGGTGCTCCTGCTGCGGGCGGGGCAGGCCTCCTCCTCCTAGGTCGCAGGCGGGGCGGGCCTCCTCCTCCATAGGCTCAGGCGCAGCGGTGGCGGGCCTCCTCCTAGGTCGCAGGCGGGGTGGGCCTCCTCCTCCACTAACTCCGGCGTGGCGGTGGCGGGGCTCCTCCTAGGTCGCAGGCGGGGCGGGGCTCTCCTCCACTGCGGCTCTCCGCCTCCACAGGCTCTCCTCCACGGCTGCTATGGCGGCGAGGGCAGGTGCTAGCTAGGGTTTGCGGGCGGGTGAGAAAGGGGAAGAAATGGATCCATAAGGGGGATTAGGGGAAGCCAGCCCATTATTTGGCTAAGTGTGAAAATTCTATGGCGCATTCCTTCAATATGCGCCACAAAATTTCCAATTTATGTGGCGCATTACTATGATATGCGCCACAGAATCCTAGGACATAGTCCAAAACAGCGTGGCGTCGTAGTTTGACAAGAAACACAACATGTCCTAGTGGTCTTGCTTGCCAGCTCTAAATCTGGGGCAGCCAGGTTCAAATCCTAGCTATCTTAGACTTTTTTCCTTTTTAAAAAATTATTTTTAATTATATATGTTTAAAAGCAAGAACATATACACGCATGCATATTTATTCAAAAAAGCAAGAACATACACATGCATATTTATTCGAAAAACCCTTCCCGGATCATATATATGTGTGCTTGTCACACACAAATGTGAATTTGTATACCCACACGAATATCATGTTATATGTTTTAGTCTCTAACTAATATATATTTGCGAGCACACATCTGAATTAATATACAAAAAATTCACACAATTGCTAGCGTCTCTTCACAATCTTCTTACCCTTTTTGTTGCAGTTTAATACTTTAGCCCGTGCACTTTGAGATTTCTTCTTCTGAATGGACAACCTTTGGTAGGTAGTGTGGTCTTCCTTCTTCCTATACTAGTAGTAGTCATGTCGAAGTACTTTACGAATTCCTCTTCGATCTTCAGATTGCCGTTCTTATCAAAGTCTTGCTTGTTGGCGGCTCCTTCCATTCCGATGATGCTCCTCTTGCCCATCCTAACTACAACACGGTTGGGCTTTGACGGGTCGGTAATTAAAAAGCATTGATCAACTTGGCTAGCGAGTACCCAAGGCTCATTTTTTGTGGAGGCGTTCTTCGCCGATTTGGCATCTGGTATAACCATGGTGGTGAAATACCAGTCTTCTTTTTCCATGTTCTTGGCCCATCTAACATGGAACATCGCTACAATCTCTCCACAATAGTCGAGCTCCCATATCTCCTCGATCCTTCCATAGAATCTTTCCATGACAGTAGTCTCATTATCGGTGAAGGATAGCATAGTTACTCCTGAGTTTTGATATTCGCTATTCCTGTCCTTTTCCTCGGTGTAGAATCTGTAACCGTTTATGTCGTATGACTGATAGGTCCTTAGGTTGTGCCCTTGGCCCTCCGACAAGGAAAATATGACTTTTTGATATTCTGTAGAAGGCGTCTGTGTGGGGAATGTCCAGTAGCCATTTCTTGAACCAACCCGCGAAGATGGAGTTGTGCTCTCTGGTTACGTCTCCCTTCTTCCTTGGCCATCCCTGGTCGACGTACTCCTGCTCGATTAAGCTTGTGTGCTCTTCCACCCAAGGGCCGACCAATTCAATGTGTTGTAGCACGACTCAGTGTGCCCTGTCAAAGTCGGCGCGTCGACCATTAATGCCAACATGTAGTGAGCGGTAGCCCTCGCGGTGACCATATCCAGCGAGCCTGCTGAGGTGCGTCTTGGTAGGTATACCAACATCCTCGTTCTCGGTGGTTAGATAATTCTGGCAGAAGGAAATGCACTCGTAGATCAGAAAGCCCTTGGCTATGCTTCCATCTAGATGGGACATGTTCCAAACGAATCCTTTGATGACACCATTTAGCCTTTCAATGCCATCATGTTGTGTAGGAATATCGGCCCGAGCTTGATGATGTCATCCACGACATGTACAAGCAGATGAACCATGATGTCAAAGAATGCAGGCGGAATGTAAATCTCGAGCTCGCATAGTATCACCACGATCTCTTCATGTAGCCTATTGAGCTTCACACCGGTTGACTTCCTAGATATGACGTTGAAGAAGTTGCAGAGGCCAAACAGCGTCTCACGGACATGCTCGCCCATTATCCCGCAGATCGCAGTGGGTAGTATCTGTGTCATTAGCATGTGATAGTCATGAGAATTCATACCACTGAACCTCTTCTTCACCACATCCAGATATCTGCTTATCTTCCCCAAGCAACTGTGAGAAACTTTCACTGCTAGGAGGCACCTAGAAAACTACTCGAGCTCCTCCTGACTCAAAGTGAAGCAAGCAGCACGAAGCACCACCTCATTCTTCTTAATTCTTTTGTGGTGACTTTGAGTACCTTTTGTCTGATCATCATCATCATTATCATCATCACTATTAGGGTACTGAAGATCTTTCTCGATACCAAGCAATTTAAGGTCCTTTCTTTCTTTCGACCCATCCTTGTTCCTCTCCGGCATGTTGAGTAGAGTGCCAAGAAGACTCTCGGTAACATTCTTCGTGATGTGCATTACATCGAGGCTATGGGGCGTGTGGAGGACCTTCCAGTATGGAAAGTCCTAGAAAACAGACCTTGCTTTCCATACACCTAGCAGCGGCTTTGTCCTCGGTAGCTTTTTTCCCGGCACAGGGTAATCTACCCAATTATTCAAAAGATCCTCGATTTCTTCACCGCTCCTCGGACGCGGGGCTCTTTCGAGCTCATATTTACCATTGAATAGGTCACCGTGTGTTATCCATGGGTGATCCATGCGGAGCCACTTTCGAGTACCTTGGAACACGGTTTTCAAAGACTCGGGATCCCTTGGTAGCTGGAGATGCAGGGTCTCATCCATTCACTTGACACATGCATTGTGTCTGTGGTTCACCTGGGTCGATACATATGCGTAACCAGGATAGTCCTGCACCGTCGTGAACAATGCGGCTCTCAGAGGGAAATATTCTTTAGTGTAGGTGTCCCACGTACGACCTTTAGTATATGCGCCACAGAAAGTGAGTAAAAAAGATTCTCTAGTGGGGCCCGCCTCCACTTTCTGTGGTGCATATGTCTATATGTGCCACAGAAAGTTGGTCGCCCAACCCCGGTGGCGGGTCCCACATAATTTCTGTGGTGTATGTTTCCTAAAATGCGCCATAGAATTGTGCTAGTTTCTATGGCGCATTTTCTGACGTGCGCCACTAAAATATTTTTGTGGTGCATGGTCCTACATATGCACCACAGACTAGCACGTCTATATATAGCTATTTTCCTAGTAGTGACTATTCTTTTGTTCCATCTGCGTCTCATTACATATAGAACTACAACAGATTGAAGTATCATTGATGTGTGTCAGGAATCACCTGGTTCATGCAAGACACGTTCAGGTACCAAACGCGAAGCGTCGACAAGCAATCCTGCTAATGCTACCGGTGGAAAACAAACACACGCCAGGAAATATAATAGATGAAAATCAGGAAACTCACATAAGGCTAAAAAGTATCGTCTTGGTGGCACACCACAGGTTCCAACAGAAGTAAACAGATCAAATACCATCCACACATTCCACCGTACCAATTGCCAATCTAGATACCTAGCAATAATTAACAGGTGAAACAGTTTTGACCTCTACTTGCCTAACACTGCTGGCACAACACCAACAAGCTAGAGACGATCACCAACCTGTTGATCATCCCGGCGGCAAACAAGGTATGTGTTCCAAGCATTATCGATGCATGCTTCCTTATATATATACCATGAAAGCTTGATGTAACGGTTGAATTGGCAGCTACTCAAAGATTTAAGAAAAGGGGCCAACGGTAGGAAAAAAGCTTGAAGCTAAAATTTCCGGAACACAATCTGGATATTACATTAATTCTATTGTGCCTAGCAAGCGAAGGCCCGAAGATCCAGAAGAATTTGATATTCTAGCATCCGAAATAGGTGTTTTTGTTAGGAATGATATTCCCATCTTCGCATAGTTCAAGCTCCACCAACAGACCCTTGACCATTACAATTCATTACTGTAGAAGTTACATGAAAGTCATGGTGCTCTGTCCCATGCATTCAAGCTTGATATTGGTTATATTCTAAGTCACATAACACATCAAATGTTCCATTCTTGTCGATAGACAAAATTCAACTTCGATCAGGATAATAAGGATGTAGAGTATGTTCTCAAGGACATGTTCTCCTGTTCTTTGCGCCAGCAACGCCATAGGCTAAAGAATAAATACTTGGATGGTAAAGCAAGCAAGGATATTCAAAGCATGACTCCTATGGAACATACTATGACTGACCAATAGTGGATAGATCTTCTTGGCCACTAGTTTGGTCCAAAGATTACAATATGGTTTGTGAAGGCTGATACCATATCACGTTCAAAATTCCTATTTGCACATATGTATCAGTAGTCTCCTATTGGAGATGAACACTAAGAAAAACAAGAGAAACCATGTCGCACAACGCTTAACAAACTGAACTGGATCTCGTGCATTGGTTGGGCACCTGAGTGCAATAGTAAGGATAATTAGTTTTTAATCTTGTAGAGACTTTGTTCTTCTTATATTTTGATCATGTGTTCCGCCCATGTTGCAGAAAGGTGCGATAAGTCTGCAGAAAAAATTCTAGGCATGCCAGACGAGCAAAAAAGAAGGGCTCAATCCCTCCGCTGAGAGTGTTATTGTAAGTCTTCTATTCAATTGATATTTTGTGATGACACACCCTCAGTGATTTATATGTATAGTTAGATGTGCACCACTGCCTAGTTTTCTTTTTAATTTAAGTAGATGATTTCCAACTAGTGTGAGTTTCAGTTTTCAACTGTACAAAGAGTTGCCTTGTGTATATCATGCACCTGGTGATGAACAAATAGATAGATGCCATGTTGGCATAGTCCTGTTATTGCATGCTAGTGATAAAATTCTTATCAGTATGATCAGATAGTTATACTTTTACTTCAATATATATGATGTGTAATCAGCCATGCCAACTTGTAAGATTTGTTCATAGACAGGTTAGTGTTATCTGCATGTTTCTCTGTAATTAGCTTTTCTTCTCTCACCCATGTTTACCAACTGATAACCATACATATTAAATTGAATGAGGAGATGGTAAAACCTAGGAAAGATGGTCTGGAACAAACCCAAGAAGGATGTCTGGAAACATTTAAAATGGTACTAAAAGGCGAAGGTCATCGTAAAAGCACGTTCATGCGTATTGTTGGGTTGTCGCAGTGCAAGTCCAGGTCCAAGTCCATGTCGGTGTATTTGTCTAGTCAGGAAGAAATTGTAGCACTACGGGCTGAACAGGAAGTGCATATACGAGCAACTTATGATATGAGATAGAAAGCAATAGCAAGTGATGCGGAGTTGAAGATCTTACGAGATCAGCAGAATTCTCGAGAGCCCATAGATGAAGAGACTCTCCTAAATTGAAGATGAACCCTAACAATGACATGTGAGTATAGTGGTCCTGTCAAATGGTTTCTGCGGCTGAGCCCGGGTTATCTTTGGGGCCATGTAACAAAAATAGAGGGAGTATTTGTTTTGCATCATGCTTTTATCTGTTTACGATGTGCTGCATGCACAAAAATCCTATGCCCTAACCTCACTCTCTCAGGCTCGGATTTGTGAACCTCACAAAGTTTTTTTCATCTTTAGACAACCGCCAAATTTGAAATCTCAATCCATCGACAAATCCTACCGCCTACCATGTTTGAGTCGGAGATTATATATCCAATTTCTTTGCCAATATGGTCAGTATTTTGATGATCATTTGATGTGAATCTTAGCCTTAAATTCGTACAGAAGGAGTACCATTAACGAAATTAAAAAATCGCAGTCGAGTGGCAAAACCTGCAGCCAACCTTGTTTGAATCAGAGTTATCCAATTTTTATTATGGATGATAAGTTAATGTCACTCTTGGCCTTCAATTCCTAAATAGGGACTACACCTTTTATCCAAATATTGCTTGGACGCTAGCCTAATTCAAAATATCATTCTGCGAAATTATTATGCTCATGGGTGATTAGTTGATGTGACTCTCGGATTTGAATTCCTAGACAGATTGCGTATGGTCTACTAGGCTTTTTGTATTATTATTTGTCCGGTAGACGAATTCAAAATCTCAATCGAGTGGCAAAATCACACACCGACCTTGAAGCATTTCTCGCCCACACCATTTCAAAAACTTTGTGGAAAAATCTCCCACTGAGGAGTACCATTTTTCTATTATTATTATTTGGCCGGTAGCCAAATTCAAAATCTCTGTCGAACGAAAAAATCACACACCGACCTTGAAGCATTTCTCACCCCACCGTTTCAAAAACTTTGAGGCCAATCTCTTACGGGGGTACCATTTTTCTATTATTATTATTTGGCCGGTAGCCAAATTCAAAATCTCTGTCGAGCAGCAAAATCACACATCGACCTTGAAGCATTTCCCGTCCCACCGTTTCAAAAACTTTGAGGCAAAATCTCCCACCAAGGACTACCATTTCTCTATTATTATTATTTAGCCGGTAGCTAAATTCAAAATCTCTGTCGAACGGAAAAATCACACACCGACCTTGAAGCATTTCCCGCCCCACCGTTTCAAAAACTTTGAGGCCAAATCTCTTACGGAGGTACCATTTTTCTATTATTATTATTTGGCCGGTAGCCAAATTCAAAATCTCTGTCGAGCAGCAAAATCACACATCGACCTTGAAGCATTTCCCGTCCCACCGTTTCAAAAACTTTGAGGCAAAATCTCCCACCAGGGACTACCATTTCTCTATTATTATTATTTAGCCGGTAGCTAAATTCAAAATCTCTGTCGAGCGGCAAAATCACACACCGACATTGAATCATTTCCCGCCTCACTCTTTCAAAAACTTTGAGGCCAAATCTCCCTCCGAGGAGTACAATTTTCTATTATTATTATTTGGCCGGTAGCCAAATTCAAAATCGCAATCAAGCGGCAAAATCACACCGACTTTGAAGCATTTCGCGCCCCTCCATTTCAAAAACTTTTGACTTTAAAATTCCCATTCTACCCATTGTTCAGACGCCCTATGGGCATGCTAAAGTCGGTAGCTTGGGAGCACGAGCATAATTATTTTTCTGCTCACCTCCATAGTCCCGATTTGTGCAGTTTTTCCCGTTGGCGCTCCCAAAATCTCAGGCTTCTCTCCAACGCTCTCACCTCCACGACCACCGCGTGCACCGGCCGGCAGCAATTCCACGGCGGCCGGACCCACTTGAGTTGTGGTCTGGTGCACCACCCCGGAGCCGCTTCACCGATGCCCACCCCATCGGATCTAGTTAACCGGGTCTCTCTGCCACTCCACCGAAGTTGTGGTCTCGTTGATCGTGCCTATGGTGTCCTCGACCGCCCACGTACTGCTTCCCCGCCACTGAAAGCTACTGAACCATACCGGAGCTGCTCCACCGTTGTCCACCAGATGGGATCTAGTTCAACGAGTTCCATGTCCATCGCTCTAGACTAGCTGCACAAGCATCGCTGTTGACTACACTGGCATCGACGGCCTA
Organism: Avena eriantha; assembly: GCA_910589775.1. NCBI lineage: Eukaryota > Viridiplantae > Streptophyta > Magnoliopsida > Poales > Poaceae > Avena > Avena eriantha. The sequence goes on along the minus strand of OU342743.1, from coordinate 481,742,530 downwards.
AGATCTGCTTCCCTGACACCAACAGTTACCGCAACCGCAGCACCCTCGGTGACCTGGACGTCACTCGCATGTGCCGACGATGCTTAGATGCCTCTCCGACCAAGGTAACCAAATCTCCAACCTGTTTTTGTTTTGACAGCAGTATAGCAGGTTCAATCCTATCATAGTGAACTTTATTTTTGTATTTGTTCTAGTACATTCAAGTCACTGGGCATGCATGTTCTTCATGCTAGTACATACAAGGTCATTAGACATGTTGGTTTGCATTCGCTGCTCTATAAATTGCAAGTCATGCACATCTCTGTTATTTTGTCATGCATATGTTCTTAGCTACTCCGTACACCAGTAATTGTCTGCTATTGTGTAGTTCTTGCAAAATGTAATATAAGTGGAAAATATTAGTGTGGATTACCTGCACCACAGTTACTAAATCGATCTGGTTATTCCAGAGCTAAGTTACTGCTATTATTTCCTCCCTGACATCGTTCTGCTGTCCTGTAGTACCCGTTCAAACTCCTCGTACTAGTTCGATTATAATTTTGTTATTGCCATCAGGTTCTTCAAAAGCTGCAACACTGACTAATTTATTTTTCTTTGCGTAGAGCTCAAAAAGGGAACACTCAACATGTTGGTTTGCACAACCTCTTCTACAGGTTCACCAATGATGCCATTATACATATCTGGTGCTGGTTCGTCCTAATCAACGACATAACTATTCTCTACTGTATAGTTCATTTGTGTTTCCCATTCCTCCTCGACAAGTTCTGGTATGATACGGTTATAACTTCTATGTGATTCATTCTTAGCTACGACAGTAACTACATGCCATTGTGTAGCTCACCGCAAATTCCGAGTCACCCAATGTTTCTTGCATTCTAGGAGATACCACTATATCCATGTATATTTGCTGAAATGACATGGATAGTTTATATCTGCTGAAATTTTAAGAAACACTTTGTTTGATTGCTCATTTCATTGTAGGCACACTTGTCTAATAATTGTTTTTCCTGTCTACAGGTTCATAAGCCACGCCATTATATTTCGTATCTAGTTCTGGTTTGTCCTAACCAACAATGTAACTATCCTCTACTATATAATTAATTCGTGGTTTGCATTCTTGCTCTACAATTTCATATGATGCAGTTATAATTTCTATCTGGTTCATTCTTAGCTATGAGTATTTTGTCTTGTTTGATATATTAACTTGTTATTACTTAGTTTCAGACTGCAATTATTGCTATCACCATCAAAGAGGGGGCTGCAAGATCATGTCTCAAGGTGGTTTTCCAATGTAGCTATCACACTCAAAGGAAGATGCAGTTGATAGATTGAGAAAGAAAATTGAGGACTCTGCTATCAACTTGATTATAAACTGAAATGCTGAATTTTATTTCCCTTGTGTTGATAATATGTAATATATTTAAGAATTTTGCAGCTGATGTAATATCTAGATAACTCGCATAGGCCATGTAGGCATTTAGTTGATGCCGTCCATGCATGGCGGTAGGCGGTACCATAACTGCGCCAGCCAGGTCAATCAGGGAATAGTATAGGGCTTTGTTATTGGCCCATCTTGTATTGGGCCTACCATGAACAGTAAAAGATGCTCGCTAAGTATACACCTTTTATGATATTTGCATGGGCTTCAGAAAGGCTGAAACTGTAGATGTCCGTTAACCTAATGGGCCTACCCACAGGTGGCAAGAAGTAACAAAACAGGCTAGAATAGTAATAGGCCATAACAATAATAGGCTAGGACATTAGCAGCCAGAACACTAGCAGGCCAGAAGAGCGACAGATCAGCACAGTAACGGGTGAGAACAGTAATGGGCCAAAGCAATAACGGGCCAAAGTAGTAATAGGCTAGAATAGTAACAGACCACAACAGTGATAGGCCAGAACAATAGCAGACCAAAACAGTAAAGGACCACAAAAGTAATGAACCAGAACAGTAAAAGGCCAGAACAGTAATGAGCTAGAACAGTAGTAGGATGAAATTTTTTACCAGACAAGAAAACTAACATGCCGACAATATTGTTAGGCCAGAACAGTACTAGACCAGAATAGTAGCAGGCCGCCTGTGGGCCTGAACAGTTGACCGCGGTACAGTAAAAGGCCAGAACAGTAATGTACCTTCTCAAAGATGGGTCGTTAGTAGGCGGCCCAGGACGAGCTATGAGAATAGTGATGGACCAACCGTAGGCCTTAACAGTATCAGACCGACTTGACGCAGGTTGCTAATGGGACGCACAGTATTCGACCAATGTGGGCCTTCTGTAGGCCAAAATAGTATCGGGCCCAGAAGTTCGTGGGTCGCGGCATGCTGCATTAATGGGCCCAATTTGAACAGTGCAGGGCGATACAGTAAATGGTCGTAATATTATTGGGCTATCCTCATGCGCTAGCCCACTTAATAATTATTAGGCCTTGGCTGGGCTAGGCTTCTATCACGGTTTATGTGACCGTTAATGGTGGTACCTAGGCATTAACGGCGTTTTCCATGTGGCGGTTTGCATGACGTCAACAGTCAACGCGGCTGGCGAACAGATCTACAATGGAACAAGTTTTTGTGGCTAAAGGGTGCGATCTGCCATGGTCGGAAAAAACAGTGGTAGATTCTTTTGTGACGGGGCTTTTACCACGAAGACAATCCATTGTAGAAGACTTCTCAACCACGAAAAATGGGCCTATAACCATGAAAATCATCCGTTGTAAAAGCCAACTTTTCTTGTAGTGTACCTTAGTAATATTTGCCTCAAGCTCTAACTTTATCCTATCATAGGGGATTAGAAGATTATTATGAGAGATCAGGGGATTTTCATGAATTTCTTCCAATTTTCTATAATTGCTAGTTAGCAACTCAAGTTGAGATCGTATCTCAACATTCTCCTTTAAGGTAGATGCTTCACATGAAATAGAGTTAGTAGCACAAGCATCATTAATTTTTTTTCATTTTCAAGCACACATAAGATTCAACTTTTTGTGTGAGGAGATAATTAGTGTGCTTCTCCTCGGCTAGCCCTTACATAAGGAGATTGATCTCCAAATCACATCATCAAGATGGACCTCCAAATCGTCAATGGTTTCCAATTGTTTATTAAAGGTTTCCATAACGTGTTTGAGACAAGAAACAACCATAATATCACCACAAGAGAAGAACACAAAAATGTCATCTCACAAAGGATAGTACTAGTATCATCATCAACATCATCATCGCTATCATCATTAGGAGATATATTGGGATTCAAAGTTGGAGATACCTTTGACCCTCTTTCCATAAGGCACATGTGAGAACGGGAGGATTAAGATGAGGATATTATTGAATCTTCATTCATGATTGTGTCTTTATCCATAGAGTGTTTGATTTCCTCTACATTGTTAGATACACAAATAGAGTAAATAGAGGCATTTTGCTCATAGGAACAAGAAAAATCAAGCATACCATCTACACTAGTACTCAAATAAGTTCTAGACGATATGCAAGGAATAGCAATACAAGGGGATATAGAATTATTGTTGCAAGAAGTGCTTAAGTCCAAACTCTCTACACCATTAGCATTTATAGAACATGAATCATCGGTGTGAAGAGGAACACTACCATCATCACATATGATGTCTCCACCACCATGACATTACGTTGTGACTTGTCACATGTAGGTGAAGTGGAAGGAACTGAAATATCATCGCGGCCAGAGGTGGAAGCAACTTGGAGCTCTTCATGATGTGAAGGAGAAGAGAGCTCCTCGGATATACCACTGACCCTATGAGAAATGGACCCACCAAATATTTCTTTAATCTTGGTCACATCTCATGAGATGACTTGCGCTTTAAAATCGTCAAGAACAAATTGACTATGGGGCTCAAGGAGAAAATAAGCTCATTAGATACTTGAGCTTTGAGATGTAAATTTCATCATCCTCTAAAGATAGATTTTGAGGATCCATCGGAGGAGAAAAACCTACATCTAGAAATCGCTCAATATCTAGACACAAGGTCCAAAGTTACAAAGCAAGCAATTTCTCCACAAAGTATAATTTGTGCCATCAAAGATAATTGCGTCATTGTGCACTATACTACTAGTTGACATCTTTACACTCTAGTCGGTGAAGCCTAAACAAGGAGAGACCTTACTCTCATACCAATTGAAAGGATAGAGATTTTTCCTAGAGGGTGGTGAATAGGAAATTTCTAAACTAATACTGTTTTGGCTCAATAGAATGCGGAATAAAACTAACATTTATTGTACAAGCACAAAACCTAAATGCACTAGGCTCAACTAAGTGCACCAACAACAAGTTAAGCTAAGCAAGATATAAGTACTTCAAGATTGATGTCTATCACAAGGAAAGTAAGCTTGGGTATAGGTATAACCGAGGCACCCGAAGATGAAGATGTATTCCCATGTTCCCTTACAAGTAAGCTACGTCACGTTGGAGAGGTGTGGATTCCATGAAGGATTTCCCAATGCCACAAAGTATCACCTTCTTCTCGAGTCTATCCCATGAAGGAATAGGACATTTCCTTATGGCTAGCTTTCCCTCCACTTCAAAGATGGCAAGCTCCATGAAAGAGAAGCCCGGGTCTCTTCACAATCTTCCACGAAGAGGACACCATGACAACAACTGCCAAGCCAACTAGCAGGTCACCCTCCAAGAGTAACAAGCTCACAATCTCTCACTCGAATAAATCGTAAAGGAGATCTCAACACTTATGCAAGAATACAAAGCAAGAGCACCAAGGGTTCTCAAATCCTTCACCCTCAAATCCCACCCAAAAAACAATGCTAGGGAGGAATTAGATAGGAAGAAAAATGGTGCAAATCGATTAATGACTCCAAGATCTAGATCCAAAGGGTTCTCCTCACTTAGAGGATGAATTGATTGGTGGGGATTATAGATCTAAATCTCCTCTTTCAAAGCCCTCAAAAATATGCAAGAATCATAGGAGGAAGGGAGAGGAAGCAAGCTCAAAGGGGTCAATAATGGAGGTCAAATTCGTGCTCAAGGACCCTATAAAATGTTGGGGAAGAAGCCCCTTTTATAGGGAAAGGTAAATCTGCCCGTTGGGGCTGAAAACGTGCAGTCCAGGCAAATCCGGCGGCCAGTTCAGCGGTGTCGAGCCCTGCGCCAACTGAGTCGATGCCATGAAAACTTAGTGGGCACCATGCCAACTTGTTTCTCTATATATAGAGGTTCCATGCATGCCAATCTGAATCAACGTCGTGCCAACTAAGTCGGTGCCACGTCCGACAGTGTTGGTCTGCCCGCTAGTTTTCCAAACAGAAAACATCGAAGACTAAAACGCTGATAAGTTTTGCGTCCGGACTCCGATTTTAGCAAACTTGGGCTTTTTGAAAATCTAAGAACAAACTTTGTCTAGTAGTTCTATAAAACCCAAGAAAGATCAAGAGGTAAAGTAAGAAATAAGGATAGGTATGATACCTCCCTAAGAGACGAACCGGTAAAACCTTGAAACCCAAAAATGCAATAGGATATGCATACGAATTCTGTTTTTGATGAACTTGGGCTTGTTGAATAGATAGAAAAAAACTAAAGAACCTCACACAGAGAAACACCAATAAGAAACAAACTAGGGATATGCAAAGTATGCAAATGATTGAGATCCCTAAGACGATGTGATCAAGTTACTCAACCGAAAGCCCCTCTTGATAGTGCGGCTATCTATCCTATAACCTGGTCTCCCAAAAACCACCATGAGACCGGTAAAAGGAAAACCTAGAAAGGCCGTACCTTTTCCTTATGCATCCCACTTGATATTTATGACACTGCTTCAAGTTTCATCCAAGACAGAATGCTTCACTTGATCATTGTTGCTTCGTGAAGACTCATAATTTTCTCCCACATGGACACTATGGGATAGCTTCATTGAGGCACATCTTCACATGTCCATTATCACCAATATGGACATAAAGCTTCAACCATATGATATCATTGAGATGCTTATATTGAACATGCACTTCTCAACCCTGATGATGATCACCACTTGATGACATCCTCTCATGGGCTATATGAAATCTTCACTTTTGATGCATGCCCATGGAAATATACCTAACCCACATAGAAAACACAAAGGAACATATATAATGGGTTAGTTCATGAAGCATAATTGATTGTGCTTACCAAACCACAAGATCCATGTGGTACATCTTTACGCTTCAAGTGTTGACCAACTTGAATTGACTCTTCACTCTTTGTATTTGTCAACCATGTATCTTCTCATACTATATCTCAATATCTCAACGTACATAAATAACCCTTCATTTGATTGCATACTCTAAACCTTTAGTCAATCATAGCTGAACTCATGAGGCTATCATGACACCGCCTTAGAGCCATAACTTGAATTTTTTTATTAAGATCAAACTCTCAAGATCTTGAACATATCATATTCTTCTCTTCAACTCGATGATCTTGATGCCAATACTTAATATATGTATATATATATCTTCATGGCATCCATACTCGAATCCAACACATAGACTACAAGCATGCATGACCTATGGAATATTCCTTCATATAAACTCAATGAAAATATTAGTCCACAGGGATTATCATTAGTTAACAAAACCACACATAGGGACAATTACCCTTACACCTGGTGAAAGGACAATGGATGTCGCCAAGAGGAAGGTGAATAGGATTTTAAAATAATTAAGGTTTAGGCTCTAGTAAATGTGGAATAAAACTAATGTTTAATTTATCAAAGGATAAAACCTAAAACCACTAGGTTCAACTAGGTGCACCAAGAACCTATGCTGAGAAAGACAAGCAACAAGGTGATAGCAAGGTAAAATACTTCAAGCATGATTGCTATCACAATGTAAATTGCTTAAGTAAAGGGATTGGTTGAGAGATAACCGATGGACACGGAGACGATGTTTTTTTATCTCGAAGTTCACTTCCAAAGAAGCTACGTCTCTGTTGGAGAGGTGCGATGGCAAAATGCTCTCCGAATGCCACAAATGGATCACCTTGAGGTGTGGTGTCTCGATGCTCACCCAACGCCACACAAGGCCTCACCCCAAGATGATAAGGCACGCAACTCACCAATGTCACAACAGGCTCACCCTATTCTCCTATGAGATCACCACAAAGGCTTACTCATGATACACTATGGGACACTTAAGGGTGGTCACCGAACCCATACTAGACTTGGGACAATCTCCACAACTCAATTGGAGGACTCCCAAGAATCACCACAAAGGCCTCTATATTGAGGACACTCCACAACTCAATTGGAGGCCCCAAGGGAATCACACCACAACCACACAACCGTCTAGGGTTCCAAGAACCCAAGAGAAACAAGCCCTCAAGATTGAACTCACCAAATCTTCACGGAGAACGCAAACCTATGCACCAAATGCAAGAGGAAAGTCCTTCACTCTCAATTTCCACCAAAGCTACAAAAGCTATTGGGAAATAAGAGAGGAACAACACAAGAGGAGAACACAAACCTCTCCAAGATCTAGATCCCAAGGATTCCATTACCAAGAAGGGATTTGGTTTAGTGGGATTGTAGATCTAGATCTCCTCTCTCAAATCCCTCAAAAAGATGCAAGAATCGTAGGAGGGGGAAAGGTAGAGGACAATCTCTTCAAGATCAACAATAGAGGAGAGAGAGAAAACCAAGAACCAAGAAAACAGCTTGATTACACAAATGAGAAGAGGAGCCCCTTTTAAAGGGATCCTAGATCTGACCATTTTGGTCAAATCGCGTCTGGCCAGTAGTACAAGTGATCCACCAGAAGTTTCGGTCAGCTCTAGCTCCAACGGCTCGAAAGTAGTTGAAATGACCCGGTTGTATAGGCCGGAAGTTCGACCTGACCCGGGCCGGAAGTTTCGGCCAGTACTACTGGTCTACTACCGACCAAGTACCGACAAATAAAACGTGACCAAATAGAGAGATGACTGCGGGGTGTCACGGGTTGAACGGAAGTGGGGCGGAATTTCCACAGGTACTACTGGCAGCAAAATGCTCGAGTGGTACTTCAGGTCAACTACCGGCCCAAGTATCGGTAAAAAAGCATAAAAAACAGAACGGGTGCTCGGGGTGTTCACATGCTCACCAGAACTAGACATGTACTTCAACTGGTACTACCGGCGCCAAAAGTGGCCTAGCGGTACTTCCGGTGAAGCAGCGGTAGTTCTGGTCAGGGAAACTCCAGAAGCAAAACTGCCATAACTTTTGCATCCGAACTACAAATAACATGAAACCAATTTTGTTAGAAAGATAACGAAATATTGGGTATCACCAAGGGAAAAATACCATGAATAACTTTGCGAGATATGTCCCAAGGTGTGGAGCCAAAAAACCTGCAAGATCAAAAACGCAAAAAGATATTCAAGAGAAATCCGTTCTTGATGAACTGGAGCTTGTTATGGAGATAACCAGAATCTCTAGATCCTCACATAGACAAGGTACAAACAACAACCATGAAAAATTATGCCATGTATGCACAGGTTTGAGCTTTCTCTGAAAGATAAGATCAAGCTACTCACTCGAGATCACCTCTTGATAGTATGGCTATCTATCCTAAACCCAGTCTCCCAACACTACAAGAGACCGGTAAAATAGAAAACCTAGGAAGATCATACCTTTGCCTTGATCATTCCACTTGATCTTGATGTAGACGATCTTGTCTCCTTTAAGATGGAACACCTTTTCTCTTTCTCGCGCTTTGCTTGATGACGACTTGCGACTTGCTCCCCCATACTCCATGGGGAAACCTCTTCTTTGAACTTGTATTCATCACTCCATGATCACCAAGGATGGCAAGCTTCAAGCATGATATCTTGTAGATATGGCACATCTTGAGCTTGCACTTCATTTCTTGATGATGCTTTGAAGATAGCCACGAGGAACTCCATCTTCTTCTTCAAGACACTCTTGATCGTCTTCTTCTTCTACATAATTCCAATAGGAACAAAGCCCTTGGACATTGCATCTTATTCATTTTTCAACCTTGAAACCAACACATGGCACAAGCAATACCAATGGACAAAACCCACAAGTGAAACTCAATTCACACATTATTTCATAGATATTGTCATTAATTACCAAAACCACACATGGGGGCACACATGCACTTTCACCTAGGTTGGAGTCCATGGGTGAGAGGTTGATAGAGAAGACATCCTACATGTCCAACAACGATGGGGGAGCCCGGTGGGTCAGATATCGACCACTCACTGATAGCTTTGTCTTCAGGCAATAGCAAAAACCCAGGCAAAGGCAGCTGGTAATCATCCTGATCTCGATCCTGAGGCATCGCTGGGTTTCGTATCAGCAATGGACAACTGCACATGGGTGGGTGCACTGTGACCATCACCATGCTGGGACACCACGGCGTCCTCCACTAGAGCTCCAAAGTCCACACGCTTAGAGGGGCCCTCCTTGCCACGTTCCACGTCATCCACAGAGCGAAACGCAATGCTCCCTAGGTAGGGCTTGGTAGTTGGCATCATGGGCCCATCCACGAGCGAAAAGCGTCGCTTCGATTGATTGAGGGATCCCCATGTTCTAGCTCCAAACGTAGTCCATGCAGGGTCCACTTCCTGGTCAAAACGTGGCGCCATGACGTGATCCAGCAACCGCCTCTACTCGCCTTTGCCCGACATGCGCTCCTCCTCGTGGGCCCCTTCATCCCTGCTATTGTATTCTACCTCGTCATCTTCCCCATCCACATGTGGCCATGGCGTGACCTCTAGGGGGAGTTGATGGCAATGCGGCAGTTGCTGCTCTAGCCATCATCAGAAACTTGCAGCTATTGCGATTCCTCAAGCACGCACTATGGGGCACATTCCATACCGTGCGAACCCTGTTGCTCGTCCTCCATCCTGCTCGCACCGCCACTATGGCCACCACGACCATTGCGACCATCGCCATTGCGGTCATTACCGGCAACGCTGTCATCTCTGTTGCCACCTGGTCATGGGTCGTGGCCATCCTCTGACATGTCCTCGACACGCACCAACTGAATCTTGATAACATAGCGTAGCATGTTCCAAAGGGATGAGGGTGTTGCTAGGAAGAACTAGCCCCTCATACTCCTCCATGATATCATCGAGTTCCTCGATGAGCAGCACCTTCTCACTTGTAATTTGGCTTATGTTGTCAAGCCAGGCCACTACTTGGAAGCTTCCAAGATCCTCCTAGCTCGCCGTTGTGGCGCTCATCCACTCGACCCAAGTGCTAGAGCCGAGCAGCGCCACTACCATAGAATGGTTCCACACATGGGCCAGAATGCTCGTGAGCTCGATGTGGGCGCGATAGCATAGTGATCGTCGCACGGCTTGAAGTTCTCAAATCCACGGTGAGAAGCTGAGGGAGAAGCCCCGCCCATCCACCACCCCAGTGGCCACCACTTCGTCGCGCACCCATCGGCTACTACAAACCACCAGGAAGTCCGCTGGCCATCAGCAATGAACTGTGAAGTTATTCTCTACTCGTGGCACCTGGGTCGCCATCGCCGCGCTGGCCTCAATGAGGGAAACGCTGGAACGCTACCCCGATACAAATGCCACGATGTCCTAGTGCAACGCGTCCTCCGCGGAGTATGGGATGATTACCATGTCCATAGCCGGGAGGCCACTTTGAGTTGGGAGGTTGACGGCATGTCGCAGGACGGAGGGCGCCTTCCATGCTCGGTGTCCTCGCTTCTCCGGTGCGCAGATGGACTTCTGTCGTGGTCGTCCCATGCATCGCGCTCGTTGTGCCCTGCGTGTCCACCGCGGTCTACATGCTCGTCCCAAGAACCACGCTCACCACGGTTGTCGAGTTCTCCATGCCCTCACGTATGTCACGTGCTCCGTCATATCCACGACGATCACAACGGTCACCACGCCTGTCATAGCCAACGTGATCGCCTACATGCTCACCAGGCGCGTCCATGTCCTCGCCGTTGGGGATCTCCTTGTGGCCCACGTTCCTCGACCCAACAGAGCTATGTTGGGGGCGGGGAGCGGTGGTGCGAGTCAAGGCGATGCCGCACTAGAACTCGGTAGGCGCCAGCACGAACTGAAGTGGGCAAGCGTGGCTTGGGCGGCAGCTAGGGCGCCGGCTGGATATGGCTGCCCAGACTATCCCACACATCTTCCCGATGGCCTGCCCCCTCCTGTTGTCCTCCACGCGGGTGTTGTTGCTGCTCCCTTGTGCCGTCAGGCCTGGGCGCCTGACCCACGCGCACCATCGACGCGCTGCCGTTGTTCCTCCAATGCTCCACAAGGCCTGGGACACTACCTCTTGCCGCGCCGCTCAGGGCAGTCGCGGGCATGGTTCCCCTCCTGTCGGCACCTCAGGAACACCGTTTTGAACTTGCAGTCCTTGGATATGTGGAACCGCCGCAAGTAGTTGAAGCAGCAGCCGACAAGATCCAGCGGCAGGTCCTCGCGGATGACGAGCGTTGGGAGTTCCACTGCGCTGCCATGCCTCCTCTTCGTGTCGCCCGCACGCTGCCACTGACCGCACCCATCCCTGTGCGTAGCATCCCGATTCGCAATTGGGGGTTCGCCCGCTGGGGGGCTGCCTGCGAACGGGGAGCGGCTGCTGGTGCGGGTGGAGGTGGCACCACCGAGGAGGGGGAGCGCGCCGCCGGCGAGGGTGTGCTGCTGCAGAGCACCTCACAGTATGAGCGGGGGGAGCACTCGGCGTCCTCCTCGTCGGAGTAGTCCACCCACCTCCAAGCCTAGGAAAAGGTGGGGGTGGAGATGGAGGGGGATCGGGATGGGGAGGGAAAAGCCATGGCAGGAAGAGAGCAGGGGCGGGTTTGGTGGCCGCCGGCACCGGGGAGGGCAGCCGGCGTGAGCCTGTGGACGCTGCCACCGGAGTGGTGGGCGGCGGTGGGCGCAGATATTCCTTCTCTACCCTAGGCTCTCGCTCTCCTTCAGGTCGAAAGTTGAGTTCACCTTCTTGTTGCTTTCAACTCTGTACTGTTCATACATATTTCGTATGCAATGGTTCGTTTCTACTTTGGAGGGGCAATATCATCGCTTCAGCTTTCAAATAACTTAAGAAATGATTTTGCTCTCTTTTGGCGTTCCTCTAGGTTTAGAAGAAGAAAAATCAAAGGAGGCAAGAACACACTTCAAGTTTGTGGAATGCTGGCCAAAGTTTCCTAGATGTGCATCATAAGATGAAGTGTGAACTTCAAACGTTTGGTACAAAAAAGGTGTCCAACTTTATGGTGTACACAAATAGGAGATGACGGTCTTAAGTTATCAATCATACGTGTATATTTTGTGTGCAACACATAGATTGGTACATTTCTTTCAATATTATCAGTTTGTATTTCATCTCTAAGAGCAAATACAATAAGCTTATCTCAGCAGGCTATAAGATTTTAAATAATATACTTAAGATGAGATGGAGGAGTGAAAAGATGTAAGAGAAAAGTAGTGGACTCTCATGTAAGAGCTGGCTCTAGGACGTGCTTCTAGGCGCTTTGTGAGAGTGAAATGTGGGTCTAATATTAATTAAGTAGTAGATTTTTATAACTAACTATTGTATGTGTCGGCTATAAGGTTGACTATAGATGACATGGCACATTCTTATAGCCAGCCGCAGACTACATTATAAGTATACCTTTGTGGTTTTTTCTATAATTTTTAAACTTGGACTTGTGTCTTTTGAATTTCCTAAAATAAACCGCTTTCCTTGTAAGGACAATACAATCATTTAATCATTCTTAATTTCTCCCGGAGATTGAAACTTTGATACGTACCTATTCTACAACGGTGATTTGATAATTGAACACCTTGCAACAACATTCTGTCATTGTCCTGTACTCCCTCCGTTTTATAATATAAGATATTTTACTTTTTATTAAACAAGTATATCTGCACATCTTTTAGTGTGTAGGTTTAAAGTGAATGTGTACACTAAAGATGTCTAGATTCATTCGCTTTATAAAATATAAAACATCTTATATTATGAAACGGAGGGAGTAAATAGTTTGGTGCACAAGCAACTCCAATACACAGTTCTAACCTAGAGAGAAGAATAATATTTTTCCACACTATGATAGTACTCCACTTACTTTTCCAGGCCCTTTGTATGTGTCTACGTTTTTTTCTGATAAAAAGACTTACAGAGGTTTAAATATTACACCCAATCTTTACATTATTAAAATGCATACACACCCAGTCTCTACATTATTAGGATGCATAAGGCTGCTCAAGTTCAACCGAAACGAAAGAAAATATAAAAAGGAGAAATACAAGTAATCATCGAGAGACTGTAAAACGTTTAAGATGGTGAAGGACCAATTTGCAAATCATGTCGTCATCCATGTTGGATAAAAATATCACTCCCATGTCCTTCAACTGTGTAGATACATTCATAAATAGGTCGCAAAACTAAACATGCCGTAGAGACGATTATAAACAGAGCGAACTTTTGCACCGGTAGATAACCTGCATAACAGATATATTTTTTATCATTAAAAATCTTATCATTTCTACATAGTCATAGCGACCAAAAAATGACAAGTGCTCCCACATGAACAAGAATTGTAAACATGTGATCAATATCATGTAACCAGTTATCAAATATATTGGCAACACTATGTGGAGGATACAAGTTAGAAGCTACTTGAATGACTAGCCATATAGAAAGTGCTACATGGCACGCAAAAATCAAGTGTTTAGTTATCTTGTTGCGATGACAAAAACACACTTCATGCTACCGTACCAATTGTATTTTACAAGGTTATCTTTGGTGAGGATCCCCTCGGAAGATACAATGTGAAGATTTTTATCTTCAGTGGTATCTTTATTTTTTTAAACAAATTATCGACGGGTACATCTAGCTGGACTAAATCTCTATACATGGTGTCCACCGAGAATTTACCATTCTCTGGAGGTTCCATCGGAACCAATCAACCCCTTGCGATAGTTGGATCAATATCAATCTTTGTAGCAAGGCGTTCTAGGATGCAATACTTGGGCAATTAAAATTCCGTTGGAACGTCACATTCGGCGGAGATGACTCCAAGAGCATAGCGATAGTATCACTCTTGTGATGAACAATGTTATACACATCTAGATACTGTTCCCACGGAGTTGCATTGTCTAGCCATTTATCCTTACAGAACCTGATTTCCGAGCCATCTTTAATTATAAATTATAAATGATGTAAATTGGAAGAAGTATTTCTTCATCGTCGCCATTAAGATTTCGAAATAACTTGGAACACTGCGTTCGAGCCTACCCATAGTGAATCCTCATTTCGTGGATTCTAACCATAATAAATAAATACAATAGTGAATCTGCCGGTTTCTTACAATGATCCTTTCCACTTACTTCCTCTGATCCATATTAATATTCTCCGATTTGTCTAAATTCAAATGTATTTAGTCATGTTTTAGTGCTAGATACATCCGAATATAGAGAAATTTGAAAATATTAATTTGGATCGAGCAAACATAGCTATCGGAGATTGATGGGTCGTCTTTATTCCCCATCTTATTCCCAGTCTCCTTTGCAATATTCAAATCACCAGGCATTTATTGCTAACGAACCCTCAACAATAGAGTAAGCAACAATGATGACGAGATTGGAGTGTAACTAACCAAAGCTCCTCTTAGAGTAGAGGAATTCCATAAGCAAAAGTATATAACAGTTCGAGGAATCCAGCTACTTCTTGCATTTTGTTTTTACTTGTAAGTGGGTGTTATCATATTTTTCGATAGAGGATTTATATTAGTTTGTACCTCCACATCATATATGCACACGCTGACATCCAGTAAGCGTCCACTTCAAGGTTGGAAACAGTCTCCTGTTCTAAAGTGTACTGCAGGTCTGTAACCACCAAGGGTTCTACTTGCATTATGAGATTGATTAGATTGCCGGCCATTGCTTCGAAAAAGCGACAGAAAGGTTAACAAATTTTAGCCACGAAAGCAAGATTATGTTCTGCTCTGTGATGCCGATGACTAGGATTTGCAAGCTTTCAAAGATTCTTTAGTCGATGATATGGAATCAATCGGTCAATCACAGACTAGTGTAAGCTGATTGTGAGCTTACTAATCTGTGTTACCCCCAAAACTCTAGTGACTCAACAATTTTCGGGTGATGCGATTTTGTTCGTGTAACTAAGCGATGGAAAACACAATTTTGCCTTATCCAATTGTTCGTGGCTTCCTCTACGAGCAAGACTGCAAAAGCCTGTACGAGCTCAGAATTATTTCTCCCCTTTGCTACTCACATTTGTGTACATGTAGCATCTTGCTACAAACGGAAACTAAATCTAAGGACAAGGTACTAGCAAGAGCAAAGGTTCTTCCTTCCTTTGGAAGATGAGCTCCGCGGTTATCACTCCACAAGTGCCGCGAAGCAGCTTCCCGTGCGCACGAGCGTGATCCCGCTGCCTGCGGATGTGGACCCGGAGCCACCGTCCGCGTCGGCGGTGGAGGCCCCACCGCGCCTCGGGCTGCTCGGCGTCGATCGTACCCTCCTTGGTGGCGTAGCTGGTGGCGACGAGCCGAGGCGGCGCAGGAGTAGCAGGCGCACGGCCGCGATGAGGTCCCCGGCGTTGTCCTCCGGCGATGGCGGCGCCGAAGCGCGGCGGGTGCCGCAGACGGTGACGTGGCGGTCGAGAGCCTCCGCCGGCGAGATGGGCGCGCGGCCGAGCTCCTCGCCGACGGCATCACCGCAGAGGCCGCAGATCCACCGGTCTCCGTACCGCGCGCGCACCACGGAGATGTACCGCGCCGTGCACTCCTCCGTGAAGCCGCAGCACTCGCACGCCACCACCTCCTCCTCCTCCCCGTCTCCATCCGCCGCCTCCATCAGAACTCCCTCCTCTCACTGGAACCGTACCTGGCACATGGGCTCCTCCTCGCCGCCGATGGCCGCCGGCGTCGGCCGGTCGCAGCGGTGTCCCGCTTCCATCTGTGCGCCTCTTTTTTTTGTCAATCTGGGCCTATCTTATATGGCGAGTGGGTGTGATTGGGCCCAGGGAGGCACCAATGATGGGGTGGGCCCCTGGTAGGTATTGGGGAGGTGCTGATGCCACGTCCGCCTGAGAGGATAAGCTGGCATTGGATGCCGCAGGGCCAGGGGGGATCAGCCACGCCAGCTTTGCCACCTGGGCGTTGCTCACTCTATTTTTAGATGGAGCAGGGCAAAAATGTGGTACTAGTAAAACTTGATGCAATAGACAGATGAAAATTCATCGTGTTAAATTCCAAAGTTTCAGCACACCAAGACAGCAACCATTGCCGGTGAGAACCGTAGATCGGAAGAGGCTAATCTTGAACGACACCAATGAATACGAAACACAGATTGATCCTAAGAAATACACCGGATGATGAGGATATACCGAATAGGATATGCTCAGCAGGATGTTTCGACTTGATCAGGACCTCAGCGAGTGGGCCTGCAGGATGGCGACTGGAATGCGACTGGAAAGAAAGTCTGGCGACTAGAAGCTGGAGGCCCAGAAGCGTAGCTAGGCCCAGTCGCATTAGGTCAAATCCTCTGAGTCCTTAACTGATTCGATTGTATATCTGTAAACCCTACCGAGGCACCCCTTATATAAGCCTCCCTAGGGTACTCTCTATAGACACGTTCCATCATACACCCCATCGACTCGCTGCCTAGTTGTCGAGCTTGCCACCATCGTAATTCACTCGATAATACAATCTAGTAGGAGTAGATCTTTACCCTACGGGGGCGAACCTGGGTAAACCCTTGTGTCCTTGCCCTCATCTCGCTCTGTAGACGGCTTCCCGCTCTTGCCCCAAATCCTTGTATTCGCTACCCCTGGTAGCGACTGTCGTGGTCATTCCTACGCCAGTGGCGCCCACCGTGGGGCATGGCCGGTCTGGCCTGAGTTCTACGGCGAGACCCTACTCGCCAATCGATCGCCCGATCGCCACCGGCAGCATGATCGCAAGCAGCGGGATCCTTCAGATCCTATCCAGCAGCTACATCCCGGTGTCGCGCCCGATCACACACAGCGCGGTGATGCCGGTCGGCACCATCAACCTATTAGTCGGCTTCACGGACGTCGTCGACCCGGCAGGGACGGCGACCATCGGCGGGTCTCCACCACGCCGTGATCTACTCTCAGAGGGCCAGATCCGCTCCATCAGCTGCCTCGCCTCCGGGTACGACTCTACCGCTAGCAACGCAGCCAGGACTGACACAGCCACGGACGACGCGGCCCTCCACGATGAAGCCGATTCGACGACCCCTGCCTCAGTCGCCAGATCCATCACCGCCACATCACGTGAAGACTCCATCACATGGGTCTCCAATATCGAGGATTTCGAGGACCCCTCCATCCTCAGGATCTTCGACTTCGACTCCGGGTCGGAGTCACCTAAAGACTTCCACGCCAGATCCAATCGCTTCAACGCAATCTACATGGCGGTTAGCACGACTACCCTACCAGATCCCTTCTCCATGCCGATCCCGCCCACCGCGACGGCGGCGTAGGTCAAGGAGTACTGCCAACAACTAGAGGCGGCAACACCCGCGGAGCAAGCTGAGCACGAGAAGTACCGCCTCGAGCGGGAAACGACGCGGGAGCTGTCGCTCTACCACCAGTGCCGCATCAGGACCCGTCTGAACTCCGAAGTCTAGGGCCGTGTCCTGAACTTTGACGACGAGCACGACCCCGTCCGCGTGGCTAAGCGTGAGGTCTGTGAGAATGCGCCACCCAGCGGCAGCAACCACCCGCCACCTGGCGCACCAGCGACCGATGCCCCACCGCTCGCCTCCTCCGGAGCAACGGCAGATCATCATCTCAACCTAATCCCGGGACTCTAATGGACTCATGCTCTACTCCACCCCGATGGACAATGTCATCGTGGCGCAAGCAGCAGTCGCCAACCTCAACATCACGGGGGAGGGCGCGTTATAGATCAAGTACGCCTAGGCCCTACTCGCTAGGGCCGTCGAGCAACAAGCCGTGGAAGTCGACCCGCGGGGACGGATGTACTCCCGCTTGTCAGGAAGCAGGGCGGCCTCGAGCGGCCATCCAACGATCGCCAACACCCTCAACTGTCCACCACCCGAGCCCCTGCAGCTCCAACCGCGGGACGTGAATCCCGCGGTCTCCACCAACGAGTCACGACCCGCGAACAATAGGTCGCCGCCAATGGTCAGCTGATCGACGCACGGACCCACATCGTCAACAACTAGGCTTGGCGAGCGCGCCAGCCAAACGACCTGAGGCACACCCTCACCAACCGCGGCGAGTCGGAGCCAAGAGGCTCCCTCATCCGGGTCGGCCCACAATGCTTCGGACCGATGATCCGAGGCGAGAAGTACCCCGCCAACTTCAAAGCGCCAAAGGAGATTGAGAAGTACGGCCCGATGTACGACCCAACGGTGTGGCTTTATACATACCTCATGGTGATAGGGATCGCTGGCCACATCGGCCTACTCACCGCTCGCTATCTTCCCCTGATGATGGAGGAAGCCACCCGGCAATGGATCAACACCCTCCCTGTGGACAGCATCGATTCGTGGGAGGACATGCGCGAGGCCTTCGTCAGGCACTTCAAGGGCTCCTACACCTGCGCCACCACCATCGAAGACCTGGAGCACTGCATCCAGGGACAGCACGAGTCGACCCGCCACTGGGTGCAACAGTGGTAGGACTTGTGGATCAACGCCCTCGGCATCCACCTGGACACGGCGATCCACTGCTTCAAGAACGCGAGCCGGTACAAGCCTCTGGTCGCCAAGATCAAGAGGTCTATCGGACGCTCGAAAACATCCCTGACCTCCTCGAGATCGCCAAGCGCTACGCAGAGGAGGAACCCAACCAATACTCTGACGACAAGTCGGGGGGAAGACGCCGCACCAGCGACAACGACAACGGGCGATAGCGCGACATGTGCTCTAGCAACACTCGCCTCACCGGCGAGCACCGCGGTGATGGGCGAGTCGACTTCGTCACCAACGCTGGTTATGGACAGCGCGACCCGAAGAACTTCCGCCATGATAGAGGAAACTATCACGATAGCGGAAACTACCGCGTCAACAACGCTGCGAGCCCAAAATTCGACCCCGCCGCCTTACTCAACCAGCCCTATGTCTACCACAACAGGGAGGGAAAGCCCGCCACTCACCCCACTGCCAACTACCACTCTCTGAAGGAGATTGAGAAGGCAAGGCAAGCAAGAGAGGGGGACAACAACGACCCACCAAGGGACAACGGCAACGCCGACGGGTTTGGCAACACCGTCGGCTCGCTGCACACATTCACCGGCTCGGCACCAAAGGCGAGATGAACATACTTTCCCGTGCAGTCACCATCAATGCGGTGACCTAGGTCGACATCCCCTGCTTCCTCAAATGGTCCGAGCAAAGCATCACCTGGAGTCGCCAAGATCATGTGCCCAGGATCAAATATCCAGGGTGAGTCACCCTGGTGGTCAAGCCCAAAGTGACTGACTACTGGCTACCCAAGACCCTGATGGAGGGCGGAAGCTTCATCAATATCCTGTACTTGGACACGTTCAAGAGGCTACACCTCCCGGAGTCGATGATCGAGTCGACGCTCACCACCTTCCACGACATTTTCCCCGGACCGAAGGCGTACCCGAGCGGCAAGGTGATGCTGCCAGTCACCTTCGGCACACCAGGGAACTTCTACACTGAGCGGATCGTCTTCGAGCTGGTGAACTTCCGTAGCTCCTACCACTGTGTCCTGGGGTGACAGGCATTCGCCAAATTCATGGCGGCCCCACATTACACCTACAACATGATGAAGCTCCTCGGGCCACACGACATCATCACCATCCACGGCGACCCTACCATGGCCGTGGAATGCGAAGACAACGGCGCCAAGCTCGTCCACGCTGTCATCGCCGAGGAAACCAACCACGTCGATGAGCTCACCAAATATGCGAGTGGCATCGACAAGGACGACCCCAAGATCCTAAAGAAGCTGAATGCAGGAAATGCCGAGTCGACGACATTCGAAGCCTCCAGGCACACCCGCACCGTCGAGCTTGTCCCTGGCGACTCGAGCCAGAAGGTCACCATCGGGACCAACATGAGCCTTGCATAGGAAAGCGCACTCATGGAGTTTCTGCGTGAGAATCATGACATCTTCGCATGGACACCATCTAACATGCCTGGTGTCCCGAGGGAACTCACTGAGCACAAACTCAACACCGACCCCAAAGTGTGACCGGTGAAGCAGTCGATGCGGCCCTTTAATGAAGAGCACCGCCGAGCAATCGCCAAAGAAGTGCATAATCTACTCGCTACAGGCTTCATCCATCCAATCAAGTACTCCGAGTGGCTAGCAAACCCAGTCCTAGTGCTGAAGAAGAACAACACTTGGAGAATGTGCATCGACTACACCAACCTCAATGGTGCCTGCCCGAAGGAGGAATTCGTCCCCCGCATCGACCAGATCATCGAATCAACCTGGGTTACAACCAGATCAAGATGGTTGTCGAGGACGAGGAGAAAACAACGTTCATCACCCCATTCGGCGTCTTCTACTACACTGATATGACGTTCGGCCTTAAGAATGTTGGCGCGACCTACCAACAGTGCATGTAGGAGTGCCTTGCAAACCAAATTGGCCGCAACATCCATGTCTACATCGATGACATGGTGGTGAAGTCAACTCGCCAGAGCGACCTGCTCGTCGACCTAGACGAAACTTTTGCAAATCTGCGGAAGTACAAGATCAAGCTCAACACGGGGAAGTGCACCTTCGGCGTACCCACCGGACAGCTCCTAGGTTACATAGTCTCCAAGCGAGACAACAAAGAAACCCCACCAAGATCGATACCAACACACGACTCGGAAAACTCGAGTGCCTGCGTGACGTCCAGAAGCTGGCCGGGTGAGTCGCGGCTCTCAGTCGCTTCATCCCCCAGCTCGGTGAGAAGTTAATGCCCCTCTACTGCCTGATGCGCAAGGACCGCACGTTCCAATGGGACGAAGAAGCAGACAACACGCTCAAAGCGCTCAAGGAAATGCTGCTTGCAGCACCACTGCTCGCCGCCCCAGTCGACAAAGAGCCCATGCTCGTCTACGTCGCAGCCTCCACTCGAGTCATCAGCACCATGATGGTCATCGAGCGACCAGAAGAGGACAAGGAGCTCCCCATACAGCGCTCGGTCTACTACATTAGCGAGGTCCTACCAGACTCAAGGCAGCGCTACCCGCAGTACCAAAAGCTGGTGTACGTGGTCTACAGAGCTCAGCGGCGGCTCACACACTACCTCCAGGAGCACCCTATCACGGTCGTCTCCTCCGCGCCACTTCAAGACATTATCCGCAATCATGAGGCGACTAGGCGATTCGCCAAGTGGGCCGTCGAAATCGGCATCCACAACATCAAGTACGAGCCGCGCAAGGCGATCAAGTCGCAGGCCCTTGTCGATTTCCTCGCTGACTGGGAAGAAGCACAACAACCGGAGATGCTGCCCTACCTCCACTATTGGCACCTCCACTTTGATGGCTCCAAAAACTCCGATGGGGCTGGAGTAGGAATCGTGCTCACCTCCCCCAAGGGCGATAACCTCCGATATGTGCTGCAACTCAACTTCACGCCATGCACCAATAACATGGCGGAATACGAGGCCCTCCTCTACGGCATGCGGGCCGCCAAGGAGATGAACGTCAATCGCCTCAAGTGCTACGGCGACTCCGACCTCATCGCCGCGCAAGTCACCGGCACCTGTGATGCAGTTGCCCCCAACATGATAGCCTACCGCCAGGCAGTGGACAAACTGGGAGGCTATTTCGCTGGATACTCCGTCGAGTGGATCGATCGCTGCAAAAACAAAGAGGCCGACGCACTCTCGTGCATTGGGTTAGCTCACCAGACAACACCTCCGGGTGTTTTCCTCGACATCATCGACAAGCCCTCGGTCTCCCCACCAAAGGAGATCGACATCAGAATACCGCTGCAGCCCGAGCCCTCCCTGGTCGCCATGATCACGGAGCCCAGTGACTGGATCATGCCATACATCACCTACCTCGAGCACGAGATCCTACCCCACCGACGAGACTAAGGCGCGAATGATCGTGCACTGCTGCAAATCCTTCATCATCATCAACGACGAGCTCCACAAACGCAGCGTGACTGGCGTGTTCCAGCGCTGCGTATAACCAGAATAAGGGTGCAAGATCCTCCAGGACATCCACGTCGGTGCCCAGTCGCTAGTCGCCAAAGCCATGCGCCATAGCTTCTACTGGCTCACCGCACACGCCGACGCCACAGACATCGTCCAACGATGCATCGGGTGCTAGAAGTACGCCAACCAGACGCACATCCCTGGTTCGGCCCTCAAGACTATCCCCATTACCTGGCCATTCGCCGTATGGGGCATCGACATGGTGGGTCGGTTCAAGAAAGCTCCATCAGGCTACACCAACCTCCTGGTCGCTGTTGACAAATTCACCAAGTGGGTCAAGGCGTAGCCAATCAAGAAGTGTGACGGCAAGACCGCCACCAAGTTCCTCCGTGAGTTAATCTACCGGTACAGCTACCCGCACAGCATCATCACGGATAATTGCACCAACTTTGCCAAGGGCACCATCGCTGACTTCTATGAGAAGCACAGCATACGACTCGACCTCGCCTCAGTCGCCCACCCAGAGTCGAATGACCAAGCAGAGCGCGCCAATGAAAGCGTCCTCCACGGCCTCAAGCCACGACTACAGGTCCCCTCGAGCGGACCCCCGGGTGCTAGGTCAAAGAGCACCCCTCCGTGCTATGGGGAATTCGCACCTCCGTCAACCGCTCAACAGGGTTTACACCCTTCTTCATGCTGTACGGTGCTAAAGCCGTCATGCCGACCAACCTGGAACATGACTCGCCTCAGGTTGTCAACTACGAGGAGGCAGACAACAAGATTGCCAGTCAAGACGGGGTCGACCAGCTCGATGAATCCCGCGACCTAGATCGCTCTCGCACCGCCATCTACCAGCAGGGACTCCGCCGCTATCACAGCCACCGAGTCTGGACCCACACCTTCCAGGAAGGCGATCTGGTCCTGCGACTGATCCAGGACAAGAAGGGCATGCACAAGCTTTTTCCCCCATGGGAGGGGCCATTCGCCATAGGGCAAGTCCTTGGCAACGACGCCTATTACCTCATCGATATACGAGGTGATGGCCAACTCGACGTTGGACGACTGTGGAATGTAAACCTCCTCTGCAAGTTCTATACACAGAACTAAAACGTGTACATAGTTGCTATATAATGAAATAAATTCGGCTCACACAAATTGTGTCTATTCGCCATCTTCTTGTGTCAATCGCACTCGTACACATAACAATATGCTACCCACGGAAGTCAACCCTTGGTCGGCGACCGGCATGGCAAAGTAGTGCGTCCCAAGGGCACCGAAAATATTCAGGTCTTGCGTCGTCCACGAAAACGCCAACCCGGAGCCACCATTGGAGTCTCCTCGCCCGACTGGCCTGTCGGGCTAAGACAACCAAACACGCTTCTCACAGTGACCGGTCCTACATATCCTCGTGCATAGCGACTCGAACGGTTGAGTACCACGCACGGGGACTTGTCCAAAACAAACCCTACGTAGCTCGGGAACACACTAAATACGAGAGCATGCCTAGGACTCGCCATGCGACTAGCTTTCCGAGCTAGGAGGAGAGACGCGTTACAAACAACGCCATGTCCTCACCTACCTCGGGCGTGCGACTAGAATGGCTAAGTACCACGCACAGGGACTCGCCTACCCGAACATGTTTGCGTTCGAGAAAACAGCTAAGTACAGATCATCCCTTGGGGTCGCCAAGCGACTGGTTCCAGGAGCCATAGCGAGTCGATTCCAGCGAAACTAACATCCTAATACAAACAAACTTACATATACACGAGGTAAACCCCATTAAAGGGAGGACGCGCTCGGGGACTCGCACAACCAAAAATCCAAACAAACAGAAATCACAAAGCAATGCGAGTCGATTGACCTTTTTTAGTCAGCAATATAATATATTGTTCATCATTGAGGCACATTACAAAGCGGCCAGTCGCCACAACTAACAAAACACCTCAGGGCAATCCCTTACTCTACAGGCTTCGAAGAGGAGGCGCCGCCACCATCCTTGACATGGATGAAAGGCTCCCAAGGGTTTTGTCGGGTACATCGTCAATCGCTTCAAAAGCGACGACCGGAAGGGCTGCTCCGACTTCAGGTCACGATACTTCCTCTCGGGGTCGTTCGGTGCCAACATTGTCTCCTGATATGGCAAAAGATAACCCATCGCCAGCACTCGCTCCGCAAAAGGGGCGGCCTTGGCGGTCAACTTCAGCACCTCCGTGATCTCCACTGAGCCAGTCGCCAACGGGTACCCACTGGTGACGTCGTCCAGGTCGAAGTCATTGGAGAAGTGCGCAAGTCCAAGACTCGGCGCCGTAGTCGCCCCACGACGGAAGGCCGATCGCTCCATCCACTCGACCACTGCAGGCGCTTCCTCGAGATAGCGCCACACCTTCGTCATCCCTCCAGGAATCACCACGGTGGGAGAAATCCCCTGGAGGACGGCTTGGACACACATCGCCGAGGTGGTGGCTGCGTTCACCACCGCCGTCACACTATGCGCGGAATCAAACATCTGCACCACCGGATCTCCCTGACCTATTGCATCTGCAGTGTCAGAAAATCAAGTTCACACGAAAGCTTAACCATGATCCGCTGCTCGGGGACTCGACCACCACTACCAAAAGAAAGCTTCAAGCAAGAAATCCTTACCAAGAAGCTTGTGGTAGTTCTCTGTGATGAATTTCTCCAGCGCGAACAGCTTCCCCTACAGGTCAACGATCACAGAGTCATAGGACTTCTGCTCCTCCTCCGCTGCAGCGACTGCATCTTTGGCCCTCTCTTTAGAGGCAGTCATTGAAGCTTTCGCCACCTCTAGCTCTGTCGCCAAGGAGACGGCCCGTTTCTCCACCGTAGCCACTGACGCCTTCGCTGAATTTAGCTCGGTGACCAGGACATAGCCCTCACGGGCCTTGGCGAGTGCAGCAGCGCGTCTGAATCAAGAAAACAACAATCAAAAAATCCGAACAACCGGAAGCAATCAAAATATTGTCAAGAACACCAACTCACCTACAGTCGCTTGGAGTCGCTGATTGGCCTCCTGCGCCACCTGCAGGTTGTGTTCCAGGCGCTCCCTCGCAGCCTGCCGATCGGCCGACTCCCTCTTTAGACCCTGAAGACAGAAAACCAATGAGGGAAAAGATGACCAAGAAATTCTAAAGTGTCTAGCCACTAAAATTCAGCGACTAGACCCTCGGAGACTGGACAAACAAAGTCTTAAGCATCTAGCTGCTGATATTCAGTGACTAGATCCTCGGGGACTAGACATACCTGGATAGCAGCGACTAGCATGCTGTGAAGTTCGCTGGCTTCCGCCAAAGGAATCACAAAAGGCGTGCGCCCGTGCCGCTGCCCGACGTCATCATCGACGATCTCTGGAACTTGCGGCCCTGATTTTTAGTCGCCGTGGAAAACACCCTCACCATAAAGTACGGGAACATCGCAGCTGTTGTCGTCGGGGCACCGGTCTTCGAGACTAGCATTTCTGCCGGCGGGACTATTTTACTCGGCTCCGAGCCAGCGGCCATCCCTTCTTCAGCACAAATGGCGAAGTCATCCTTCTCCGCACCCTCCTCCATCGCGGCGTCAGGGTCACTCCCCTTCTTGTTCTTCGCACCTTCACCCGGTGTGTCGACAGTGACTGCCTTCCTCTTCTTGGAGGGATTGAACCCCCTTTGGTGCTGGCCAGTGGGACCTTGCTCACCGAGGGACAGGTGATGGTGCCAGTCCTGCAAGATCGCCACGATCAATAATCCGTTAAAAACCCCCAAAAGTCATGGCAAACGGTGCAGTAGAGGCTTACTTGGCGACTGGGAGGGCGCGCAGGCTTTTCCAGTTCCGGGCCTAGCTTGCGTGTGAGCCCCCTCTCAAACACGCTCGCCAGCCTTGGCGCCACGGGCCTATCCGCCGACGAGGCTGCGGATGCAAAAATATCCGGTAACATCGTTGTGGCTGCTGCCTTCGGTGGTGTAGCCGCTGAATCCTTGGCCGCTTTGACCCACGCGTCTAGGGGCGCCAACGCCTCCGACGCTATGGCGGTGAGTGGGATTTCCACGACCACGTCTGCAGCCTCCACGTCCATCCTCGGATTGGGGTCCTCCAGATTTTGGCTATGTCTTGGGCATCCGTGTTTCCAGACTCATCATCAAAGTCAAACATCACCACGGATCTGGCTAGCGACTTCAGCCTCGCTACCGGCTTAGCCTTCATCGGCTGCTTCGTCTTTGGTGGCAACTTCGACTTCAAGGAGGGCTTGGCCGGCATGGCCATGCACCGTGAACTTTGCTCTTCTACAATATCGATGTTGTTGTCGCGTTCTTCGAGGTTGCGACTCGCCTCCAGCTCGCGCTATTTCTGGCCGCGGATCTTCCGAGCCGCAGACAAGGGGGCGCGTGCCTCCACGATCTTGTCCTCACTCTCAGAGGACTCCTCCTCCTCAGGCCCCGTGGGAACCTCTTCATCGAGTGGAGGAAGCCAGTTCGCTAGGACTTGGAACAGCTGGAAGAGACAAAGAAAAATAACTTGATTAAAACAAACACCAAAACCGCGACTGCAAAACTACGACTGCGAAACCGCGACTTCAAAACTATGACTGTGAAGCCAAATTGAGAAAGAAAGGAGACTTACAGTGGGGGCCTGACGCTTCCCGGTGGCAGTGTATGGAGCGAGCCCGGCCTTCGGTCGTCGTACTCCACCTCTATGATCTTCTTCAATGCGGCGATGTAGTCATCGGCCTCCCAGACTTCCTTGCTCGCCTTCATGGCATCATCTTTGCCAGTATACTGGTACATCCAATGGGCTCGGGTGGCCAGCGGAACCAGCCGTCGCCCGAGCCAGCAGTTATACAAATTGATGGTCTTGAGGCCCTCCTTCTTCAGCTCCTTGATCCGCGTCAACATTTCATGGATAGGCATCCTCTGATCTTTAGTAAGTGTGGTCGTCGACAACCGGTATGGCTTGCTTCTCTTGGCGGTGTACATTGGGAGCGCCACCTCGCTGTCGGGAGTGGACTCCTTCACATAGAACCAGCCTTTCTTCCATTCGCTGGCGGCCTTCTTCGGCAGCAGAAGCTTCATGAATGTGACCTTGGGATTCCACTGGAAGGTGACGCCGCCTGCCGCCAGGATGGGGCTACCAGACCCCTCGCGGCTGATGCGGTCATGGAATAGCTCCAGCCACAAAGGAAAGTACGGGCGACATCCAAGATAGCTCTCACAGAAGGCGACAAAGATTGCGAGCTGTTCCACACTGTGCGGCCATAGGTCCGATAGCTCGATCGCGTAGTACGTGCAAAATCGCTAGAAGAAAATCGAAGTGGGAAACCCCAATCCCCTCTCCAGATGTCTCAGGAAGCAGATGAACTCGGGGCGAGGTTTTGGTTCCATCTCGCCGGATGCGGGAATTTGCCAGTTCCCCTTACAGAGGATGCCCGCGTCCTCAAATGATTTCAAGGCGGTTGTGGAGCATTTCGATTTGCCCCACATGTCCTTTGGAGGCGCCACCAAGAGAAGACAAGATCGCTCGGCCTGAAGATTTTGGATCGGGAGGAGATGGGAAGACTGAGGGTGCGCTGGGGCGGAGAAATGCGAAGAAGGTGCGCAACTCCCCCTGTCACTCCCCTTATGAAGGGACGCTACCCGCCAATCCCGGGGTAGCCGTTACCCCGCGGTAATTTCACCGAAGTTACCGTTGGATTACCCAACGACTAGTTCGACCAAACTGACGATCCAACTTCATTCACTCGACTAGCCTACTAAATCGCCCTTCCAATCGGCTAGGTGTGGCGACTCAGTCATATATCCACTCGCCAATGTTGCGACTAAAGACATGTTGAAGAGATTCCTTCCTTCATTGAGGGAGTCCACCGCCGATTCGACTGGGCGTCCGATTGGACTCGCTTACTCTGACTGCCAAACAAACACCTGCGCCGAACCAACGCTGGCATCGGGGACTACTGATGGGGATATACCGAACGGGGTATGCCCAGCAAGACGTTTTGATTGGACCAAGACCTCAGCGAGTGGGCCCGCAGGACGGCGACTGGAATGCGACTGGAAAGGAAGCTTGGCGACTAGAAGTTGGAGGCCCATAAGCGTAGCTAGGCCCAGTCGGATTAGGTCAAATCCTCCGAGTCCTTAACTTATTCGGTTGTATATCTGTAACCCTAGCAAGACACCCCGTATATAAGCCTCCCTATATACACGTTCCATCATACACCCCATCGACTCGCTGCCTAGCCGCCGAGCTCGCCACCATTGTAATTCACTTGATAATACAATCTAGCAGGAGTAGGTCTTTACCCTATGGGGAGCTGAACCTGAGTAAATCTCTGTGTCCTTGCCCTCATCTTGCTCCGCAGATGGCTACCCGCTCTTGTCCCAAATCCTTCCAATCGCTACCCTGGTAGCGACTGCCGTGGTCATTCCTACGACACCGGACATAATACTCCGCACACTCTCCGTCGGTGCTAGACACACCATCGAAGCGAGAATAGAGTGAATATGACTTTATTCTAACGTCAAGATGTAGCCGCCGTCTCAACATCTCAAAAAAAAACACTGACAAAAAGCCTAAAAAACAAGAACCCTCTCACCAACGAGAGCTCTAATTGGTTCGCTACACTCCAACGTCTGAAGGCAGTGGAGACGGAACAGATCTGCTGTGTCGCCGACGAGGGAGAAGGAACCGTTGATGGGTTTAGAGTAGAGCCACCGCGTCACCTGTTTCTTCGGTACCTGTTCGGTTCAGCACGACCATGCCGTTGGGTTATGCTAACGTTTTTTTAAGCTCACTGTTGGCGCAGGTTTTGCCCTGGATTCAACTACGGGAGGTTCGGGTGCTATTCTATGGGATGATAGGTCAATGGATGGGTTAGGCAGTGGCGGCGGCAACGCAAAGCGTGAGCAACGGAAGAGAGGTTACATGTTTCGAGAGAAAAAAAAAAGCCTCTCATACCATGTATTCAAAATATAAGATGTTTCAGGTTTGTAAAAAAATAAATCTAAACTTCTTTTAGTGTATAGATTCACTTTAAACCTGACTGAACTTACATACTAAAAAAGTCTAGATACATTTGCTTCGTAAAGATAAAACATCTTATGTTTTAAAACGGAGGGAGTAAACCAGAAGGAGATTGCAGTGCACCGTGGTGCTCTTGATGGTATTCCTCTACGTATATAGGCATGTACAAGCCAACATATGAGGAATATACTACTCTTTGTCGCAATTTCGTAGAAGTTTAATTTTATTATTGCCCTAGGAAAACCAATGTAGGAGCATATACGATAGCTAGATACACATCACAGGAAAGAAGTCTACATAACTTCTAAGTATTGGATTTTGGACGCTAACCACCTCTAAGTTTAGATTGAATCACTTAACCCCCTAAGTATCAAATTCAAGGCAACTAACCCCCTCTGGCTGCTATGGTTGTTTTGATAGCTGTTTTGGTCCACGTGGACAAGTGATTTTAGCCACCCTTAGAGAACTTATTAGCATTAAGTGACATCAGCGTCGTCCTGCATCCTCTAGACCAATACAACAGCAGCCTCCAAGCGTGGTCGTTGGCATCCACACATCGGAAATGCAATACCACACCTAGGTTGGTCCTCCGGCACTCCGGCTGCGCCGTTAGGTTAATTTGGTTCGGTTAATACGATTATAAGGTAAA
The DNA here is from genome assembly GCA_910589775.1 of Avena eriantha. NCBI lineage: Eukaryota > Viridiplantae > Streptophyta > Magnoliopsida > Poales > Poaceae > Avena > Avena eriantha. The sequence continues at coordinate 481,712,792 of OU342743.1, read as the reverse complement.
TACGGTTTCAATACTTCGGTAAATACGGTTTTGTACGAAAATACAATTCGATTTCGGTATTAACCATAAAATATCGGTTCGGTTTCGGTAATAACCAAATTAACGCGATTTTTTAATAACGTGTAATTTTTATGGTCGTATGTATAAGTTCGTCATTTTTATATGACCGTACTAGATGTGTTGTAAGAGATAAATAAGAAAAACAATTATTTTCGACGAAAATAAAATTATTCAGTATTTTTATATGACCAAACTAGGTATATAGCAAGAGAAAAATAAAAAAATTAAGCAAAATTCGGCTAATTAAAAATTAGTGCGTACTCAAGAGCTGAACTCATGACCTTGGTGCAAGGAAAGAAAAGTTTTCACATGGTAACCACTTGGGTGCAAGAAGATTTGGTGAATTATATATTGGACACTATATGACCTTGTTTAGCGAAGTTGGACCTGACATATTACAAGGATTTTTTAATGCAAAATATTATTCGGTTAGTTTCGGTAAAACCACGATTTTTGGTTTAAAACCGAATTAACCGAGTACCAAACGGTTAGCATTTTTGCTAACGTTAACCACAAACTGAAAAAACGGGAATTTCGGTTGCGGTTAGGTTTTTCCATTTCGGTTTTCGGTTTCGGTTATGCGCGGCCGGACCCGGCACCATCGTTACCATTGATTTGTTGGAGATTCGTACAAACTATTTTACAGAAAGATCATTTCACCTTAGTCAAGATTCATACAAGATTTATTAGAGATCTGAAACTGCTTTGAATCTGCAGAAACGTACACGATTCATACATGATTCAATAGCAAACGTAAAAAAATAATTAAATTAATAGTAGAAAATTAGAAAAAATAACAAAAATTTGAAGATCCATACAAATTTCAACAGATCCGGTCAAGAAACATACAAGTTTCACTGCCAGATGGAGCTCATATAGTTTTCAACTTTTCAAGAGGGTTTAAATGTAAATGTGTGGCGGTTGTTGACTTCACTGACTTTGCACGAATCACCAACAATCGTAAGGCACCTGTGACGCCGAAGGACCAACGCCCTTGTGGTGATTCTGGACTCATCCGCACACCGGTCGAAGCTGTCGACGGCGTCCGGCATGTGGCGCGCAGCGAGCGGGTAGCGACGAACGCGTCGAAGCGGTCCGGCGCCTGGTGGGTCAGGAGCATGTGCTCCAGCTCCAGCTCGCTCATGAACATTGTCTAGTACATGAAGAGCCTCAGGTGGCGGAGCGGGTGGTCGAGCGCGGCGAGCGCTCGTCGAGGCGTGCCTCCGCGTCGGAGCAGAGCCGGACGAGCTCGTCCCGTATCCGCTGGACCTTGGCGCCCAGCGTGGCCGCATCCGAGGATAGTGAACAGGGCATCAACCTCAGGAGACAGGCTCACCAAAGGCAGCTTCGAGATGGCGGCGTGGAGGCCGGAGATCTTCTTCACCAGAGCGACTGCCTCCTTGTTTTGGCCTCCATCTGATCGTTGCTGATGTCTATAGCTAAGCCCGCACAGGTTGGTCCAAACGGGCCATGGCGAGCACGTATTTCTTCTTCCTCCAACTTGTCTTCTTGCTCCAACGTACCTGACCATGCATCAGCATCTCCACAACACAGGACGGGCGACGCCTCTAACTTACATGACCGTGCAGCAGCATGTCCACCGGACGCACGTCACCTGTACCTTCGGCGATGAGGCCAATCGAGGTGTACCATAGCAGCCTCACCTATGGCGCCCATGGCACCACCAGTCCACCAGTCAGCCCTGCCGCACGCTCCAGGAACCCCGCCAGTTTGCAGCGACCACAGGAACGGCACGACAACCGCCTCAAGCCCAGCTGCGGACTCCCCACAGCTCGTCCCGCCGCGGTGAGGCGACCGTGCTGAGGCTTATATACGTGAAAAGCATCGCGGGGTGGCGGTCGAGCCAGTCAAGGAAGCCTAGGGGAGCTAGTTCGGGAAAGTACGCCTGTATCTGCAAAGACAACGGTGTCGTGGTGAAGGAGGAGACAAACGACATAGTTGCAGTCGCCAGAGACGAGGCCGCCTGGCGGCTCCTAGACACGGTAGCCACCAAGGCCAGCGTGCATAGTTAGCAGTTCATCAGCCTGCGGCTAATCTCAAGTGTGACTAAAATCACTTGTCCACGTGGACCAAAACTACTACCAAAACAACCATCAGTAGCCGGAGGGGTTAGTTGCATGGTATTTGATACTTAGGGGGTTAAGTAACCCAATCTAAACTTAGAGGGGGTTAGTATCCCAAACCCAATACTTAGGGTGTTATGTGGACTTCTTTACACCTGGCGCCCATGGCACCACCAGTCCACCAGCCAACCCCGTCGTGCGCTCCAGGAACCCCGCCAGTTTGCAGCGACCACAGGAACAACGCGACAACCGCCTCAAGCCTAGCTGCGGACTCCTCGCAGCTCGTCCCGCCATGGTGAGGCGACCGTGCCGAGGCTTATATATGTGAAAAGCATCGCAGGGTGGCGGTCGAGCCAGTCAAGGAAGCCTAGGGGAGCTAGTTCGGGAAAGTACGCCTGTATCTGCAAAGACAACGGTGTCGTGGTGAAGGAGGAGACAAACGACATAGTTGCAGTCGCCAGAGACGAGGCCGCCTGGCGGCTCCTAGACACGGTAGCCACCAAGGCCAGCATGCATAGTTAGCAGTTCATCAGCCTGCGGCTAATCTCAAGTGTGACTAAAATCACTTGTCCACGTGGACCAAAACTACTACCAAAACAACCATCAGTAGCCGGAGGGGTTAGTTGCATGGTATTTGATACTTAGGGGGTTAAGTAACCCAATCTAAACTTAGAGGGGGTTAGTATCCCAAACCCAATACTTAGGGTGTTATGTGGACTTCTTTACACCTGGCGCCCATGGCACCACCAGTCCACCAGCCGGCCCCGTCGTGCGCTCCAGGAACCCCGCCAGTTTGCAGCGACCACAGGAACAACGCGACAACCGCCTCAAGCCTAGCTGCGGACTCCTCGCAGCTCGTCCCGCCATGGTGAGGCGACCGTGCTGAGGCTTATATACGTGAAAAGCATCGCAGGGTGGCGGTCGAGCCAGTCGAGGAAGCCTAGAGGAGCTAGTTCGAGAAAGTACGCCTGCAACTGCAAAGACAACGGTGTCATGGTGAAGAAGGAGACAGACGACATAGTTGCAGTCGCCAGAGACGAGGCCGCGGGGAGCTCCTAGACACGGTAGCCGCCAAGGCCAGTGTGCATAGTTAGCAGTTCATCAGCCTGAGGCTAATCTCAAGTGTGACTCATTGTACAACGTAGCTGGCCTGCAAAGTAAAACTGTTCCAGAAAAAAAGAGTGCATAAGCACAATACAGAGATAATTAGCATGGCCACGTAGCAAAGAGAAATATAAGAAGAATAGCAGATGCTTTGAACAAAAATGTATCAACTATAGCAACAACAGTATAAAATACACATATAAGTTTTTTTTTATAGTTTTTGAGCAGCAAACTGCAACTTTGGTTAAAAGAGTGTTTTCTACTTGGTGACAATACCAAGTTACAAATAGCACGGTTTCTAACGACAACACACTTTATATGGTAACAATATAAATCTGCATATCGGTGCATAGGTAAAAGATGAGTTTGCTGCAGCTAAATTTCACAATGCATAAAATAAACACACTACAATAAATATTGTGAAAAATGAGAAAGGAACACTTTTCACTGGACATGGTTTAACAAAAGGCTCCTTATTGATTTGATGGCACCTCATATTTTCTTCCGTTGTCAAAATAGCAGTTTCAAGAATAATAAGCCAGCTAATCCTTGCTCATATAAAATAGATTTCTAAAATCATATGCAACTTGACCTCAATGATTTGCGTCTAAATGTTGGGTTTTTTCTTAGTCGAGACGATTTTCCGGTGTAAGAGAAAAAATAAATATATACAGGGAGAAAGAGAAAGAGAGAAACTAAAGTGCATACCGAGTCAAAAAGTCCATAGAATCACCTTGGTTCCTGCATATTGCAATCATAATACAAAGTACAGAGTATGAAATCTATATATTAGGAAGTCTCCAAAGGGTAAAATAATTAGTAGAGAGACAGCTTACAACAACCCAGCCATGCATCTTGTTGCCATGAACTCGTACCATTTAGCATCAACTGAGAAACCTCTAGTGCCATTCCTGTCATGATTGTATAAAAAAGAAGCATGTTAACAAGAAAAACACCTTGCAAGGATACTAAAATCTGTACCATTTAGCAAAACAAACCCGCGATAAAAAAATCCTACAAAACTCCTACAACGATGCTAATAGGCTCAGGAGTAAATATTAGTTGTATCAACTCCAAGGCTACATCATACGGGTACAGAGTGGAGGAATATTTTCTCTGATTTTTCCGCTAAAATAGTCTTAAACGGTTGATGGAATCTGTTCGGGCTTGGTAGCACCCTTATGTGGTCTTTCAAATTGAAACAAGGGAGTAATCACTTCCAAAACATTTCCTGCAGTAAATGAAATAAATCGTCAATCATTTTTCTTAAGGTATAATTTTATGAGATTTATCGACGGAATTTCAAGCACAAATGCAAAAGTTGGCACACGATGTGGACATTAGAAGTGGAAAAGAATGTTACCATTTCGATCAACAGGCACAACGTGTCTATAGAATATTCAGATTGTCTCGTAATCTTGGGGGCTTCTCATCGTTGATACTTTCAGTCCTTGATCTCATGGCGCTGCCAACGACGCCGATGCAGTAGGAGCTGCTTAGCTACTATGTTGTGCAAATTTCTCAATCAACAAACAGCACCAATGAGTAATTACACTTATTAGAAAAGACAAATTATTAGCTAAAGGATGCAAGCGACACTTTCATATTCTGCTCTTGGCTTTGCATATACATGATAATCTCTGAAGCATGTGGCGTTTGTTCCTCAAGAATAAACAACTCACTACATTAGAAACCAAGCAGTGAGACTTGCTTCTGGAAACAACCTGCATTGATATATTCAACAAAAACTGAGTAATGACGAAATATATAGTAAGTATGGAAGGAGACAAATTCATTTAGAGAACACAATCGTATCAATCTGAGGTTGGAAATGGGTGGTATGTACTTTCTTCACCTGCATAGGGCATATGCACCAGCGAACTCTAGGGAAGTCCTGTTTGCTAGAATTGACCGCAGCCTCTTAATGGAAACAAGAATTGACCGCAGCCTCCCATGAAAATATTGATGGGAAAGAAGACGAACCCATCAATCGCATACTTCGGGGTGGAAAAAAAGATTAAAACTCAAGTGTTGCTGACGTGCCTGAATCGCATCTTCCCCGCGCAGGCGTGGCCGTGGCGGAGGCAGGCGCTGATGGTGTCCCAGTAGTCCGGCTCGACGGAGGAATAGATGAGCTAGAGTCAACGCCTCCACGGAGGAGCAGAAGCAGCGGGGGCCAAAGGGACGCGAGCAGAGCCGGTCCAAACTCCATACATCGAGCTCCATCGATCCATGAAAGATGTTGATTCTGTTTTGGCCCTGTCGACACTGCCGAAATTGGTGCTTGACCCTGATCCACCTATGGACGGGTTGGAGCGTGATCTTTCCTATTCAACAAAAACTGAGTAATCACAAGCGGAGCAAGGCGCCGCCCAGGCATGTAGCCGGCGGAAGGGGAAAGGAAAGGACGGCTCAACGACGAGACAAAGGAGAACGAGTCTCGGTCACTTCATCTACTAAAAGAAAGCCTGAAAGCCCGTTTAAACTTGTTGCGGCCTGATTAACTACGAACGGTCTAGCTCTACCTGTGGAGTAGCAGACCTGTGAGGCTAGTCATTTGGTTGGCGTGATTCCACAAACTACGACGACAGCATACCTGCGGGAGCAGAGATTGATCTGGAGCGTTAAAGGACGTGATCTGACGGTTCAGACAACGAAATCGCTGTGAGAGGCCTAACTAGCTCAGTTTTACTGTTTCTTATTGCCTATGTTATTATTTGGCATAGGAGCCTTCGAGTTTTTTCATATTGTATTAGCAGATGATGTAACTATGCTAATTAATAAAATCCGCCATGATGTGTATCACTAAAAAATATTTTCGGCTCCCGAACTCTAATGAATCCTTTTATTTCTAAAATTTTGAAAATTATTGTTTACAAATTTGTAAAAATGTATAAATTCTAGATGTACTCAATAATATATCTTGTAAACATGCAATATCTCAATTTGAACTACTTTATATCTTAAGGTACGTGAGTATAGTGAACATGACATATTTCTAAAACTCTAAGACTTATATGATTTTTGTCATTTTTTTGCAGCCTAAAATCTAAAGATTTATCATTGCGATTTTGCATCCTTCTGGCATACACCATTGTTTACATGTAGAATTGTTTTTCATAGACATGTAAATATGATTTTCGAATTAATTTTCCTTCACCGCAACAGATATAACACACTATTTTTTTAAATAATACATTTTTATTCAATTTCAAAAATTATACTCAAAATTAGGTATTTTCAGAAATAGCATGGCTTAGGTGCATCGGGGCGAAAAGGTGTTGTCGACCCAGCGCCGACTGACGGGACCTTGCCCGCTCCTCGTGGGCCGACAAGCCGACCACCCAGGACCGGCGCACCCCATCGACAACCGACAACCCTTGTTGGTTCACGAGAGACCGACAACCCCTGTCGGTGCAGGAGTGACCGACATACCGGCCTTATCACGGCGCCGCGCGCCCCGCCCCGCTCTTCTCTCCTTTCTTCTAGATTGAAAAGAGGATTTAGGGTTTTGTGTGGTCAAAAGCCCCGCACATGCTCCACTTATATAGTCATGACGAAATACAAGTTACATACGTATACAATATGTATACATGATACACGACATACTGGTTAGTATGAATACAATTCTAACATTCCCCCTCAATCTAAACCGTCACATACAAGGTTAAGATTGGACTTAAATCTATTTAACATCTGTCATGTGGCTGGTTTAATGAATACATCAGCTAGTTGGTTATGAGTGGAGATGAACCAGACATCCAGTTTACCGGCTACTACTTGTTCTCGCACAAAATGAAAATAGATCTCAATGTGCTTAGTTCAAGCATGAAAGGCTGGATTCGCTGTCAGGTAAGTAGCCCCAAGATATCACACCACAATATGGGAGTACGCTACCAAGTCACACCAAGCTCTTTAAGTAGAAAGTCTACCCATATAGATTCAGCAACACCATTAGGCAATGTCTTATACTCAGTACTGGATCTCGAGACTATGGGTTACTTCTTCGAACTTCGAGAGACGAGGTTTGGACAAACACGGTAAACCCACTCATGGACCGTCTGTCACCCACACATCCTGCCTAATCCGCATCCGTAAAAATACTGATAACAGATGATGATGACTCACGAATACTCAAGCCAGTATTTAATGTTCCTTTGACATATCGCAGAATTCGCTTCACCGACTCCCAGTGTACATTAGTGGGCTGCGACAGAAACTAGCAAACCTTGTTTACCGAAAAAGAAATATCAGGACGAGTGAGAGTCAAATGTTGCAGTCCACCGACAACACTACGATACTAGAATGAATCATATGCACTGAGCAGTGTGCCTGAATCCTAAGACAAGGCCTCAGACACTGCAAGAGGAGTGGTGGCAGGATTACAATTCTCCATGTTGAATCGATGGAGAAGATCAAGAGCATACTTTCGTTGAGTTAACATCATCCCCTTGAATTGTATGATGCCTCCAATCCAAGGAAGTACTCTAGTCGTCCCAAGTCCTTAATAGGAAAACTATCAGAGAGAGAACGAACCAGACGATCCACAACCTCCTGAGTAGAGCCAGAAATGACAATATCATCCACATAGACAAGGATGAATATCTGCACCCCATCACGTGAGAAAATAAAGAGCGACGTTCAGCCTTGGAGGAAACATACTCAAGCTGATGGAGAAGCTGACTCAGTCGCACATACTAAGCCTATGGATACTGTTTCAGGCCATAAATAGACTCCCGAGGCTTACAAATATGAGAATACCTCACATCTTCAAATCCTGGCGGTTGTTGCATGTAGACATCCTCAACCAGGAACCCATGCAAGAAAGCATTGCTGACATCAACATGTCGAAGACTCCAGCCGCGAGAGACTGCGAGAGACAATACCAGGTGAACTATGGCTGGCTTCGTGACTGGACTGGAAGTATCACCATAGTTAATCCCATGCTGCTGAGTGAAACCACGAGCTATTAACCGTGCTTTGTGATTGTCGATAGACCCATCAGGACAATGTTTGGTTTTGAAGATCCACTTGCTACCAAAGATATTGACGCTAGGTGGTCTAGGAACCAGGGTCCATGTGCCAGTCTGCTGCAAAGCAGCAAATTCATCCAACATGGCTGCATGCCACTCCGGCTCGAGAAGCTCCTATCAGTGTGATGTTGGAGCAGCAAAGAACGCGCGACGACGTGAATCATAACGGACCATGCCGTTGGTGTATGCCTTCTCGCGACGGGTATGATCATGATGACAAGTGATCATCGTATGCCGAGGCTCGGCAGGTGGGCCAGCCGAGGGAGTCGCAGCCGATGGCATGGTAGTGGGTGACATGAGTTGGTCAGGAGCGGACGAAACCAGCCCATGGGCCGGTGCAGGCGGAACCAGGCAATCCGCGGGCGACTGCGGTAGCTCATGCACATCAATCACATGATCCATGTGTACGTCGATCACAGGCTCTAGGGAGCAATCGAAGGAGGCGCCGACATCTGCATAGTAACACAATCACCTTGCACAGGTGGATCAGTAGACAAATAGGACAAGTCATAACTTCACATAGGAGGAAGCCATGGACCCTGGTGGAGACGGTTGCAGTCGAGGAGGAAGCCATGGCCCCGACCTCCGTGGAGAGCTGGAGGCAAGACGACGTCATCACAGAGGTGGAGGAGAGGTCTCTTGGCGGTAGCGGCAGATGGATCGCACAGTAGCGGCGGGCGAGACTCGTGGCAGCTGCGAACTCTGATACCAAGAATGAAAAGAGAATTTAGGGTTTCGTGTGTGGGTCAAAAGCCTCGCACGTGCTCCACTTGTATAGTCATGACCACATACAAGTTACATATGTATAAAACATGTATACGTGATACACGACAGGTGGGTTAGTCTGAATACAATTCTAACACTTATTCCTCCCTCCTTCCTCTTTTTCCTCTCTTGCTCAACCATATATTGCCCCGATTTGTCCCAAATCTTGCGCTAAAACATAGTAGGTTGGTAGGTGAACCCCGATCTACTGACGGGTTAGCCTGGGGAAGTGATTTGTGGTGCAGAGTGGTGGTGTTCTTGGAGATAAATGGCAATGGTCGTGGCTTTATTTTGAGGAAGACTGAGCTGCGTTGTGGTGGTGCTGGTCCAGTTATTGGAGGCTACTACATGGCCGGGCTTCGCACGCTTCAAGAGTACACCCTAATTTCTCTCAAATTACAGTTTTTTGTGGATGCTTATTAGGGTTGTTGAATGTGGTATGTTAGCGTATTAGTTGTAAGAATGTTTTGACCGAGGATTAGTATGATATTTGTAGACCGTATTGTATCGTCATTCTTAGTATCTGATGATTTATGGTTTTTTAGGTCAACAAAATATGTCAGATTTAGTAAAGTTCTGGTTTTACTACAATCATGGTGTTGTCAGAAGAAATGATCATGGAGTTGATCTAAGTGAGTTTAACTGCATTGAAACAGACTGTTAGCCCCTCAAACATGGACCATTAGTCAGTTGAAGGACTAGTTGCGTGGTTCCTTAGGGCTTAATCAGACAAATACGGTTGGTGTGCATGCATTATGGTCAAAGTCTAGATCATCACCTATGTTTTATTTGAGACTGATAGAAGATGACCCTAAATGGTTGTATTGGCTGAAAGGTTGCGAAACCTAGAGAGTTAACCCCGTGGCCTTAGTGCTTCCCATGTTGAAGGAGATCACCTCGCCTGAACAGGATGAGGGTGGGTATGATCATGGCCAGAGTAGTCAAGCCCAAGCTGGAGGTGGCGGTTTTGATTATGGTCAGAGCAGTCAAGCCGAAGCTAGAGGTGGCGGTTATGATTATGGCCAGAGCAGTCAAGCCGAAGATAGAGGTGGCGGTTATGATTATGGCCAGAGCAGTACTACACACACTAGAGGTGGTGGTTATGATCCTAGTCAGAGCAGTTATGCACACTCTAGAGGTTGTGGTTATGATTCAAGGGAGAGTAGTCAGGAAATATGAGAAGACATATTCAGTGGAGATGCAGACGAGGACGATATATATGATGGTCTCTTGCAAAATCATATGGAAGCGGAAGATTTAGATGGTGATGTCGTTGATTATTCTGATGAGTCTGATGAAAAAGCGGAGGCACCGATTTCTGCATCATGGAATACTGACTTCTCAACAACAATGAATGTGAACGATGGACATGATTTTGCCTAGCAGTATCACGAGAACAACATCTCCAAGGATGCCATGTATCCTAGCAAGAGATATCTACAGGAAGCAGTCATTGCATGGGCAATGTCCATGCAATGGGTCTTCAGAACCACAATGTCATCTCAAAAATATTTTACAATGGTTTGCACAAATCCAGGTTGTCCCACTAGGGTGCATGGCTACGTACCTAAGTATGACACCAACTGGAAGGTGAGCGATGTAGTGGTGCACTCATGTCTACTTCCTACTGTCCTTCAGGAGCCTCGTAACCTTACTTTTGGACTCCTGGCTCAACTATTATACACGAAGATAGTGGAGAGAAAAGCGATGGAGGTGGAATATATCATAAATAAAGTTGTTGTCAGATTTCGTTACAAAATTTCATATGGCAAGGCTTGGAGGACTAAGCATAGGGCACTCGAGGAAAGATTTGGTTCATTTCTAGATTGATATGACTATGTTGTTCGGATGCTCCTAACACTCTGCAGGCTAGGAACCCAAGCACCTAAGTCGACATCCAACACTTCGTGCTGCCACATGAACCAAATTTGAGGGTCCTACATTGAGTGTTCTTTTCTTTTGCTATATGCATAGAAGCTTTGAATCACTGCCGGCCAGTGATACGTGTAGATGGGACATTTCTCACTGGCAAGTAAAGGGATCAGATCCTTACCACCATTGCTCAAGACGGGAATAATCAAATTGTTCCACTTGCTTTTTCTTTAGTGGAGAGCGAGAACACCGCGAGATGGGTATGGTTCTTCAGGCAGTTAAAGATGCAATTGTTAAGGATAAGCCCAATGTGGGCATCCTTCATGACAGGCATCCGAGTATACTCAGCGCGATAAATAAGTTGATGTAGCCTGCTGATACATTGCAAATGTATCTATAATTTTTGATGTTCCATGCTTGGTTTTATCTACTTTCTTGTGTTTTGTCCACACTTTGGAGTACTTTTCATATGAATTCTTGGACTAACCTATTAACAAGAGCCACAGTGCCAGCTGCCTGTTTTCTGCTGTTTTTGGTTCCAGGAAGTCAGAAAATGAATATTCTCGGAATTGGATGGGACAAAAGCCAAAGTCACTATTTTACCGGGGGACACTTGGAGCCAGAATACGAGACGGAGAAGGGCCAGAGGGCGGCCACACCACCTGGACGCGCGGCCAGTCTTGGCCCACACCAGAGGGTGGTGTGGCCAGCCCAGGCACCCCCTCGGCCTCTCCTTCCGCCTATAAGATGCCTTCGATACCAAAACCCTAAGTACCCGATCAAAATTCCACGAAAGAGTCTGTAGCCGCCGTCGTATCTATCCATAGATCGGGAGGGATCTGAAGCTCTTTCCGGCACCCTGCCGGAGAGGGGAATTCACCCTGGAGGCCTTCTTCATCATCATGCAAGCCTCTGGTGTGATGCGTGAGTAGTTCATCTCTGGACTACGGGTCCATGTAGTAGCTACATGGCTGGTTCTCCTCCTTTGTGCTTTCATGTCTAGATCTTGTGAGCTCCGTTCATGATCAAGATCATCTATTTGTAATTCTGCATGTTGTGTTTGCGGGGATCCAATGGATATTGAGATGCTATTTCAGATTGATTATTGATTATATCATGTCTTTGTTATTTGTGATCTTGCATTCTTTCCGTTGTTAGTAGCTATCTTGGCCAAGTAGATGCTATCAACTCCAAGAGTTAGTATTTATGCTTGATAGTGGGTTCATGCCTCTGGTAATCTGGGGAAGTGACAGAAATCTCTAAGGTACTAGATGTGCTGTTGCTACTAGGGAGAAAACAACAATCCTTTGTTCATAGAACAATCGTATTGTTTACTTTACACGCAATTCGTAATGCAATAATCTATTGCTTGGAACTTAATACTGGAGGGGGTTCAGATGATAACCTGAAGGTGGATTATTAGTCATAGATGCAGTTGGATGGCGGTCTATATATAATGTTGTAATGTCCAATCATGTCTCAAAGGAGTCAAGATGATTAGTGTATGCTTGTATGCTTTCTCGATGTTTGTCAATTGCCCCGCTGTAATTTTTTCACCCAGCATGTTATCTATCTTAAGGAGAGCCACCTCTAGTGAACTATGGACCCCCGTCCTTTCTTTTACATATAATCTACAAACTGTTTACTGCTTTGTGTTTACTTTTTGCAAACTATTACTTCCTTCCATTCGATACGTTTAATCCTTTGTTTTTAGCAAAACCGGTGAGATTGACAACCTCATCGCAAGTTGGGGGCAAAGTTCTATGGTTGTGTTGTGCATGTCTCCATGTTGCTGCTGGCACCGGTAGTGCGCCCTACCAACGTTCAGCTAGCTACACCTTTGGGGTGTTTCCTTGCTCCTACTGGATTGATAACCTTGGTTTCATACTGAGGGAAAACTTGCTGCTGTGCTCATCATACCTTCCTCTTGGGGTTCCCCAACGAGCTCGATATATTTTGGGCCATCAACAACTTTTTCTGGCGCCGTTGCCGGGGAGTCAAGGACATCTTCACAAGGGGAGTCCCTCCTGACCAATCTCTTTACTTTGTTTTTTTTTGCTTAGTTTATTTGATTTTTGTTTGCTTGTTTCTTTATCAAAAACACAAAAAATTAGTTTTTACAAGTTTCCTTTCTTTATTAAAAAAACAAAAAATGACTACTCTTGAAAACACTAAGTTATGTGACTTCACTAGCACCAACAACAATGATTTCATGAGCACACCTATTGCTCCACATGTTCCCGAAGCTACTTTCTTTGAGATAAAACCTACTTTACTCAATCTTGTTACGAGAGAACAATTTTCCGGTATTGGTAATGAAGATGCTGCTGCCCATCTAAATAATTTTGTTGAACTTTGTGAGATGCAAAAGCATAGGGATATAGATGGTGATATTATTAAGCTTAAATTGTTTCCTTTCTCTTTGAGAGGAAAAGCTAAAGAGTGCTTGAATTCCTTAACTAGGAATAGTATTGATTCTTAGACTAAATGCAAAGATGCTTTTATTGGAAAATACTATCCTCCTGCTAAGATTATATCTATGAGAAGTGAAATAATGAAGTTTAAACAATCTGATAATGAACATGTTGCTCAAGCTTGGGAAAGAATGAAATCTTTGGTAAAGAATTGTCCCACTCATGGACTGACTACTTGGATGATCGTCCAAACTTTTTATGCAGGATTGAACTATTCTTCAAGGAACCTATTGGATTCTGCTGCTGGAGGTACCTTTATGACCATTACTTTGGGTGCTGCAACAAAGCTTTTGGATAATATGATGGTTAACTACTTTGAATGGCATACCGAAAGAGCTCCACAAGGTAAGCAGGTAAATTCTGTTGAAGAAACTTCCTCCTTGAGTGATAAGATTGATGTTATTATGTCTATGCTTGTTAATGGGAAAGCCCATATTGATCTAAATAATGTTCCCTTAGCCTCTTTGGTTGCTCAAGAAGAGCAAGTTGATGTGAACTTCATAAGAAATAACAATTTTAGCAACAATGTCTACAGGAATAATTTTGGTAACAACAATTATAAGCCATATCCTCCCAACAATGGTAGTGCTTATGGAAATTCCTACAACAACAATAGGAGTGCTCCCTCTGAACTTGAAGTTATGCTTAAGGACTTTATTAGTAAACAAACTGCTTTCAATAAAACTATTGAAGAAAAACTCTCTAATGCTGAAAGAAATATAGCATCTTTGGCTGAAGCTCAATCTTCTCTGAATAAAATGGCTGCTAAACCTGAAACTCATGATAATCCCTTTGCAGTTACTAATACCATACAAGTAAGAATTGATGAAAATGTTAGACTATTAGCTGAATTACATGCTAAGTGGGAAAGAGAAGATGAAATTGCTAGAAACATTAGTGTTTCTACTATCACTACCACTAGTGTTGAGGCTAGTAATAGCTGTACTACTTTAGATGATAATTATGATTTTGATCTTGATGGTTGCAATATCTCTGAAGTTATTAAGTTCCTACAAAAGCTTGCTAAAAGTCCTAATGCTAGTGCTATGAACATGGCCTTTACAAAACACATTACTGATGCTCTTATAAAGATTAAATAAGAAAAGATGAAACATAAAGCTTTTATTCCTATAAAACAAGAAGATGGTTGGGAACCCATCATTAATATGAAAGTGAATGATTTTGATTTCAAAGCTTTATGTGATCTTGATAGTAGTGTTTCTATTATGCCTAGAAGTATTTATGATATGCTTGATTTGCCTCCACTTGAAGATTGTTATTTTAATGTCCCACTTGATGATAATGCTAAAAAGAAACTCATGGGGAGTATTAATGATGTTCTTATTATGGTTAAAAATTCCTATGTCCCTGTTGATTTCTATGTTTTGGATGTTGAATGCAATGCTTCTTGTCCTATTACTTTGGGAAGACCTTTTCTTAGAACTGTTGGTGCCATTATTGATATGAAATAAGGCACCATTAAATATCAACTCCCACTCAAGAAAGGTATAGAACACTTCCCTAAGAAGAGAGAGAATATTTCTTTTGCCTCTCCTATGAAAACAAAATTTGCTCTTAATGCTTCTTCATTTGAGAACACTTGATTCTTTTTCTAACTTCTTATGCCTAACTTAAAGGCGTTAAAAAATTACTTATTGGAAGATAACCCAAAAGTTTTAGATGATTCTTGGAAGTAATTACTTCAGTAATAACCGCTCCTTATCCTTTTTATTTGCTTTTTGTGCTAACAGTAACCTCTAATGTGAGAGAAGTAATGATTGGGAAAGTTGCTGTCCCGAAACAGATTTATGTTCTTCACCGTAAAAATTCGTGTAAAATCTCGATACGTCCTTTTGAGGCGTGAATTTTTGAGCTTCTGCCCCAGGTTGTTGTCTAACTTTAGTTAGTTCAACACTTTTTAATTTGAGCAACATAAGGTCTTCGAAAAAAATCGTATTTACCTGCTGGTCTGTTTTGACAGATTTCTGCCATTTTCTACATTTGCTTCTTGTTGGTTCCTTTTTGAGTTCTTTTGGGGAATTGAGCTTTTTGAGGGAAGTGCTACAGTAGCTAGTGTTCTAATGGAAGTTTATTGGTGTTAGAACTGAACCTAAAGACTTATTATCTTGAGTGCACTAATGTTGCTAATAAAGATTATGTGAAGTTTTGTATGAAGGAAAAATTTCAGGTGTATGGAAGGAATGAGTAATGCGATGAAAGATGGACTAAATCTCAAGCTTGGGGATGCCACGGGTGTCACCCCAAGAGATATCCAATAAGTACAAGCGTCAAAGCTTGGGGATGCCCAAGGCATCCCCTCTTCATCAATAAAAATTCCAGGTTTCTTCCAAACGCTTCATTTTTATTGTTTCATGCACAGTTGTGTTGTTTTTGGAGCGTCTTATTTTTCATTTTCATTTTGTTTTTCGTTTTCTTTGTTTGCTTAGTTTGCTGAATAAATTTGTTGGACCCCCTCTTTCATACATTGGTGTTCAAATAGTTTGGTTTGGATTGGAAAAGAGTAGGAAAGTTCATGCTTAAGTGGTAAAGAGAGCTTGTTTTTAACTGTGGACTATGCTTTGTCATGCCATGCTTGATATTGTTTTGGCTTTATGCTTAGTATTATTTTCTGTAGCATGACTTGTTATAAACAATTGAGATTGCTTAATGTGCCTTGGATGAATCATGCGTTGTTTTAGCATATTAAAGCATAGTATAGTGGTATTCTCCTTTGATGTTTCATTTGGGTTGACTTGGCGCATGCTCACACCATGTTATGACTATCTCAAGTCACCATAGCCTTGATGATCCTTTAGTTTTCAACTTTTAGTATTAGTTTATGCTTTAATCAATGATGTTTTGTCGCTCTGCATGATTATGGCCATTATTGCTCTCTTAGTTTGTCGCTCCCAGTCTTTTGCTAGCCTCCACAACCTAGTATGAGTTCCACTCATGAATCCAACTCCTTAAACCAAGTTATTCCAAAGAATCCACCATACCAACCTACTGTTATGCTATTCCAAGTATAGTCATGTTTTTGTTTACCATCCAAATTAAACTTGTTATGAGAAAACTAGTGATTAAAGCTCTCACGAACTTGATGGCACACTTTACTTTTCCTGCATTTAATAAACTTGAACCATTGGGTCCTTCTTTGTTGCGTATATGCTTCCACTTTATAAGTTGAAATTAGCATAACCATGTATGATGGGGAACGCTATCAACATTGCACTTGTACTTTGTACCCCGTTGATATCATGTTCTTTTGCTTATGGATCCCGACGGTGTGAAATAAAAGTGGAACTTGTGAGATCATGGAGTTTGTATGTGTGTTAGAGAAACGCCTGGGCCGCTAGCCTAAGCCATGCCTAATCATGGTGGAAACTTGCAGCATAACCATACTGAGCACTCTATGAAGCATCCTCAATAAAAACCTATGCATAGCAAATAAAAAGATCGTTGAGATGCTCATTGTCTGCTTGTCTTGTCATTTTGATTATGGGATAACTCCTATATCATGTGCAAGGGGTACCCCATTGGCGGTTCTTTATGATACATATGTAATTACAATGACAAGAGCTTACTCGTGACTAAAGTTGAGTAGCATGAGGATCGGTCTTTGTAAGTAAGGGGCATGAGATTTCGGTTTATAACTTGTCAAACATATCCTCTTAGTTGTGTCACTTTACCCTTAATCACCTTAAAGATGCTTATGATAGGGCAATGAGAGCTGAAAGCTATAAGTACCATACTTTTTGGAAGCTCTTTATGTGACTTGAATCCCTACTTCCTTCTATGAAGGCCTTTCTTCCACCATTATATTGAGTCTCCACCTTCTACATTTATGCACCTACTTTGAGAGCATAGTGGCCATTCTTAGTTCTATGGTGCATTGTCCCAAGACTAGTTGATTGATGCATATCTTGATATTGCTTGTTTTAAACTATATGTATCTAGTCACCCTTATGAACTTTGAGGGTGTCCTATGCATTTATATTTACTACTCTATGAGGGACAAGCTGAATACTATTATGCTATGTTTTCTTTATGTGAAACAAGCAAACGTCTTGCAAAGCATTGTTATTCATGAATCTTTTGTTTGTGCCTTTTCATGTTGCAACATAGTTTCTATGTCTTATTGCTAGAACTTTGTCTTTCATGTTATGATTGAAGTACTATGATCCCAGCTTTGAATGTTCTACAAATACTTTGATCAAGTTTATGATGGTGCACGTCACCTCAAAAATTATTCTTTCTTTTTATCACTTACCTACTCGAGGACGAGCATGAGTTAATCTTGGGGATGTTGATACATTGCAAATGTATCTATAATTTTTGATGTTCCATTCTTGGTTTTATCTACTTTCTTGTGTTTTGTCCACACTTTGGAGTACTTTTCATATGATTTCTTGGACTAACCTATTAACAAGAGCCAAAGTGCCAGCTGCCTGTTTTCTGCTGTTTTTGGTTCCAGGAAGTCAGAAAATGAATATTCTCGGAATTGGACGGGACAATAGACAAATTCACTATTTTACCAGGGCACACTTGGAGCCAGAATACAAGACGGAGAAGGGCCAGAGGGCGGCCACACCACCTGGCTGCACGACCAGGCTTGGCCCGTGCCAGGGGATGGTGTGGCCAGCCCAGGCACCCCCTCGGCCTCTCCTTCCGCCTATAAGATGCCTTCGATACCAAAACCCTAAGTACCCGATTAAAATTCCACGAAAGAGTCTGTAGCGGCTGTCGTCTCTGTCCCTAGATCGAGAGGGATCTGAAGCTCTTCTCGGCACCCTGCCGGAGAGGGGAATTCACCTTGGAGGCCTTCTTTATCATCATGCAAGCCTCCGGTGTGATGCGTGAGTAGTTCATCTCTGGACTACGGGTCCATGTAGTAGCTACATGGCTAGTTCTCCTCCTTTGTGCTTTCATGTCTAGATCTTGTGAGCTCCGTTCATGATCAAGATCATCTATTTGTAATTCTGCATGTTGTGTTTGCGGGGATCTGATGGATATTGAGATGCTATTTCATATTGATTATTGATTCTATCATGTCTTTGTTATTTGTGATCTTGCATGCTTTCCGTTGTTAGTAGATATCTTGGCCAAGTAGATGCTAGCAACTCCAAGAGTTAGTATTTATGCTCGATAGTGGGTTCATGCCTCTGGTAATCTGGGGAAGTGACAAAAATCTCTAAGGTACTAGATGTGCTGTTGCTACTAGGGAGAAAACAACAATCCTTTGTTCATAGAACAATCGTATTGTTTACTTTACACGCAATTCGTAATGCAATAATCTGTTGCTTGGAACTTAATACTGGAGGGGGTTCAGATGATAACCTGAAGGTGGATTATTAGTCATAGATGCAGTTGGATGGCGGTCTATGTATAATGTTGTAATGTCCAATCATGTCTCAAAGGAGTCAAGATGATTAGTGTATGCTTGTATGCTTTCTCGATGTTTGTCAATTGCCCCGCTGTAATTTTTTCACCCAGCATGTTATCTATCTTAAGGAGAGCCACCTCTAGTGAACTATGGACCCCCGTCCTTTCTTTTACATATAATCTACAAACTGTTTACTGCTTTGTGTTTACTTTCTGCAAACTATTACTTCCTTCCATTCGATACGTTTAATCCTTTGTTTTCAGCAAAACCGGTGAGATTGACAACCTCATCGCAAGTTGGGGGAAAAGTTCTATGGTTGTGTTGTGTAGGTCTCCACGTTGCTGCTGGCACCGGTAGTGCGCCCTGCCAATGTTCGGCTAGCTACACCTTTGTGGTGTTTCCTTGCTCCTACTGATTGATAACCTTGGTTTCATATTGAGGGAAAATTTGCTGTTGTGCTCATCATACCTTCCTCTTGGGGTTCCCCAACGAGCTCGATATATTTTGGGCCATCACCTACTCCTGATGAACTAACACCATGATAGTACATGCAGAGCCATTGGTGCATGCACCATCTTGGAGCGAATTTGTACTAGCAGTTTAGGGATAAGGCCCTTATGAAACTATTCAAGAAACTCTGCAAACAGAACCAAGAGTGGAAGTATATCAAGGCGCGCTGCTATCTTGATGAGTTCACGAAAAAACATGTTAAGGCAAGGAAAGGTGCACGAACAACAGCTGTCTTAGCTCAT
The DNA here is from genome assembly GCA_910589775.1 of Avena eriantha. Taxonomy (NCBI): domain Eukaryota; kingdom Viridiplantae; phylum Streptophyta; class Magnoliopsida; order Poales; family Poaceae; genus Avena; species Avena eriantha. Next base: position 481,693,265 of record OU342743.1, on the reverse strand, counting down.
GCACAGGAAGTAGCTGCACAGACAACAACAGAAGCAACACCAATGGAGGAAGAACTCATTGCTCTATGTGACTTGCCAGGATTTGACCAACCTGGTACTAGGAGAAGGCCTGGGAGACAGATCAAAAATTTCTAGGAATGGATACAACATGATCCTCTAAAGAGGTGGTCTTTGATGCACGACACTCATGGAGCTAGGTTTGGTATCATGACTACAAATATCACTGAAATATATAACTTCTTCCTAATAGGAAGCAGGGCTTTGCCACTTACAGCCATTGTGGAATGTATTTTCATCGGATCTTTGAAGTACTCCAGAGACAGACGCCAGATGGCTCAAATGCATATCATTAACAACCCAAACACAAGGTACTGTGATAAGATTATAAAATACATGAATGACAAGATGGAAAAATCTTGTTCTATGAATGTCGTCGCCATCGTTAATCAAGGAAGGAGGTTTGAGGTGTGCTTACCTTCCAAGAGGATTGGAACCGGGGAGGAGTAAATACACATGAGGTGAAGATAGGTAACGGAAATTGGCCAATATGTGGGTGCACCTGCAACAAACCAAATTTACTTCACCCGCCTTTCTCACATGTACTTGTTGTGTGCGGCCAGCTAGGGATGGACGCGATCTCGTTTGTGTCTCCCTATTTTCTTAAGGAGTCGGTGAGATGATGGGATTTCGGGCAATGGAAAATTTCAACAAAGTAAACCTAGGTGAAAGGCTATACATCCTAGACCCAGGACTAATGCGGACATGGAGAGGAAAATGCTAGTGTGTCCGCATTCGTAATGATATGGATGAATCTAAAGCTGGAGGCCCTACCAGACAATGTTTTCTCTGTAATGGCTTCGGTCATAGGGACACCAATTGTGAAATATTGGGACTGGAGGAGCGGCTCCTCATGTACGGGGCACCCGAGGAAGGAGAGCTAGAGGAAGAAACTAGGTTTTAATTATGCAATATATGTGGAACTATGATTTAAATCTGTAATATTTGTGGAACTATGTTTTAAATCTGTAATATGTGCGTAACTATGTTTTAAATTTGTAATATTCGTGGACTATGTTTTAAATCTGTAATATATGTGAAACTATGTTGTATGTTTGTAATATGGCTATGTGGAAATGTTGTTTTAAATCTATAATATGTGCAGATGGTGGATACAGAATCTTTGCTTAATGCTGCCATTGATGGGAAGCATCGTTTAGCGATATTAGATGCTGCGTCGGGATCCCCCTTACCACTCACACTCCTCAATTGAACTAGATGATACACCCTGGCTGGGAGCAGAGGTATCTACGTGGCTATATTTATTCGTACACGGTTTTTATACATTTATGAGATAGACTAACTGAATTGTTATGCTTTATTCTCGTGATGCAGGTTGAAGTGGACTGGCCTTTTACCTTTCACGCGTCTGGTTGAGGCCACTCATGCAGAAATATTAGATGGCTAGCAGCACGACTTTTGGACTACTCGATTTAGCTATGACCACTCGTTGCTCACCTGCTTAGTGGATCGATGGAGACCCAAGACTCACACGTTCCACTTTTGTTTAGGAGAGATGGCTCCTGTGCTTTAGGATGTGTCATGCTTGCTGGGACTACTATTGGCTAGCAAGCCAATAGGCTCTTTGGAGGCACTGGAAAATTGGGCCCAAGGTATGGCCCAACGTTTCCAGGGACTTCTTGAGGGAGTTGGGCCCTTTGCATACGAGAATCATGGCCCAAAATTTGATAGGCTACTCAACTATCAGGTAAGTTTGGTTTCTGGCATTTAGATCTTTGTCCTACTATTCATCCTACAACACGGTGAAAATTGTTATATTACCAATGCAGATCCAGGAATTCGGGTACCCAGCCGTTCAGATGATTGAGCCATAGATCACGTGAATCCTAGAGGCATATATAATGTGGCATGTCGGGAAGGTGATGTTCACCGATAACCATGTCACAACCATTAGTGCGCGATACATCCCCATGGCTAGGGAGATCTCTGATGCGACGTGCCCAGGCGACATCACACTGAGGAGCTAGGGTTCTGTTGTCTTATCGGCTACGTACATGGGTATGTGCAATGCTTGTTACCTCACCACCACTAAGTTCGTTGTGCTAGGATGCCCATTATTGCTACAGCTGTGGTCGTGGGAGAGGTTCCCTATCAGCCGTCCAGATGTATCGCCTATTATAGTAGGAACTGTTACCTACAAATCTGACTTGCTGGTTGACACCAAGGGCATTGACATGCCTACTTATGGTACTTATTGGACCCATCACAAGGTACGTGTGATGTTTTAATTTAATGCACTACATCTAATGGAGGAGATGTCTCAGCAGAGGGTTATGAGATAATTCGTTCTTCGCCAGTTGGTCGATCCCCCTCGTGCGCATGTCCCCTTTCCAGATTTCTTGCATAAGTAAGTTAATATATGAAATTTCATATTGGCCCAATCAGGTAGTTTTGGAATACTTTTCTAACATACTTGAATTGTAGGTACACATGGAAGGGAAATAACAGGAGCACGGCTCAGTGGCTGCGTTGGTTCAAGCTTATGTTACGAAGTGGGAGACTGTGACGGATGAAGTGTGGCGAGAGGATGCCCCATTTGATATGGATCTTTTCAAAGCTTACTTATAGAGGTACATGACGATGCCCGACTACACCCAATCCATCATGCAAACAATGAGGAGAGGTACCGTAGCCAGTAGACTTTGGAGCCAGAGAGTATGCGGTAAGTACTCCCTCCTTTCCTAATAAATGTGTTTCCCCACATCATGCTTAATTATCCTCGTTACAAATTGATGCAACAATCATGGCCACTTTTTCAAGTGCAGAGTGTTGTAGCAAGCTTCTTTTCCCAACAAGCGTGACTCGAGGGTTTATACCGAACTCTCGGGGAATTGGTTATGAAAGGGTTTTTATCTTCTCCTCTTCAAGCAACCTGTAAAGTAAAATGATATGTCTTGTGTCCCCAACTCCACCAAGTGGTTGTCAAGCACAAGGTTTCGTATTAGTAATATGAAATAAAATATAGAGTAAACTAAAGTAGAGAAATGCAAACTAGATGATATGGAAGATAATAGAGTTGTTTTTGGGTTTTTATGAGTGATTGCAAGTAGATAAAGTATTTTTTTGTATTTTCGAAATAATAAATTGCAGAAAATATAAAAGATAGTAGATGCAATGGAAAGGTGTTTCTTATGATTAAAATTGGATCGGGGTTCATGGGTTCACTTGTCTACTCTCTTTTTAAGTTGTAGTGATCACAAAACATCATCAATGATAAATTTTCATGGAAATTCTATATGTGTTTGATAAGGAATCAACATGGGCATCACGTTCTAACATAGAGATGAAATACATCTCTCTTATACTGCTCAAGAAAGGGAAACTCCATGCAATATTGAATTAAGAACAAATCAGAGTATGGCTTTAAGTAATATAACATGATGTTTGAAATAGAAATATGCTACCTTGATCTAACAAGATTATCACACTTTCACATGATAACTATAGAACATGATTTCACTTTATCCCTAGTGAGGAACCAAAATAAAGGTAAAAACCAAAGTAGATCTTGAATATTGTTTGTCACAATTCAACCAATACCACCATGATACTCCATCTAATACACACTTCTCCCCATACAAGTTCTTACATATAAGTTGGATCAAACAAGCAATTAAGAACGGGGTACAGGACATGAATATATCAATACATCTTACACAAAAGAGATTCCAATCTCAAATATCAAATCATAGAACAAAGATCCACCACACATGAATTACAAATATGACCATAATCATGTAGGGTAGCTCATATGGTATTAGATCTATGAAGAACAAGAGAGAAATAGATCAAGCTACTGCCACAAACCCATATCCCGGAGGTTGACTACTCCCTCTTCATCATGGTGATGATGATGGAGATGTTGGAGAGGGTGGAGATCCCCCTGGAGGCGGCTCCGGTGGAGTTTCCCCCTTCAATCTTCGCTGGATCTAACTCTGTTTGGTGGTGTTTTCATCTCTGGTGTCTTTTATCTCAAAGGACTCCCCAAGGGATCCTTATATAGGGGTTTTAGATCAAGAGAAATCCATGGGCGAAAGAACCAAGGTGATCGGATGGTCGAGGAGGAAACGAGGGTAGGTGGCACGTCCACCTGGGCTGGGCACGCCACCCATGCTCATTTGGGCCTCTTGGCCCTCGAGGTGAGGTTCTTGTGCTCCAGAAGCTTCTCATGGATAAATATTGGCATTCCCAAAAGTTAAGATCCATTTGTCTTCGTATAGGTCCTAAAACATCAAAAACAATGAAAACATTGTTTTTCTACCCTGCTGGGTTATATCCAAAATAAAGGGGATCATTGGCAAATCCCGAAAAATCAATATAAAACATGGATATAACATTATACATGATTAAAATATGAGGGAAATCATGTTAACAAACTACAAAGTTCATGTATGCATTTTACATGCATCAACATCCGCAAGCTTAACATATGCTCATCCTCGAGCATGAACGTGATAAAAACTAAACATGGACTTTGGAGTTTGTTACCTTTGCTTCTTTCATTATCATGTAATTTTCATAGGCTCAATTCATTCAATGAAACATAATATGCAAGTGTACTATCAAGTTGTATCTTTTACACATCTATAAACATGTTAAACAATTAGTAATGGTGTGATAAAACAAATGATGAACAAAACAAACCTGCAAGCACACTTTGATGAACCTATAGAATAAGAGACTCTTTTCATGATTGGCATTGGTGTTTTATGCCTTTATTTTTGGACTACATCTTAGTTTCATGCCCTTGACTGGAAGACTCACTTCTTAGTTTCATGTCTTCCATTGAGATGTTTTGCATCTCATATCGAAAGTAAGCATTGAATACATATGTTAATCCTCCATAAAGAATGTAAAAATAAAGCTTTGAGCTATGTAGTTCATGTCAACAATACTAATAAGGATATGGTTCCAAGTATCTTTTATTTCAAATCTTCATACGGTTTATGTTCTAAAAATCTTACAAGTTGATTGTTTCATGCACCATACTGATACATCCATTTTGCATCACTATTCTATGTCTTAATTCACTAGTATTCAATTATATCTTTTGTATTGAGAGGTGATACTTATGTTATTTCATCTGTTTTTGCATGGTTGATGACTTTTGGAGCATGGACCACCGCAGTCAGGATTCTGATGGAAAAGGTGCTGTTTGGAGGCAAAATTCGCGAAGATAAGAAAATCCGGGAAAATATACGGAAAAATCCTATTTTTCCAGAAGACTAAGGATGCCAGAAGATGGAGTGGAGGTGGGCCACCGTGGACCCACACCACCCCATGGCACGGGCAGGCCTAGGCCGCGCCTGGAGGTGGTGTGGCCGCCCTGGCCCACTACAGCCTCTCTCCTCTGGCGTATATCATCCCCACGAAACCCTAAGACTCGGGGAGCAACCACAGAAAGATTCCACTGCCTCTGCGGGGCAGAAAACACTGAGAGAGAAAGATCTCTCCGGCAGACAGATTTCTGCCGGGGGAATTCCTTCCCGGAGAGGGAAGATCATAGCCATCAACACCACCATCAAGCTGGACTTCATCGGGATCATCATCATCATCACCACCACCATCATCTCCATCAGCACCCTCATCACCATCTCCATATTGCTGTACCAATTGGGTTGAATCTTGCATAGTTCATAGGGGAAACTTTCCCAGTGTTGATTACTCTTTGTAGTTGATGCTATTGAGTGAACCATTGAATTATTGTTTATGTTCAGATTGTTATACATCATTATTCCATCTCTGATCATGAACCATATGATGTCTTGTGGGTAGTTCGTTTTGTTCTTGAGGACATGGGAGAAGTCTTGTTGTTAGTAGTGGAGTTGTGTTGAGAAAGATTCAATAGATTGTTATTTAAGTTGTGGTGTACTTCTTCTAGTGGTGTCATGTGAACGTCGACTACATGACACTTCACCTATATGGTGATGGGTTCGTAGCATGGAAAACAAAAATTTTCTACCGCAAGAACGAACAAAACCCAGATCTAATCTAGATAAAAGCCAAGATCTAATCTATTAGACATGAGCAACGATATAGATAGGAACTAACCCTCGTAGATCCGAAAGCGTTAACGAGATTAGATCTCGTGGTTGATGTAGTCGATCACTTGCCGATCTCAAGATCGTGTGGACGATCCTTCCGGCGTCGCGTTCCGGCAGCGCTTCCGCAGTCGGTCAAGTGGACGATCCTTCCGGCGCCGCGTTTCGGCAGCGCTTCCGCAGTCGGTCACACGTGCGGAGTCGAAGCATACCTTCCTCTCCCTGTTCCAGCGAGCAGCGGAGGTAGTAGATCTTCTCCACGGAATCCCAGCAGCACGACGGTGTGGTGGTGGTGGAGTAGAGAATTCTGCAGGGCTTCGCCTAAGCCGGAGCAGAGGGAAGGAGGAGGAGAGAGGCGGCGGCTAGAGCTTGTTATGAGAGAGAGCTAGGAGGGGGCGCCCCCTCCCCTCTATTTAAAGGAGGGAGGCGCCTTGGGAGGGGGAGTCCTAGTAGGACTCCCCTCCCTCCTTGGGCCGGCGGGTTGGGAAGGGGGGAGGAGTCCTCCTCCCCCACGAATCCGTGTCTAGCCCCCACAAGGTTTCCTTGACCCTTTCTTGGTTTTCAAGCAAACACCAAGAACTCTTCTAGAACCTTCCAGAACATTCCGAAACCTTCTAGAATCCCCATACAAACACTCCGGAACATTTCCTAACTTAGAAAATGATCCCCAATATACGAATCTTATTCTCCGGACCATTCCGGATCTCCTCGTGATGTCCCGGATCAAATCCGAGACTCCGAACAACATTCGGTCTCCAACGCACATTCCATATCTACTTAAAACAACTTCGAACCTTAAGTGTGTCACTCTACGGTTCGTGAATATGTAGACATGACAGAGACACATCTCCTATCAATAACCATCAGCGGGACCTTTCAATATAATTTAAACGGCAATGTCACTTCGCAAGTGATCTTTCAATCATTTGTCTTGGGACATTTTAGCAATAGTGTTTATGGATGTGATTTCTCCCACTAGACTTGTAAAAGTTCATCCATCCTTTATGGAATACGGTTATTATTTGAACAACCATTGTTCTCGTAATACCGGAACAAAATAACAATTATTAAAACAAATCATGAAGGCTAGGTTTGATGACAACGAAAAACGCAATAACACTTTATTTGTTTTCGATGAACATCATCACTCATTCTCTTGCTAGTTACTTAGGCCATTGTAGTTCATGAATTGCGTTGTCCTGTATGACACTTCATACCAACCGATTCAGTATCCAATACCGGAGAACCACATTGTTTAACAAGCAAGGAATACAACCATAACATGTATATCTTCTATATACCCAAGTTGGACATCTCCAACCTTATAATTTCTGCCAAATATTTTATAGATTCTCTTTCAGCAATTCCTTTTTCTTTTAAAAGAATCTATCAACATCAATAGTGGTGTCATTCACATGACACATAGTACAAAGTGTGTATAGTCAAATACCAATACCTTTGGACTTGCACTTTGAAGTGGATCACCTTCATCAAATGTTTGGCATTCTTTCAAAAATCCATTCTTTAGTAATCTATTAGTGTAGTAAACATTTTACTTACATCTTCTATTCATCCTTATCATGACATCTTTCATGATCAAGCTGCTATAGCTTATAAAGGTGAATTGCGAGTATAATGTTTCTTTTTCAAAATCTTTTGGAGGATTAGGACGACTAGCGTCTCCAACCTTCACAAATTCTCATCAAATATGAGGACGTATACTCTATCATGTTGTAACCAACACATTGTTTTAGATATCGGAATACCTTTCACATATGATGGTTTCTGAAACATTGCTTTCAGCTCTTAGATAAACTTGATATTAAAAAAAATCTTTTGAGTATCAAGAATCATGGAGGCAAACATGATACTTTAGATACTAACGTTGGAATTCTTACTCTTGATTTAATACTACTTATTAAACTTCATGGAGTAAATAGAGTTTGCTGAAAGTTTGCAATAGGACTTATAAACTTTAGATTGACATTCAAAACAATACGATACCAGTTCGTAAAGTAAATATCCAGAATTTCTATAGTTCTACTATCTCAACTATAACTAAGCGTAAGGTGGTGAACGGATGCCAATGACTACAACAAACTATGCAAATTCACTTTGATTGTGTTTATGATAAATTGAGTTCGACTAATCCAAATTAGAAATGAACTCCCACTCAAAACAACATCCCTCGAGTTGTTTTAGTGATTACACGAACCAAATCTACTACACCAAGTCCGATCATCACGTGAGATGATGTAGCTTTAAAGGCGAACAATCAACATGTTCATCATATCATCCATATGACTCATGCTTTACCTTTCGGTATTCCGTGTTCCGAGACCATGTCTGTACATGCTAGGCTCGTCAAGGTTAACCTTAGTTTCCGCATGTGCAAATCTGGCTTGCACCCGTTGTATGCACACGTAGAGTCTATCACACCCGATCATCACGAGATGCTTCGAAACGACGAGTCTTAGCAACGGTGCCAACTAAGGACGAACACTTTATTACTTGATATTTAGTGAGAGGGATCATCTTATAATGCTACCGTCGCGATCTAAGCAATACAAGATGCATAAAGGATTAACATCACAGGCAATTCATAATATGTGATATGATATGGCCTTTCTTCTTGTGACTTTGATCTCCATCTCCAAAGCATGGACAAGATCTCCATCATCACCAGCATTGCGTCAAGGTCCGTGGCGCCGCTTCATGGTTGTCCATCATCACTAGTAACTATTACAACTACTTGGAATAAAGCTATTACAAGATGAATAGACACACAGGTCTTAACAGAATTAAAAAAACAACCATTAGGCTCCTGCCGGTTGCCATATTACAACAAGGATCATTGCATACATCAAATATAATCATAATCACATGATGGCCATATCACATCACAAAACCCCTGCAAAAACAAGTTAGACGCCTCTAATTTTCTTTGCATGTTTTACGTGGTTTGGGGCTTTCGCATAAGAACGATCTTACCTACGAACAAGAACCACAACGTTGATACAAGTGTTGTCAGATGCTCATTGTAAATTGAATCTTAACTATGGTGGGAGAGACAGACACCCGCAAAGCCACTCGTGCAAAGCAAGTTGCACGTCAAGCGTGGAGCAAGTCTCATGTGCGATGACATGTAATGTTAGCCCAAGCCGCTTCATCCCACCATGCCGCAAGATGCAAAGTACACGCTAAGACACCGACAACAAAAGCATCAACGCCCACAAAAACATTGTGTTCTACTCGTGCAAAAGATCTACGCATAGATACGGCTCTGATACCACTGAAGGGTTCGTAGCATGGAAAACAAAAAATTTCTACCGCAACAACGAACAAAACCTAGATCTAATCTAGATAAAAGCCAAGATCTAATCTATTAGACATGAGCAACAAGATAGATATGAACTAACCCTCGAAGATCCGAAAGAGTTAACGAGATTAGATCTCGTGGATGATGTAGTCGATCACTTGCCGATCTCAAGATCGTGTGGACGATCCTTCCGGCGTCGCGTTCCGGCAGCGGTTCCGCCGTTGGTCAGGTGGACGATCCTTCTGGCGCCGCGATTCGCAGCGCTTCCGCAGTTGGTCACACGTGCGGAGTCGAAGCAGACCTTCCTCTCCCCCTTCCAGCGAGCAGCGGAGGTAGTAGATCTTCTCCACGGAATCCCAGCAGCACGACGGCGTGGTGGTGGTGGCGGAGTAGAGAATTCTGCAGGGCTTCGCCTATGCCTGTGCAGAAGAAAGGTGGAGGAGAGAGGCGGTAGAGATTGGAGTCGTGGGAGCAGGGGTTGGAGGGGGCGCCCCTGCCCTTCTATTTAAGGGGAGGAGGCGTGCCTGGGGAGGGGGAGTCCTTGTAGGACTCCCCTCCTCTATGGCCAACGAATTTGGGGAGGGGGGAGGAGTCCTCCTCCCCCACGAATCCGTGTCTTGACCCACCAGGACTCCTTGATCCCTATCATGATTTTCAAGCAAACTCCAAGATATCTTATAGAACCTTCCGGAACATTCCGAAACCTTCTAGAATCTCCATACAAACACTCCGGAACATTTCCTAACTTAGAAAATGATCCCCAATATATGAATCTTATTCTCCGGACCATTCCGGATCTCCACGTGATGTCCCGGATCCATTCCGAGACTCCGAACAACATTCGGTCTCCAACGCATATTCCATATCTACTTAAAACAACTTCGAACCTTAAGTGTGTCACCCTACGGTTCGTGAATATGTAGACATGATAGAGACACATCTCCTATCAATAACCATCAGCGGGACCTGGAGATCCATAATGGCTCCCACATACTCAACGATGACTTCGCGATCGATTGAACCACTTACATACGAAACTAATTCCCTTTGTCTCGCGATACTATACTTATCCAAGGTTTGATCGTCGGCATCTCCATACCCAGTTCTACCTCGTTACTGATAAGTACTCTTTACTCGTTCCGTGATATGTCATCCCTTATGACCTAGTCACATGCTTGCAAGCTAACTAGACGACATTCCACTGAGAGGGCCCAGAGCATATCTATCCGTTATATGGATGGACAAATCCCAATCTTGGTTCATGCGCTTCAACACATACTTTCAGAACACCTAATGACACTTTTATGACCACCCAGTTACGAAGCGGTGTTTGATGTCATCAAAGTATCCATCCGGTGATGGTGATTAACATAATCTCATGGTCGAAGGATTAGGTTACTATGCATTTGAAAGCTTATAGCAATACGAACTTAATGACTTGATCTTTATGCTACGCTTACTATGGGTGTGTGTCCATTACATCATTCTCCTAATGATATAACCTTGTTATTAATCACATCCAATGTCCATGATCAGGAAACCATGATCATCAATTAATCAACAAGCTAGTTCAACAAGAGGCTCACTAGGGACTCTTTTATGTTTACAAAACACACATGTATTAGTGTTTCCTAATAATACAATTATAGCATGCGATGTAAACATTTATCATAAACATAAAGATATAATAATAACCACTTTATTATTGCCTCTTGGGCATATCTCCAACAGATGTAGCTTTAAAGGCGAACAATCAACATGTTCATCATATCATCCATATGACTCATGCTTTACCTTTCGGTATTCTGTGTTCCGAGACCATGTCTGTACATGCTAGGCTCGTCAAGGTTAACCTTAGTTTCTGCATGTGCAAATCTGGCTTGCACCCGTTGTATGCACACGTAGAGTCTATCACACCCGATCATCACGAGATGCTTTGAAATGACGAGTCTTAGCAACGGTGCCAACTAAGGACGAACACTTTATTACTTGATATTTAGTGAGAGGGATCATCTTATAATGCTACCGTCGCGATCTAAGCAATACAAGATGCATAAAGGATTAACATCACAGGCAATTCATAATATGTGATATGATATGGCCTTTCTTCTTGTGCCTTTGATCTCCATCTCCAAAGCATGGACAAGATCTCCATCATCACCAGCGTGGCGTCAAGGTCCGTGGCGCCGCTTCATGGTTGTCCATCACCACCACCAACTATTACAACTACTTGGAATAAAGATATTACATGATGAATAGACATGCAGGTCTTAAACAAAATTTAAAGACAGCCATTAGGCTCCTGCCAGTTGCCATATTACAATAAGGATCATTGCATACATCAAATATAATCAAATTACATAATGGCCATATCACATCACAAAACCCCTGCAAAAACGAGTTAGACGCCTCTAATTTTCTTTGCATGTTTTACGTGGCTTGGGGCTTTCGAATAAGACCGATCTTACCTACGAACAAGAACCACAACGTTGATACAAGTGTTGTCAGATGCTCATTGTAAATTGAATCTTAACTATGGTGGGAGAGACAGAAACTCGCAAAGCCACTTGTGCAAAGCAAGTTGCACGTCAAGCGTGGAGCAAGTCTCATGTGCGATGACATGTAATGTTAGCCCGAGCCGCTTCATCCCACCATGCCGCAAGATGCAAAGTACACGCTAAGACACCGTCAACAAAAGCATCAACGCCCACAAAAACATTATGTTCTACTCGTGCAACAGATCTACGCATAGATACGGCTCTGATACCACTGATGGGTTCATAGCATGGAAAACAAAAAATTTCTATCGCAAGAACGAACAAAACCCAGATCTAATCTAGATAAAAGCCAAGATCTAATCTATTAGACATGAGCAACGAGATAGATAGGAACTAACCCTCGTAGATCCGAAAGCGTTAACGAGATTAGATCTCGTGGTTGATGTAGTCGATCACTTGCCGATCTCAAGATCGTGTGGACGATCCTTCTGGCGTCGCGTTCCGGCAGCGCTTCCGCAGTCAGTCAAGTGGACGATCCTTCCGGCGCCGCGTTTCTGCAGCGCTTCCGCAGTCGGTCACACGTGCGGAGTCGAAGCAGACCTTCCTCTCCCTGTTCTAGCAAGTAGCGGAGGTAGTAGATCTTCTCCACGGAATCCCAGCAGCACGACGGTGTGGTGGTGGTGGTGGAGTAGAGAATTCTGCAGGGCTTCGCCTAAGCCGGAGCAGAGGGAAGGAGGAGGAGAGAGGCGGCGGCTAGAGCTTCTTATGAGAGAGAGCTAGGAGGGGGCGCCCCCTCCCCTCTATTTAAAGGAGGGAGGCGCCTTGGGAGGGGGAGTCCTAGTAGGACTCCCCTCCCTCCTTGGGCCGGCGGGTTGGGAAGGGGGGAGGAGTCCTCCTCCCCCACGAATCCGTGTCTAGCCCCCACAAGGTTTCCTTGACCCTTTCTTGGTTTTCAAGCAAACACCAAGAACTCTTCTAGAACCTTCCAGAACATTCCGAAACCTTCTAGAATCCCCATACAAACACTCCGGAACATTTCCTAACTTAGAAAATGATCCCCAATATACGAATCTTATTCTCCGGACCATTCCGGATCTCCTCGTGATGTCCCGGATCAAATCCGAGACTCCGAACAACATTCGGTCTCCAACGCACATTCCATATCTACTTAAAACAACTTCGAACCTTAAGTGTGTCACTCTACGGTTCGTGAATATGTAGACATGACAGAGACACATCTCCTATCAATAACCATCAGCGGGACCTGGAGATCCATAATGGCTCCCACATACTCAACGATGACTTCGTGATCGACAGAACCATTAACATACGAAACCAATTCCCTTTGTCACGCGATACTATACTTATCCGAGGTTTGATCGTCGGTATCTCCATACCTAGTTCTACCTCGTTACTGATAAGTACTCTTTACTCGTTTCGTGATATGTCATACCTTGTGACCCAGTCACATGCTTGCAAGCTAATCAGATGACATTCCACCGAGAGGGCCCAGAGCATATCTATCCGTCATATGGATGGACAAATCCCAAACTTGGTCCATGCGCTTCAACACATACTTCCAGAATACCCAATGACACCTTTATGACCACCCAGTTACGAAGCGGTGTTTGATGTCATCAAAGTACCCATCCGGTGATGGTGATTAACATAACCTCATGGTCGAAGGATTAGGTTACTATGCATTTGAAATCTTATAGCAAACGAACTTAATGACTTGATCTTATGCTATGCTTACTACGGGTGTGTGTCCATTACATCATTCTCCTAATGATATAACCTTGTTATTAATCACATCCAATGTCCATGATCAGGAAACCATGATCATCAATTAATCAATAAGCTAGTTCAACAAGAGGCTTACTAGGGACTCTCTTATGTTTTCAAAACACACAAGTATTAATGTTTCTGGTTAATACAATTATAGCATGGGATGTAAACATTTATCATAAACATAAAGATATAATAATAACCACTTTATTATTGCCTCTTGGGCATATCTCCAACATATGGGCCTAGGGGAATGCATTGTGTATTTGGCTACTAATTGTAGGGGTTGCCGGAGTGACAGAAACCTGAACCACCGTTAGGAAACCATTGCACATGGGACGTAAGGGTCTTAGAGTTTAAAGCTGTGGTTAGGTTTCTACCTTAATTACTATCTTGTACTTACAGATGTTTGTAAGGGGTATAATCACAAGTATGTATTACTCTTGGATGGGGCGGTACATTAGTACAGGTTCACGCACACAACACTTAGCAAGCTAGAGAAGATTTATCGACTATATGAAGCGAAAGCACTTGATAGTCTTCCCATGTGTCCTCGAGAACGTTTGGTCATCTTAAGTAATACAACCGGCTTGTCCTTTGCTGCATAAAGGATTGGCCACTTGCTGCATTTATTCCTACTGTCTTTTATTCACTCGTACTTTGTTTACTTGCCCTATCAAAAACCCTTAAAAATCTGTTTGCTAAGTATTTGCAGAGAATTCCTGATCCATACCACTAGCCAGCACCTTGTGCTCCTCGTTGGGCTCGACACTCTTACTTATCGAAAATACTGCGATACACCCCCTATACTTATGGGTCATCAAGACTATTTTCTGGCACCGTTGCCGGGGAGTGAGGCGTTATTGGAGAGTGGAACTGGTAAAGGAAACTTCTACTGTGAGTATTGTTTACTTCTGCTAGTTGCTTTATTTTCGTTATGGATAATTCGCTGAGTTTCTTATTTGGTAATGCTACTACCACTGCTAAGGTAGTAGATAAGCCACCACCTGCTGAGAAAGATGTTTTCAAAATACCTATAAGAATTATTGATCGTGTTATGGATAACTACTATGTTGGGGATGGAACTGTCCATCCCGGTGATCATTTACTCTTTATACATGAATTATGCGGGTTGTTCAAGTATGCAGGTATTACTACAGATCAAGTTAAAAAAAAATTATTCTCATTGTCGCCGAAAGGAAGAGCTGAGGACTGGTATAAGCTGCTGAAGAATGGTCAAGCTTTGGAATGGGAGGAAATAGTGCCTCTCTTTTATTCAAAGTTTTATCCTCCTAGTGAGATTCATAAAGATCGGAATCAAATATACAACTTTTGGCCTCTTGATGGAGAGAGTACAGCTCAAGCTTGGGGGAGATTGAAGTTACTAATGCTCAAATGTCCCATTCATGAGCTCCCCAATAATATTATTATCAATAACTTTTATGCAAGGCTCCCTCTACATGACAAGGATTTATTGGATGCTTCTTGTGCTGGATCATTCACTCGCATGGAAGAAGAAGTTAAATAGGATCTTCTGGACCATATTCAAGACAATGCTGAAGCCTGGGAGAATGACAAAGGTAGAAAGTCAGGTATAAATTATGATTATGAATGCATTGAATCTTTTATGGGAACTGATGAATTTCAAAATATTAGTAATATTTATGGTCTTGATTTTCAAGTTATTACGAATTTCTTTAGAGATTTTTCTTCCTATATCCAAATTCCAAAAAGGGGATGGAATAAGTACCATGCACCTTATAAAGATATTGTTGACCGTGTTCCTGTTGGGAGCACTGAGTGTTGCATTATTGATCATATCTTACCTGAACCGTATATCGAGAAGATCCCCTTCCCGGATAAGGTAAAGGATCATCCTATGATAACTAATGTAATTACTAAAAGTGAAAAGAGAACTGTAAAACCTGATGAACAAATAAACATTGAACCTGTTGTAGCAATTGTGAAAGAATTTGTCACTAAAAGCGTAGAAGATGGGCACATTGTCTTTTGTGAGGATGCTTCTAATATTGTTTCACATCCCAATAGAACTAAAAAGGCTTATATTCCTGTGCTTTCTGTTAGAATTGGCGATCATTGCTATTATGGTTTATGTGATATTGGTGCAAGTTCCAGTGCTATTCCTTATGAGCTTTACAGAGAAATTATGCATGAAATTAGTCCCTGCGAGTTGGAAGAAATTGATGTGGTTATTCACCTTGCTAATAGAGAGACCATCTCTCCAAGTGGTATCGTACGAGATGTGGAAGTCCTTTGTGGTAAGATCAAGTATCCTCCTGATTTTCTAGTACTTGGTTCAGCTGCTAGTAAAACATATCCTATCATTTTTGGTAGACCTTTCTTGAGTACTTGTGGAGCTATTATTGATTGCAAGAGGGAGAAAATCTTGACTAAGTTTGACGGGGAATCTTAAGAGTTTAATTTTTCGAAATTTACTAAAGAACCTTGCGAAGAGGAAACCCATAATGAGGATTTTAGAGTTGAACAACTTGCTTCTATCTCTCTTGCTCCTAACAATGCTTTGCAGCAATTTATGGAAGATCACGAAAGTGAGATCTTCATGGAAGAAAGGAATGAGATTGACGAGATCCTCCGTCGTCAACCCAGGTTGCTTAAGCATGACTTGCCTGTAGAAGACTTGGGTACCACATTGCCACCTAAAAAGGATCCGGTCTTCAATCTAAAACCCCTCCCTAATGATCTTAAATATGCTTATATTGATGATAAAAAGATATATCCTGTTATTATTAGCTCTAAACTTTCAGGAAAGGAAGAAGAATGGCTGTTGGAGGTTTTGAAGAACCACCGAGGAGCTATGGGCTATACTCTAGATGATTTAAAAGGGATTTCACCCACTATATGTCAACACTCTATCAACATAGAACCAGATGCGAAGCCAGTAGTGGAACACGAATGACGTTTGAATCCTAAGATGAAGGAAGTGGTAAGGAATGAGGTATTGAAACTCCTTGATGCTGGTATTATCTACCCTATTGCTGATAGTGAATGGGTTAGTCCTGTTCATTGTGTTCCTAAAAAGGGAGGTATTACCGTTGTCCCTAATGATAATGCTGATCTTATTCCTCAAAGAATAGTGGTAGGGTATAGGATGTGCATCAATTTTAGGAAAGTTAATAAAGTTACTAAGAAAGATCACTACCCGCTTCCTTTTATTGATCAAATGTTGGAAAGGTTGTCTAAAAAGACCCATTTTTGTTTTCTTGATGGTTATTCTGGTTTCTCTCAAATTGCTGTTAAACAACAAGATCAAGAAAAAACTACTTTTACTTGTCCTTATGGAACTTATGCTTATAGACGTATGCCTTTTGGTTTATGTAATGCTCCTGCTACTTTCCAAAGGTGCATGCCTGCTATCTTTCATGGTTTTTGTGAGGAAATTGTAGAAGTGTTCATGGATGACTTTTCTGTCTATGGAACTTCTTTTGATAATTGTCTACACAACCTTGATAAAGTTTTGTAGAGATGTGAATAAACTAATCTTGTTCTTAATTGGGAGAAATGCCACTTCATGGTTAAAGAAGGGATTGTTCTTGGGCATAAAGTTTCTGAAAGAGGCATAGAAGTTGATAGAGCTAAGGTTGAGGCAATTGAGAAGATGCCATGTCCAAGAGACATCAAAGGTATTCGTGGTATCCTTGGTCATGCTGGTTTCTATAGGAGGTTTATTAAAGACTTCTCTAGGATATCAAAACCTCTCACTAATCTTCTTCAAAAAGATGTACCTTTTGTTTTTGATGATGATTGTAGGGAAGCTTTTGAAACTGTTAAGAAGGCTTTAACTACGGCCCCTATTGTTCAACCACCTGATTGGAGTTTACCCTTTGAAATAATGTGTGATGCTAGTGATTTTGCTGTAGGGGCTGTCCTTGGGCAACATATTGATAAAAAGTTAAACGTTATTCATTATGCTAGTAAGACTCTAGACGCTGCTCAAAGGAATTATGCCACTACTGAAAAGGAATTTCTAGCTGTTTTTTTTGCCTGTGATAAGTTTAGGCCCTATATTGTGGAATCAAAAGTAACCATTCATACTGATCATGCTGCTATTAAATATCTTATGACGAAGAAGGACGCTAAGCCTAGGCTTATTAGATGGGTACTGGTTTTACAAGAGTTTGATCTACACATAGTAGATAGGAAGGGTGCTGAAAACCCTGTAGCGGATAATTTATCTCATTTGGAAAACATCTCTTTTGATCCTGTGCCTGTTAATGATAGTTTCCCAAATGAACAGTTAGCCGCAGTAGGGGTGAGCTCGCGAGGAAGCCCTTGGTATGCTAATTATGCTAACTTTATTGTCTCCAAGTATTTGCCTCCAACTTTTACAACTCAGTAAAGAAGAAAGTTCTTTTATGATTTGAGGCATTATTTTTGGGATGATCCACACTTATACAAAGGAGTTGATGGTATTATGGGAAGATGTGTTCCAGAATATGAACAAAAAGAGATATTGCATAAATGTCATGGTAGCGCCTATGGAGGACATCATGCAGGAGATAGAACTGCACAAAAGGTATTACAATTAGGTTTCTACTGGCCTACCCTTTTTAAAGATGCAAGGAAATTTGTTTTATCTTGTGATGAATGTCAGCGTGTTGGTAATATTTCTAGACGCAATGAAATGCCTATGAACTACTCTCTAGTTATTGAACCTTTTGATTGTTGGGGATTCGACTTTATGGGTCCTTTCCCTCCTTCGAAGGGTTACACTCATATTCTTGTTGCCGTTGATTATGTTACTAAGTGGGTAGAAGCCATTCCTATGAAAAGTGCTGACGGGGAAACCTCTCTGAAAATGCTTAAGGACGTTATCTTTCCTAGGTTTGGAGTGCCTAGGTATCTCATGACTGATGGGGGTTCTCATTTCATTCATGGCGGTTTTAGGAAGACCCTCGCTAAATATGATGTTAATCATAGAATTGCTTCAGCTTATCACCCTCAAACTAGCGGGCAAGTAGAGTTATCAAATAGAGAAATTAAATCTATCTTGCAAAAGACTATTAATAGGTCTAGAAAAAACTAGGCTAAGAAGTTGAATGATGCTTTATGGGCTTATAGAACTGCTTACAAAAATCCTATGGGAATGTCTCCTTATAAAATGGTTTATGGGAATGCTTGCCACATACCCTTAGAATTAGAACACAAAGCTTACTGGGCAGTGAAAGAACTAAATAGAGATTGTAAGCTCGCTGGTGAGAAAATATTATTTGACTTAAGTTCTTTAGATGAATGGAGGAGTGAAGCCTATGAGAATGCTAGGCTCTTTAAGGAAAAAGTTAAAAGATGGCATGACAAGGGAATACTTAAGAGAGAATTTCATGTTGGTGAGAAAGTTCATTGTATAGGTCTCGTCTCAGATTTTTTGCAGGTAAGCTACTATCAAAATGGGAAGGACCTTTCATCATTGAAGAAGTATACTGTTCAGGAGCAATAAAAATTCTTCTCTAAAAGATAATACTACACAAGTAGTGAATGGACAGCGACTCAAACACTATATTGCGGGAGATTCTTAAAATGAAGATGTTGATGCCTTTCAAGTTATAACTCCAGAGAAATTCATTGAGGACCAAATTTAGGGACCTGTAGAGTCTGTTTTCATGTAGGTAACAGTTCTGGTAAGAAAAGTTCCGCGAAAATACAATACAACTATATTTTTGCAGTTCTCAGTCGATAAGGAAAGTTTCGAAGCGAAAAAGGGATGAAACCGGAGCCAGGGTGGCCCACACCACCCCATGGCGCGGGACCACCCCTGGCCGCGCCACCAGGTGGTGAGGCCACCAAGGACTCCGCCTCCGACCCGTTTTCTCCCAGTACCTTCCTTCTGATATGAAACTTCATAATATATAACCCCCTGGATCCCCCGAGGTTCGTATATCGTGTTTTCGTCGTGTTTTTATTCCAATCTATTTCTACCAGGTAGAATCCCAGATTTGGAGCCACAATGTCTTCCTCTGGATCATCCAAAGGAGATTATTTAGAAGATATCATCAACCCATACATGAGAGAATTGAAGATTCATCCCAAGGAGTTGTTGCTCGAAGGTGGGGAGGTCCGGATTAAAGAGGTTCAAGGCCCTAAAGGTGAAGGAAGTCTGGAGGACAGGATGGAAGCACTGGGCAAGAAGTCTTTAGGTATAGGAAGATGGCGGAGCGCGAAGTGGATATCATCCATAACATTTGTTCCGAACTCATCACCAAGCACCAAAAGTAGACTGTTGAACTCAAAGACGAAGTCTTCTCACTCCGCCAAACAACCAACGAACTGCAAGCACAGTTCTATGACGTTCAAAATCAAAACTGTGAGTATGAGGCTAGATTTAAACACATAAGTACTGCTGCAAGTTTCAGGATGTTGGAAACCATGATGTCCTTTGTTGATGGGAAGCCTTTACCCTAGAAGACGGACGAAGATGAGAGGATACCACCACCACCGAAGGAGTAATTCGTCATCAGGTTTGGCATCCCCTTGGTTTGTTCCAAGCTTGGGGGAGTGCCGCAGTATCATATCACTATCTTCTATCTTTTTACCTTATTAGTAGAGTCATATCATGAATAGAGGAGTTATTATGTAGTATGGTTTGCATTATGGAAGTGTCCCCTCTCTCGTTAGATATGTATCCCTTGGTGTGAGTTTCCGTTATGGAATATTAATGAGAAGTTCTATCATTCACTCTTTTGCATAGCTTATATTAGTTTTCAATTCGTGGTTATATGATTGATCTTGTTGTTAGTATTGGTAGCACTTTGGGATCATTGAGTTAATTTAGTTGGTTTTCGCAAACCTGGCTCGGTCAGTAGCAATACCTTTTTGAGAGTTGAAAAGAAAAAGATAGAAGTACTCTAGAGAAAAATAATTTCATCATCTTTCTTTCTTGATTTGCTCATAAGTCTAGTATTCTCTAGTTAAAATCTTTTGTGCTTCCAAGGAAGATTGCATGTTTGTCTTTATCACTTGTATGTTTGTTTGTTTCCTTCAACTCTTATACTTGCTACCAGCCTTGCTAGCCAAAAACCTGTACTGAGAGGGTATTCTTCTCGTGCATCCACTCCTTTAAACCAAAACCTTTTCCATTTGAGTCCACCATACCTACCTAGTAGCATTATTGCTATTCCAAGTAAATTCTTGTTTTATCTACCTCCCAAATTAAACTTGTTATGTGAAAATTAGTGATTAGAACTCTCACGAACTTGATGGCACACTTTACTTTCCTACTTTTAATAAACTTGAACCATTGGGTCCTTCTTTGTTGCGTATATGCTTGCGCTTTATGAGTTGAAGTTAGCCGAACCATGTCTCATGGGGACCGCTTTCAACACTTCATTGGTACTTGTACCTAGTTGATATCATGTTCTTTTGCTTATGGATCCCGACGGTGTGAAATAAAAGTGGAACTTGTAAGATCATGGAGTTTATATGTGTGTTAGAGAAACGCCTAGGCCGCTAGCCTAAGCCATGCCTAATCATGGTGGAAACTTGCAGCATAACTATAGTGAGCATTCTATGAAGCATCCTCAATAAAAACCTATGAAAATAGCAATTAAAAAGATCGCTGAGATGCTCACTGTCTACTTGCCTTTTCATTTTGATTATGGGATAGCTCCTGTGTCATGTGCAAGGGGTACCCCATTGGCGGTTCTCAATGATACGCATATATTTACAATGACAAGAGATTGCTCGTGACTGAAGTTGAGTAGCATGAGGATTGGTACTCATAAGTAAGGGGCATGAGATTTCAACTTATAACTTGTCAAGCATATCCTCTTAGTTGTGTCACTTTAACCTTAACCACCTAAAGATGCCTATGATAGGGGCAATGAGAGCTGAAAGCTAGTAAGTATCATAATTTTTGGGAGCTCTTTATGAGACTTGAAATCCCTGCTTCCTCCTTTGAAGGGCCTTTCTTTTACTTTGTAGTTGAGTCAGTAAACCTATTCCTTTCTATCTCAGCAAGTATTTTGAGTTGATGTGTTTCATTCATTCATATGATGATTTATTCAATCATGTTTCTTATGTTCCTTGTTTTGCACATTGCTCTTATCTTGATGTTTACTACTTTGAAAGCTATCATTGAAAAACCAGCTATTTGTGAACTCCAGCAAATTATCAACTATTATTCGACCAAGAGCTAAGTTTGCCATTACCAATTATGATTTACTCTATGTATCTTTATTGTGTTTCCTTTACTCATTGCAAGTTGAGTTATATAATAGTGAGTTGTCTTCTATTATGATCTATGTATTTGATGAATATGATGCTTCTTGTACATATTCCTTTATCGAATCTTCACTCCATAAACCTGAGGTCATGTTTATTGAGCTCAGTTTCGCTTGGGGACAAGCGAAGTCTAAGCTTGGGGGGAGTTGATACGTCCATTTTGCATCACTATTCTATGTCTTAATTCACTATTATTCATTGATATATTCCGTATTGAGAGGTGATACTTATGTTATTTCATCTGTTTTTGCATGGTTGATGACTTTTGGAGCATGGATCGCTGTAGTCAGGATTCTGATGGAAAAGGTGTTGTTTGGAGGCAAAATTCGCGAAGGTCAGAAAATCCGGGAAAATATATGGAAAATCCTATTTTTCCAGAAGACTAAGGATGCCAGAAGATGGAGTGGAGGTGGGCCACAGGGGGCCCACACCATCCCATGGCGCGGGTAGGCCTAGGCCACGCCTGGAGGTGGTGTGGCCGCCTTGGCCCACTCCAGCCTCTCCCCTCTGGCGTATATCATCCTCCTGAAACCCTAAGACTCGGGGAGCGACCACAGAAAGATTCCGCCGCCTCTGCGGGGCGGAAAACACCGAGAGAGAAAGATCTCTCCGGTAGACAGATTTCTGCCGAGGGGATTTCTTTTCCGGAGAGGGGAGATCGTCGCCATCAACACCACCATCAAGCTAGACTTCATCGAGATCATCATCATCATCATCACCACCATTGACGCAATCCGTAGGCAGAATTTTAACATGATTAATTATCAACATTCAACATTGAAAGCTTGTGCCTTGACAACATGGTTTGGCCAACAACAACTAATAAGATGTAAAGGACAGTTTTTTTCATAGTGGTATCACCCCAAACCTTTCTTATGAGCTTTAAAATACATGAAAAAGGTGTTTTTAAGAATGTTTGAAGGATTAATGTACATACTATACTTGAAAGTAGCTTTTTCCATAAATAGGTAGATATGCCTAGTCTAGTATGGGGTTTGGAACAAGTCTTAGCTTGTATTGTGAAGACTTAGCAAAAAAGATATCTAAAGAGTGTGCCATCTAGTTCATAATGCCAACATTTATTTTCTCACCTTGCTTATTAATGTTGAACATAAATATACACAAGTAAATGATAGAAACTAATAGGCACAAAACAAATCATACTTCATATAAAGTACTTGAGCTTAAGAACTAGACACACCATGAATTTCAGCCTTTTGCTTTTATCTCCCCTTTTCTTTTATTTCAAGGAATTATTCTTCA
This sequence comes from Avena eriantha, assembly GCA_910589775.1. NCBI lineage: Eukaryota > Viridiplantae > Streptophyta > Magnoliopsida > Poales > Poaceae > Avena > Avena eriantha. The sequence continues at coordinate 481,670,022 of OU342743.1, read as the reverse complement.
TTTTTAATCTCATTAAGGCAAAGTTTATTTTCATTAGCTCTATCATAAACATTTATAATAGGGATTTCTATTTTCGTGCCCTCGGTTCCTTAGTTGTACCCACTTTTCTGCAGCCGCTTAACTTTTCCTCACTTTTGCCCATCTCCTTCAACAAAACTCTCACACTGTCTGAAACTCGCTGTCCGTCAGCCTTGCCGTTATGTGCTGAGAAATGGGGCTGCGTTCAGTCGTGTCCCGTAGTGGACCCTCGTCGTTATGTGCTGACAAGTGGGGCTGTGTTCTGTCAGGGCCCATAGTGGACCCTTTCCGTTACATGCTGACAAGTGGGGCCGCGTTCACTCGGTTCCCGTAGTGGACACCTCTCTCCACTTATCCAGATCAGCATGGGACCCATAGCTTATCCATGTCAGGGCCGGACCCACATCTTACCTAGGTTGGCGTTGCAAGATGGGACCTTGAGCCAGCCCCGCGCCCGTGCTGTTGCCTCCCCTTTCTTTTTCTTCTTCTTCTTCGGCGATGGCAGCTCTTCTCCGGCGGCGGCCCTTTGTCTAGCTTCACTTCGGCCTCTCGTTCGTCCTGGCCGTAGTATGGTGCCATCCCGTTGACCTGTATGAAGGATGACAATGGCAACCGTGCGCAGGGAAGGTTAGATCTCGCACCAAAATGTTTTGATTAGACGGGGGCGCTTGTTGTGGACAATCAATTGGCACAACTTGAGAGCTCAATTGGGCGTGCGCTTGTTGTGGATAATGCGAGCGGCGAGCCATTGTGATGATTTAATTGGTTTATCGAGTTAATGTATTGGCTGCAATCAAGTGAATCTATGAGGTGAAAGTCAAACTTTGAGATCTAGGGAGATGGATTATAAGAAATAAGAGAATGACACAACTCTTGAACACTTACAAATTAAAAAAATTATACAACTCTTAATGTAAAAGAGTGTTTATAATTGACACAACTCTTGAATACTTTCAAATTACAATTTGGACATGATAATGTTATCCTCGAAAAATATTGAGAGTTTACCATTTTTAGAGCGTGAAAAGTGATCCCTAAACAAAAATCTTTATGCCTCGTGCATATATGAAAATTATATACCTTCGAACACTATGAAGATGCACTTAGGACATGTTAATGTTGTGCTAAGAAAATCTTGAGAGTTTATCATTTTCATGGAGTGAAATATTATGCATAAACTTGGATATACGAAAATTATACACCTTTGATCACTGTGAAATCACACTTAATACGTGATAATGACGTGCTAACAAAATCTTGAGATATTATCATTTTCATATAGTAAAATGTAATGCATAAACGTGCATATACGAAAATTATACACCTTTGAAATCTTTGAAATCGCACTTAAGACACGATAATGTCTCGCTAATAAAATCCTGATCATTTATCATTTCCATGAAGTGAAATATAATGCATAAACTTGCATATATGAAAATTATAAACCTTTGAACACTGTGAAATCGCACTTAATACGTGATAGTGATGTGCTAACAAAATTTTGAGAGATTATCATTTTCTTCCCCATTTTCATAGAGTGGAATGTAATACATAAACTTGCATATACGAAAATTATACACATTTGAACTCTTTGAAATTGCACTTAATACGTGATAATGTTCTGCTAAGAAAATCTTGAGAGATTATCATTTTTATAGAGTGGAATCTAATGCACAAACTTGCATATAGAAAAATGATACACCTTTGAACACTTTCCCTTCAAATTATATTGAAAATCATTTTTTATGGAGTTGAAGTACCGGTGGCAAACTCATTATTTTGCATGGATAGAGGGGCACCCCCGACAAATATAGGGGTTATACTGTCCGCTAGATCATATAGAATCAACGGTTGGTGGGCACAATCCACGTGATAACTATCTCAACCAATCAGAGCGTAGCAGCCAAGATGAACGTTTGTGACTAAGAGAGAGGGGAAAACATAGTAGAACTTTAAAACCAAGGGCAAAACTAAGTAGAACTTAAAAACCAAAGGCAAAACTGGCAAAGGGATTCAAAGTAGAAATTATAAAGAGGTTTAAAGAAAATGAAAAATGCGTCTTTTATACAATAAAATACATCTTGGTATACATCAAACTACTTGCAATTCAAATATACATCAGTTTGACAATTATTACCTCATTCTGACAGACTATGTTTTGGGGAGGGATGTTTTGGAAAGAGGCTTGAGAAGAAATCCATGAACCTTCATAGATCGTAGGTGATTTGAGAAGTGGTGATTTAGGTTAAAACTTGATTTCTATACATTTCTTATGGTGGCAGGTCACATAATAAGACTCCCTAGATAGATGCCACTATCTTTAGATCTTTTTAAATTTGTTGTGCATAAAGTGACTTAATTAGCTAGCTAAAACCCATTTGTTGACTCTCTGTTGACCAGCCACCGGATGGTAAAAGTGAGTATATTGCACATGACAGTTTTAGAACTAGAGGGCAAACCTAAGTACAACCAAACTGCCAGTGTTACACTCCTCGGTATAACTGAGCACAACTAAGTCGCTAGGGTTAGACACGAGGGAAAAACATGATGCACGGTACGCGTGTCGCGGTGCAAGGGGTCCTAGCGGACATGTGTGGCAGTGCACAGTGCAGTAGCGTACGTGGTTACGCGGTGCACAGTGGTGCAAAGAAACGTCCCTTCCCTTCACCTTTATACAGGCCTCCTCACTCTCACTCATCACTCACTCGCTCACTCACGCAACCGTCTCTACTGTCCCATCACCTTCTGCAAACCCTCAAGAAAACCCCAACCACCCTGGCGATTTAGAAGAACGGCACGGTGGCCATCGTCACCTCCAATGCTGGCGGCGAGGAGGCCCCTGTCCCCGTACAGGCCCCCATCGAGGCCTGGAAGGCAGTCACCATCGATGTCCAGACCCCCGTCCCCACTTCCACCGTAGCCACCGGCGGGGAGGCTCCCGCCGGTCTCAGGCAGATCCCGCTCTGCTGGGACCCCTAAAAGGAGGAGGATTACATCAGGCCAGAGAACCCCTATGACACCAGCATTGCCAACCCATGATCGGAGGTAACTAGGGTTTTCTTCTATTTCCTTGTTATTCTGCCATTCCCATCATTAGATGTTAGATCATATGTTATTAGGGTTCAGATGTTCGTATTTTCAATCGTTGGAGGCTAGGTATCTATTATATATTAAAAGTATATTACGGGTTAACCAGAAAATAGAGAAATAGGCTAGAAAATCCCACAATAATTAGAAACATTCGGCCGTAGAATTTAGTCATTAGTACATCTTAACCGATAATTTTCATTGATCAACTCCCACCCGGCCTCCCGTCCCATATCCACTCCAGTTGAGCGACAAAAATAAAATCACGCTATGGAAATAGCCTACGAGAAATAACTAACCCGATCTTGAATCCCAACCCTAACTTCTAGCGTCGAAAGAAGGAATCGCACCGCCGCCATAGCCTTGCACCTATCGAGGGGGGCAATGAAAAAACGATACTGCTCAAAGGCACAAGCCCTCTCCTCCTCCCATGTGGTAGCCAACATCAAGTACTCAGCAGCCAACACCTGCCAGGAACCATGCTCTGATATCCCAAATTCTCCACGTAGGTAAGTCTGCTCTTTGCATGCAATGAAAAATTCTACAATTTAGCGCTCGTCAGTTCCATCAAGAAGAGAAGAGAAAATCCGATTGCATCGTCCGTGGACCGTTATTCCTTGCATGCGGCCCTCGGCAAGACGTACTACTTTTTGAAAAAGTAGTCCGCTTCATGATTAGTAGAATACGTCTGATGCATCTCGGACTAAAATCCCCATGTTAGTAGTCAGATAGAGTCATAGAGAGGAGCGCCTAAATATTCTTGCCCGATCGATACTGCTGATATAGAACACAATCTTACCTCAACATACAAGGATCAAGAGATCTAATTAGACCCGATGTCTGTTAATAGTAAAGTCTTAGAGAGGAGCGTATAAATCTTCTTGCCAGGTCAAGATACCGCTGATATAGAACACAATCTTACCTCAACATACAAGGATCAAGACCCTCTAGGTAGCTACGCTCGATGTCAAATATGGATTTAATGTTAAGCTGCAATACTACGTTAGTTATTTTTCTGAACAATTAGCACCGTGGTGATTGAAAGTGCTGACGTTCTAATATCGTCAGTTCTCGCGTACAATATGGTGGTCATGGCATTCTTGGATTTTGATGGATTAAGAGGTACCAAGCATGGACGGGAACAGGGAAACTAACCACAATCTTCCAACATAGTATGAATTAGCAAACTTGGTCATTAAGGGTGTGAGGCATTGCTTCATTAGAGGGCGAGATATGCATTCAAGTTCATGAGGTGTAACAAAATTTAGGTAATCTCATCTATGTCATTTTCTTATACTTCTCGGGCATTGTGATTTTGTTCTATTTTCAAGTATCTTATTCTTCTACTGAAACAGGTTCATCTCGGACTAATCATCGATCGAAATATACAAACATTTAACAACTTACGGGACTTCATGGAGAATATGATACTCATATACCCAGCCACATGATCTGCTTCATGCACACAGCCGGACAGCCAAAACGAGGTAATTGCATGTGAGCTTTCCTTTGATAACAACACCATTTTTTACAATACAAGCATATATTCTGTTGCAAAGTTTCAGATCTCTTTTAAGGCTGCAACTTTTTAAATTTGTAGCATGTACTCGACAAGTTTCAAGCGTTTAGACCTTCCCAGCATTGGCATCGGCAATGTAGAGCAAGAGTTGCGTATCTATGTATCCAAGAAAAACATTATGTTGCAAATTGTTCTGTCGTGAAATTTCAGCTTTGTAGGGTACATGTCTGCATTATGCTTTCATTTTTTTTACTTCCTTCATTCAGAAATAAGTGAATTGGATTTGTTTAGATTTGCATATATCTAGACATGTTTTAGTGTATAGTTACATGCGAATCTAGACAAATCCAAATCCCTTATTTTGGACATAGAGAGTATTAAAATAGAGTAATGGGCCAAACTTACCTAATTGGCTAGCGGGTAGGAGGAAAACAACCGGTACCTTTAAAATTTACATGAATCATATTGTATACTCTTGATTACTCTTTTAAACGCGTGTATACCATTACTACCTATTTCTGCTGCATCCTCCGAACAGCTATACACAGAAGCTTCTAATGATATCGCAAATACCAAATGTCTTACATAATTGTAAAATATATAAGAAATTAGTAATAGGTCAACAATTGCTTTCATACCACAATATGTTGTCGTCAGTGATCATGTTTTTTGTCGACCCTAGAGAATTATGTTGATGCACATATACTTATAAAGGAATATCCTTACATAACTTACCTTAGACTTGCCGTGAGCCACATGTTATGCTAACACGCCAACATATAATTCATTATGAATGTATTTTGTTTTTAGTAAGATTCGGTAAGAAACGAGAGCACTAAGAATGAGCAGCCCGATGGCTGCTGCCAGCACTTAAGTGGTTCTTGATGGGATACCACAAGTTCCCGTTGCACCAAGAGGCACACGAGAAGATGTTATTCAACCGCACTTGAGTAAACGTCTCAGTGTTTCTGTTTTAGGATGATGCCCAGAAACGGCAGCACACAACTCAAACGGGACTAAGAAGTACTACGAGGTCGACACGTGCCTTTTTGCTGTGAATTAAGATCTTGTCTAGATCATCCTATATCGTTGGATGCCTCGATTATTAAATTACTTATTATGGCTCTTATGTGAAAAAACTATATTTCTTAATGCCTGCAGGATGATGTCAACAAAGCCAAACTTATTTGTTCGCTAATGGGAATGAACTTATCCAGACATTGTCACCTTGCAAGCCAAATGGTGGAATAACTGAGCTGCTTGCTACTACCTAATTTTGTATTCTTGAGACATTGTGATACAAAAATAATAAATGTCTCACATGATTGTGAATTACAGAAGAAATAAGTGATAGATCAATTATTTGTTAAATACATAATATTTTTGTTATTCGGTACTTCACTTGGTACATGAATAAGGTTTGTATATTGCATGTGAAAATATATTATACATGGATATGTCGGAAATAGCATTTGAACTAATTCAACTATTGTAGGTTCTAATTCTATTGATTCACAAGAGACATATATCAGAGCTAACGTGTCACTATGCTTCCTTCAATTAATAAAACCATGGTTTCTTAGCAAATATATACCAGAGTTTCTTACAATTTGCCTCGAAATTCATTGCTCTAATATAGCGCATTATGCTTTGTTTGCCAGAGGAACCGAATGAGATATATTTAATTGAAGTATTTTTAACTACTAGGCTATGGAATTATAAGTTATCGCACCTTAATAAGAACCCGCTGTTTGGAAAGATCGTGAACATTACGATCCCTAGATTTCGGAGACAGAAATGTTTTTTAGTTTTATAAGGAGAAAAAATATATGGCTCTTGAGGTATGAATTGTGGTTTAGAAAGATTGTGACATCATGATCTCTTGATTTGAGAGACATTTTATCTTTTGCATATATAAAGCCAGGCTAATATCATTTCATTAAATTGCACATGTAATTTATGTTCAAAGTTTAAGGCTGTTCTCGCATTTGGCCAAAATGAGTGGTATGATTGATGCTTGCCAATTATTGGATTTTCATCAATACTGGAATGTTCTGCGAACTTTTTGGACAATAGTAATTTCATACTATCTTAATATACGCGTATTGATCTCGATGATACCTGCGTATGTGCTATATATGTCTAGAAAGGACAATTGCATGCATATATCTCTCCAATGATATAATACAAGAGGGATAATAAAGTCGTTGCCCGAGCACATAGCATACAGATATATCTCCAATGATAAAGTACAAAAAAGGATAATGAATTGGTTGCCCGCGCATGTGCGCGGGCCACTTGGCTAGTTTTTACAATAGCTAAACCTCCTGTGTTAGATCTCGTATTTCGATGACTCCCCTGTTCATATTTCAATCCTATTTTATTTTCCTCCTAGTTGCAGTTAAGGGATTTTCTAGTTAGTACTAGCGCTGATCTGTAGTTGTGATCAGTATTCAATTTGATTTGAGATATGGGGATTGAGAAATAATCAGGGGATCTCAATCCGTTAATTTATGGAAATAATCAATCTCGATAATCAAGGTATCTCAATCATGTCCTTATTGCACTCTACTATTTTTTCCAACAGGAGGATAGCAGCGACGACGAGTCCAAGGACACCAAGACTCGTCAGGTGCCGAGGAGGCCGAAGTCCGGCAAGTACGACAACTTCTTTGGCGACAATGTCTACAGGTGCCCCTTATGCACCAGGAGGCTCCACGTCACCAACTTCAACTCCCTCGTGAAGCATGCCGAGGACGTGAAGACCTGCAGCGTGTCCGTGAACATCCATGGCTTCAGAGCCAAGCACCAGGTGCTCATTTTTCACCTCCACAACCTCCAGAAGGTGGCCATCAAGGAGGGTCGCATGCCCCGATCAAGCCCAAGGTGTCCAAGGTCAAGGGACTAGGCAGCAAGAAGTGGAAGAGGGGCCAGAGGAGGAGGCGGAGGCCCTCCTGGCGGAGGCCATGAGGGGCCACTGATCTTGTGATGTTGCTGCTGCTGTAAAGCACCTTCGTTTATATTGTCTGTGTTGAACTTGTCCGTTGCTACTGAGCAACCTAATTGTTGAACCTCGTTAAGTACCGTATTATATATATCCTATATTAGCTTTTTTTGCGGGTAATATCCTATATTAGCTACTTTATCTACATCTGCTATATATATTATATATTAGTTGCTTTATCTACATATCTATTTACTGAATGTATTTATGGTGCTAGTTAGATTTGCTGCTCTAGATTTGCTACCACATTGGGCAAAAACGAGGGCCAAAAGGAACAATGAATGAAGAGCAAAGCTGCTCTAGATTCGCTACATCTTTAGGAAAAAAACACAACTGTTAGCGAGAAAGAGGGGAAAAGACGCTCTTAAAAATGCCAAACATAAAAATAACAAAAAAAACTTCCAATTTAGTAGACAGGGTGCACGTAACCACCAAACGTGCCCCACATGGTCCCACACCACGTTCCCCATAATGTATTCCCAACAAACCGGCCCCACGCAGTCCCACATGGCACGGCCCCACACATCAACATAACACCTTCCAGACCAACCGGCCCCACGTGGTTCCACACCGCGACACGTCATCCAATAGTCAACCTGACGGCAGCTACCGTTCAATCTCTTTGATGAGTTTTTGAGAAGGAGATGGGCAAAAGTGAAAAAAAGTTAAGCGGCTGGATAAATGTGAGTACAACTAACCAAGGGATTGAAAATAGAAATACTTTTATAATAATAGTGGTGGTGGTCCTTTTAATTCAAAACAAAAGTAAAATAAACAAAATAGATGCTGCAAGTTTCTATGATAGTTTTTTGTTGCTCGAAAAACAAAGTTTAGAGGTTTGCAAAATGAGAGTTTAATAGGTCCAGTGGGTGCCTTGGGAATCCCCAAGATTATGGTTTTTACCATCCTTCGATTGCTCTTGGTGTGATGTTCCTCTATTCCCTGTCAAAAAACTTCAACACGAAACTTTTTCTCCCATCTCTTTTCTGAGTGATGAAATTAGTGGCACAAAAGTATAATAATTACTGCATATATATCAACGAAAAAATTCTTTATAAATGTTCCAGCAAACATATAATGTTCCTAGATATCCCTAGCATATAATATGACTCATAGTAATCATTTTAGGACAATTGGGAATGGTTATAACAAAACATGGCAGAATCTGTTTAGATTTTCAGCAGCAGCAAAACGAGCTCAATCTCGCCCACTTAAACATGTCAAGAATTTTAGCCAAATTTTATGCATACAAAGGATGAAAAGTTGTAAATTCTGTGTAAATATGATCGCAATCGGAATTACATAAAAAATCATAATTTTTTGCACTAAACACTGTTCTGCAAAAATTTGCTACTCCATATATTTAGCAACTTTTTAACATCCAAAATGTGTTCCACTTGGTACTTTTTAAAAAATTACAGAAATAAAAACAAAAAAAACTCTCTTGCTACAACAAGAGTTCAAAGCAAAAAATCCAAAAGTAAATAACCGGGTTGCCTGCTGCAAATCGTTTTCTTTATAGCCATATAGCTAGTCTTTACTTACTGGGTTTAAGTGATTTGGAACTCATGGGATAGCTTGTGCTTGTTTGCTACCTCCTTCTTCCTTGGAAAGTGTTCCATACATTTCTTGTGAGGAAACTAAAACTTCACATTTCCTTCTTTTGTATCAATGACTGCACCTGTGTTTCTCAAAAAGGGTCTACCAAGTATTATAAGACTTGAGGTTTTGCTCCCCATGTCCATGATAATAAAATCAACAGGTACAAATGTCATATGTAATTCAGCCATGATATCTTTAACTATTCCTAAAGCATGTTTAGTCGAATCATCAGCAAGTAAAAGATCTATACAACATTTTTACATATGTTTCAAATCAAGTAAATCATATAGATCTTTAGATAATATTGAGACACTAGATCCTAAAAGTAGAATAACATGATGTGTCTATTTTCCAATAGTCATTAAAATCTTGGGGAGCCATACATCCCAAGCTTATGTGGTATTATAGCTTCATTATTATATCTTTCAATCTTTTCTTTTATAACATAATTTGCTAGGTAGGAACCAAATGCTGCTTGATGACCATTAAAAGATGGATCATTAAAAAACTTTTGCAATGAGTTCGTGCAAGCTATATTTATCAAGATCAAGTAGAGGTTATTTTGTTTCACTTAGCATTTTGACTTCTTCTACTTGTTTATCTCTATTATATAAATTGAAGTTTTCATGTCTATCATCAAATACATCTTTTGGCACTTTAGCTTTTTCAAGGCTTTCTTTGACTTTTACTTCTAAGAGTAGGCCATATAACAATATATAAGCGTTGTTGGCAGTTATATTCATGAAAGAACATCCACTATCTTTATCTAAATAGGCCATTGAACTCTTAGTTAACCCTCTATAGAAGATATGCATTAAATCCAGTCTATAAAACCATGTTCTGTTCCAAAAGCTATTTCTCTAAATCTTTCCCAAGCTCTTATAAGATGTTCATCTTTATTTTATTTAAACATGATAAGCATTTCCCTAAGATGTCCTATTATTTCAGGGGTTCCAAATCTTTCAGCGAAAGTAGCTTGAACATTCAACCAAGAGCTAAAATTTCCGGTAAAATCCAATCTAATGCCTTACCAGCAAGTGAAAATGGAAAAAAAATTAACTTTAATCATACTATTGGTTTTATTACTCATGTTTAAATCTTTGCATCTTTCATTAAAAGTTCTCAAATGCTGCATAGGGTTTTCATTAGGCTTCCCATAAGAACGGTTTTCATAAATGGCTTTAATAGCTACATGGTCTATTTCAAATGGTATCTCACCTTCTTTTGGGAAGTTATTTACACTAAAAGGCCATAAGCTCCCTTTTCCATTTTTATGTGTTTTTGTTTTTTAAGGAAAACTTTAAAAGACTAAAAACAAGACAAAGAAAAATACTTTAAAAATCTAAAAGAAGAAGAAAAAGCTCACAGTGGTGCAACCTCCCCAAGCGCGGCTTAGTGGCTGCGTCGGGTTCAAGCTTATGTTATGAAGTGGGAGACTACGACGAATGAAGTGTCGCAAGACGATGCCCCGTTTGCTATGGAGCTTTTCAATGCTTACTTACGGAGGTACATGATGATGACCCGACTGCACCTAATCCATCATGCAAACGATGAGGAGAGGTACCCTAGAACGTTGACTTTGGAGCCAGAGAGTATGCGGTAAGTACTCCCTCCTTGCCTAATAAATGTGTTTCCCCACATCATGATTAATTATCATCGTTACAAATTGATGGCAACAATCGTGGCGACTTTTCGTTGGGACTCCAAGTGCAGAGTATTGTAGCATGCTTCTTTTCCCTACAAGGGTGACTCGAGGGTTTATATCGAACTCTCGGGGAATTGGTTATGGAAGGGTTTTTGTCTTCTCCTCTTCAAGCAACCTGTAAAGTAAAATAATTTGTCTTCTGTACCGAACTCCACCAACTGTTTGTCAAGCACAAGGTTTCGTATTATTAATATGAAATAAAATATAAAGTAAACTTAAGTAAATAAAGTAAAGAAATGCAAACTATATGATATGGAAGATAATAGAGTTGTTTTTGGGTTTGTATGAGTGATTGCAAGTAGAGAAAGTATTTTTGTATTTTCGAAATAATAAATTGCAGAAAATATAAAAGATATTAGATGCAATGGAAAGATGTTTCTTATGATTAAAATTAGATTGGGGTTCATGGGTTCACTTGTCTACTCTCTTTTATGTTGTAGTGATCACAAAACAATTCATCAATGATAAAATTTCATGGAAATTCTATATGTGTTTGATAAGGAATCAATATGGGCATCATGTTCTAACATAGAGATGAAATACTTCTCTCTAATCTCCTCAAGAAAGGGAAACTCCATGCAATCTCAAATTAAGAAAAAATCAGAGTATAGCTTTAAGTAATATACCATGATGTTTGAAATATAAATATGCTACCTTGATCTAACAAGATTATCACACTTTTAGATGATAACTATAGCACATGATTTCACTTTATTCCTAGTAAAAACGAAAGTAGATCTTCAATATTGTTTGTCACAATTCAACCACTACCACCATGATACTCCATCTAATACACACTTCTCCCATAAAAGTTCTAGCATACAAGTTGGATCAAACAAGCAATTAAGAACGGGGTACGTGATATGCATATATCAATACATCTTACACAAGATAGATTCCAGTCTAAAATATCAAATCATAGAACAAAGATCCACCACACAGGAATTACAAATATGACCATAATCATGTAGGCAGCTCATATGGTACTAGATCTATAAAGAACAAGAGAGCAATAGATCAAGATACTTCCACAAACCCATAGCCCGAAGGTTGAATACCCCCTCTTTATCATGGTGATGATGCTGGAGATGTTGGACAGGGTGGAGATCTCCCCGGAGGTAGCTTCGATGGAGTTTCCCCCTCCAATCTTCGCTGGATCTAACTCTGTTTGGTGGTGTATTCTCCTATGATATCTTTCTTCGCAAGGACTCCCCGGGAGATCCTTATATTGGGGTTTTTAGGTCAAGAGAAATCCGTGGGCACAAGAATCAAGGGGATCGGATGATCGAGGAGGAAACGAGGGTAGTGGCGCGCGCACCTGGGCTGGGCGTGCCACCCATGCTCATTTGGGCCTCCTGGCCCTCCAGGTGAGGTTCTTGTGCTCCAAAAGCTTCTTGTGGATAAATATTGGCATTCCCAAAAGTTCAGGTCCATTTGACTTTGTATAGGTCCTAAAACATTGATAACAAGGTTTTTCTGCCCTACCGGGTTATAGCCAAAATAAAGGGGATCATTAGTAAATCCCCAAAAATCAATATAAAACATGGATATAACATTATATATGATGCAAATATGTGGGAAATAATGTTAACAAACTACAAAGTTCTTATATGCATTTTATATGCATCACAAATGCATGCAAGATTGAAAAGTGAGCTAGAGGCTAAAGTGGCCCAGTACGGACGATCGCTTTCGTCCGCACATGTTGTAGGACGTGAGTGACAACATGAATCCTTTTTCTGGTGCATTGAGGAAAAGCTATGAGGTATCTACGTGGATATCACATGCACTGATGTTTTAGCCGTTGTTCAGCACCAAGCAGCACAACGGCCCCTCGTCCCTCCACGCAGCAAGCACCCCCACGTCGCTACACACATCAGCAGGCATCAAGTACATAGGTACCCCTGCCACTCCGCCATGAGCTTCGTCCATTCCTTACACAGCAGGTGACATCGAGAACACCATCTCTAGATCATGCTGGAGGTTCGACATGGCAGCAGCACGCGACGCCGAGAGCACCACCTCCAGATCAGGCTGGAGGTTCGGTGTGGCAGCGGCAGCAAGCTTCTTTCGACAAGTGGCAGCAACAAGCTTATTTCGACCAGTGGCAGGAGCAACACACTCCCTTGATGAACTACAACTATCAACCATAACCCTAGGCAGAGGGTAAACATTTTCCTATCTATTTTGTTCCATATAGTATGCATTACCTGATTACTAAATATTTTTTCGCGTGTAGGAACTTACGGAGCACCAAGCATTTCCTTAGGTTCTTGGGCGAGAGAGGAGCAAGGCGTTCAACATACATAGCAGGATACAGTTTACTAGTTCAGTATGTATCAGACTCCACTATAGTTCCCCACATAGGATACACAATACCATGATGAAGGGTCATAGCTTCATCCTCGTAACGTGGGGGCACCCCATATGTTTCGCAGGAGTACACCTCTCTCTCCGCCACCTCGTTGTGGTCGACGATAGTGATACCTTTCTATGTATGAGACATATATCTATCTATGTATGAGACATATATTTATCTATGTATACGAGAGATGGGTTACTATTATTATTTGACGTCGTGCAAGATAACATTAAGATACAATCCATGGAATATGATGCAACATAGAATTAAAGTGAAAAAACCTAACTATGATGCAACGGAGAACTAAGATACAAACATGAAATGAATTAAACGCAGATAACCTAACTATTATGATGCCTCTCCCTTTCCCTTAGACATCAATGATGAAGCGCACTTGTCCTTCTTTGATCTTGCCTTCTCCCAGGAAGCTCTCGCTTTCTTGCCGCTCGGCGGCATGAAGATATCATCTTCGTCCTTTCTCTCTTCTATCCAATAATAATGTTCAATTTCCAAAACCTCCAACGTTTTTTACTCTTAAGCTTTGCCTTCTCCCACCTTGAATTGATCCTCAGAAGTTCTTATCGTATTTCCTCAGGGGCCATCTGGGTCTGCCACCCTGTCCTACGTAACTTCTCACCCAACTCATTGAGTAAGATGTCACTACTGATGAGAGCCTCCAATGTAACTAGAGTATCGTCTATCCTAAACTCTCTGGCTAAATCTAAAAGGCGAATGTACATATATCTATTAAAGCTACGATCAGAAGGAATCAACATCTTGAAGAGGAAAAACTTGTCTGCTTACAAAATGCAGCGAGGAGGGGTTTTTATAGAGCCAGAAGAGAAGAAATGCCGGGAACTATCCGACGGGATAATGTGGAGGGAACTGAAGGAGATATTCCCTAGAGGCAAATAATAAAGTGTATTATTTGATATATCTCTTATATGTTCATAATTCATTTCATACTGTGCTATAACTGTATTAATACGAAACGTTAATACACATGTGGTTTTAAAACAAACCGTGTCTCTAGTTACCTCTAGCGAACTAGTTCATTGGTCATGAGGATGATCTGGGTTTCAACATCATGGGCATTTATGCCAATTGACAATGAGGTCATGTCATTAGTTGAATAATGTGAAAGAGAAACATCCGACAATTATCTATTAATGAGATCTAGTTACAAAGTTCACTATTGATGATAAACACAGAAAACCTCGCAACCTGATCCTTAGAATGTGAGGTAATGTAAATCACCGTTTTGGAGGAAGCTTTGATGGTATCAAGCATCATCTTGTGATAGGGTGATCAAAAAGGTGCCACTCAGGTTTTCCAAAGGGATGCGTAGAGGAGTACATATCAAGACCAGGATTTGTCAATCCATGTAACAGATACATACACGTGACCATCTTGGTGATGTTGCAATAATGAAGCTTGCAAGCATGTGACTTGGTCACGAAATGCAACGACATGGGCACGAGTAAACAAGTTCTTCGGTAACGAGACCGAACTAAGGTATGGGGATACCAAAGATCGAGTCTCGGATGAACTAGGTATCAAATGACAAAGGTAATGGGAAACGACTTTTTATGGTTCGAGCGATAAGATTCGTGAAATGCACGGGGGTCAACTGTAGGGTTTGTAGCATGGAAAACAAAAAATTCTACCGCAAGAACAAATAAAACCAAGATCCAATCTATGGAAAAGCCAAGATCTAATCTACGAGATTAGTGCAACGAGATAGATGAGAACTAACCCTAGAGATCCAAATCCTTTAACAAGATCAGATCTCGTGGTTGATGTAGTCGATCACTTTCCGATCTCAAGATCGCGTAGACGATCCTTCTAGCGCCATGCTCCAGTAGTGCTTCTGCACTCGGTCACACGTACGGAGTCGATGAAGACATTCCTCTCCCCGTTCCAGCGGGCAGCAGAGGTAGAAGGTCCCTCGGAATCCCAACAGCACGACAGCGTGGTGGTGCTGGTGGAGGAGAAATCCTGTAGGGCTTCGCCTAAGCCAAAGCATGAGGAAGGAGGAGGAGAATGGCGGCTAGGGTTTGGGGTGGAAGGGGCAAAGGGGAGGTGCCACCCTCCCCTCTTTATATAGGGGGGTGCGGACTAGGGTTATCCTTGGCCCACTTCCCCTTAGGGCCGGTGCATGGGGGGGCGCAGTTTTCTTCCCCCAAGTCTTATCCCTTATTTTCTTGGGATTCAAGTTTATCTCCTTTAGAACCTTCTGGAACTTTCTGAAACATTCTAGAAGCTCTAAACAAAACTCCGGAACTTTTTGGAACCCTAGAAAATGACTTCCATTATATGAATCTTATTCTCTGGACTATTCCGGATCTCCTTGTGATGTCCTGGATCCAATCCAAGACTCCGAACAACATTCGATCTCCAACTCATATTCCATATCTACTTATAACAACATCAAATCTTAAGTGTGTCACCCTACGGTTCGTGAACTATGCAGACATGATCAAGACACCTATCCGATCGATAACCAATAGCGGGACCTGGAGATCCATAATGGCTCCCACATATTCAACGATGACTTCATGATCGAAAGAACCATTAATATACGATAGTGATTCCCTTTGTCACGCGATACTCTACTTATCCGAGGTTCGGTCATCGGTATCTCCATACCTAGTTCTACCTAGTTACCGATAAGTAATCTTTACTCGTACCGTGATATGACATCCCTTGTGACCTAGTCACATGATTGCAAGACAATTGGATGACATTCCACTGAGAGGGCCCAGAGTATATCTATCCATCATTAGGATGGACAAATCCTATTCTTGATCAATGCGCTTCAACACATACTTTCAGAGTACCTAATGCCACCTTTATAACCACCCAGTTACGAAGTGGCGTTTGATGTCATCAAAGCACTCATCAAGTGATGGTGATTAACATAATCTCATGATCGAAGGATTAGATTACTATGTATTTGAAAGCTTGTAGCAAAACAAACTTAATGACTTGATCTTATGCTATGCTTACTATGGGTGTGTATCCATCACATCATTCTCCTAATGATATGATCTTGTTATTAATGACATCCAATGTCCATGATCAGGAAACCATGATCATCTATTAATCAACAAGCTAGTTCAATAAGAGGCTTACCAGGGACTCTTTTATGTTTACAAAACACACAAGTATTAGTGTTTCCTATTAATACAATTATAGCATGGGATGTAAACATTTATCATAAACACAAAGATATAATAATAACCACTTTATTATTGCCCCTTGGGCATATCTCCAACAGTCTCCCACTTGCACTAGCGCCAATAATCTAGATTACATGGTAATACACCTAACACCCATGGCGTTCTGGTGTTGGTCATGTTTTTCTCTAGGGAGAGGTTTAGTCAACAGATCTGCCACATTCATATCAGTGTGTACTTTGCAAATTTTTATGTCACCATCTTGGACATACTCGTGAATAGCATGAAAATGTAGCTTGATGTGCTTCAGCTTCTTGTGTGACCTTGGCTCCTATGCATTAGCTATGGCACCCATGTTGTCACAATAGATGGCCATCGGGTCCAATGCACTAGGAACCACACCAAGCTTAGTAATGAACTCCTTCATCCATATCACTTCTTGTGCAGCCTCCGAAGCAGCTATGTATTCTGATTCAGTTGAAGATTTCTCCACAACGCTTTGCTTGGAACTGCTCCAGCTCACTGCTGCTCCATTCAAAATAAATACGTATCTAGACTGTGACTTAGAGTCATCCGGATCGGTGTTCCAACTAGCATTGGTGTAACTGTTTACAACAAGCTCTTCGTCACCTCCATAAGAAAGAATCATATCCTTAGTCCTTTTTAGGTACTTTAGGATATTTTTGACTATTGTCTAGTGTTCCATTCCTGTATCATTTTGATATCTGCTGGTCAAACTAATAGCATGTGCTATATTCGGTCTCGTACACAACATGGCATACAAGATAGAGCCTATGGCCAAGGCATAGGGGATTTTGTTCATATTTTTTCTTTTTTCTAGCGTAGCTGGACTTTGAGTCTTACTCAATGTTTTACCTGGCAACATGGGCAAGAACCCTTTCTTGCTTTCTTCCATTCTAAACCTCTTTAGAACCTTGTCTAGTTATGTACTTTGTGAAAGTGCTATTAAGCGTCTTGATCTATCTCTATAAATCTTGATAACTAAAAGGTATGCTGCTTCGCCAAGATCCTTTATCGAAAATCTATTATTCAAATAGGCTTTGACACTTTCAAGAAGTTATGTATCATTCCCAATCAACAATATGTCATCCACATATAGTACTAGGAATTCTACAGAGCTCCCACTCACTTTCTTGTAAATACAAACTTCTCCAAAAGTTTGTATAAATCCAAAGTTTTTGAACACCTTATCAAAACGTTGCTCCTAGCTCCGGGATGCTTGCTTCAGTCCATAAATGGAGCACTGAAGTTTGCATACCTTATCAACATATTTAGGATCGACAAAACGCTTGGGTTGTACCATATATAACTAAAGGGAATATGCCCTAAGAGGCAATAATAAAGTTGTTATTATACATATTCCAAGTATATGATAGATGTTTATTTTGCATGCTATAGTTGTATTAATTTGGAAACGTTAATACATGTAAGAAAGTTCCTAGTTATGTCTCTCTTATAAACTAGCTCGTTGATTAACAAGATGATCAAGGTTTCCTGATCATGGACATTGGATGTTGTTAATAACGAGGTCACAACATTAGTGGAATGATGTCATGAACATTCATCCGAAGTATAGCATTACAATCAAAGTCATTGTGTTTATATTGCTATAACATCTAACAAAGTAATCCTAGTCCTTAGACCATGAGATCATGTTAATCACTAATAGTTGAAGAGTATCTTGATAACATCAAATGTCACACCATGAAAGGGTGATTATAAAGGTGGGTTCAGTGCTACGAAAGTGTTACGTAGAGGCTCATGGATCAAGAGTGGGATTTGTCCACGCCGATGATGGATAGATATTCTCTGGGCCCTGTCGGTGATATCACATTGGTTAGCTTGCAAGCAAGTGATGGAATCACTAGAATGTTATATCACAGGAACGAGAAAAGGGTACATGTCGGTAACAAGATCAAACTAGGTATGGAGATACCGATGATCAAATATCGGACATGTAATATATCATGAGACAAAGGGATTTAGTTACTAATGTTAAAGGTTCTCATGATCACAGAAGTCATCATAGAATGTGTAGGAGTCAGTATGGATCTCCAGGTCCCGCTTCTGATTATTGATCTGAGAGGGGTCTCGATCATGTCTGCATTATTCACGAACCGTAGGGTGACACACTTAAGGGACACCAACACCATTTGGAGCAAATGTGTTTCAGACGAATGAATTGCAAAGCGCTAGAATTATTTCAATAGATACCAAAACTATTTTGGGTGAAATTGCAAAAATTGGTTCTGCATGTAATATTGAAATGTTGTAGGGGGTTTTATGTGAATGTTTGTTAATTAAAGTAATTAACAAAATTCTGAATAAATTTAATAAAAGGGTTTTATTAAATGAGAGAGCATTAAATTTGGAGAAATTTAATGCATTTAAAGTGGAGACTTTAAAAGAGAATGTGAAGGGGCATTTTAATGTGGAGGGAGTTACCACCACATGAATGGGGGAGGTGAGGGGTCACCCCCCATGGGGCACCGACCATGGGGAGGGGTACCCCCTCCTATGAAAGTCCACCCCTCTCACCCTTCTTCCTTACACCTCCTCGCGAAGGATCTCTCCCCCCTCTAGAATTATTCCCCCATGGTCTCAGATTAGCGAGATACATGTTCCCGGTGGCATTTCGTATGGAAGGAGTTGATGCTTCCGCTGCATCGCTGGAGCGAGGATGCGGAGGTTGCTCGGTGGCCTAAACGTGTGTGCGAGTGCGGATGCGCTGCTGGTTTGCGGCGCTAGGACATCCACACGATCTTGAGATCGACAAGCGTGCGACTACATCATCCACGAGTTCCTACTTGTTAACAAAACTTTTTTGTCTTCGAGGGTAAGTTATCCATGGATGTATATCCACCAATTGCTTGTATCTAGTAGATAGATCTTGGCGTATAGTTCTCATCGTAGGATTTTTTTTGTTTTCAATGCTGCGAACCCTTCAGTGGTATCAGAGCCTGATCTATGCGTAGGTGCTTTGCACGGGTAGTACACATATGTTTATTTGTGGGCGATGATGATCATGTTATTGCATCTTTCATGTACTTTGGATATTGGTGGAATAGTGGGATGAAGCGGCCCGGACCAACCTTACATATCATCGCACATGAGACCGGTTCCACGACTGACATGCAACTAGTTTTGCATAAGTGGCTGGCGGGTGTCTGTCTCTCCTACTATAGTCAATATCTGATTTACAACGAGTTTCTAATAATTTGGTTATCATCGTTGTGGTTCCATGTTCGTAGGTAAGAACGGTTCTATCTCCCAAAGCCCTAAGCCACGTAAAACTTGCAATTGAAAAATTAGAGGCGTCTAGTTTAGATCGTTACTGGGCTTGTGTCATGATATGGTAATGTTGTAAGTTGATGTATAGTTGATACTCTTACAACACACTTAACGTGTAAGTTCCATAGACCTTGGCCTTACACACAAAGGAAGGATGGAGATCATACCACGATGCATATGATAGTGATCGAATGCAAGAACCATATCATTTCACTTTACACATATGATGTTCGCATCTTATATTGCTAGTTTGGAATTTTAGTAGCGTTATAAGATGATCCCTCATTTAAATATCTATATAAAATATGTTTTTCCTTTAGTACGCAACGTTTATGTTTCGCCGTTTCAAGACATCACGTGATGATCGGGTGTAGTTGAATCCACGATCATATTTCAGGTGTAAGACAGTTTTACACACGTGAGTACTAAGGTTCTTACTTGGCGAGCCTAGCATGTACATACATGGCCTCGCAACACGGACCGAAAGGTTAAGCATGAGTCATATAGTTCATATGATGCCCATATAGATGCTCGCCTTTGAAGCTACACCGACTCACGTGATGATCGGACTTGGTGTAGTGGATTTGGTTCATGTAATCACCAAAAATACACGAGGGATGTTATTTTTGAGTGGGAGTTAGGTTGAACTCAATCTATCATAAACTTAGTCTAAATAAACTTTACAAATTCTGTTGTAGATGGTACCACCTGCTTTCAATTTCAATGTGTTCATGGAGAAATAGAAACTTGCTGCGAATGGTAGCAACATCACCAACTGGGCTATGAATTTGAGGATTCTCCTCTCTGCTGCACAAAAGCAATATGTGCTAGAAGCGCCGCTAGGCCCCCCACCAGCTCCTGATGCCCCTGACGAGGAAAAGAATGTCTATGTGACTCGTCAGGAGGACCACAACTTAGTTCATTGCAGCATACTGTATGGGCTAGAGCCAGAACTTCGAAAGCGTTTCAAAAATGGCAATGCCTTTGATACCATGGGTGAATTGAAAATTATTTTCGATACCCATGCTGCTGTAGAGAGTTATAATGCTTCAGAAAAGTTCTTTAGCTGCATGATGGAAGAGAATAGCTCCGTAAGTGAGCACGTACTCAAAATGTCTGGGTACGCCAATAATCTTGTGTCCTTGGGAATAACGATTCCCATTGACCGAGGAATACATCGTGTTCTCCAATATATCTGCCACCTAGCTACAAGAGCTTCGTGATGAACTATAACATGCAGGGCATGAAGAAGACTCTCCCCGAGATTCTGTCAATGCTTAAAACTACAGAAGTGGAGATTCGGAAAGAACATCAAGTGTTGATGGTTAATAGAACCACCGGTTTCAAGAAAGACAAGAAGGGTAAACAGAAGGGAAAGAAGGGCAGAAAATCTGTTGCTGCGCCTGAAAAGAAATCCCGGGCTGGCCCTAAGTCTGATACAGAGTGCTACTATTGTTAGGGGACTATCCATTGGAAGCGCAACTGCCCCAAGTTTTTGGCGGACAAGAAAGCCGGCAAGGCAAACAAAGGTATATATGATATACATATTATTGATGTGTACTTGACTAGTACTCGTAGTAGCACCTGGGTATTTGATACCGGATCGGTTGCTAACATATGTAACTCGAATCAGGGGCTGCGGAACAAGAGACCGCTAGCAAGGGGTGAGGTCGAGATACGTGTCCACAATGGATCAAGAGTTGATGTGATCGCCGTCGGAACGCTACCTATCCACCTACCATCGGGATTAGTTATAAACCTAAATAATTGTTATTTGGTGCCTGCACTGAGCATGAACATTATATCTAGATCTTGTTTGATGCGATGTGGTTATTCGTTTAAATCCGAAAACAATGGTTGTTCGATTTATATGGATACTATCTTTTATGGTCATGCACCCGTGATGAATGGATTATTTCTGTTGAATCTTGATAGTACTCATACGCACATCCATAACGTTGATGCTAAAAGGATTAAACTTAATGATGATATATCTGCATATATGTGGCACTGCCGTCTAGGTCATATTGGCGTTAAAGGCATGAAGAAACTCCATTCCAATGGACTTTTGGAATCACTTGATTTTGTATCATTTGATACATGTGAGCCATGCCTTATGGGCAAGATGACTAGAACACCGTTTTCTGGTTCAATGGAACGAGCGACAGATTTATTGGAAATCATAGATACTGATGTATGCGGTCCAATGAGTGTGTCAGCGCGAGGTGTATATCGTTATTTTGTTACTTTCACGGATGATTTGAGTAGATATGGGTATATCTATTTGATGAAACACAAATCTGAAACCTTTGAAAAGTTCAAAGAATTTCAGAAAGAGGTGGAAAATCATCGTAATAGAAAGATCAAATTTCTATGGTCTGACCGTGGAGGTGAGTATCTAAGTTACGAGTTTAGCACACACATGAAAGAGTGTAGAATAGTTTCACAACTCACGCCTGGCGGAACACCACAACGTAATGGTGTGTTGAAACATCGTAATCACACTCTATTGGATATGGTTTGATCTATGATGTCTCTGACTGACTTGCTACTGTCATTTTGGGGTTATGCACTGGAAACCGCTGCATTCACTTTAAATTGGGCATCATCTAAATTCGTTGAAATGACACCGTATGAATTATGGTTTGGAAACAAACCTAAGCTGTCATTTCTTAAAGTTTGGGGATGCGATGTTTATGTGAAGAAACTTTAGCCGGATAAACTCAAACCCAAAGCGAAAAAATGCGTCTTCATAGGATACCCTAAAGAAACAATTGGGTATTCCTTCTATCACAGATCCGAGGGCAAGGTTTTTGTTGCCAAGAATGGATCCTTTCTAGAGAAAGAGTTTCTCGCGAAAGGTGTGAGTAGTCGAAAGGTAGAACTTGAAGAGGTTATTGAACCTTCTCTTCATGAAATGGCGAGTAGCGCAGCACCGGAAGTCATTCCGGAGTTGACTTCACCAAATGAAGAAGGAACTAATGATAATGATCATGAAACTTCAAAAGATAACACTACCGAACCTCGCAGGTCTATGAGGACACGTGCAGCTCCTGAACTGTACGGGAATCCTGTTGTGAATTTCATGGTTGATGAAATGGATGACCTTGCTGTAGGGTTCCGTAGCAGAAAACAAAAAATTCTATCTACTCGAACACTAATACCAGGATCTATACTATGTAGACATAAGTAACGGAGAAGGGATTCGATATTCATACCTTTGAGGACCGAGGCACGCCTTACACAGGAAAGCATATATTGATGAAGACGAGCAGCACCCCAAGTGTGGTGCCTCTGAAGTTCGTCACATGTCTGGTGTAGGAGACATCAATCGGACTCCGATCCAGCCAAGCAGCGAAAGAAGTAGATGTCGGATCGTAGATCACACGACGGTAGTGTGAAGCTGGAGAACTCACCCACGCGGTCCTCCCCAATATTACAGAGAAGTCCTCAGTGGATGAGAGAGAGAGAATGAGAGGGAATGGGGTGATTCCAAAGGGGGAGGGGAGACCCCTATATATAGTGGGAGGGGGGCGCACCACCCAGGGGCCAGGCGGTGTGGGACTAAACCCCACACCCGCCAGCCACCTAGGGGCAGACGCCGGCCCTAGGTGGCCCCCATTGGGGCGGCCCACCAATCCCAGGTCGGCTGGCCCCCACTCCCTAGGCGCCTTGCCCTATTGGGCCTCCCTTCGGGTGAGGCCCATTAGCATTAAGGAGCCTTTAAAAATAAAATGAAATATATAGATTTAATATTAATTCTCCAATTAACATTCAAATACACATATTATATTATTTCTTCACTTTGGAACACCTTCCTGACCCCTTCCGATCTCCATCGGATGTTACCCGAAACTATTCCGATTTCTCTCTCTCTATTTCTCTTACGATACCTCATCTAGCCTAAGCATCCCTACCCTTAAGCGCGACATCCTTCGGTTCGGAAACACTCCAGACATGATTGAGACCACTCTCACATCAATGATCAACTGAGGGACTTGGATGGCCATGTGATCCCCGTGTGTTTCACGAATACAATCGCTCGAACCATGAGATAGTCGTTTCTCGTCCCCTTTGTCATTCGATACCTAATTCACCCGAGACTTGATCTTCGGTATCTCCATACCTTAGTTTGATCTCATTACCGATGAACTTGTTTTCTCGTTCTCAGGTCGTTGCATTCCGTGACCTAGTCACATGGTTGCAAGCCTTATCAATGCAACGTCACCGAGATGGCCACATGTATCTGTCCGTTACATGGACTAGACAAATCCTGGTCTTGATATGTACTCGTCTATGCATCCCTTCGGAAAACCTGAGTGGAACCTTTTTGATCACCCTGTTACGAGATGATTCTTGATAACCATCTAAGATTCTTCCGGAATGGTGATTTGCATTACCTCACAGTCAAAGGATCAGGTTGCAAGGTTCTCCGTGTTTTATCATCAGTGGTGAACTTTGTAACTAGATCTCATTAAGATATAATGGTCGGATGTTTGTCTATCATGTTATTCAACTAATAACATGACCTCATTGTCAGTTGGAATAAATGCCCATGATCTTGAAACACACACCATCCTCATGACCAATGAACTAGTTCGCTAGAGGTAACTAGAGACACAGTTTGTCCAGTGATCCGGTCCTTGATTACTTTGATATCGGCTCGTCAAACTCAGAGCCAATGCCACATCAGGTCTTGTACTTAGCATTGCATACATGATAGATCCTATGGCTGAAGCATAGGGGATGTAAGACATCTTTTCTCTATCATCGTCCATTGCAGGACATTGAGTCATACTCATTTTACAATTCTTCATCATAGGTGTAAACCCCTTTTGGTGTTTTCCATTTTGAACCTCTTCAAAATCTTTTCTATGTAAGTACTCTGACTCAATGCTATTAGGTGCCTTGATCTATCTCTATAGATCTTGATCCCTAATATATATGCAACTTCACCTAGATTCTTCATGGAAAATTGGTTGCTCAAATATGTTTTCACGCTTTTCATAAGATATACATCATTTCCCATGAGTAATATGTCATCCACAAATACTACTAAGAAAACAACTGAGCTCCCACTCGCTTTCTTGTAAACACAGAACTCTTGTTGGTTTTGGACAAATCCGAAACTCTTGATCACTTGATCAAAATGTTGGTTCCAAC
Organism: Avena eriantha; assembly: GCA_910589775.1. Classification (NCBI taxonomy): domain Eukaryota; kingdom Viridiplantae; phylum Streptophyta; class Magnoliopsida; order Poales; family Poaceae; genus Avena; species Avena eriantha. Next base: position 481,645,071 of record OU342743.1, on the reverse strand, counting down.
TCCGAGATGCTTGCTTCAATCCATAAATGGACCGTTGAAGCTTACAAACCTTTCCAACATCCTTAGGATTAACAAAACCTTCCAGTTGCATCATATACAACTCTTCATCAATGTGACCATTGAGGAATGTGGTCTTGACATCCATCTACCAAATTTCATAGTCGAAATGTGCAGTAATTGCTATTAAAATCCTGATAGCCTTAAGCATCACTACGGGAGAGTATGTCTCGTCGTAGTCAACTCCTTGAATTTGTCAAACCCCTTTGCGAAAAGTCGAGCTTTGTGAACGGTCACGTTACCATTCGCATCTGTCTTCTTCTTAAAGATCAATTTATTTTCCACGGCCTTGCGGCCTTCTGGAAGATCCTCCAACGTCCAAACTTGGTTTTCATGCATGGATCCTATTTTGGATTTCATGGCTTCCAGCCATTTCTCGGAGTCAGCACTATCCATAGCTTCTTTGTAGTTTGTAGGTTCTTCTTGTTCATCTAAGATGACAGACATCACAAGGCTACTGTATGAATCAGGAGTGGCACGAACCCTTGTAGACCTACGAACCTCAGGAGTCTCGATGTCATTGTTTTGATCATCATCAATGGGATCTTCCTCCATGTTGGAGAGCGGTTTCGGAACAACTTCCGTTGCGCTGCTCGGAATTTGGAGAGAAGGGTCAACAATTTCATCTAACTCAATTTTCCTTCCACTCACTCCTTTTGCAAGAAACTCTTTCTCGAGAAAGGTGCTGGTTTTCGCGACAAGCGTCTTGCCTTCGGCTTGATTATAGAAGGTATATCCAATGGTTTCCCTTGGATATCCTACAAAGATACATTTTTCCGATTTGGGTTCGAGTTTGTCAGGCTGCAGTTTCTTAACGTACGCCTCACAACCCCAAACTTTCAGAAAAGACAACTTCGGCTTCTGCCCATACCATATCTCATATGGGGTTGTCTCCATGGATTTGGATGGTGCTCGGTTTAAAATAAAAGCGGCGGTTTCTAACGCGTATCCCCAAAAAGACACAGACAAATCAGCGAAAGACATCATGGACCGCACACTATCCAATAGGTTACGACATGCCGACACACCATTATGCTGTGGTGTCCCGGCTGGCGTAAGCTGTGGGATAATCCCACAGTCCTTCAAGTGCATGTTAAACTCATAACTCAAATACTCTCCTTCTCGATCTGATCGAAGGTGCTTGATTTTCTTGTTAAGTTGATTCTCTACCTCTTTCTGAAATTACTTGAACTTTTCAAAGGTTTTAGACTTGTGCTTCATCAAGTAGATATATCCATATCTGCTTAAGTCGTCAGTAAAGGTAACAAAGTAACGATAACCATTGCGTGTTGAGACAGTCATTGGTCCACATACATCCGTATGTATGATCCCAAGTAGGTCTACAGCTCTCTCCACTATCCCGTAGAATGGTGTCCTAGTCATCTTGCCCATGAGGGATGGCTCACATGTATCAAGGGATTCAAAATCCAATGATCCAAGAAGCCCTTCTGAATGAAGCTTCTTCATGCACTTTACGCCAATGTGACCAAGACAGCAATGCCACATGAACATGGAATTATCGTCACTGTGCTTACAATGTTTAGCATCAACACTATGGATGTGTGTATCACAATCAAGATCAAGTAAGAATAAACCATCACACACTGGAGCATGAACATAGAAAACATCATTCATATAAATTGAACAACCATCTGTTCCTGATTTAAACGAATAACGGTCTTGCAACAACCAAGACCCACTCACAATATTCATACTCAATATGGGTACATAGTAGCATTTATTCAAAACCAATAATAATCCTGACGGTAGATGGAGATGCAGGGTGCCGACGGCCATCACTTCGACTCTCGAACCATTGCCGACGCGCACCTCGTCCTTCCTCAGGCGCCTCCTACTCTGCAGATCTTGCTGACAGTTACAAATGTGAGCAATAGATCCGGTATCAAATACCCAGGTGTTACTCCTGACGCTCATAAGGAATATATCAATAACATGTTTATCATATATACCTTTGTCCGGGGTGGCTATCTTGCCAGCTCGCTTGTCTTCAAGGTACTTGGGGCAGTTGCGTTTCCAGTGCCCATCCCCTTTGCAGTAGAAGCACGAAGTGCCGGGCTTAGGGCCAGGCTTGGCAGTCTTTGAGGTGCTGGGAACAAACCTGCCATCCCTCTTAGACTTCTTACCCTTGCCTTTCCCCTTTTGCCCCGGTTTCTTAAAGTTGGTGGTCTTGTTGACCATCAGCATCGTGTGCTCCTTCTTGATTTCAACCTCAGCAATTTTGAGCATGGAGAACACCTCAGCAAGGGTCTTAGTCATCCCTTGCATGTTGTAGTTCATCACAAAGCTCTTATAGCTAGGGGGCAGCGAGTGCAGCACCCCATCAATAGCGAGCTCCTCCGGGATTTTGCAATCCAGGGCGTTTAAGCGCTTAACGTAGCCAGACATTTTGACCACGTGCTCACTAATACTGCTGTGCTCTTCCATTTTAGAAGAGAAGAAGATCTCGAAAGCATCATACCTCTCTGCACGAGCCTATGGAGCAAAGATGACCTTGAGATCCTCAATGATCTCAAAGGAATTCATCTTCTCAAAACGCTTTTGAAGCTCCGGCTCCATGGCATAGAGCATTCCACTCTAGATGAGGGAGAAATCGTCCGCCTTGGACTAACAGACATTCTTTTCGTCCTGGGAGGCGGAATCTGCAGGCTTAGCCGGAAGCTCAGCCTCGATGACATAAGTCATCTTGTAGGGGACTAGGAGGATCCTAAGATTCTGGAACCATGTGGTGAAGTTGGTTCCATCAGTTTTCAGCTTGTCCTTCTCGAGGAAAGTGCTAAGGTTGAAGGTGGGTGGGCGAGACATCTACAAAGGATCTGCAAAGTGTTTAGACTATGTTCATAATAATGAGTTCAAGTTTTAATAATGGAACTCCCACTTAAACAAATATCCCTCTACTCGTTTAGTGATCACATGATCCCTATCCCCTACACCTCCCCCGATCTTCACGGCCATCAGTGCAGTATCAAATGTGGACATTCCCTAATGTCGATCACATCAACTATGTGATTCATGATCGACCTTTCGGTCTCCTGTATTCCGAGGCCATGTCTATACATGCTAGGCTCACTAGATCTAACTCATGTGTATTCACAGTGCAACATGGCTTGCACCCACTGTATGCGAACGTAGATACGTCCGACCCCCGATCATCATTGCCAGCAAGGGTCTTAGTCATCCCTTGCATGTTGTAGTTCATCACAAAGCTCTTATAGCTAGGGAGAAGCGAGTGCAGCACCCTATTAATAGCGGGCTCCTCCGGGATTTTGCAATCCAAGGCGTTTAAGAGCTTAACGTAGCTAGACATTTTGACCACGTGCTCACTAATACTGTTGTGCTCTTCCATTTTAGCAGAGGAGAAGAGCTCGGAAGCATCATACCTCTCTACACGAGCCTGTGGAGCAAAGACGGCCTTGAGATCCTCGATGATCTCAAAGGCATTCATCTTATCAAAATGCTTTTGAAGCTCCGGCTCCATGGCATAGAGCATTCCACTCTGGATGAGGGAGAAATCGTCCGCCTTGGACTGCCAGACATTCTTTTTGTCCTGGGAGGCGGAATCTGCAGGCTTAGCCGGAAGCTCAGCCTCGATGACATAAGTCAGCTTGTAGGGGACTAGGAGGATCCTAAGATTGCGGAACCATGCGGTGAAGTTGGTTCCATCAGTTTTCAGCTTGTCCTTCTCAAGGAAAGTGCTAAGGTTGAAGGTGGGTGGGCGAGACATCTACAAAAGATTTGCAAAGTGTTTAGACTATGTTCATAATAATGAGTTCAAGTTTTAATAAAGGAACTCCCACTTAAACGAACATCCCTCTACTCGTTTAGTGATCACATGATCCCTATCCCCTGCACCTCCCCCGATCATCACGGCCATCAGTGCAGTATCAAAGGTGGACATTCCCTAATGTCGATCACATCAACTATGTGATTCATGCTCGACCTTTCGGTCTCCTGTATTCCGAGGCCATGTCTGTACATGCTAGGCTCGCCAGTTCTAACTCATGTGTATTTAGAGTGCAACATGGCTTGCACCCACTGTATGCGAATGTAGATATGTCTGACCCCCGATCATCACGGCCGGCCTCATACCGAAGAACTTTCTTGGTGGTGCACACACAAGGGCAATACGATAACCCGCATACTACGAGGGATTATCTTATTATGCTACCGTCTAGTAAGTATACTAGCATAATAAGTAATACTTCAAAAGTAAAGTGTTATGACATGGTTATAGCTTTATGATCATCATCAATAGCCTCAATGAGAGTTTCACAAACTTTTCATTGCCATGTTATAATACTTGCCCCTATGCAATAATGAAGATAGACGCTTCTATACTAATATTGCAAGTTTTACGCGGCTTTAGGGCTTTCGTAGTAGAACCCCTTCCCACCTACGAAAGTCGAGCCACAACATGGATTCAATGATTGCCGTTCTTCTTCCCTTTTCAGGGCCCTCCTATGTAAATGTCATATCAACTACTGTAGAGAGACAAACACCCCCTAAGCCACTTTGATTTGTGGACCAGTCTCGTGAATCACCACGTGAGGTCGGTTGGGGACCGCTTCATCAAACAGTGCCGCGATATGAACAATGACATGAAAGAGGGTAGCAACTAGAGAATCAATGCCCACATATTGCTATTTGTTCTATCCGTACGACATGTCTACCCATAGACCCGCTCTGATACCACGGTAGGGTTTCGTAGCAGAAAAAAAAAATTCTATCTACTCGAACACTAATACCAGGATCTATACGATGTAGACATATGTAACGGAGAAGGGATTTGATATTCATACCTTTGAAGACCGAGGCATGCCTTACGCAGGAAGGCGTATATTGATGAAGACGAGCAGCACCCCAAGTGTGGTGCCTCCGAAGTTCGTCACACATCCGGTGTAGGAGACTTCAATCGGACTCCGATCCAGCCGAGTAGCGGAAGAAGTAGATGCGAGAGAGAGAATGAGAGGGACTGGGGTGATTCCAAAGGGGGAGGGGAGACCCCTATATATAGTGGGAGGGGGGGCGCACCACCCAGGGGCCAGGCGGTGTGGGTCTAAACCCCACACCCACCGGCCACCTAGGGGCAGCCGCCGGCCTTAGGTGGGCCCCATTAGGGCGGCCCACCAAGCCTAGGCCGGCTGGCCCCCACTCCCTAGGCCCCTTGCCCTATTGGGCCTCCCTTTGGGTCAGGCCCATTATCATTAAGGAGCCTTTAAAAATAAAATAAAAAATATATTTAATATTAATTCTCCAATTAACATTCAAATACACATATTATATTATTTCTTCACTCTGGAACACCTTCCGAACCCTTCCGATCTCCATCGGATGTTACCCAAAACTATTCCGGTTTCTCTCTCTCTATTTCTCTTATGATACCTCATCTACCCTAAGCGTCCCTACCCTTAAGCGTGACATCCTTCGGTTCGAAAAAACTCCGGACATGATTGAGACCACTCTCACATCAATGATCAACAGAGGGACCTAGATGGCCATGTGACCCCCGTGCGTTCCACGAATACAATCGCTCGAACGATGAGATACTCGTTCCCCGTTCCCTTTGTCATTCGATACCTCATTCATCCGAGACTTGATATTCGGTATCTCCATACCTTAGTTCGATCTCGTTACGGATGAACTTGTTTTCTCGTTCTCATGTCATTGCATTCCGTGACCTAGTCACATGCTTGTAATCCTTATCAATGCAACGTCACCGAGATGGCCACATGTATCTGTTCGTTACATGGACTGGACAAATCCTAGTCTTGATATGTACTCCTCTACGCATCCCTTCGGAAAACCTGAGTGGCACCTTTTTGATCACCCTGTTACGAGATGATTCTTGATAACCATCTAAGATTCTTCCGGCATGGTGATTTGCATTACCTCACAGTCAAAGGATCAGGTTGCGAGGTTCTCTGTGTTTTATCATCAATGGTGAACTTTGTAACTAGATCTCATTAAGATATAACGGTCGGATGTTTGTCTATCATGTTATTCAATTAATAACATGACCTCATTGTTAGTTGGCATAAATGCCCATGATTTTGAAACACACACCATCCTCATGACCAATGAACTAGTTCGCTAGAGGTAATAATACACTTTATTATGAACATATAGGAGTTATATCAAATAATACACTTTATTATTTGCCTCTAGGGCATAACTCCTTCACTTGCGACGTATGGAGAAGCGATGATGAGCCCGGATTCCAACAAATGGCTAGAAGCCATGAAATCCAAGATGGAATCCATGTACGAAAACCAGGTTTGGACCTTGGTGGACTTACCTCATGACCGAAAGGCCGTTGAGAATAAATGTATTTTCAAAAGAAAAACTAATGTTGATGGTAATGTAACGGTCTATAAAGCCTGCCTTGTCGCAAAAGGGTTTCGACAAATTCAAGGAGTTGACTACGATGAGACATTCTCTCCCGTAACGATGCTAAAATCAGTTAGGATTATGTTAGCAATTATTGCATATTTCGATTATGAAATATGGTAGATGGATGTCAAAACTGCGTTCCTCAATGGTAACATTGAAGAAGAGTTGTATATGATACAACCAAAGGGTTTCATCGATCCAAAGGATGCTAACAAGGTGTGCAAGCTTCATCGATCCATCTATGGTCTGAAGCAAGCATCAAGGAGTTGGAATCTCCGCTATGATGAGGTGATCAAAGAGTTTGGATTTGTCCAAACTTATGGAGAGGCTTGTATTTACAAGAAAGTTAGTGGGAGCAATGTGTAATTTTTGATATTATATGTGGATGACATATTATTGATTGGACATGATATAGATCTCTTAAACAGTGTTAAAAGTTATCTAAACAACAAATTTTCTATGAAAGACCTTGGTGAAGCGTCATATATATTAGGCATAAAGATCTATAGAGATAGATCGGGACGCCTAATAGGGCTATCGGAAAGTACATACCTTGATAAGATTTTAAAGAAGTTTAAAATCGACGAAAGTAAGAAGGGGTTCTTACCTATGTTGCTAGGCAAGACATTGAGTAAGACCCAAAGTCCGGCTATGGCGGAAGAAAGAGAGATAATGGATAAGATCCCCTATGCTTCAGCCATAGGTTCTATAATGTATGCCATGCTATGTACAAGGCCGGATGTGGCACATGCTATTAGTTTGACTAGTAGGTACCAATCTGATCCAGGTTTGGAACACTGGATAGCGGTCAAGAATATCCTTAAGTACTTGAGAAGAACTAAGGAATTGTTTCTTGTATACGAAGGTGAAGAAGAGCTGGTCGCTAATTGCTATGCTGACGCTAGCTTTGACACTGATCCGGATGACTCTAAGTCTCAATCCAGATACATATTTCTCATGAACGGAGCAGCAGTTAGTTGGAGGAGCTCCAAACAACTCGTGGTAACAAGGTCAACAATGGAGGCGGAATATATTGCTGCTTCAGAAGCAGCACAGGAAGCAGTTTGGATAAAGGAGTTCATTACCAAACTAGGTGTGGTTCCTAGTGCGTTGGATCCAACAGTGATCTATTGTGACTATAATGGAGCCATAGCCAACACAAAGGAACCAAGGTCTCACAAGAATTCCAAACATATTAAGCGCCGGTTTCACTCCATCCGTAAGCATGTCAAGGATGGAGATATAAAGATTTGTAAAGTACATACGGATCTCAATGTAGAAGATCTGTTGACTAAACCTCTCCCTAGAGCAAAACATGATCAACACCAGAACTCCATGGGTGTTAGATTTATCACCATGTAACTAGATTACTGTCTCTAGTGCAAGTGGGAGACTGAAGGGAATATGCCCAGAGAGGCAATAATAAAGTTGTTATTATACATATTCCAAGTATATGATAGATGTTTATTTTGCATGCTATAATTGTATTAACTTGGAAACGTTAATACATGTGTGTTTAATAAACAAAAAGAAAGTTCCTAGTTATGTCTCTCTTATAAACTAGCTCGTTGATTAACAAGATGATCAAGGTTTCCTGATCATGGACATTAGATGTTGTTAATAACGAGGTCACAACATTAGTGGAATGATGTGATGAACATTCATCCGAAGTATAACATTAAGATCAAAGTCATTGTGTTTATATTGCTATAACAACTAGCAAAGTAATCCTAGTCCTTATACCATGAGATCATGTTAATCACTAATACTGGAAGAGTATCTTGATAACATCAAATGTCACACCGTGAAAGGGTGATTATAAAGGTGGGTTCAGTGCTACGAAAGTGTTACATAGAGGCTCATGGATCAAGAGTGGGATTTGTCCATCCTGATGACGGATATATATTCTCTGGGCCCTCTCGGTGATATCACATTGGTTAGCTTGCAAGCAAGTGATGAGATCACTAGAATGTTATATCACGGGAGCGAGAAAATAGTACATGTCGGTAATGAGATCAAACTAGGTATGTAGATACCAATGATCAGTTACTAATGTTAAAGGTTCTCATGATCACAGAATTCATCGTAGAATGTGTAGGAGTCAGTATGGATCTCCAGGTCCCGCTTCTGATTATTGATCTGAGAGGGGTCTCGATCATGTCTGCATTATTCACGAACCGTAGGGTGACACACTTAAGGGACACCAACACCATTTGGAGAAAATGTGTTTCAGACGAATGAATTGCAAAGCGCTAGAATTATTTCAATAGACACTGAAACTGTTTCGGGTGAAATTGCAGAAATTGGTTCTGCATGTAATATTGAAATATTGTAGGGGGTTTTATGTGAATGTTTGTTAATTAAAATAATTAACAAAATTCTGAATAAATTTAATAAAAGGGTTTTATTAAATGAGAGAGCATGAAATTTGGAGAAATTTAATGCATTTAAAGTGGAGACTTTAAAAGAGAATGTGAAGGGGCATTTTAATGTGGAGGGAGTTACCACCACATGAATGGGGGAGGTGAGGGGTCACCCCCCATGGGGCGCCAGCCATGGGGAGGGGTACCCCCTCCTCCTATAAAAGGCCACTCTTCTCACCCTTCTTCCTTACACCTCCTCATGAAGGATCTGTCTCCCTCTCTAGAATTATTCCCCATGGTCTCGGATTAGTGAGATACATGTTCCTGGTGGCATTTTGTATGGAAGGAGTTCCTGCTTCCGCTGCATCTGTCGTGGTGGTGTCACGGGAGATGCCATGGATAGGCTAAAGGTGGGGCCAATATGCACTAGAGGAATCCAGGGATGGATAGTGTGGTGATTCCACACACAGATGCTTTGTATTCTAAAGGTTCACAAGGTTTACAAATGCTCCTTGAGCTGTATTGGGGAGAGGAGGAAGAAAGAGCTCTCTTACTCTCACCTTTACCAACTGCCCACACGTAGGGCTAAACAACTTGCGATCCCCCTCTACTGAGGTCCTGACGCTCCTTATAAAGGGGAGGCCACGCTACTTGCTAGGGCATACATGGAGGCATACCTTGGAATATGCCTCTACCAAAATAGCAAACCGACCAGGTCACCTTTTGCCATCGTAAGCCATGCAGAGGCTACGTAAGTCTCTGCGGTGCTAGCGTCATCCGACACAGGCTGCGTCACCCTTGTCAGCCACGCCTCGGTGGTCCTTCCCCCTGTCCGCTTCGCTCACGCTCCAGCGTACAGTGACCACCTTTTGACCAGCGAGATACCTTACTTCTCTTGCAAGCCTGATATAACCCGGATCATGCCCGGTTTATCTGGGCTCGTGGGTACCTGCATACTAGTTACAAAAAGCTTGCCGGCATACGACATACGTCGGCCGAGACACAGTTAGGTGGACATCCTCCGGTCCGGGTCATCCCGTAAATCGGCCTACCTTGAGGTGACTCGGCCAGCATACGCTTTGACCTTGCCGTACCTCGGCTAACTCGGCCTCTATACCCCGGCATGACCCTACCCGGGGGTATCCGTTCAACATTAGTCCCCGAAGCTGGTGCGGTCTTAGCAACTTCAGCTGCTAAGGCCACGGCATGTTCAATTTACCGAGATTTTTGCTCACCTTTCCGAGGTAATTTGTAGCTTGGATTTCGTGGCTAGCTTTCCCTTGGAACATTCCGAGTTATCACTCGCTGGCCGGATTACCCTTCTGTTTTCCGGGTTATCCTTCCTTCTCTCTTACACTTCCCCACGTCCTACGTGGAGTGTAATCATTATCTTGCCTCATTTTAAGGGCTTGCACCAGTTACTGTACTTATTGTCAGTGTTTACTGAAGTGCACATTGCGTCGCGACTTCCTCCTCATTAACTGTATCACTGATGCGCTCGACTTTCGACGTAGAGCTCATTGGGAACCCCAAGAGGAAGGTACGATGAATATAGCTGCAAGTCTTCTCTCAGTTATGAAACCAAGGTTTAATCGAACCAGTAGGAGCAAGGAAACACCCCAAAGGTGTTAATAGCTGAGCTTTGGCAGGGCGCACTACCGGTTCTAGTAGCACTTCCCTCAAAAAGCTCAATTCCCCAAAGGAAATCAAGAAGGAACTAACAAGAAGCAAATGCAGAAAATGGCAGAAATCTGTCAAAACAGACCAGCAGGTAAAGACGAATTTTTTCGAAGACCTTCTATTGCTCAAATAAACAAGTTCTGAACTAACGAAAGTTAGATAACAACTTGGGGCAGAAGCACAAAAAATTACAGCTCAATTCGACGTCCAGAGCTCTCTCAGGGATTTCTACGGTGAAGCATAGAAATCTGTTTCGGGACAGCAACTTTCCCAATCATTACTTCACTCTAATTAGAGGTTACTCTTGGCACAAAAAGCAAATAAAAAGGATAAGGAGAGGTTATTACAGAGGTAATAACTTCCAAGACTCAACTAAAACTCTTGGGTTATCTCCCAACACGTACTTTTCTTTAATGCCTTTAAGTTAGGCAAAAGAACCAAAGAAAGAATTAAGTGTTCTCAAATGAAGAAGCATTAAGATCAATACCAGAAATATTTTCAACAAGGCAAGGTATATCATCCAAATAAGTTCTAGAGGATCCTCTCTCAATGCTCTTAGGTTCACTATTCTCATCAAAAGGGTTTGCAGGAACAATCTAATCAAGATTCTTTTCTATGGCATCATGTATTGCTACTAGTTTAAAGGGTATTGGTATCTTAGGTTCCTCCCCATTAGGTTCGGTTTTGTTCATCTTTTCTCGCGTACCAACAACATCTACACATGATCCTAGCATATTGAAATGTTCAAAAACTTTTCTAGCTTCCTTGGCAACATCATAGAACTCCTTAAACAAAGTTTCTAGAATAAAATCCCTCTTTTCGGGGTCCTCAATTTCTTTAAGCTTAAGAAACATTACTTGCATTAAGGGGTTGAGGTTAACAAACCATGCTTCTAACATGTGAATTAAAGAAGCTGCAGAAATCTCAAACTTTGTAGCAAGTTCTACAAGGGATCTATCCTCAGTATCTTCATGTTTGCTAACATGATTAAACAATTCTTCAATATTATCTTTCCCAATTCTAGAACCACTACCAATTCAAGGTGAAAGTAGGGATCAACATGGTGAGCTAAGGAAGGGATGACAACTAAAGGAGACTTATTTTTTTTGGGTTTTCAAATAAGAAAGCAAGCAAGTAAAACTATTTTTTTTGTGTTTTTTGAATATCAAAACAAGCAAACAAAGCAAAAAGAAACTAAGAAAAACAAAAACAAGAAAGTAAAGAGATTGGTTATGAGGGACTCCCCTTGTGAAGATTTCCTTGACTCCCTGGCAACGGCGCCAGAAAATCTTGATGCGCTCGACTTTTGACGTAGAGCTCGTTGGGAACTCCAAGAGGAAGGTACGATGAATATAGCAGCAAGTCTTCCCTCAGTTATGAAACCAAGGTTTAATCGAACTAGTAGGAGCAAGGAAACACCCCAAACGTGTTACTAGCTTAGCTTTGGCAGGCGCACTACTGGTGCTAGTAGCAACGTGGAGACCTGCACAACACAACCACAGAACTTTTTCCCCAACTTGCGATGAGGTTGTCAATCTCATCGTGTTTTGCGGAAAACAAAGGATTAAACGTATCGAATGGAAAGAAGTAAAAGTTTGCAGAAAGTAAACATAAAGCAGTAAACAGTTGCAGATTGTATGTAAAGAAAAAGGACCGAGATCCATAGTTCACTAGAGGTGGCTCTCCTTAGATAGATACTGGGTGAACAAATTACAGCGGGGCAATTGACAAACACCGAGAAAGCAATACATGCATATACTAATCATCTTGTCTCCTTTGAGACTTGATGGGGCATTACAACATAATACATAGACCGCCATCCAACTGCATCTATGACTAATAATCCACCTTCAGGTTATCATACCCCCTCCAGTATTAAGTTGCAAGCAACAGATTATTGCTTTATGAACTGCGTGTAAAGTAAACAATACAATTGTTCTATGAACAAAGGATCGTTGTTTTCTCCCTAGTAGCAACATCACATCTAGTACCTTAGAGATTTCTGTCAGTTTCCCAGATTACCAGAGGCATGAACCCACTATCGAGCATAAATACTAACTCTTGGAGTTGCTAGCATCTACTTGGCCATGATACCTACTAACAACGGAAAGCATGCAAGATCTCAAATAACAAAGACATGATAGAATCAATAATGAATCTGAAATAGCATCTCAATATCCATCGGATCCCCGCAAACACAACATGTATGGATTACAAATAGATGATCTTGATCATGAACGGAGCTCACAAGATCTAAACATCAAAGCACAAAGGACGACAAACCAGCCATCTAGCTACTACGTGGATCCGTAGTCCAAGGATGAACTACTCATGCATCACACCGGAGGCTTGCATGGTGATGAAGAAGGCCTCCGGGGTGAATTCCCCTCTCCGGCAGGGTGCCGGGAAGAGTTTCAGATCCCCCCAATCTAGGGACAGCGACGACGGCGGCTACAGACTCTTTCGTGGATTTTTGATCGGGTACTTAGGGTTTTCGTCCCGAGGGAAACTTATAGGCGGAAGGTGAGGCCGAGGGGGTGCTGGGGTCGGCCAGACCACCCCCTGGCGTGTGCCAGGCCTGGCCGCACAGCCAGGTGGTGTGGCCGGCCCCTGGCCCCTCTCCGTCTCGTATTCTGGCACTTGATCCCTTCCGGAAAAATAGGAACTTTGGCTTTTGTCCCGTCCAATTTCGAGAATATTCATTTTCTGACTTTCCTGGAACCAAAGACAGCAGAAAACAGGCAGCTGGTACTGTGGCTCTTGTTAATAGGTTAGTCAAGAAATCATAAGAAAAGTACTCCAAAGTTGGAACAAAACACAAGAAAGTGGATAAAACTAAGCATGGAACATCAAAAATTATAGATACATTTGCAATGTATCAATCACCACGTCGCGTCATGGGATCTCCTGCACCCTGTCGCCCTTCTTGTGGCTTTCCTCTGATTGGCTGACCCGGCAGATACACAGCCACACCGTGTGGCTTCGATGCACAGCATGATCCCACTACCTTTCGATTGGGCAGGGTTAAATAGGGGAGGGAGCGCGTCCCTTGTGTGTTTTCCCCTTCTCGCGCCCTTTAGCCTTTCTGCCTCTTCGTCTTCCATGTGACATCGCCGCCGCCGCATCTGCTCTGCAGCACCGCCGCTGCACCTTGCTTCTTTGAATTAGTCTCGCTGTCGCTCCCACGCTGCCTCAACATCATGGGTCCGCGCCAATCCAAGCCTCTGCCCCCCACCTCCGATCGGGCCGGTGAGGACAGTGATCTGGAGATGACCGAGGAGGAGCTCGCCGTTGCTGAAGAAGAGATGGAGGAGGGGGGTGAAACCATGGAGCGCGGTGCCTGGGCCGGTTCTTGGGTGTGCCAGGATGACCTGGATTGGCTCTACCGCACCCGCCGCATCCCCGAGGGCGTGATTGCTCGCCTTGCCTCCGAGGAGCTCGCTCCCTCACCCAATCCGGGTGAGTTCGTGGTCTTCCTATCCCACTTCCAACGTGGCTTCGGCCTGCCACTGAGTGATTTCTTCCATGACTTCATCAACATCTACGAACTCCAACCTTACCATCTCCCGGCGAATGCCATTACATCCCTTTCTTCCTTCGCCTCTGCCGTAGAAGGATACGTTGGCTTGTGGCCGACCAAAGAGCTCTGGATCTGGTTCTTTAGTCTACGGAGGAATGTGATTCCGGATAAGCTGCGTGCCCTGGAGGACAAGCATCTGACCCAATTTGGTGCCGCCTCCATCTCTCCCCGGAAACAATAAGTCTTCCCCTGAATCACGGGGCTTGACTCTTGCAAGGGCTGGGCCTGGACCTTCTTCTATGTGAGGAATGGCACGGATGAGGATCTGATCCGGCTGCGCCCCTTTGCTCTAGGTCCTCCTAATCCGGATTTGTGGGACCAGGTTTCCAAGAAACCAACTGTCTTGGCGAATCAAGTCAATAAGCGATTCTAGGAGCTAAAGGATCTTGGGCTGCGCAACAAGGACGTGATGATTACATTCGTCCGCAGCCGGATCTCCCCTCTCCAGAAGCGCACACACAAACTTTGCCACATGAGCTGGCGACGACCCCAACCGGACTTCCTCCTTCGAATTAAACAATACCAGATATTCCGCCGGGTCAAGGCCCTCTTCACGACCGACAAGGACTTCTCGCTGATTAGGAGTGGGGGTTGGAGCATTACTGCCGGGACAAGCCTCCTCCTACGGTAAATCTCGTGATTCAATCTTTTTCCGAGTTATATCCTATGCCGGAGTATGTTGTTTATTTGATCCCTTTGCATTTTATTTTTAGTTGTTTCTTCAGCAGACCCTCGAAGATGGCACCGAGCCTTCCCTCAAATGGGGGAAGGATCGACTTGTCTCAGGCGAGGAGGAGCTGGATCAGGAAATGTTCCTGCCATTCCCGGATGCAACCAAGCGACCCTCTGGTAACTTCTCTTCCTTAAGGGATTGACCTGACGATGAAGATGATTCCGACATTGAGGTGGTGGAGGTATTTGACGCGGTACCCATTTCTTACGCATTTCCGGCTTCAGCTAACCCGGCTGGGGAGATCCATGAAGATCCTCCTCTCGCTACGGGTGAGCCGACCCTAGCCGTGTCCAAGAAACAGGCTGCCACTTCCGCTGCTTCCTGCGGACCTCCCAAAACAACCAAGAGGCGAAAGAAGTCCGCCGACAAGACCGCCACGAAGCCGCCGACTAAATCCATAGTCCGGAGACCTCGAAAGCCTAGGGAGCCTTTGACTTTTGACGAGTAAGTCACTTTTCTCTTTGTCCAATTCTCTGCTTCATGCTTTTCTATCTATATGCCTTTCTTTTGTTACAACTTGTTATTTGTCGTTTCATTCGGCAGGGCTGCGGTGGAGGTTCCCCAAAGAGGCTCCAGCATCTCCTCTTCTTTCCGGCACAACCCATCTCCCCCTCGTGGTGACGATTGATGGATCAATGCACGGCGCCCAGAAAATCGCTGGTGCGTGGTTGATGTAGAGCTCGTTGGGAACCCCAAGAGGAAGGTATGATGAGCACAGCAGTAAGTTTCCCTCAGTTATGAAACCAAGGTTTAATCGAACCAGTAGGAGCAAGGAAAGATCCCAAAGGTGTTACTAGATGAGCTTTGGCAGGGCGCACTACCGGTGCTAGTAGCAACGTGGATACCTGCACAACACAACCACAAAACTTTGTCCCCAACTTGCGATGAGGTTGTTAATCTCATCGTGTTTTGCGGAAAACAAAGGATTAAACGTATGGAATGGAAAGAAGTAAAAGTTTGCAGAAAGTAAACACAAAGCGGAAAAAGTTTATAGATTGAATGTAAAAGACAAGGACCGGGATCCATAGTTCACCAGAGGTGGCTCTCCTTAGATAGATAACATGCTGGGTGAACAAATTACAGCGGGGCAATTTACAAACACCGAGAAAGCAATACATGCATATACTAATCATCTTGACTCCTTTGATACTTGATTGGGAATTACAACATTATACATAGACCGCCATCCAACTGCATCTATGACTAATAATCCACCTTCAGGTTATCACCCAAACCCCCTCGGGTATTAAGTTGTAAGCAACAAATTATTGCTTTATGAACTGCGTGTAAAGTAAACAATATGATTGCTCTATGAACAAAGGATTGTTGTTTTCTCCCTAGTAGCAACAACACATCTAGTACCTTAGAGATTTCTGTCACTTCCCCAGATTACTAGAGGCATGAACCCACTATCGAGCATAAATACTAACTCTTGGAGTTGCTAGCATCTACTTGGCCAAGATAGCTACTAACAACGGAAAGAATGCAAGATCACAAATAACAAAGACATGATAGAATCAATAATGAATCTGAAATAGCATCTCAATATCCATCGGATCCCCGCAAACACAACATGCAGAATTACAAATAGATAATCTTGATCATGAACGGAGCTCACAAGATCTAGACATGAAAGCACAAAGGAGGAGAACCATCCATCTAACTACTACATGGATCCGTAGTCCAAGGATGAACTACTCACGCATCACACCGGAGGCTTGCATGGTGATGAAGAAGGCCTCCAGGGTGAATTCCCCTCTCCGGAAGGGTGCCGGGAAGAGCTTCAGATCCCTCCCGATAGAATGCTGAGGGGGTGCGGGGAGCGGCCACATCACCCCCTGGCGCGGGCCAGGCCTGGCCGCGCGGCCAAGTGGTGTGGTGGCTCCCTGGCCCTTCTCCGTCTCGTATTCTGGCACTTGATGTCTGCCGGAGAAATAGGCACTTTGGCTTTTGTCCCGTCCAATTATGAGAATATTCATTTTCTGGCTTTCCTTGAACAAAAACAGCAGAAAACAGGCAGCTGGCACTGTGGCTCTTGTTAATAGGTTAGTCCAAGAAATCATAAGAAAAGTACTCCAAAGTTGGAACAAAACACATGAAAGTGGATAAAACCAAGAATGGAACATCAAAAATTATAGATACATTTGCAATGTATCAACATCCTCAAGCTTAACTCCTGCTCGTCCTCGAGTAGGTAAGTGATAAAAAGAAAGAATAATTTTTGAGGTGACATGCACCATCAAAGACTTGATCAAAGTATTTGTAAAACATTCAAAGCTGGGATCATAGTACTTCAATCATAACATGAAAGACAAAGTTCTAGCAATAAGCAAAGAAACTATGATGCAACAAGAAAAGGCACAAAGAAAAGATTCATGAATAACAATGCTTTGCAAGACATTTGTTTGTTTCACATAAAGAAAACATAGCATACTAGTATTCAGCTTGTCCATCAACATAGTAGCAAATATAAATGCATAGGACACCTTCAAAGTTCATAAGAGTGACTAGATACAATAGTTTTAAAACAAGCAATATCAAAGTATGCATCAATCAACTAGTCTTGGGACAATGCACATAGAACTAAGAATAGCCACTATGCTCTCAAAGTAGGTGCATAAAGATAGAAGGTGGAGACTCAATATCATGGTGGAAGAAAGGCCTTTTGTAAAAGGAAGTAGGGATTCAAGTCTCATAAAGATCTTCCAAAAATTATGGTACTTATAGCTTTCAGCTCTCATTGCCCCTATTATAAGCATCTTGAAGTGATTAAGGTTAAAGTGAACAAACTATGGTGTACATGCTTGACGAAGTATAAGTCAGAAATCTCATGTCCCTTGTATACGAGGGCGCTCCTCATGCTACTCAAGTTTAGTCACTGGTAAGTTCTTGTCATTGTAAGTACATGTGTATCATAGAGAACCGCCAACGGGTACCCCTTGCCCGATGATATGGAAGAATCCCCATATCAAAATGACAAGGCAAGCAGACAACGAGCATCTCAGCATTCTTCTTATTTACCATGGGAATATGGTGCTTTTTTCTCTCTTTCCTCTTTTCATAGTATCTTTTTTTTCTTTTCTATTTTTTTCAATATAGGACTCTTTTTTTTATAAGAAGAATGCTTCATAGACAGCTCATTATGGTTACGCTACAGGTTTCCACCATGTCAGCATGGATTAGACCAGCGGCCCAGGCGTTTCTCTAACACATATACATAACTCCATGGACTTAGAAGCTCCCCTTTCATTTCACACCTACGACATCCATATACAAAAGAGCATGATATCAACTAGGTACAAGTACCAAGTGCAATGTTGAAAGCGTTCCCCATGAAAGCATGGTTCTGCTAATTCCCGACAAATAAGTGCAAGCATATACAACATAGAATACACAATGGTTCAAGTTTATTAAGGGCAAGTAAAGTAAAGTGTGCCATCAAGTTCGTGAGAGCTTTAATCACTAGTTTTTTCATAACAAGTTTAATTTGGAAGGTAAACAAAAGCATGAATATACTTGGAATAACATAAGCTAGTAGGTAGGTATGGTGGACTCTTTGGAATAACTTGGTTTAGGGAGTTGGATGCATGAGTGGAACTCATACTTGGTTGTGGAGGCTAGCAAAAGACTGGGAGCGACAAACTAAGAGAGCAATAATGGCCATAATCATGCAGAGCGAAAAAACATCATTGATGAAAGCATAAAGTGATACTACAAGTTGAAAACTAAAGGATCATAAAGGCTATGGTGACTTGAGATAGTCATAACATGGTGTGAGCATGTGCCAAGTCAACCCAAATAAAGCATCAAAGGAGAATACCACTATACTATGCTTTAATATGCTAAAACAACGCTTGATTCATCCAAGGCACATTAAGCAATCTCAATTGTTTGTAACAAGTCATGCTACAGCAAAGAATACTAAGCATAAAGCCAAAACAATATCAAGCATGGCATGGCAAAGCATGGGCCACAGTCAAAAATGAGCTCTTTTTACCACATAAGCATGAACTTTCCTACTCTTTTCCAAACCAAACCAAACTATTTGCAAACCAATGTATGAAAGAGGGGGTCCAACCAATTTATTCAGAAAACTAAGCAAACCAAGCAAACTAAAAACCAAAACGAAAATGAAAAAGAAGACGCTCCAAGAAAAACACAACTGTGCATGAAAAAATAAAAATGAAGCGTTTGGAAGAAACCTGGGATTTTTATTGATGAAGAAGGGGATGCCTTGGGCATCCCCAAGCTTTGACGCTTGTACTTCTTGGATATTTCTTGGGGTAACACGCATGGTATCCCCAAGCTTGAGCTTTATTCCATCCTTCATCTCACTACTCATTCCTTCCATACACCTGAAAATTTTCCTTCATACAAAACTTCACACAATCTCATTAGCAACATTAGTGCACTTAAGATAAATAAGTCTGAAGGTTCAGTTCTAACACCAAATAAACTTCCATTAGAACACTATCTACTGTAGCACTTCCCTAAAAAATCTGAATTCCCCAAAAGAACTCAAGAAGGAACCAACAAGAAGCAAATGCAGAAAATGGCAGAAATCTGTCAAAACAGACCAGCAGGTAAATACGAATTTTTTCGAATACCTTATATTGCTCAAATCAAAAAGTGTAGAAATAACTAAAGTTAGATAACAACCTAGGGCAGAAGCACAAAAAAATACAGCTCAATCCGACATAAAGAGCTCTCTCACGAATATTTACGGTGAAGCACAAAATCTGTTTCGGGACAGCAACTTTCCCAATCATTACTTCTCTCTCATTAGAGGTTACTCTTGTCACAAAAAGCAAATAAAAAGGATAAGGAGCGGTTATTACAGAGGTAATAACTTCCAAGACTTATCTAAAATTTTTGGGTTATCTCCCAATAAGTACTTTTCTTTAACGCCTTTAAGTTAGGCATAAGAAGCAAAGAAAGAATCAAGTGTTCTCAAATGAAGAAGCATTAAGACCAATACCAGAAATATTTTCAACAAGGCAAGGTATATCATCCAAATAAGTTCTAGAGGATCCTCTCTCAATACTCTTAGGTTCACTATTCTCATCAAAAGGGTTTGCAGGAACAATCCAATCAAGATTCTTTTCTATGGCATCATGTATTGCTACTAGTTTAAAGGGTATTGGTATCTTAGGTTCCGCCCCATTAGGTTCGGTTTTGTTCATCTTTTCTCGTGTACCAACAACATCTACACATGAGCCTAGCATATTGAAACGTTCAAAGACTTTTCTAGCTTCCTTGGCAAGATCATAGAACTCCTTAAACAAAGTTTCTAGAATAAAATCCCTCTTTTCAGGGTCCTCAATTTCTTTAAGCTTAAGAAACATTACTTGCATTAAGGGATTGAGATTAACAAACCTAGCTTCTAACATGTGAATTAAAGAAGCTGCAGAAATCTCATAGCTTGGATCAAGTTCTGCAAAGGATATATCCTCAGTATCTTCATGCTTACTAACATGATTAAATAATTCTTCAATGTTATCTTTCCCAATTATAGAACCACTACCAATTGGAAGGTCTTTCAGGGTGAATGTAGGGATCAACATGGTGAGCTAAGGAAGAGGTGACAACTAAAGGAGACTTAATTTTTGTGTGTTTTTGAATAAGAAAGCAAACAAGTAAAACTAATATTTTTTGTGTTTTTGAAGAACAAAACAAGCAAACTAAGCAAAACAAAAACAACAAAGTAAAGAGATTGGTTATGAGGGACATCCCTTTGGAGGATGTCCTTGACTCCCTGGCAACGGCACCAGAAAATCGCTTGATGGCTCAATGCACGGCGCCCAGAAAATGGCTAGTGCGTGGTTAATGTAGAGCTCGTTGGGAACCCCAAGAGGAAGGTATGATGAGCATAGCAGCAAGTTTCCCTCAGTTATGAAACCAAGGTTTAATCGAACCAGTAGGAACAAGGAAACACCCCAAATGTGTTACTAGCTGAGCTTTGGCAGGGCGCACTACCGGTGCTAGTAGCAACGTGGAGACCTGCACAACACAACCACATAACTTTGTCCCCAACTTGCGATGAGGTTGTCAATCTCACCGTGTTTTGCGGAAAACAAAGGATTAAACGTATCGAATGGAAAGAAGTAAAAGTTTGCAGAAAGTAAACACAAAGCAGAAACAGTTTATAGATCGAATGTAAAAAACAAGGACCGGGATCCATAGTTCACTAGAGGTGGCTCTCCTTAGATAGATAACATGCTGGGTGAACAAATTACAGCGGGGCAATTTACAAACACCGAGAAAGCAATACATGCATATACTAATCATCTTGACTCCTTTGAGACTTGATTGGGCATTACAACATTATACATAGACCGCCATCCAACTGCATCTATGACTAATAATCCACCTTCAGGTTATCATCCAAACCCCCTCCAGTATTAAGTTGCAAGCAACAGATTATTGCTTTACAAACTGCGTGTAAAGTAAACAATACAATTGTTCTATTAACAAAAGATTGTTGTTTTCTCCCTAGTAGCAACAACACATCTAGTACCTTAGAGATTTCTGTCACTTCCCCAGATTACTAGAGGCATGAACCCACTATCGAGCATAGGTACTAACTCTTGGAGTTGCTAGCATCTACTTGGCCAAGATAACTACTAACAACGGAAAGCATGCAAGATCACAAATAACAAAGACATGATAGAATAAATAATCAATCTGAAATAGCATCTCAATATTCATCGGATCCCCGCAAACACAACATGCAGAATTACAAATAGATGATCTTGATCATGAACGGAGCTCACAAGATCTAGACATGAAAGCACAAAGGAGGAGAACCAGCCATCTTGCTACTACATGGATCCGTAGTCCAAGGATGAACTACTCACGCATCACACCGGAGGCTTGCATGGTGATGAAGAAGGCCTCCAGGGTGAATTCCCCTCTCCGGCAGGGTGTCGGGAAGAGCTTCAAATCCCTCCCGATCTAGGGATGGAGATGATGGTGGCTACAGACTCTTTCGTGGATTTTTGATTGGACACTTAGGGTTTTCGTCCCGAGGGCAATATATAGGCGGAAGGAGAGGCCGAGGGGGTGCGGGGAGCGGCAACACGACCCCCTGGCGCGGGCCAGGCCTGGCCGCGCGGCCAGGTGGTGTGGTGGCTCCCTGGCCCTTCTCCGTCTCGTATTCTAGCACTTGATATCTTCCGTAAAATAGGAACTTTGGCTTTTGTCCCGTCCAATTCCGAGAATATTCATTTTCTGACTTTCCTGGAACCAAAAACAGCAGAAAACAGGCAGCTGGCACTGTGGCTCTTGTTAATAGGTTAGTCCAAGAAATCATAAGAAAAGTACTCCAAAGTTGGAACAAAACACAAGAAAGTGGATAAAACAAAGCATGGAACATCAAAAATTATAGATACATTTGCAATGTATCAACGATACACGCCCGCTGAGCCCAATTCAGGAGGATTCAGTGGCTGCTCCGGGTTCTAGCCCACCTTGTCCAGAGGAGTGCAACCTTGGAGCAGGGGGAAGTGGCTCTGCCGAGGTAGCGGATGCTCCTAGCTCCTCATCGGCTCAGCCGCATCCCGTCACCTCCGAGGTACCAACAGTAGTAACAACACCACCGCCAAGACCAGCACCAGCGCTAGCACCAACAACAGCACCAGCAGTAACACAGGTACCAGCAGCAACACAAGCACCAGCACGAACTCCTTCTGCCTCATCCGAGTCTTCCAAGACTCGGCGAGAAGACCCAGCTAGCACCAAGGCTACACCCAAATCCAAATCTGCAGCTCAAACTTCAGCCTCCCAATAGCAACCCAAGGCCAAGAAAGGTTCTGGGGCCACCAGGGTAGCATCCATCGAAGCTGGACAGCGCACGCTCGCGTCCATGCTGCCGAAGAAACATGCCCCCTCCGGGTTAGCTAGCAAGCAACTCGCACTGCATACCAGCCCTGCTGCTGCCCAAGTTGCGAGGAGGGAGGCCCACGCCAAAGGTTTGGTGGCGCCTCACATGCTTAGTGGAGAGGGCTATCCTTCAGCCTTGATTGAATATTTAAACAACTAGAAGAAAGCGGAGTTCGTCAATCCTGACGACGATCTCCTGGAGAAGTTTGGGCCCGCCTAATTTAGCGCACAAATGAACACAGCAGCCAAGGCAATCAACCTTGCTGGCTGGATGATGGAGGTACGCTACTTTGTTTTTTACTTAATACGCATAAGTCCCTAGAGATATATCCATTAGTCCCAGAGCCTCCGGGGGAGTAACTCGTTACTCGGCCAGATGCTCTTTAGAGAACTAGTGTAGCTCCTTAGTAGTTTCGAATATGCACACACCTAGAGCCGGGTTAAGTTCCACTTGGCCCGGATTTTGTACACTTCGAATATGCACACACCTAGAGCCAAGTTAAGTTCCACTTGGCCCGGATTTTGTACACTTCGAATATGCACACACCTAGAGCCGGGTTAAGTTCCACTTGGCCCGGATTTTGTACACTTCGAATATGCACACACCTAGAGCCGGGTTAAGTTCCACTTGGCCCGGATTTTGTACACTTCGAATATGCACACACCTAGAGCCGGGTTAAGTTCCACTTGGCCCGGATTTTGTACACTTCGAATATGCACACACCTAGAGCCGGGTTAAGTTCCACTTGGCCCGGATTTTGTACATTTCGAATATACAGACACCTAGAGCCAGTTTAAGTTCCACTTGGCCCGAATTTTATACACTTCAAATATGCACATAGCTGAGCCAACCTTGCTCTTTTCAGATCACTACCAATTGACGGACTGCTGAGTTTCAGCGCCTCTTGGACTCCCACAAGATGCTGCGCACGAAGCATGCTGCTCTTCTTGCTGAAGTCGAGAAAAAGGGTAAGTTTTCTCTTCGACCTCTTCCTTATCCTTCCTTGTTTTTCCGCCAAACTAATCTGTCATTCGGATTGCGCAGCCGGAGTGGAGGCCAAGAATACAATTATGAGGAATACCTTGGCCGAGATAAAAGGTAATTCGCTTTGGTTAATCAATTTCCGTGCTCTCTCTCCTTTCTCCTTAGCATGGAAAATATTCATACCTCGGCTCTGCCGGGTCAACAAACTATTTCAGCATCCCTTCAAGATAGTGTGCCCGTGCCTGATATGATGCTGCATTTTCTCGAACAAGCGGGGCAACACTAGGCCGAGCTCCAGAAGAAGGACGACGAGCTTGCCAAACTCTGGGCCAAGGATGATGAAATTGCCAAGCTCAAGGCTGAGATGAAAAAACTCAAGGAGCTCCCCAAGACTGAGATGGACAAGGCTGGCCAAGACTTCACCGAGGAGCGAGAATGTCTCAACCTTCAACTTGCAAAAGATCAAGAGCTGCTGAAGGAGGCCGACGTCAAGCTTGAATCGGCAAATGTCGAACTTGAGAAGCTTCGAAAGAGGCATGCTGATTGCACCACAGAGCTGACTCGAATCCATATTCATATCTCCCGTAAGTTCCTTTCCTTTAGCCGACATGTATTTCTCCGGGTTAAACTCTTTTACTTACTTTACTTGTCTTGTTTCCAGGAAAATTCCCAGAGGGCGATGCCATTGCGGTTGCTGGAGGGAATCCACTACTCGTGCTGGAGCTGATACTATCCTCCACTTTGTTCTCACGTGGTATGAAAAGCTAGATCTGAAACTTCTCGAGGGCCTGCGCACCGGATCAAGGTGGTCGAATGGACCGGATTGGGTAGCACGGCGTAAGGCTTGTGCCCACAACCTCATCCAGTTTGCCCCCGTCCATCAATGGAATGAAGGACCAAGCTTCCTTGGTGCTGTTGACGACGAATACATCGAAAATGGTTCGGATGACGAGGAAGAGGACGAAGCATCAGATCTCGAAGAGAATGAAGATGACGACAAGGCTGAAGCTAACCCGGACAACGAGGCTGAAGCTGCTGGTGCACCCGCTGGCGCCGAGTTACCCCCTCCTGCTGCTGCTCCTTGAGCACCAAAAAACACTTTGAAATTTATCAGATCCCCGGTATGCCGGGTGCAGATGTATTAAGCATACTGATTATGTTTTGCTACTAAGTTTTTCACCCTGGATTAACTTGGGCGTAGTCTCCGAGTTTCATTTTCTTGCTTCTCCAATTTCATGGCTCGACTCGCGCTTACCTTGATTCGGTTTTGTGACTTACGAGTATGAGTTTCAAAAATTGACTTAACAATACTTGGAAACTTTAGGACTAGCTCAAAATAATCCAGCATAGTAAAAACAAGGTAAATATAAAGTTAGTCCGAATAACAAATGTCGGCTCGATTACGTTCTTTTCCTTAGTAGTTTTCATGTGCTACACAATTCCAAACTTGTTCTCTTGCTTGCCATGAAGCCAAATCTTGTTGGACAACAGCAAGTCGAAGAGTTGAGTTTTTGGTGCTCACACACTACTGATCCGGCTTAGGCAGAAGCAACTTAAGCCAGCCGACATAAAAATAAATAACAAGCATAGAAGACAACAAATATTATTAAGGCAGTCCCCGAGTTACTGCTCGAGGTGCCAAGATTTCATTGAGAAACTCATTGCCGGCATACATACCGACGTAAGAGAGACTCGGATACACACACTTCTTTGTTAAGTGTAGAACGGACGATGTAGAGCTACATTCCATGGACACTTAGATTCCTCGCCAGACCTGTCCGCCTTGTTCTTCTCCTGTGGTTGTGCATCAGTAAGATAATAAGACTCATTGTGCAATGCTTTGCTCACGATGAATGTCCCTTCCCATGGGGGATAAATTATGCATGCCAGCAGTACGTTGTACCAGCAGGAGTACCAGATCACCTTCCTAGAAGACTCGGGGGCTTACTTTCCGGCTATGATAGCGTCGGATATTTTGCTGATATATGGCGGATCTGGACAATGCCAATTCTCTCGCTTCTTCTAGTAGATCAACATCATTTTGCCGGGCTTCTCGCACTTCGGCTTCTGTGTATTGGGTGACCCTAGGCGAATCATGCTCTATGTCGGCTGGTAATACAACTTCTGTCCCATATACCAGAAAAATGGCATATAGCCTATTGATCGATTCAGAGTTGTTCTTAAACTCCATAGTACCGCTAGTAGTTCTTCTATCCAGCACCCGCTGATCTTTGCAGCGGCTCAATTAGCCGGGGTTTTATCCCGGATAATACTAACCTGTTGGATCTCTCCACTTGTCCGTTCGATGCGGGGTGGGCTACCGAGACAACGTCCAGCCGGATCTTCTTATCTTGGCAGAATCACGCAAATGCTCCTTCAGCGAAATTGGTGCCGTTATCTGTTATCATACTATGAGGATAGCCATATCTCAGAATGATATGTTTGAGGAATGTCACGGCTGTAGCTCCATCACATTTTCTTATTGGTTTTACTTCAATCCATTTTGTAAACTTGTCAACCATAACCAAGATATGGGTCATATTTCCTCTTGTCGGCTTAAATGGGACGACCATATCGAAACACCATACGACAAATGGCCAGGTAATTGGTATGGTCTTGAGCTCCGACATTGGCATGTGTGTCTTGGTAGCATACCTCTGACAACCATTGCATTTTCTTACTAGATCCTCTGCTTGCTCCAAGGCACTTGGCCAGTAGAAACCATGCCGGAAAGCTTTTGCTACTAAGGCTCTGGATGAGGTGTGATGCCCGCATTCCCCTTGATGTATATCTTGGAGGATGTCAAGCCCTTCTTCCGGGCCAACACACCGCTACAAGACATTTGTAACACTTCTCTTGTTTAGCTCGACATTGATAATCATGTATGCCTTTGCGTGCCTCTGAATTTGCCTAGAAAGCACCTCTTCATTGGGAAAAGTTCCATCCTTCAAGAACTAGAATATGGGCAGTGCCCAAGCTGGTATAGCTCGCACTAGAAACATCTCCTCGTCAATTTCCATTTGATCCACCGACATAACTTCAGCCGGATCACGCTGCATAGTCCCCGGTTGCTGGGAAGCAGTCCCCGGGTTTCCTGAACCACTTCCCACATCAATGTCCATGGGCGCAGCTTCCGACTTCGGATTTGCCAGGAGATAGATTGACTCGGATTCTAGGAATGGCCTAATAGATGACTTTCTGAGGTGCTCTAGTGCTACACCTGGTGGAATCGCTTGTCAGGAGATAGATTGGCAGCCTCATTTTCTAGCCGAGGTACATGGTGAAACTCGCATCCCTCGAAGTATCCTGATATCTTTTGCACATGAAATATGTACAATGCCATGTTTGCATCCAAAGCATCCCATTGCCCTGAAACTTGCTGAACTACCAGATCCGAGTCACTGAAGCATTGGATCCGACGTATTCCAATTTCTTTTGCCACTTTGAGCCCATGCACAAGTGCTTCATACTCGGCAACATTGTTTGACGCTGCGAAGTAGATCTGTCGCACATACCTTAGTTGGTCTTTCTTGGGAGAGGTAAGCACAACTCCGGCGCCTAATCTGGTTTCGTTTTTGATCCGTCAAAGTGCATTCTCCAGTAGTTCGGATCTGGCATGGTGGCTCATATTGCATTTTGGCCGAATCTACGAAAAAGTCGTCCACAGCCTGAGACTTGATCGCATCCCTTCTGTCGTATTGTGGAGCATAAGGGGCTAACTCGATAGCCCATTTTGCGATACGGCTGCTCACATCCTTGTTGCTCATTATTTCAGATATAGGGGCTTCACATATCACTTTGATTAGGTGTTCTTCAAAATAGTGTTTCAGCTTCTTCGCTGCCATATACACACCATATGCCATCTTCTGATAGTGAGGATAGTTTTGCTTTGATGCTGATAATACCTCGCTCAGGTAATAGACTGGCCTTTGCACTGACTTACCCTCTTCGTCGCGCTCTACCACTACCACTGCACTTACAACTCGATTGGTTGCGGCTATATAGAGCAACATTGGCTCTTTTGATAGTGGAGAGGCAAACACTGGTGCACTGGCTAACATTTTCTTTAACTGGATGAAGGCTTCATTGGCCTGCAGCGTCCATACGAACTTGTCCCACTTTTTGATTAGTTGATAGAGAGGCAATGCCTTTTCTCCCATTCGACATATAAACTGACTTAAGGATGCTAGACAACCAGTGAACTTCTAGACATCGTTAAGGCACTTCGGCAATTCCATTCGCTCTACGGCTCGGATTTTAGTTGGATTAGCTTCAATACCTCGGCTGGAGACCAGAAATCCGAGTAATTTTCCAGCTGGGACACCGAAGGTACACTTCTCCGGGTTAAGCTTCATTTGGAATCTCCTTAGGTTCGAGAACATTTGCCTGATATCATCAAGGAGCGTTTTGCTTTCCTTGGTTTTTATAACCACATCATCCACATATATTTGCACATTTCGGCCAATTTGGTCATGTAAACATTTTTGCATACATCTTTTGTATGTTGCCCCTGCATTACGTAAACCAAAAGGCATGGTGCAATAGCAATAAGCCCCGTACGGGGTAATAAACGCAGTTTTTATTTGATCATTCGGGCTCAGAGGTATCTGGTGGAAACCAGAATATGCATCTATGAATGACAACAGTTCACACCCAGCAGTAGAATCTATGACTTGATCTATCCTTGGCATTGGGAATGGATCTTTTGGGTACGCCTTATTCAGGTTCGTGTAATCAATGAACATACGCCAAACCACTGCAACATTCGGATCATATTCCTTCTTTTCCACCAGCACCGGATTAGATAGCCAATCTGGGTAAAGCACTTCCATGATGAACCCGGCTGCAAGGAGCCGAGCTGTCTCATCTCCAATGACTTTT
Organism: Avena eriantha; assembly: GCA_910589775.1. Lineage (NCBI taxonomy): Eukaryota > Viridiplantae > Streptophyta > Magnoliopsida > Poales > Poaceae > Avena > Avena eriantha. Next base: position 481,616,503 of record OU342743.1, on the reverse strand, counting down.
CTCCTATCTTCGGCGAAGCGGCAGAGAGGTTGCTTCACCGGCTTTGCTCCGGGTCTCACGTTTAAAGAGTGCTCGGTCAACTCCCTTGGAAAGCCTTGCAAGTCCTGTGTGGACCAAGCAAAGATATCCCGATTCTCACGGAGGAAGTTGACGAGCTCGCTTTCCTATTTCTCATTTAACCCTGCACCAATTGTTACGGTGTGCTTTGGGAACAGATCATCAACAAGTACTTTCTTTGTATTTTTCATTGCTTGAAATGAGACACTTCCATGCGAGTTACTCAGCGCCGACATATATTGCTGTGCGGACTGAGCCAATGCCACCACTTCCTGGATCTTTCTCTTTTCTTGTGCGATCAAGAGTGACTCAGCCAGGTTAGACCCGGCTGACGCACACTCAATGGAACGTCGGAAATCTCCTGCTATGGTAATTACTCCATTTGGCCCAGGCAACTTCATCTTCAGGTAACTGATGTGACTACTTGCCATGAATTTGTTTAGGGCTGGCCTGCCGAGTAACGTGTGATATGCACTTTCTAGGTTCACAACCTCAAACTCTAAATTTTCACTTCGGCAATTATCTCTTGTGCCGAATAACACGTCAACCCGGACCTTGCCAATGGGTTCACAGGAGATACCAGGCACAATGCCATGGAAAGTTGTCCTTGTAGCTTGGAGCATGTTCTCTGAGATTCCCAACTTGCGCATTGTATCTACATACATGATATTGATGCTGCTGCCATTGTCAATCAGCAGCTTGGAAAACCTCACATTGATATTTGGCCCGATGAACATTGGGTCCAGCACTAATGCATACGAACCAGGGCTCGGCATGAGCTTGGGATGGTCCTTGATACTCCATGTAATTTCCTGATCCGACCAAGGCATATACCTCATCACTGCCGGCATAACCGCATTCACTTCCAAATGTCGGTGTTGCAAGCTCTTTCTATCTATTTCCTCCATGGTAAACACACATTAACTCTGGTGATGCTCTCTGTATCCATTTCTCCCCTCATTTCCGGGGTACCTCTGATCTGGCTGATGTTGGTTCTACACCTGATGCACTGCATCCCTTCTCTCCTGATTCTCATACCTCGGCGGAGGTGGTGGTAACATCAATTGTTGCGTGTTTGCTCCAGAGAGCAACGGCTCCGAGATAACTCTTGCCGAGGTTGATCGTTCTGAGGTACCTGAGCATTCCCGAACCACTTTCCTCTATCTTCCTCATCCACTCACATTGCCGGGTTGTATGACCGACCGGGTTACTCGGATTTGGCGTGTGAAATTTGCACGGCTGATCTAGCATTGCCTCATACGTATACCTCGGCCGGTCTTTCTTTTCTTGCCACTGTCTCTTTTGCTCGGGCGTCCCAGTTTTCTTGCCATCATTTCTTGCAGTCCATTGTTGCCCTCCAGTTTTCTGATGCTGATTACTCCCTGCTCCGGGTTGATCTTGATTTACAGCAGCAACTTGCTGCGAACTGTACCTGTAATCTGGTCTATCATCTCTTATCTTACCTCGGTAATCATTTCTCTAGGACGATCCGGCTCCATCTCGCTGGTAGTACTCCTGTTTTGACTCGTTTGACACAAGCCTGGGTTGAGTCAGATCATCCAAAGCATACGAATCAGCAATCCGGATTGTCTCTGCCAGTGTACTAGGCATATCCCTTTGTAACCTTTGCCACAACATGCTTGCATATCTACACCCTTGTGCAAACCAAGCTATGGCCTGAGACTCAATCACTCCTTCGCATGAGTTTCTCACGGTGCACTAGCGGGTCAGGAACTCCCGGTCTGTTTCATTTGGTCTCTGCTTGCACATTTCTATGGTCTGTGGCCTATTCGGCCTTTGATAGGTGCTAGAGAAGTTACTGACGAACATTTCCTCAAAATCAATCCAACAGTTGATACTACCGGGTGGTAAATTGTTTAACCATACCCTCGCTGGCCCCTCCAGCATTTGAGGTACGTATCTCACTACCCATCTCAAACTGCCTGTCGCAATTTTCACTGCCGTTGCATAGTTGATCAACCAATCCTCTGGCTTGGTGCTGCCGTCATATGTTTTTGTGCCTCTGGGTAATTGGAAGTTAGGTACTGGAGGCTCTTTCATGATCCGGGGCCCAAAGCACGCCGGACCCGGAGGACCTTGCCCCTCAATTAGCTTCGACCTATAAAGCCGATCCAGATTTAATCTGGCGTCATCAGGCATCAAGTTCATGCTTCCCAACCTTGACCCTATCACATGATGATCCGGCCTATGGCATCCTGCATTTACCATTTCCGAATCACCGTCGTTGTATCTGTCTTGCTCTTCTGGAGCGCATCTCTGTTACATACCTTGGCCGGCACTTCGCTCTTGCCGTGGTATATTCCGCTGTTGCGGATGCCCTGCACCCGCCGAGTTACGCTGTCCGACATTGCCGTTTACAGCATTTCCCTGACCGGCATTGCCTTGGTCGCGGTTACCTTGGCCAGCTTCACCTCGGCTAACACTCCGTTGATCCTCATTTCCCTGCACTGCTTTTCCTTTCCCTTCCCTTGCCGGGTCATACGAGACTATCTGTTTGTTTCTCCTCGCCGAGGTTACCACTTCCTCTCTTCTTGGGCCATCATGAGGGGACGATGCAGCTCCAGCAGATTTCTCCGGGTTACCCACCGCTGAATAAACGACTTTGGAAGCCCTAGCTCTTGCCGGGTTAGCCCTGAGCAACTCTTCATTTTGTCTGTTAGCGACCCGAACTAACTCATTAACCATCTCCTGCTGTCTTTGTTGGGCTTCACACGTCAAACCCTCTAACTCGGATGCAGCTGCATCTGCTGCTCTGAGGTTCTTTGCCTGCGTGCTGTACTTCGGCAACCCCATGGACAAAATGTTCTCTGATTCCTCAACTCTAGTATCACCCTCTTTGTTCATTTCACTGATGAGGTTTCTCCCTTTTACTTTTACAGTATCTACCTTATTTCCTCTTGCGTACACGCGCAGCGTCATGTTCAACGACTGCTGAGCCGCGGCTATCTTTTTTGCACCCTCTAGTATTTTCTGCCTAGTTTCCTCTAACTCGGCCTATGCCCGAGCCGGATCCACTGCAGGTGCTATGGGGTTCTCCAAGCTATCTATCGCTTGCTGCAGCACATTTTCTGGCCTCTCTAGCGGAGGACCTCTACTTTTCCTGGGCGCCTTGGGTGTTACCTCTGGATCTAGTGCCGGGTATTGCTCGCGCCTACGCCTGGCGCTATCATCATCATCTCAGCGCGGTCAGGGGAGCGAGTGATACACGCACCATGAGCCGCGCTAAGGGGTGGCTCACCTCCCTCGACGACGTGTTGCGGGTGAACACAAGACACATTGACGCCGGCGTAGATCTTGTGGGCGCCAAGCTTGATGAAGACGCCATTGCACGGTGGAGGTCGCTTGCCGAAGCAGCCAGCATTGTCGCTGACGTAGTCCAGCGCTCCAAAGCACTGAACGAGCCCAGATACGATGCGCTCACTGTTGCCGATGATGCTTCCCGTCCGGATCTTCACTCCTGCTAGCGCCGCTAGCCCCACGCTGGGCGCCAACTGTCATGGTGGTGGTGTCACAGCATATGCCATGCATAGGCTAAAGGTGGGGCCAATATGCACTAGAGGAATCCAGGAAGGGATAGTGTGGTGATTCCACACACAAATGCTTTGTATTCTAAAGGTTCACAAGGTTTATAGATGCTCCTTGAGCTGTATTGGGGAGAGGAGGAAGAAGAAGCTCTCTTACTCTCACCTCTACCAACTGCCCACGCATAGGGCTAAACAACTTGCGATCCCCCTCTACTGAGGTCCTGGCGCTTCTTATAAAGGGGAGGCCAGGCTACTTGCTAGGGCATACGTGGAGGCATATTCCAAGGAATATGCCTCTCCCAAAATAGCAAACCGACCGGGTCACCTTTTGCCATCGTAAGCCATGCAGAGGCTACGTAAGCCTCTGCGGCGCCAGCATCATCCGACACAGGATGCGTCGCCCTTGTCAGCCACTCCTCGGTGGTCCTTCCCTCTATCCGCTTCCCTCATGCTCTAGCGTACAGTGACCACCTTTTAACCAGCGAGATACCTTCCTTCTCTTGCAAGCCTGATATAACCCGGATCATGCCTGGTTTATCCGGCCTCGTGGGTACCTGCATACTAGTTACCAAAAGCCTACCGGCATACGACATACGTCGGCCGGGACACAGTCAGGTGGACATCCTCCGGTCCGGGTCATCTCGTAAGCCGGCCTGCCTTGAGGTGACTCAGCCAGCATACGCTTTGACCTTGCCATACCTCGGCTAACTCGGCCTCTATACCCTGGCGTGACCCTACCCAGGGGTATCTCCCAACACTATCGCTGGAGCAAGGAGGCGGAGGTTGTTTAGTGGCCTGAATGTGTGTGCGAGTGCGGATGCGCTGCTGGTTTGTGGTGCTAGGACTTCCACACGATCTTGAGATCATCAAGCGTACGACTACATCATCCACGAGTTCCTACTTGTTAAGAAAACTGTGTTGTCTTCGAGGGTAAGTTCTCCATGGATGTATATCCACCCGTTGCTTGTATCTAGTAGATAGATCTTGGCGTATAGTTCTCATCGTAGGATTTTTTATTGTTTTCTATGCTACGAACCCTTCAATAACTCGTCCTCAATGTCACCATTAAGGAACGCTGTTTTGACATCCATCTGCCAAATCTCATAATCGAAAAATGCAGCGATTGATAACAAAATCCTCAGACTTTAGGTTCGCTACCGGTGAGAAAGTCTCATCATAGTCAACTCCTTGAATTTGTCGGAACCCTTTCGCGACAAGTCGAGCTTTATAGACAGTAACATTACTATCAACATATATTTTCCTTTTGAAAATCCATTTGTTCTTGACAGCCTTACGGCCATCAGGTAGGTCCACCAAAGTCCATACTTGGTTTTCGTACATGGATTGGCTTCTTGCCATTTGTTAGAATCTGGGCTCATCATTGCTTCCTCATACGTCGTAGGGTCGTCGGTGTTGTCCACCAACATGGCATTCAAGATAGGGTCATACTAATTAGGAGTGGTACAAACCCTCGTCGACCTGCGCGGTTCAGCAGCAACTTCGTTCGAAGTTTCATGATCATCATCATTAGCTTCCTCTCTTATTGGTGCAGGCGGCACATAAACATCTTCCGGTGTTGCACCACTCTCAAATCCGAGAGAAGGTTCAACAACCTTATCATTCCAGTCATTTCTATCGAGAGAAACACCTTTTCAAGAAAGGATCCATTCTTGGCAATGAAAACTTTTCTGTCGGATCTATGATAGAAGGTATACCCAATTGTTTCTTTAGGGTATCATATGAAGACGCATTTTCCCCTTTGGGTTCAAGGTTGTCGGGTTGTAACTTCTTTACATAAGCTTCGCAGCCCCAAACTTTAAGGAACGACAACTTAGGTTTCTTACCAAACCACAACTCGTACGGTGTCGTTTCAACGGATTTAGATGGTGCCCTATTTAAAGTGAATGCAGTTGTCTCTAATGCATAATGTGGCCTCCCCGGATTATTCATCCGAGAAATCCCTATTATGCATACATCCACGTTCCCATGATCAGTGAGCCGTGGATCATAACCGACAGGTACCATTACAACATCTGAAACATAACGATAATACAAGACTTACATAAATGCCATTATGGCTACATCATCATTAGCAGCGGAACATCGCCAAGCGCAGAGCCCAATCGTGCCTCAACCTACATGCACCTGACTAGGAAGACGGCCTAGCACGCTGGACGTCACCTGATTTCTCCCGAAGTCGAAACTCTAAAAGTCTGGCCAAGTAAATAGCCAGGGACACAGCCGTGAGTACTTTGAATGTACTCGCAAACCACCCAGATAAGTGAACAAAGGAAATGTAATTTTGGCTGTGGCGACATAGCTCTATCTGGGGTTACTTTTGAAAAAGCCTAAACTAACTTTGAAGTTAGGGCATCTCCATATCTTTGTTGAAAAAGAGTTTTGAAAACATGCTTTTATTTTATAGATCAAGACATTTCCATATCTTTGTTGAAAAAGAGTTTTGAGACCAATTTTGTGGTTGAAAACCCCTTTTAAACATCTTTGACCATCTCTAGTCAAACAAAGCTTTCGAACTCGGGTTCCCCCGGAACCTTCGTTCTCAAAGTACTTGTTTCCCAAACAAGCACAATTTGGGTACTCCTAGCCAACACCTTTACAACCGTCCTTGACCGTGGAGACGGCTATTCGAATAGGTTACACTCTGCAGAGCTTGCACACTTTACCCACAAAAATCAATACATCCATCGGGATACAACCACGGCCCACTACCACGGTAGATGGGGGTCCGGATAATCAAACCTAACCTTTCACTTGTCAACCCTAGCAAAGGCATGCTTTTCCTCTTGGGTTTATTCTCCCCGGCAATGAGTATGTGGCTCCCAGCCATAGTCCTTCCTTCCGTACACGTGCATACCTAAGCCGCAACTTGGCGTATACCTTAAATTTGATGACTCCACTTCCTTCCGTACTACCTAAGTCACACCGTCCGCTGGAGACCCAATTGTTGCAACAGACTCCTGTTAGTTCAGGCTCATTCTTGCCGAGGCAAGCGACAGGCTTCAGATCCTTGATCTGGTGGCGCCGGCCCAGAATTCCAGGGATTTCTCCCTATAAGCATGGTAGAAGTTGCCTTGGCTAATGCGGACAAACTACGAGTTAAGCCCCAGCACCTGGGGTAATGTGGTTGCACGGATAAAAAATGTTCCGGTAAAGGCGTAGAACATCCCATCACATTTTCACTTCTCCACTTCGTTTCTTTTGTTAAAACATCCACTGGGAATGATGCCTCTTCCCAAGGTTTTACAAAGCCGTTTTGAAAACCTTTGTAGTGGGGAAATTCCCAAAACAGTTTATTTTCTCAAAACTGGGGTTTCCAAGGTGGTAGGATGCTAACCATCATACTCTCAGTCTAAAGGGGGTAAAATGATAGGTTCATGAGGGTGGTGCCTCGAAGGACACAAAGTCATAACTTGGAGGAGCCAAGTTACTATCGCAGTATTTGTAAAACAAGACATGCAGGTAGAGTATGCAATTTATAAAGAGTATATAAAACAGGTAAAAGAGAATAGGACATATATCAGAGTTCAGGAATGGTGGCTTGCCTGTGGTCAGCAATAAGTCCCTGGACTTCTTCAGATGGCCAAGAATACCCAATAACTAGTAACAAGAAGTCCTTTCCTTCTTGGCGTCAGACACTCACACTATCGTTGTCATCGGGTACACATGCAAGCAGACAATACCACAATCAATACAAGACATTCATGCACCAAACCATACTGCAAACAAACATACTGAATACTACTGAACTTGGTAGGTTTTCGAGGGGTTGGGTTCTAGGGTCAGTAGGATACCAATGTGCACAAGTGATATCCTCAGATAGGTCTTGTCAAATCAAAACCCACACAAGTGGTTTCACTTGATTATCAATTTTCTAGATTTAATTATGATTTTTATAGTGGATGAAACTCTAGTTGGAGGAAATAATTCACCAAAAAAAATTCTGGAGCTCCAAAAATTATTTCCTTGGATAGTTGGGTAGTACTTGATGTACTGAACCACCTAGAGTTGGAATCAAGTCAAAAGAATTACCAGAATGCCCTGAGGAAATTCCTAAAGACAGTTCTGTATGATTCTTTTCCTTTTTACCAGATTAAAACTACAGAGGCTAAAGAGTTGGTTCCAAGGGCATGTGATAGCTATTTAGAATACTTTTCCGCAGAAATTGGATTCACTCTTTTTGGAGTTGCCAAACTCCAGGAGTGATTTAATTAGTGAAAATACTCATTACAAGAGTATATAAATCACCAAGGTTCAACCAGAGCACAATAAATTATGAGGTGCTGGGGTTTCGTAGATATTGGTACTAGGAGGTACTGGGAATTGGAATCAGGTCCATACCACATTTGATTAGACCTGGGGAACTTATCTAAAACAGAAAGTTGCTAGTTTTGTTATTTTTGCTAAAGGCCGAATATTGTTCAACTTGGCATAGGACCAGGGCTGGATGATAGGTATTTCAAATACCTTCTAGTAGGACTTCGGTTCATCTCAGATGGAGATGTGAAACTCTATGTGAAAAATAATTAGTGTACCAGATACATTCTAGCAGAATAATTACTAGTAATTAGAGGAAATTATTTTGGACATGGAGTTGCCTCTACATGTTGGAGAAAACATCAGAGAACCACTAGAAATTTAGATCTAGGCATTTGGACTTGGTTTAACATTTTATTTGAATTTAATCCTATGGATCTGTTTCTGGATCTAAAAATAGAAAGAATAGAAACTGAGTAGGCTGGGCTGGTTTTTTGGGGCTACTGGGCCAACCGGGAGGGAAACGGCCCACAACGCACGGGGCGACGCGCGGGAGGATGCGGTTCGAACCTGACAGGCGGGGCGCGCCAGTCAGCGGTGGAGGGTGCCGAAGCAGTACCGAGCGACGGTGGCCGTCGGATCTAGTCGCGATGGATGGCTCGGGGTCGTCGTCTATGCGAGACAGAGCGGCAGGTGACGAAACCCTAGGCAGCGGCGGAGAGGGGAGGCGGAAGCTCACCAGAGGGCTCGGGGAAGGTTGGGGATGGTGTAGGGCAACATGATTGACGACGGCGATTAGATCGGTGAGCGGCACGACGGCGGAGGCCCACGGGAAGCAGTTTGTGTGATGGCGGCCAAGAGCGACCTCGTCGGAGCTCAACACCGACGATGGAGGAGTGGGTCCTGGATAGAAAAGAGAGCACGGTTAGGTAGAGGAGGAGGAGGGGAACTCATGGGCTGACATGCTGAGGGAATGGAGCATAGGGGAGAGAGCCTTGTTGGATCTTGTGAGGAGGCCGAGGCTCTCCTCTTCTTCTTCCTCGGACAGCACAGAGCAGGGGAGAGGGTGTGGTGCTCGGGGGAGGTAAGTGGGGTGGAGAGTGGGCAAATGAGGGCAGGGGCGAGCTGTGGAAGGGCTGCTGGCTTTATATACTAGGGAGGAGGGGTAGAGGTAGTATATTACCCATTTGGGCATGGTGGAGAGGGAGGGCTGGCCAAGGATTGGTCAAGAGGGATGTGGAGAGGGGTAAGGTGGGTATTTGGGTCGTGCAGGGGCAGAGTGGAGAACTGTGGTGATTAATGGACAAGATCCTTGTAAGATCTTTGATGTCTCTCTCTCCTTCTACTAATACAAGGGCAATATGGGTAATTGATGGGGTGGTGCTATAGTGGTGGTCGACCAGTGGGGTCTCCTGGTGCTGAGGATGAGCTTGATCAAGCTTTGGTGAAATTTGGAAGTGGTTTAGACTAGTGGTTTGCCAGTTTGCCAAAATTGATCCAATTGAGGGTTGTGAAGGAAATCCAAATATTATCATTTGACCAGAGGATAAAATGGTACTGGTGAGTAGAGGAGGTCAAGGTAGACTCCTAGGATTTATTTGAGATTTTTCAGAGGAGTTTTAGTCCCCTAAATCCAATTACTCAAAAAGGACAGAAATGATTTCTAGAAGATCATTTGATAAATTTCGGTTGTACAAGGATGGATTTTGGTTTGAAAGGGTCCCAAATGGGAATACACACTTAGGGGAATTTTCCCAAGATTTATTGAGGCATAAAAGTATTTAAGACAATTATTATTCCAATTCAACCATTTAAGAAAATGGGCAAAAAGAAATAATAAGGCTTCTCAAAAATATTTATTTTTGAGATGGAAAGATAGGGTATTATATGTGGAACTCACATGAGCCAAAATTTGGGGAAGTGGTTTGGTAAAAACCAAACTTTCCCTTATGGAGGGAGTTTTGGAGATTTTGACTATTCAAGTAATTAAATAGTTTTGGGACCATAATAATTATGGTTAAATATTGATAAATCTTCAGGATCCAGGTAGGTGGTGTGGACAAGGTGTAGCAAGCATTTGCAACCTTATGGAATGGAATTCCAATTTGAATTTGGCGGAATACCCTAGATTAGGGATCTAGGGGAGGTGTTAATTTTTATACCACCAAAACATGCTTGCATCTTGGAGCTTAGAGCTCACCTTGGTGCAAGGGATAGGTGGTCAGGTAGACAAAGTAATGTAGATGAACATGGCAAGAAGAGTTTGAATTAACTACATGGGAGGTGAACTAGTAGTGATGGCAAACTTTGTTGAAATTAAGGCTGCCATGCAATATGAGTCATGATGCTTTATAAACCGTGTGGGTTTAAAAAGCACAAAGATCCAATTGGAGCAAGTGAAGTAGGTTCTGATAGAACTCAATGAGTAGAACACAACCATGCAGAGAGTTGGTCCATAGAGGTTTGGGTGGTGGTGTGAGCTTCTAGTAAAGTAGGCATAATGACTAGTTTTGCAGGAAATGTTATTTTCTTGTCTGCAAAACCATCATGGACAAGTGGGTTGGAGGGGGGTCTAACCAGGGGAAAATATGGGCCTTGGTATTACTTAGGATGGTTAACAAGATGGTGCAAGTGCATTTCCAAAAATGCACAAGGTTTCAGAAAAGGAGGTATTCCAAAAGGTGATGCTGAAACTATTTCTAGACAGCCAAATTTGGCAGTTTTGAGGATTTTGATTAGGGTATGAGAGGGAGTGTTCTTGGAGGATTTGCAAGGTATCAGAGCTTTAACAAGTGGCTGATATGGAAGTGTAGAGTGAGTAGAAGAGGTCCATGCTTGATATAGGTCTTCATGGACTTGGTAACATCTAGAATGGAAATCTTCAGAATGGATCTGGTTAAGGGTTTTAGAGGATCACCTAGTGGCTAGGGATCATATCTAGGTTTGCATTCTTGTTTAGGGATTGAGGGTTGGGAAACATCTTGATCCTAGTGATGAGCTCCTAGAGTGGCTCATACTACTCCTAAGCAAACAAGTCAATCAGCAGATCAAACAACTCATCAGACAGCAGATCAAGGCAACTCATCTTATACTAATCATAACCACTAGTGAAGTTACCATCAAGCCTAGCTTGGGGTAAGGTTGGGGCATTTTGAAGAGGTTGAGTTTTGAATTAGATGAGGGCTCTTGGTATCTCTACCAAGAGTAGAATTCAAATGCTTTGAACAAGAGTTTTGGGAAAACTAGAGGTAAGGTTAGTTGGGTGTTCTATCTTGAAAACATAAGGAGATGGTATTATATATCTATCCATAGTTTTGTTAGTAGAAGCTACCAAAATAGTTTTAGTTACATAGGCATCTTGGCTCATGTTTTGAAATGCCAGAACGTTTGAGAATATGTAAAGTAAGCCAAGATAGTTTTGGTAAATAGCTTTTGTCAACTGAGGTTGAGGTAAGGAGTATCCTAAGATACACATCATAAGCACAAGTGCAAGCAAACAACAAGAAAGCACTGCACCAAAGCACAAGAAAAAGTTTTTGTTCCCCCTGATTTTTCAAATCTGGACAACTAATCAGGGTTGCTGAAATTGGGATGTTACACATAACCCCAAAACGATAATGGTAAATCTGTAAGAGACATCATAGACCAAACCATATCTAAGAGAGTTGGATTATGACGTTTGGACACACTGTTACGTTGTTGTGTTCCTAGCAGTGTCAATTGTGAAAGTATTCTGCATTTATTTAAATGCATGCCAAACTCGTAACTTGGATATTCACCTCCATGATCAGAACGCATAAACTTAATCTTCTTGTTATGCTGATTTTCTACTTCACTTTCGAATTCCTTAACTTCTCGAAAGTTTCGGATTTATGTTTCATAAAGTAGACATACCCATATCTACTCAAGTCATTCATGAAAGTAAGAACATAACGATATCCATCGTGTGATGCTACACTCATTGGCCGTACTCATTGGTATGTATTATTTCCAATAAGTACGTAGGTCGCTCCATTATCCCAAAGAATGGAGTCTTAGTCATTTTTCCCATTAGACATGCTTCGCATCTTTCAAGTGATTCGAAGTCAAGTGATTCAAGAAGTCCATCGGTATGGAGTTTCTTCCCGCGTTTCACTCCAATGTGACCAACATGACAGTGCCACATATATGTGGAATTATCGTTCAATTTTATACGTTTAGCATCTATGTTGTGAACATGTGTATCATTACTATCGAGATTCAATATGAATAAACCATACATCTCATGCGCATGACCATAAAGGATATTACTCATATAAATCGAACAACCATTATTCTTAGACTTAAACTAATAACCGTCTCGCAATAAACAAGATCCAGATATAATGTTCATGCTTAACACCCGCACCAAATAAAAATTATTCAAATTTTAAATGAATCCCGAAGGTAGATGAAGAGGGCGCATGCCGACGACGATCACATCAACCTTGGAGCCATTTCCAACGCACATCGTCACCTCGTCTCTCGCCAGTCTTCGTTTGTTCTACAACTCCTATTTGAGTTACAAATATGAGCAACCGAACCAGTATAAAATACCTAGGCACTACTACGATTACTAGTAAGATACACATGAATAACATGTATATCAAATATACCTTTCTTCTTGACGTTGTCGTTCTTCGGATCTGCCAGGTACTTGGGGTAATTGCGCTTCTAGTGACCACTTACTTTGTAGTAAAAGCACTCAGTTTCAAGCTGAGGGCTAGCCTTGGGCTTCTTAGGAATGACAACTTTATTTCCGTCCTTCTTGAAGTTTCCCTTGTTCTTAGGCTTGCCCTGCTTCTTGAAATTGGTGGTCTTATTGACTATCAACACTTGGTGCTCTTTCTTAATCTCCACTTCAGTAGTTTTCAGCATCGAGAAGAGTTCAGGCAACGTCTTGTTCATGCAATCCATATTGTAGTTCATCACAAAGTTCTTGTAACTTGGTGGCAGTGATTGAAGGACACGATGAATCCCCAATGCACTAGGAATCGTTATTCCCATATCTTTGAGTTTTTTCGCATGCCTAGAAATTTTGAGAACATGCTCGCTAACGGAGCTGTCCTCTTCCATCTTATAGTTAAAGAACTTCTTGGAGGCCTCATAGCTCTACATGGTCGCGTGAGTTTCAAAAATCATTTTGAGCTCATTGATAATATCAAAAGGGCTGGGGTGCTCAAAGCGCTTCTGAAGCTCCGATTCTAAACCATACAGGATGGCACACTGAACTATGAGTAGTGATTTTGCCGAGTGAGGAAAACATTTTTAACATCATCGGGAGCATCCTCTGCAGGTGGGTCACCTAGCGGTGCATCAAGAACATAGGTCAACTGACCAACACTAAGGACAATCCTTAAGCCACGGAACCAGTCTGTGAGGTTACTTCCATTGTTTTTCAGCTTTTCCTTCTCTAGGAATGCATTAAAGTTGATGGAGGGGGTTGCCATGATCTACAACATATTTGCAAAGAGTTTAGACTAAGTTTATGGCAAATTGAGTTCAAATTTAATTCTTAAATTAACTAGGTGAACTCGCACTCAAAACAACATCCCTCATATTGCCTTAGTGATTACACAAACGAAATCCACTACACCAAGTCTGATCTTCACGAGAGAATATGTAGCTTCAAATGCAAACAATCAACATGTTCATCATATCATTCATATGACTCATGCTTTACCTTTCGGTATTCCGTGTTCCGAGACCATGTCAATACATGCTATGCTCGACAAGGTTAACCTTAGTATCCACATGTGCAAATCTGGCTTGCACCCGTCGTATGCACATGTAGAATCTATAACACCTGATCATCATGAGATGCTTCGAAATGACGAGTCTTAGGAACGGTGCCTACTAAGGACGAACACTTTATTACTTGATATTTAGTGAGAGGGATCATCTTATAATGCTACCGTCATGATCTAAGCAATAAAAGATGCAAAAAAGGATTAACATCAGATGCAATTCATAATATGTGACATGATATGGCATTTTGATGACCCACAAGTATAGGGGGTGTATCGCAGTATTTTCGATAAGTAAGAGTGTCGAACCCAACGAGGAGCAGAAGGTGCTGCCTAGTGGTATGGATCAGGAATTCTCTACAAATACTTAGCAAACGGATTTTTAGGGTTTTTTGATAAAGCAAGTAAACAAAGTACGAGTAAATAAAAGACAGTAGGAATAAATGCAGCAAGTGGCCCAATCCTTTATGCAGCAAAGGACAAGCCGGTTGTATTACTTAAGATGACCAAACGTTCTCGAGGACACATGGGAAGACTGTCAAGTGCTTTCGCTTCATATAGTTGATTAATCTTCTTTAGCTTGCTAAGTGTTGTGTGGGTGAACCTGTGCTAATGTACCGACCTTCCTAGGACTAATACATACTTGTGATTATACCCCTTGCAAACATCCGTAAGTACAAGAAAGTAATTAAGGTAGAAACCTAACCAGAGCTTTAAACTCTAAGACCCTTACGTCCCTTGTGCAATGGTTTCCTAACGGGGGTACAGGTTTCTGTCACTCCGGCAACCCCTACGATTAGTAGCCAAATACGCAATGCATTCCCTTAGGCCCATATAGGTGAACTGTCATGTAGTCGACGTTCACATGACACCACTAGAAGAAGTACACCACAACTTAAATATCAAACTATTGAATCTTTCTCAACACAACTCCACTACTAACAACATGACTTCTCCCATGTCTTCAAGAACAAAACGAACTACTCACAAGACATCATATGGATCATGATCAGAGATGGAATAATGATGTATAACAATCTGAACATAAAAAATAATTCAATAGTTCACTCAATAGCATCAACTACAAAGAGTAATCAACACCGGGAAAGTTTCCCCTATGAACTAATGCAAGATTCAACCCAATTGTTACAGCAATATGGAGATGGTGATGAGGGTGCTGATGGTGATGATGGTGGTGATGATGATGATGATGATCCTGATGAAGTCCAGCTTGATGATGGTGTTGATGGCAATGATCTCCCATCTCCGGGAAGGAATTCCCCCGGCAGAAATCTTTCTATCGGAGAGATCTTTCTCTCTCGGTGTTTTCCGCCCCGCAGAGGCGGCGGAATCTTTCTGTGGTCGCTCCCCGAGTCTTAGGGTTTCGGGAGGATAATATACGCCAGAGGAGAGTGCCAGGGGTGGACCAGGGCGGCCACACCACCTGGTGGCGTGGCCTAGGCTGTCCCGCGCCAGGGGGTGGTGTGGGCCCCCTGTGGCCCATCTCCAGCCCCCCTTCTGGCCTCCTTTGTCTTCTAGAAAAATAGGATTTTCCATATATTTTCCTGGATTTTCTGATCTTCGCAAATTTTGCCTCCAAACATCACCTTTTCCATCAGAATCCTGACTGCAGCGGTCCATGCTCCAAAAGTCACCAACCATGCAAAAATAGAAATAACATAAGTATCACCTCTCAATACGAAATATATCAATGAATCAGTGAATTATGACATATAATAGTGATGCAAAATGGACGTATCACATTTCTTCTTGTGCCTTTGATCTCCATCTCGAAAGCACGGACATGATCTCCATCATCACCAGCGTGGCGTCAAGGTCAGTGGAGCTGCTTCATGGTTGTCCATCACTAACATCAACTATTACAACTACTTGGAATAAAAATATTACAAGATGAATAGACACGCAGGTCTCAACAAATTTAAAGACAACCATTAGGCTCCTGCCGGTTACCATATTACAATAAAGATCATCTCATACATCGAATATAATCACAATCTCATCATGGCTATATCACATCACATGCCCCTGCAAAAACAAGTTAGACGCCTCTAATTTTCTTTGCATATTTTACGTGGGTTGGGGCTTTCAAATAAGAACCGTTCTTACCTACGAACAAGAACCACAATGCTGATACAGGTGTTGTCACATGCAAATTGTAAATTGGATCTTAACTATGGTGAGAGAGACAAACACCCGCAAATCCACTTGTGCAATGCAAGTTGCACGTCGAGCATGGAGCAAGTTTCATGTGCGATGACATGTAAGGTTAGCCCGGGCCGCTTCATTCCACCATCCCGCAAGATTTAAAGTACACACGAAGAAAACGACAACAAAATAATCAACACCCATAAAACCATTGTGTTCTACTTGTGCAATAGATCTATGCATATAAACGACTGTGATACTACTTTAGGGTTCATAGCATGGAAAACAAAAAATTCTATAGCAAGAATGAACACAACCAAGATCCAATCTATGGAAAATCCAAGATCTAATCTACGAGATAAGTGCAACGAGATAGATGAGAACTAACCCTCGAAGATCCAAATCCTTTAATGAGATCGGATCTCGTGGTTGATGTAGTCGATCACTTGCCGATCTCATGATCGTGTAGACGATCCTTCTGGCGCCGTGTTCCAGCAGTGCTTCCGCACTCGGTCACACGTACAGATTCGGTGAAGACCTTCCTCTCCCCATTCCAGTGGGCAGTTGAGGTAGTAGATCCCCTCGGAATCCCAACAGCACTACGGCGTGGTGGTGGTGGTGGAGAAATCCTGCAGGGCTTCACCTAAGCCAGAGAAGGAGGAAGGAGGAGGAGAGTGGCGGCTAGGGTTTAGGGTGGAAGGGCAAGGGGGAGGCGCCACTTGTCCCCTCTTTATATAGAGGGGCTGCAGCCTAGGTTTCCCCCTTGGCCCAATTCCCCTTAGGGCCGACGCATGGGGAGGGGGGGATTTTTCTCCCCCCAAGTCTTATCCCCTATTTTCTTGGGATTCAAGTTTATCTCCTTTAGAACCTTCTAGAACTATCTAAAACCTTCTAGAAGCTCTAAAAAACTCCGGAACTTTTTTGAACCGCAGAAAATGACTTCGATTATATGAATCTTATTTTTCAGACTATTCCAGATCCCCTTGTGATGTCGTGGATCCAATCCAAGATTTCGAACAATATTTGGTCTCCAAAAACATATTCCATATCTACTTATAACAACATCAAACCTTAAGTGTGTCACCCTATGGTTTGCGAACTATGCATACATGATCGAGAGACCTATCCGATCAACAACCAATAGCGGGACCTGGAGATCCATTATGGCTCCCACATATTCAACGATGACTTCGTGATCGAAAGAACCATTGACATACGATACTGATTCCCTTTGTCTGGCGATACTCTACTTATCCGAGGTTCGATCATCGGTATCTCCATCCCTAGTTCTACATCATTACCGATAAGTACTCTTTACTCGTACCATGATATGACATCCCTTGTAACCTAGTCACATGCTTGCAAGCCAATTGGATGACATTCCACCAAGAGGGCTTAGAGTATATCTGTCCGTCATTAGGATGGACAAATCCCATTCTTGATCCATGCACTTCAACACATACTTTTAGAGTACCTAATGCCACCTTTATAACCACCCAATTATGAAGTGGAGTTTGATGTCATCAAAGCACTCATCCGGTGATGGTGATTAACATAATCTCATCGTCAAAGGATTAGGTTACTATGTATTTGAAAGCTTTTAGCAAAACAAACTTAATGACTTGATCTTATGCTATGCTTAGTATGGGTGTGTATCCATCACATAATTCTCCTAATGATATGATCTTGTTATTAATTACATCCGAATGTCCATGATCAGGAAACCATGATCATCAATTAATCAACAAGCTAGTTCAATAAGAGGCTTACTAGGGACTCTTTTATGTTTACAAAACACGCAAGTATTAGTGTTTCCTATTAATACAATTATAGCATGGGTTGTAAACATTTATCATAAACACAAAGATATAAGAATAACCACTTTATCATTGCCTCTTGGGCATATCTCCAACATCAACATGGCAATCCAGGTCGCTCTGATGATCATTGGTGTGAGAGATGTCTCAATCATGTCCGAAGTGTTTTCGAACCAAAGGATGTCACGCTTAAGCGTAGGGACTCTTAGGGTAGATGCGGTATCGTAGGAGAAATAGAGAGAGAGAAACCGAAATAGTTCTGGGTAACATCTGATGTGGATCGGAGGGGGTCCAGAAGGTGTTCCAGAGTGAAGGAATATAATAATATATGTGTTTTATGTTAATTCGAGAATTAATATTAAAAAGTATATTTGTATTTATTTTTATAGGCATCCCATTGCTATTGGGCCTCACCCGGAGGGGAGGCCCAAAGGGGCAAGGAGCATGGGGAAGGGGGCCAGCCGGCCAAGGCTTAGTGGGCCGCTGATGACTTTAAATGCATAGATTGTTTGTAGCTAGTTTAGAAATAAAGATATCGATCCCACAGGGAGTAGGAGTCTGAAGTCTAATAACTCTTGAATTAAATACTATAATAGAAATGCTAAATAAAGTTCTAAGTAACAAGATAAAATTCGAGTATTGTGTAAAAAGGTGTTTTTTGGTTTTTAGTATAAGAGAACAATAAGTAAAGTAAAACAACTGAACATAGAAAGTAAGTATCATGTATGTAAAAGAGCTTGGAACTGCAATAGGGAAAAGGCGTTCTCAAGGAGTAGCGGATACACCACTAACATTATAAAGAGCTAAGGTAAATATTATTATCATGAACATTCTCAACTATGTATGTGTGTGAGGAACTCCGTATTTGGAAAAATAGGAAGAAACCACTGCTCACATCATCGTCATAACCACAGTAGACAGGAATTGATATCAATCTAATTACTTCTCTATTATGGGACTTAATCCCGTAGGATGTATCCATGGCATGGATAGTGTTCCGTGAGTTTTCTCGGTTCCCAAGTTGATGGTGCCAACAACTTTATAGTCACTGTAAGTGCTAATACACCTCCGTCTACCAACAAGTAGTTCCGTCAATCAAGTCCCCACTAGAGGCAAATATTGAGAGGTTGACTTCTCCCAACATCAAGATGAATACAATCTAACACATGGTCACAGCAATGAATATCATAATAAACTTTATCTTATTTCAATCTCATACTAGGGTTTCTCCATCTCCCCAAGAACTAATGATCTACTCAGACATGGAGGCAATCAACATCATGGCAATAACAATGGAATCTATCATAGATGAATAGTACTTGTACAAATCCACAACGAGTACAGAAATTACAAAAAGATCTAGACAAGATGTAGATGGGATGGATGGAGATGGTGGTGATGCAGCGGTTGATGATGAAGATTGATGCCTTAGCCTCCCGGATCTGCGCATGGTGAATATGGATCCCTGGTGGATGAGTTCCCCCTCCAGATGCCTTCCGGAGCTGAGGTTTTAGCGATTTCTGGTTATTCTGTATGTCGTCTCTCTAATCCAGTTGCATGGGGTGAAACTATTTGAGGAGGCGGTGGCGGCGCCAACTATACGGCCGGAAAATTATTCCCACCGTATAGTTGGTCGTGAAACCTTTTGGATTCACTTCGGGTTTTGTTCTGGTGTTATTGATATTTCCCAAATAAGAGATTTACGTTGTTTTTGACTCCTTTTCTCCCCAATACAACTGCTCCAAGAATTGTGTCCATTGTATCCATCATCTGTCCTGATCCTGGTGAAAATATACATAAAATGTGCACGCGAACGCCATAAAATACCAAGATCCTACAACTACGGTGCAAAATAATAATATAAAACATGATGCAAATATGCACTCATCAGTCGCCCAAGTGGGGCTCACCAAGGTCCAGCGGCTTCCCCTAGGGGGCTAGCGGGTGTCGGCACTAGTCCCACACCGCCTGCCCCTTGGGGGTGCACCCTCCCCTCCCACTATATATAGAGGTCTCGCCCTCTCCTTTGGAATCATCCCATTCTCCCATTCTCTCTCTCACTTCCATCGAGGTTTCTCCGTAATATTGGAGAGGACCTCTCGGATTGTGAGTTCTCCACTTTCACACTACCTTCGTGTGATCTTCGATCCGCCATCTTCTTCTTCCATTGCTCGGCTGGATCGGAGCCCAGGAGACATCTCCTACACTGGATGTGTGTAGTAGTTTGGAGGCACCACACTTGGGGTGCTTGGAGATGCTCAGCTTCATCAACATACGCCTTCATGCGTAAGGCATGCCTCGGTCTTCAAGTGTATGAATACCGTCTCTCTCTTTACGTTACTTATGTCTGCATAATATAGATCTTGGTATTAGAGTTCACATAGTTAGAATTTTAGTTTTCAGCTATGGAACCCTTCAGTGGTATCAGAGCGGGTCTATGGGTAGACATGTCATACGGATAGAACACATAGCAATATGTGGGGATTGATTTTCTAGTTGCCACCCTTTTTTTTGTTCTTGTACATATCATGACACTGTTTGATGAAGCGGCCCCCAACCAACCACACGTGGTGACTCACGAGACAGGTCCACAATCAAAGTGGCTTAGGGGTGTCCATCTCTCTACGGTAGTTGATATGGCATCAACATTGGAGGGCCCTGAAATGGGAAGTAAAATGACAATTGAATCTATGTTGTGGCTCCATGTTCGTAGGTGGGAAGGGGTTCTACCGCGAAAGCCCTAATGCTGCGTAAAACATGAAATAGATAATATAGAGGTGTGTATCTTTATTGTTGCATAGGGGTATGTGTTGAAAAGGAATTACAGAAAGAAGTAGAGAATCAACTTAAAAAGAAAATCAAGCATCTTCGATCGGATCGAGGAGGCTAGTATTTGAGTTATGAGTTTAACATGCACTTGAAGGACTGTGGGATCATCCCACAGCTTATGCCAGCCGGAACACCACAATGTAATGGTGTGTCAGAACAACATAACCATACTCTATTGGATAGTGTGCGGTCCATGATGTCTTTAACTAATTTTTCTGTGTCGTTTTGGGGATATGCGTTAGAAACGGCCGCTTTTATTTTAAACCGAGCACCGTCCATATCCGTGGAGACAACCCCATATGAGATATGGTATGGCAAGAAGACAATGTTCTCATTTCTAAAAGTTTGGGGATGTGAGGCTTACGTCAAGAAACTACATCCTGACAAACTTGAACCCAAGGAAGAAAAATGTATCATCGTAGGATACCCAAGGAGTGCGACTAGGGAGAGGGCGCGCTTCGCGAAGCACGCGAGAAGCAGTGTGTGCGGTGCGCGGAGCGAGCATCGCGTGGGTCTTTTCCATAGTCAACACCTGGCTTCACGTGCGCGGCAGTGTGCGGGAGCCCGTCGGCATGCTGCAAGTGCGACCTGGTGCATATGGGGGAATCAATCGATCATAGTAGTAGTATATGCAGGCAGCCAGGACACCACGCAGTACACTGCGATCGAAGGCAGTGCAAAGAGGTACAACAAGGCAGTGCACCGGCGGTGCATTGCCAGGACACCTCGCAGTACGCAACGACCGAAGGCAGTGCAAAGAGGTACAATAAGGCAGTGCACCGGCGGTGCACTGCAAGGACACCGCGCAGTACACTGCGACCGAAGGCAGTGCAAAGAGGTACAACAAGGCAGTGCACCGGTGGTGCACTGCCAGGACACCGCGCAGTACACTGCGACCAAAGGCAGTGCAAAGAGGTACAACAAGGCAGTGCACCAGTGGTGCAGTGCCAGGACACCACGCAGTACACTACGACCGAAGGCAGTGCAAAACTTTACAATAAGGCAGTGTACGTGCGGTACACTGCCAGGACACCGCACAGTGCACTGCGACCGAAGGCAGTGCAACACAGTACAACAAAGCAGTGCATGAGCGGTACACTGCAAAGACACCGCGCCATGCACTGCAACCGAAGGCAGTGCAACCTAGTACAACAAGGCAGTGCACGGACGATGCAATGCAAAAACACTGCATCGTGCACTGTAACCGAAGGCAGTGCAACGCAGTACAATAAGGCAGTGCACCGCCCCATGCACTACGATAGAAGGCAGTGCAACACAGAATAGTAAGACAGTGCACTGCTACTGCACCGTCTCATGCAGTGCAGAACATGAGGCGGTGCAAAGTAGGGACCGAAGGCAGTGCAAAAAAAAGGTTTGTCAGAACCTATCAATATGGGATCTACTTTTGTAGCTCTTGACGCGACTAGCACACCTAAGAAAACTGATCTTGATTTGGACGCTTGGTTCGAAAGATATTTCATTTTTCGTATTTAGATCAGCAAAGAAAAAGGAAAACATAACCGATATCATCCGCCGCAGTCGACACGTGGCGTGCAGGAAAGGGACAGGAATTCGCGGGATAAACCAGATTGCGCCACTTGTCAGCACGAGGCTCGAGGTGGGGCGCCCTCTAGAAAGGGCGCCCTTTTTCTATTGTTTCTAATACCCAAGGGAAACAGTTAGGTATACCTTCTACAACCAAGCCGAAGGCAAAACATTTGTCGCGAAAAAGGCACATTTCTTGAGAAAAAGTTTCTCGCTAAAGGAGTCAGTGGAAGGAAAATTGAATTAGATGATGTTGTTGACCCTTCTCTCCAAATTCCGAGTAGCCCAATGGAAGGCATTCTGAAACCGCTCTCCAACATGGAAGAAGAACCTAATGATAATGATCAAGACAACAACATTGAAACTCCTGCAGTTTACAAGTCTACAAGAGTTCATACCACTCCTAATTGGTACAATAGCCTTGTGATGTCTGTCATACTGGATGAACAGGAAGAACCTACAAACTATGAAGAGGCTATGGATAGTGCTGATTCCGAGAAATGGCTAGAAGCCATGAAATCTGAAATACGATCCATGTATGAAAACCAAGTTTGGACTTTGGTAGATCTTCTAGAAGGCCGCAAGACCGTGGAAAATAAATGAATCTTGAAGAAAAATACAGATGCAAATGGTAATGTGACCATTCACAAAGCTGGACTTGTCGCAAAGGGTTTTTGACAAATTCAAGGACTTGACTACGATGAGACTTTCTCTCCTATAGTGATGCTTAAAGCTGTCCAGATTTTACTAGAAATTGATGCTCATTTCGACTATGAAATATGGTAGATGGATGTCATAACTGCGTTCCTAAATGGATACATTGATGAAGACTTGTATATGCTGCAACCGGAAGGTTTTGTTGATCCTAAGGATGCTGGAAAGGTGTGCAAACTTCAGCGATCCATTTATGTATTGAAGCAAGCATCTGAGAGTTGGAACCAACGTTTTGATGAAGTGATCAAGAGTGTTGGATTCATCCAAAATCAACAAGTTCTATGTTTGCAAGAAAGTGAGTGGGAGGTCAGTGGTTTTTCTAGTAGTATATGTGGATGACATATTACTCATGGGAAACAATGTGGGTCTTATGAAAAGCGTGAAAGCATATTTGAGTAGTCAATTTTCCATGAAGGACTTAGGTGAAGCTGCATACATATTAGGAATCAAGATCTATAGAAATAGATCGAGGCGCCTAATTGCATCAAGTCAAAGTACTTACATTGAAAAGATTTTGAAATGGTTCAAAATGGAGGATGCCAAAAGGGGTTTTGCGCCTATGATGAAGAATTGCACACTGAGTTTGACGCAATGTCCGGTAACGCATGCTGATAGAGAAAAGATATCTTACGTCCCCTATGGTTTAGCCATAGGATCTTTCATGTATTAAACGTTAAGTACTTGACCTAATGTGGAATTGTCTCTTATTCTGACGAGCCGATACCAAAGTAATCCAGGATCAAATAACTGGACAGCTACTAAGAATATCCTAAACTATCTCAAGAGAACAAAGGATATGCTCCTAGTCTATGGAGGAAGTGATGAAGCTCTAAACGTAACCGGTTACGTGGATGCGAGCTGGAACTCAGATCTTGATGACTCGAAGTCTCAAAAAGGATTTGTGTTCCTAGTGAATGGTGGGGCGGTAAGCTAGAAGAGCAAGAAGCAGCCGGTGGTTGCACGGTCTTCAATGGAGTCTAAATACATTGATGCGGCAAATGAAGCTGTTTGGCTAAGGAATTTCATCATCGATCTAGGAGCCATTCCAACCGTGCAAGACCTCATCATGATCTATTGTGATAACATTTGTGCTATTGCAAATGAAAAGGAACCAAAGACTCATTCCACAGCCAAACACATCAAGCTATGGTTTCACATCATCCGACAGAATGTTGACGAAGGTGAAATCAAGATTTGCGAAGTACACAAAGATCTCAATGTAGCAGATCCTCTGACTAAAGCTCTCCTGCAAGTCAAGCACGAACAACACCGAGATGCCATTGGTGTTAGGTTCCTACATATTGTCAATTAGATTTATTTGTACTCTAGTGCAAGTGGGAGACTGAAGGAGATATGCCCTAGAGGCAATTAATAAAGTTTATTGTTTGACATATATCTTGTATGTTCATAATTAATTTCATACTATGATATAACTGTATTAATACGCAACGTTAATACACGTGTGGTATGTAAACAAACCATGTCTCTAGTTACCTCTAGGGAACTAGTTCATTGGTCATGAGGATGATCTGGATTTCAAAACCATGGGCATTTATGTCAATTGACAATCAGGTCATGTGATTAGTTGAATGATGTGATAGACAAACATCCGACAATTATATCTTAATGAGATCTAGTTACAAAGTTCACCATTGATGATAAACACAAAAATCCACACAACTCGGTCCTTAGACTGTGAGGTAATGCAAATCACCGTTTTGGAGGAAGCTTTGATGGTATCAACCATCATCTTGTGACAATGATCAAAAAGGCGTCACTCAGGTTTTCCAAAGGGATGCGTAGAGGAGTACATATCAAGACCAAGATTTGTCAATGCATGTAACAGATAGATACATGTGGCCATCTCAGTGACATTGCATTAACGAAGCTTGCAAGCATGTGACTTGGTCAAAAAATGCAATGACATGGGAACGAGTAAACAAGTTCATCGTTAACAAGACCGATCTAAGGTATGGGGATACCGAAGATCAAGTCTTGGATGAACTAGGTATCAAATGCCAAAGGGAATGGGAAACGACTTTTTACGGTTCGAGCGATAAGATTCGTGAAACGCACATGGGTCAACATGGCCATCCAGGTCCCTATGATGATCATTGATGTGAGAAACGTCTTAATCATGTCTGGAGTGTTTCTGAACCAAAGGATGTCATGCTTAAGGGTGGGGATGCTTAGGGTAGATGGGGTATCGTAGGAGAAATAGAGAGAGAAACCAGAATAGTTCCGGGTAACATCCGATGTGGATCGGAGGGGGTCTAGAAGGTGTTCCAGAGTGAAGGAATATAATAATATATGTGTTTTATGTTAGTAGGTGAATTAATATTAAAATATATATTTTTATTTTATTTGTATAGGTAGCCCATTGCTATTGGGCCTCACCCGGAGGGGAGGCCCAAAGGGGCAAGGGGCCTAGGGAAGGGGGCCAGTCGGCCAAGGCTTAGTGGATCGCCCAAGTGGGTCCCACCTAGTGCCGGCGGGTGTGGGCATTTGTCCCACACCGCCTACCCCTTGGGGGGTGCGCCCTCTCCTCCCACTATATATAGGGGTCTCCCCCTCCCCTTTGGAATCATCCCATCTCTCTCTCTCTCTCTCTCTCTTTCTCTCTCTCTTCTCTCTCTCACTTCCACTAAGGACTTCTCCGTAATATTGGAGAGGACCTCTCAGATTGTGAGTTCTCCACTTTCACACTACCGTCGTGTGATCTTCGATCCGCCATCTTCTTCTTCCGCTGCTCGGCTGGATCGGAGACTGGGAGACGTCGCCTACACCGGACATGTGTAGTACTTCGGAAGCACCACACTTGGGGTGCTTGGAGCCACTCGGCTTCATCAACATACTCCTTCCTAAGTATGGCATGCCTCGGTCTTCAAGGGTATGAATATTGTCTCTCTCTTTCCGTTACTTATGTATGAATAGTATAGATCCTGGTATTAGTGTTCACATAGTTAGAAAAAAATTGTTTTTTGCACGGCGCATATCAAATGCGCCTTGCGTATATTTGACAGATGCGCCTCACATATATTTGATAGATGCACCTCCAATAGCCTTACAAATGTGCCTCGAATGGCATTTTCAAAATTCTAATTTTACTGATCCATAGTAAATTCCAAAATACAGTACACATGTATTATATAGTCCAGAATATAGTATAAACAACACAGAATTTTTAGAAAGTTGCAATTGGCCAAAACATAGTAGAACCAACATGAATACAAGTACATCACACATCGAGTTGAATTAATCCGCGACATACGAGTTCACACATTAGCTAGAACCAACTAGTACATCACAGAACACCAATAAGTGTGTGCCAAGTTCACATCTCTCGGGGACCGAGTACAAGTTCACAATCACATTACAACCACACGACGGAGCTCTCTATGTGAAGTAGAGCACACAACCTACCATGAAGAGAAAGGTGGTGATCACGACGAAGTTCCTCCACTTCTTCCTCCCGTGCTTCCTCCACTTCTCTTCGGCCAACTCTCTACTCTTGTAGACTTTGTAGATGTTGCCCGAGAAGTTGTTCACTTGCTTCTGGCAGTCTTCCCACTCCTCGTACACACCTGGAACCCTACTAATGTAAACGACATAGCACTTCTTCGCCATCTCATGTACACAAGATGGATGATATTAGCTATGTCAGTGGAAAGCAATAGCAGTTCACAAGTTAAAATCATGCATATATATGGGTGCCTCATACTTAGGTTGGTCACAGAAATAACAATTCTGCTCATGGATCTGGTGTGGCAAGTAGAGGATGCACAAATTACCAGTCTACTTGGCACACCAGATCTAGAAGCTATATAGTCACACACATAGTGCCACAACACGTATTAATCATCGGCATTTCGAAGAAAGACAAAAAAGGCAAACCAAGAATGACTTGGATTAGTGCCTCATACATAGGTTGGGCACAGAAATAACAATGCCGTTGATGGATCCGGTGTGGCAAGTAGAGGATGCACAAATTACAAGTCTACTTGGCACACCAGATCCAGCAGCGGTATAGTCACACACATAGTGCCACAACACGTTTTAATCATCAGCATTTCAAAGAAAGATAGAAAGCAAACCAAGAAGTAGGGCGGAAATAATGAATGAAAAGAAACATATGACCAAGCACTAAAATAGTTCATAACACAAATAACTAGCGTCACTCATTGTTGGGGGGATAACCCCGGGTAGGGTCACGCCGGGTTATAAAGGCCGTGTTAGCCGAGGTAAGGCAAGGTCAAAGCGTAAGATGGCCGAGTCACCTCAAGGTAGGCCGACTTACAGAATGACCCAGCCCGGTGGATGTTCAACTAACGCTAACCCGGTCGACATAAAGCATATGTCGGCTATGTTCGATCTACCTTATTTGCAGGTGCCCAAGTGGCCGAGTTAGCCACGCGCTAGCTGGGTTATCACTTGCCTTAAGAGAGAAGGAAGGAATCTCGCTAGTCAAAAGGTGGTCTATGTCCACTATAGCATGAGCGAAGCGGACATAGGAGAGGACTAGCAGGGTCTGGCCGACTGTCATGGTGGTGTCACAGCAGATGCCATGGATAGGCTAAAGGTAGGGACTAAATGCACTAGGGGAATCCAGGGAGGGATAGTGTGGTGATTCCACACACGGAAGCTTTGTATTTGATTCACCTTCGCAGATTACAAGTGCTCCTAGAGAAGTATTGGAGAGAGGAGGAAGAAGGAACTCTCTTACTCTCACTGCTAGCTAGCCCTCAGGAACTCACTAGTAAATCGCCACACCCTAGAGCTCAATCTAGTCCAGACCAAACATAATCCAACCCCCTCTACAGATGCCCTAGCCCTCCTTATATAGGGGTGGCTAGGTCTCCACTTAGGGCATAAGTGGAGGCATATTCCAGGGAATATGCCTCCTCCCAAAATAGTAAGCCGACCGGGTCACTTTTCCCCCGCATCATCCATGCAGAGGCTACGTGAGCCTCTTTGGCGCCTGCATCATCCGACATTGGCTTTGTCACCTTTGTCGGCCACCCCTCGGTGGTCCGGCCCCTGTCCGCTTCGCTCACGCTCTGCGTACAGTTGTCACCTTTGACCAGCGAGATACCTTCCTTCTCTTACAAGCTTGATATAACCCGGATCCTACATAGTTGATCTGGCCACACCTGTTCATGCATACAAGTTAGATACATCTTACTGACATATGGCTTAAGTCGGTCGAGACCAAGTTAGGTGGACGTCCCCTAGTCCGGGTTACTCTGTGATCCAGCCTGCCTTGAGGTGACTCGGCCAGCACTTGCTTTGACCTTGCCGTACCTCGGCTAACTAGGCCTTTATACCCTGGCGTGACCCTACCCGGGGGTATCCCCCCAACATTAGTCCCTGAAGCTGGTGCGGTCTTAGCTACCTTAGCCGCTAAGGCTACAGCAGGTTCAATTTCACTGAGCTTCTTGCTCCTTCTCTGAGTTACCTTCTATCTCGAATTCTATGGGTTTACTTTTCCTTGGCACATTCCAAGTTTTAATTGCTGTCCGGGTTACCACATACCCATCCGGGTCATTCTTCCTTCTCTCGTACGCTTCCCCACATGGAGGCTAATCATTACTTTGCCTCATTTCATGGGCCAGCAACAGTAACCGCCATAGTTATCGTCAGAATTTACTGTTGCACACGTCACGTCGCGCCTCCCTCCTCGTTAACCGCAACATAACGTCACGTCGTGGGATCCGTTGCGCGCTGTGGCCCTTCGTGTGGCTCGTCGCTGATTGGCTGACCCGGATCATACACGTCCACACCGTGTGGCTCGTCCGCGAAATGCGATCCCACTACCCCCTTACAGGAGTGGTTAAATAGGGGAGGGCCGCGCCCCTTGGGTAATTTTCCCGCTCCCGCACCCCTCTACCTCTGCCTTTTTCCTCTTCTTCTCCATCGACAGCGCCGCCACCACCGCATCTGAGCAGCAGCGCCACCGCCGTACTGCTTCCACGCGCTCCAGTGCCGCCACCGCCTCTGCGCATCTCCTCTGCCACGGGTCCCCGTCTGTCCAGGCCACTGCCACCCACCGCCGCTAGCGCCAGTGGGGGCAGTGACCTCGAGATGACAGAAGAAGAGCTCACCATCGCCGAGCATGAGATGGAAGAAGATGCAGCGAGCGCAGACCACGGTGCGTGGGCTGGATCTTGGGTCTGCCAGGATGACCTGGATTGGCTCTATCGCACTAGGCGCATCCCAGAGGGCGTCACTACTCGCCTTGCTGCTGCCGAGCTCACCCCCTCACCCAATCCGGGTGAGTACGTGGTGTTTCTATCCCACTTCCAGCTGGGGTTTGGCTTGCCAGTTAGCGATTTTTTCCATAACTGGTTGAACACATATGAGCTCCAGCCGCACCACCTTCCAGCCAATGCCATCACATCTCTCTCCGCCTTTGCCTCCACCATCGAAGGCTACGCCGGATTATGGCCCATGAAGGAGCTCTGGATCCGGTTCTTTGGCCTCCGCCCGAACGTAATTCCGAATGTAGATCTAGAGCCGGAGGATAAACAACTCACGCAGTTTGGGGCTACGTCAATCTCTCCTCGTAAGTTGTCCATCTTTCCCCGAGTTACAGGACTTGACTCCTGCAAGGGATGGGCCCAGACTTTCTTCTACGTCCGGAACATCACCACCGAGGACCTGATCAGGTTGTATCCCTATACTCCGGGTCCTCCTAACCCGGATTTGTGGGATGTTATCCCCAAGAAGCCCACAATTTTGGCTCACTACAAGGAATGTGGTATACTATGACCTTTCAAAAGTGACCGCAAAAGAAATCGTCATAAATTTATGACGATCTTGCTGCAAATGGTCATGAGCTGTGTGGGAGGGGCAAAGGATAGCAAATGCATGACAATTTGGCCCAAAAACGTCTTAAATTCATTACACGAAATCGTCATAAGCTGGTATGTACTGTTTGGGGCCTTCTTTGGAGCTTACTACGACGATATAAAATCGTCATGATCAGTAAAAATATCGTAGTAAGTTAAGCACTAGGGTGACTGTGTTGCCACCTCACCCATGTGATCCACGTGTCGCTCCTACGTGGTAATTTTAATTTTAACTTGTTTACCCTATTTTTTTAATTTTAATTTTTATTTTGGGCCGCTTGTGTTACTTGTATACCATTTTGGACCGTTTGTGTTACTTGTATACCGGGTGGGCCGATTCGCCCATGTTGGGCCCAAATAGCCTCGTTGGCCCAGGTAGTATTAAGCAAAAAAGGGTGCGCAAGCGGGGACTCGAACCCACGACCTAGCGCTGTGAGAAACATGTCGTGACCGGTATGCTAGAGTTGTGTTGTTGTATACAAGGTAGTAAGGATTTTATCTATACTATTACTGGTAGTCTGCTTAACAGACTGACGATGCTCCAACGGAGGAACACACTTAGCAGAAAACAGAACACACACACGGCGGTGGGGCGACGCTGAACAGTGGTGACCGACAGAGGGGAAGGGGGAGGGGGCGGGGATCTGGACCGATGGTGACCGGAGGAGGGGGAGGGGGCGGCGGCAAGGCGGAGGGGGAGGGGGTGGGGGCAAGGCGAAGGGGGAGGGACAGGTGGTGACTCGCCTCGTCCACGACATGCAGGGGTCTTGGTCGGTGGCCAGCGGAGGGGCTGCGGCGGTCGTGACAGGAGGAGAAACTGAGCTGGTGGTGACTGGAGGAGGGGCAGCAGCAGTGGTGACCGGCAGGGTAGGTGGCCACGGCGAGCACTGAAGCTCTGTTACCTCGCCCGAGCCCTGAAGCTGTCACGGTATGCACCCCTCTCTTCTCTCCCCTGTTAATTTCCCTCCTGTTAATTCCATGTAGGTTTTGGTTTAATTCCATGTAGATTGGCAGTGATATGACGTTTAGAATCAATTCAAGCCTGTTAATTTCCCTATTAATTTCAAAGGATGGTTTCATTAGGGTTTCAAAATCCTGTTAATTCCATGTAGGTTTTGGTTTAATTTCTGCTAGCTACTATTTGTGTGTACACTTCAGTGCAGTTCTAACTAGCAACATTTTTCGGTCTTTTGCAGATGGACAGAAGTTGGATAACAAAAGGAGTTAGAAGGATTTCTTATGAGCATCTAAGGGGAGTGGACGAGTTCATACGATTTGTTCGTAGAAGTGTTCCCGATGATGCTCAAGTTTTATGCCCATGCCCCAGCTGTATGAACCGCGTTCAACAAACTCTACCAAATGTAGAGGCTCATCTGCTAATGTGTGGGATGGCATCCACGTATGATAGGTGGATCCATCATGGATAGCCTTTACATCCAGAACCCGGAGCTGAACCTAAACCTGGTGGTGATGATGGCGGTGAGTTTGTACAAGATGATGTTTCGCAAGAGGATGTTGGTTTTGAGGCAGAGGATGGCTATGAGGATGATAGAATCCCTGATCTGTTTAGGGATTTGTACGAGTCTGAACCGCAAGGTGCTGGAGAGCATACAATCTATACCGAGCTGATAGAGGAGGCCAAGCGTGCAGCTAGTCATGGTGGGACATTGTCAAGATTTTCTTTTACCGTGAAGTTACTCCACGTCAAGTCCTTCTACCGAATCAGCAATGTTGCCTTCAACGCAATACTCCGTATCTTGACCATCCAATACCCTAAAAGTGCAATTCCCAAGTCTTGTGAAGAAGCATTGGGTATAATCGGTAGATTGGGGCTTGGTTATGATTCAATCCATGTATGCCTGAACAACTGTATCTTGTTTCGGAACACGTATGCCAAGCATGACATCTTCCCAAAGTGTGATGCCTCTAGGTGGAAGGATGCGGATGGGAGGAAGCAGATACCAGAGAAGGTGTTGAGGTACTT
Source organism: Avena eriantha (assembly GCA_910589775.1). NCBI lineage: Eukaryota > Viridiplantae > Streptophyta > Magnoliopsida > Poales > Poaceae > Avena > Avena eriantha. The sequence continues at coordinate 481,584,958 of OU342743.1, read as the reverse complement.
TCTTGTGATTCCAAGGCTATAGAGGATGTTCATTTCGAAGCAACAGTCGGAGGATGTGCAATGGCACAAGCTAAAGTGGCAACCCGTGGATAATGAACTTAGCCATCCAGCTGACGGAAAGGCATGGAAAGATTTTGATGATAAACATAAAGAGTTTGCCGCCGATGCGAGGAACATCAGACTCGGCCTTGCCACAGATGGCTTTAATCCATTTGGAATGAGCTCGAAATATAGCATGTGGCCGGTATTTTTTGTGCCATACAATCTTCCACCATGAGCATGCATGGATCAGTCCAACTTCATGATGGCTTTGTTGATCCCGGGTCCAAAATCTCCAGGAAAGGATTTTGATGTCTTTATGGAGCCCTTGGTAGAATATTTGCTCAAGCTCTGGGAGGGTGCCAGTACCTATGATGCCCCGAGCCCTGATAAGTTTGATCTCCATGCTGCGGTCATATGGTGTATCCATGATTTCCCGGTGCTGCACACTTTGTCTGGGAGGCTCACGTCTGGTTATCAAGCATGTGTGCATTGTGACTAGGATCCGTGCTCGGAAAGAATAAGGAACAAGATATGTTGGACCGGGGGCCGCCGTTTTCTTCCTCGCAACCATCCTTGGCGAAAAAGCAAGGATTTCAATGGAAAAACTGAAACCTGCGATGAGCCGACGGAGTTCACTAAAGAAGAGCTCGAGCAACAACTTCACAATGTGAAAGATGTGAGACCTGGAAAACATCAAAAGAAAAGGAAGTGTGAGGATGGTCAATGCTGGGACCGGAGGGCTATTTTGTGGGACCTCCCCTACTGGGCAGATCTCAAGTTGAGGCACAACCTTGATGTAATGCACATCGAGAAAAACATATGTGATAATCTGCTTGGCACATTTATGAACATCGACGGGAAGTCAAAGGATACAGTTAACTCTAGGCTTGATTTGGAAGACATGGGCATAAGAGAAGATTTGCATTTACAGCCTGTTGAAGGTGGAGTGTCGTTTGAGATGCCACAAGCATGGTATACAATGACTAAAGAAGAAAAGCTTGCATTCTGTGAATTTATAAGAGCGGTGAGATTTCCAGATGGGTATGCCGCTAACCTAGAAAAATGTGTGTCTCCTGATGGATGCAAGCTCCAAGGACTGAAAACTAATGATTGTCACATCCTCCTCCAAAGGATTTTACCGGCTGGACTCCGTGGAATTTTGGATAAAGAAATATATGAAGCAGTTGCTGAGCTAGGGAATTTCTTCAGAGAGTTGTGCTCCAAAACACTGAAGCTATCTGTTCTTGAAAGACTCGACAAAGAAATCGTAGTTATCCTTTGCAAGCTTGAAAAGATCTTTCCTCCGGCCTTCTTCACATGAGCTGGGGAATTTGACTGTGCATTTACCCAAAGAGGCAATGCTTAGAGACCCTGTACAATATGGCTGGATGTACCCTGTCGAAAGAAGGATGCTAACATTTAAGCGTTATGTGCGAAACACCGCTAGGCCTGAAGGGTCGATTGCCGAGGCATATGTTTTTGATGAGTGCCTTACATTTTTCTCGAAGTACTTCGACGATGTGGAAACAAGATTCAATCGGCCGGGCAGAAATAGAGTGAGGGATGATTCGCACATCGGTGATGTCTCGGTTTTCAACCATGGTGTAAACCTTCTTGGAGGGTCGGAGTACTTAGAGGCTGGTGATGACTATGACAAGATGCATTGGTATGTGCTAAGGAGTTGCCCTGAGGTTCTACCATATATCGAGTATGTCATCTCTTGGGCATGCACCCTTATCTTTTTTCTTGAGTTGGAAGGAACCCATGTGCAAGCCCAATGATTTAATTAACTTTATGTTTTTGTTGGCATTGCAGGTTGTGCAAAGAAGAACTTAATAAGAAAGATAGCTGCATCAATGTTGACAGATGGCTCGCGAAGGGATTTGATAAATGATTTAAGAATCATGTGAGTTCTTTAGTCTTGAAATCCATTGGCACATGATTTTTTGTGTTTTTGTTATTAACCCTGGTTTATCTGTGCAGATTGGAAAATTGCATGAGGACAATAAGGTCAGTGATGATCTTTTTGCTTTGGCATGCGAGCCGGATAGGCGAGTGAGGCTGTATTCAGCGTGTATTGTTGACGGTTTCCACTACCACACCGTTGACCGCGAGAAAAATAGAAACACGCATAACAGTGGAATAGTTGCTGAGGGAGACCATGATGGTGAAGACGTGGACTTCTATGGTCAGCTCAAAAGCATCTTCTTTCTTAGCAGCTTCTTTCTTAGCAGCTTCTTTCTTAGCAGCTTTCTTAGCAGCTTCTTTCTTTGCAGCAGCCTCCGCAACAATGGTAACTTCGTCATCCGAGCTAAGCTCGATGGCCCCAGGATAGTCCATGGTCAACTACCAAGAAAAGCATGAAAGCAATGTTAACATACAGAATGCACAAAATCAATGAAGCTAAAAGAGAATGCACAAAATTTAGGCTTATCAAGTGAATCAATGTGGCCTCAAAATCATATATGCACTTCAAGCCAAGCATTTGATGAATGTTGCTTGCTTTGCAATGTGGCTTATCTTATATTTATCTGCAGACTACCACCTAAATCCCTGTAACATGCAGACTACTCCCCACAGAGAAACAAATAGGTGTATCAAAGAAAACAGATCCGAAACAAAATGTAATGGTGGGTAGGAGCTTGCAGGGAAGGGAGCGAGAGGGGCTATGGGGGAGGGGCAGGTTGCGGCTCGCCGGACGGGAAGCGCCGATGCTGGCCTAGATTTTGAGCAAGATGGGGAGGGACAGGGGCTTACGGGGAGGCTTACCGGGAGGGGGACAGGGGCTTGCGGGGAAGGGGAGTGAGAGGGGCTACAGGGAAGGGGCAGGTCGCGGGGCAGCTCGTGCCTCGCCGGACGGGAAGCGCCGACGCTGGCCTAGATTTTGAGCAAGATGGGGAGGGACAGGGGCTTACGGGGAGGCATAAGAGGGGAAGGGGAGAGGGGCTTGCGGGGAAGGGGAGCGAGAGGGGCTTACCGGACGGTGCTCGCTGGCGGTGCTCGAGGAGCGGGTGAAGGGAGGAAGATCGGCGGAGCTCCAAGAGGGAGGAAGGCAGATCGGCGTCAGTGGTGCTCGAGGAGGGAGGAAGGCGAATGGCTCGAGGAGGGGTAAAGAGTGGGTAGCATATTAGTAAAAGCACTGGGGAGTAACTGTGTTCCTAAAAAAATGATTTTAGCCATTGAAAATCATTTTAGCCATTGGAAATCATTGAAAACACATTCTAAATAATTTTTTTTATTTTACCATTTTGCATTGAAAATAAATTTAGCGAGGCCCATCCTTTTCGTCGCATAAAAAATGCATTTTCCATTTTCCGACTGCCAAAACCGGGGCGTTCTGTGAAGCAACCACCGAGTGACAGTTTCAGAATGGAACCAAACGATTTAAAAAAAAATACTGGAGCACCTTACATGGACAATTTCCTAACCGTGGTACCTGAAACCTTTCCGTCCAACCCTCGTGAAAAAGACAAATTCCTGCCAAATCGGCAGGAAGTGGGCCCGGTTTGAACTACAGGTACATCATCTAGTGCTCGTGATTTTATGTAAAAATGATTTTTAGGTTCACAATACGATGTTTCTTCATAGATCCAGTGCATGTTTAGCGAGGCCCATCCCCTAGCTAAGAACCTTCATTCCCGCCGTTTTGACCAAAGTTTGAAATGCGCATAAAAATTTCAAAAACGGTCCGAACAATGTAAAACCTTCGCATCGCGTCATTTTATGTGACACAGTTCCAAGGAAAAATATCAAACTTGGTGTATTGATTGCATCCCGAAAAAACCTTCTCAGAAATGAGCTATCATGTTCGAGGTTTTGATGACTTTTATGCCAAACGGCCAATGTTCTGGCTAGAGTCGCGGCATAGTTTGTGATAACGTGCCCATATTGTGCACACATGTGTATCATGGGACAACGAACAATGTGGTAGGAGGAAGTTTTCTTTTCCGTCGCATAAAAAATGCATTTTCCATTTTCCGACTGCCAAAACCAGGACGTTCTGTGAAGCAACCACCGAGTGACAGTTTCAGAGTGGAACCAAACCATTTAAAAAAAATACTGGAGCACCTTACACGGACAATTTCCTAACCTTGGTATCTGAAACCTCTCCGTCCAACCCTCATGAAAAAGACAAATTCCTGCCGAATTGGCAGGAAGTGGGCCCGGTTTGAACTACGGGTACATCATCTAGCACTCGTGATTTTTTGCAAAAATGATTTTTAGGGTCACAATACGATGTTTCTCCATAGATCCAGTGCAAGTTTAGCGAGGCCATCCCCTAGTTAAGAACCTTCATTCCCGCCGTTTTGACCAAAGTTTGAAACGCGCATAAAATTTTCAAAAACGGTCCGAACAATGTAAAACCTTCGCGTCGCGTCATTTGATATGACACAGTTCCAAGGAAAAATATCAAACTTGGTGTATTGATTGCATCCCGAAAAAACCTTCTCAGAAATGAGCTATCATGTTCGAGGTTTCATGACTTTTATGCCAAACGGTCAATGTTATGGCTAGAGTCACGGCATAGTTTGTGATAACGTGCCCATATTGTGCACACATGTGTATCATGGGACAACAAACAATGTGGCAGGAGGAAGTTTTCCTTTTCGTCGCATAAAAAATGCATTTTCCATTTTCCGACTGCCAAAACCGAGGCGTTCTGTGAAGCAACCACCGAGTGACAGTTTCAGAATGGAACCAAACCATTTTAAAAAAAATACTGGAGCACCTTACATGGACAATTTCCTAACCGTGGTATCTGAAACCTTTCCGTCCAACCCTCGTGAAAATGACAAATTCCTGCCGAATCGGGAGGAAGTGGGCCCGGTTTGAACTACAGGTACATGATCTAGTGCTCGTGATTTTTTGCACAAATGATTTTTAGGTTCACAATACGATGTTTCTTCATAGATCCAGTGCAAGTTTAGCGAGGCCCATCCCCTAGCTAAGAACCTTCATTCCCGCCGTTTTGACCAAAGTTTGAAACGCGCATAAAAATTTCAAAAACGGTCCGAACAATGTAAAACCTTCGCGTCGCGTCATTTTATGTGACACAGTTCCAAGGAAAAATATCAAACTTGGTGTATTGATTGCATCCCGAAAAAACCTTCTCAGAAATGAGCTATCATGTTCGAGGTTTCATGACTTTTATGCCAAACGGCCAATGTTATGGCTAGAGTCGCGGCATAGTTTGTAATAACGTGCCCATATTGTGCACACATGTGTATCATGGGACAACGAACAATGTGGTAGGAGGAAGTTTTCTTTTCCGTCGCATAAAAAATGCATTTTCCATTCTCCGACTGCCAAAACTAGGACGTTCTGTGAAGCAACCACCGAGTGACAGTTTTAGAGTGAAACCAAACCATTTAAAAAAAAATACTGGAGCACCTTACATGGACAATTTCCTAACCTTGGTATTTGAAACCTTTCCGTCCAACCCTCATGAAAAAGACAAATTCCTGCCGAATCGGCAGGAAGTGGGCCCGGTTTGAACTACGGGTACATGATCTAGCGCTCGTGATTTTTTGCAAAAATGATTTTTAGGGTCACAATACGATGTTTCTTCACAGATCTAGTGCAAGTTTAGCGAGGCCCATCCCCTAGCTAAGAACCTTCATTCCCGTCGTTTTGACCAAAGTTTGAAACGCGCATAAAAATTTCAAAAACGGTCAGAACAATGTAAAACCTTCACGTCGCGTCATTTGATATGACACAGTTCCAAGGAAAAATATCAAACTTGGTGTATTGATTGCATCCCGAAAAAACCTTCTCAGAAATGAGCTATCATGTTCGAGGTTTCATGACTTTTCTGCCAAACGGTCAATGTTATGGCTAGAGTCACGGCATAGTTTGTGATAACGTGCCCATATTGTGCACACATGTGTATCATGGGACAACAAACAATGTGGCAGGAGGAAGTTTTCCTTTTCGTCGCATAAAAAATGCATTTTCCATTTTCCGACTGCCAAAACCGAGGCGTTCTGTGAAGCAACCACCGAGTGACAGTTTCAGAATGGAACCAAACCATTTTAAAAAAAATACTGGAGCACCTTACATGGACAATTTCCTAACCGTGGTATCTGAAACCTTTCCGTCCAACGCTCGTGAAAATGACAAATTCCTGCCGAATCGGGAGGAAGTGGGCCCTGTTTGAACTACAGGTACATGATCTAGTGCTCGTGATTTTTTGCACAAATGATTTTTAGGTTCACAATACGATGTTTCTTCATAGATCCAGTGCAAGTTTAGCGAGGCCCATCCCCTAGCTAAGAACCTTCATTCCCGCCGTTTTGACCAAAGTTTGAAACGCGCATAAAAATTTCAAAAACGGTCCGAACAATGTAAAACCTTCGCGTCGCGTCATTTTATGTGACACAGTTCCAAGGAAAAATATCAAACTTGGTGTATTGATTGCATCCCGAAAAAACATTCTCAGAAATGAGCTATCATGTTCGAGGTTTCATGACTTTTATGCCAAACGGCCAATGTTATGGCTAGAGTCGCGGCATAGTTTGTGATAATGTGCCCATATTGTGCACACATGTGTATCATGGGACAACGAACAATGTGGTAGGAGGAAGTTTTCCTTTCCGTCACATAAAAAATGCATTTTCCATTTTCCGACTGCCAAAACCAGGGCGTTCTGTGAAGCAACCACCGAGTGACAGTTTCAGAGTGGAACCCAACCATTTTAAAAAAAATACTGGAGCACCTTACATAGACAATTTCCTAACCTTGGTATCTGAAACCTTTCCGTCCAACCCTCATGAAAAAGACAAATTCCTCCCGAATCGGCAGGAAGTGGGCCCGGTTTGAACTACGGGTACATCATCTAGCGCTCGTGATTTTTTGCAAAAATGATTTTTAGGGTCACAATACGATGTTTCTTCATAGATCCCGTGCAATTTTAGCGAGCCTCATCCCCTAGCTAAGAACCTTCATTCCCGCCGTTTTGACCAAAGTTTGAAACGCGCATAAAATTTTCAAAAACGGTCCGAACAATGTAAAACCTTCGCGTCGCGTCATTTTATGTGACACAGTTCCAAGGAAAAATATCAAACTTGGTGTATTGATTGCATCCCAAAAAAACCTTCTCAGAAATGAGCTATCATGTTCGAGGTTTCATGACTTTTATGCCAAACGGCCAATGTTATGGCTAGAGTCACGGCATAGTTTGTGATAACGTGCCCATATTGTGCACACATGTGTATCATGGGACAACAAACAATGTGGCAGGAGGAAGTTTTCCTTTCCGTCGCATAAAAAATGCATTTTCCATTTTCCGACTGCCAAAACCAGGGCGTTCTGTGAAGCAACCACCGAGTGACAGTTTTAGAGTGGAACCAAACCATTTTAAAAAAAATACTGGAGCACCTTACATAGACAATTTCCTAACCTTGGTATCTGAAACCTTTCCGTCCAACCCTCATGAAAAAGACAAATTCCTCCCGAATCGGCAGGAAGTGGGCCCGGTTTGAACTACGGGTACATCATCTAGCGCTCGTGATTTTTTGCAAAAATGATTTTTAGGGTCACAATACGATGTTTCTTCATAGATCCAGTGCAAGTTTAGCGAGGCCTATCCCCTAGCTAAGAACCTTCATTCCCGCCGTTTTGACCAAAGTTTGAAACGCGCATAAAAATTTCAAAAACGGTCCGAACAATGTAAAACCTTCGCGTCGCGTCATTTTATGTGACACAGTTCCAAAGAAAAATATCAAACTTGGTGTATTGATTGCATCCCGAAAAAAGCTTCTCAGAAATGAGCTATCATGTTCGAGGTTTCATGACTTTTATGCCAAACGGTCAATGTTATGGCTAGAGTCACGGCATAGTTTTTGATAACGTGCCCATATTGTGCACACATGTGTGTCATGGGACGACAAACAATGTGGCAGGAGGAAGTTTTCCTTTTCGTTGCATAAAAAATGCATTTTCCATTTTCAGACTGCCAAAACCGAGGCGTTCTGTGAAGCAACCACCGAGTGACAGTTTCAGAATGGAACCAAACCATTTTAAAAAAAATACTGGAGCACCTTACATGGACAATTTCCTAACCGTGGTATCTGAAACCTTTCCGTCCAACCCTCGTGAAAAAGACAAATTCCTGCCGAATCGGGAGGAAGTGGGCCCGGTTTGAACTACAGGTACATGATCTAGTGCTCGTGATTTTTTGCACAAATGATTTTTAGGTTCACAATACGATGTTTCTTCATAGATCCAGTGCAAGTTTAGCGAGGCCCATCCCCTAGCTAAGAACCTTCATTCCCGCCGTTTTGACCAAAGTTTGAAACGCGCATAAAAATTTCAAAAACGGTCCAAACAATGTAAAACCTTCGCGTCGCGTCATTTTATGTGGCACAGTTCCAAGGAAAAATATCAAACTTGGTTTATTGATTGCATCCCGAAAAAACCTTCTCAGAAATGAGCTATCATGTTTGAGGTTTCATGACTTTTATGCCAAACGGTCAATGTTATGGCTAGAGTCACGGCATAGTTTTTGATAACGTGCCCATATTGTGCACACATGTGTGTCATGGGACAACGAACAATGTGGCAGGAGGAAGTTTTCCTTTTCGTTGCATAAAAAATGCATTTTCCATTTTCAGACTGCCAAAACCGAGGCGTTCTGTGAAGCAACCACCGAGTGACAGTTTTAGAATGGAACCAAACCATTTTTAAAAAAAATACTGGAGCACCTTACATGGACAATTTCCTAACCGTGGTATCTGAAACCTTTCCGTCCAACCCTCGTGAAAAAGACAAATTCCTGCCGAATCGGGAGGAAGTGGGCCCGGTTTGAACTACAGGTACATGATCTAGTGCTCGTGATTTTTTGCACAAATGATTTTTAGGTTCACAATACGATGTTTCTTCATAGATCCAGTGCAAGTTTAGCGAGGCCCATCCCCTAGCTAAGAACCTTCATTCCCGCCGTTTTGACCAAAGTTTGAAACGCGCATAAAAATTTCAAAAACGGTCCGAACAATGTAAAACCTTCGCGTCGCGTCATTTTATGTGGCACAGTTCCAAGGAAAAATATCAAACTTGGTGTATTGATTGCATCCCGAAAAAAGCTTCTCAGAAATGAGCTATCATGTTCGAGGTTTCATGACTTTTATGCCAAACGGCCAATGTTATGGCTAGAGTCGCGGCATAGTTTGTGATAACGTGCCCATATTGTGCACACATGTGTATCATGGGACAACGAACAATGTGGCAGGAGGAAGTTTTCCTTTCCGTCGCATAAAAAATGCATTTTCCATTTTCCGACTTCCAAAACCAGGGCGTTCTGTGAAGCAACCACGGAGTGACAGTTTCAGAGTGGAACCAAACCATTTAAAAAAAATACTGGAGCACCTTACATGGACAATTTCCTAACCTTGGTATCTGAAACGCTTCCGTCCAACCCTCGTGAAAAAGACAAATTCCTGCCGAATCGGCAGGAAGTGGGCCCGGTTTGAACTACAGGTACATGATCTAGTGCTCGTGATTTTTTGCAAAAAAGATTTTTAGGTTCACAATACGATGTTTCTTCATAGATCCAGTGCAAGTTTAGCGAGGCCCATCCCCTAGCTAAGAACCTTCATTCCGCCGTTTTGACCAAAGTTTGAAACGCGCATAAAAATTTCAAAAACGGTCCGAACAATGTAAAACCTTCGCGTCGCGTCATTTTATGTGACACAGTTCCAAGGAAAAATATCAAACTTGGTGTATTGATTGCATCCCGAAAAAAACCTTCTCAGAAATGAGCTATCATGTTCGAGGTTTCATGACTCTTATGCCAAACGGCCAATGTTATGGCTAGAGTCACGGCATAGTTTGTGATAACGTGCCCATATTGTGCACACATGTGTATCAGGGACAACAAACAATGTGGCAGGAGGAAGTTTTCCTTTCCGTCGCATAAAAAATGCATTTTCATTTTCCGACTGCCAAAACCGAGGCGTTCTGTGAAGCAACAACCGAGTGACAGTTTCAGAATGGAACCAAACCATTTTAAAAAAAATACTGGAGCACCTTACATGGACAATTTCCTAACCTTGGTATCTGAAACCCTTCCGTCCAACCCTCGTGAAAAAGACAAATTCCTGCCGAATCGGCAGGAAGTGGGCCCGGTTTGAACTACAGGTACATGATCTAGTGCTAGTGATTTTTTGCAAAAAAGATTTTTAGGTTCACAATACGATGTTTCTTCATAGATCCAGTGCAAGTTTAGCGAGGCCTATCCCCTAGCTAAGAACCTTCATTCCCGCCGTTTTGACCAAAGTTTGAAACGCGCATAAAAATTTCAAAAACTGGTCCGAACAATGTAAAACCTTCGCGTCGCGTCATTTTATGTGACACAGTTCCAAGGAAAAATATCAAACTTGGTGTATTGATTGCATCCCGAAAAAACCTTCTCAGAAATGAGCTATCATGTTCGAGGTTTCATGACTTTTATGCCAAACGGTCAATGTTATGGCTAGAGTCACGGCATAGTTTGTGATAACGTGCCCATATTGTGCACACATGTGTATCATGGGACAACAAACAATGTGGCAGGAGGAAGTTTTCCTTTTCGTTGCATAAAAAATGCATTTTCCATTTTCCGACTGCCAAAACCGAGGCGTTCTGTGAAGCAACCACCGAGTGACAGTTTCAGGAATGGAACCAAACCATTTTAAAAAAAATACTGGAGCACCTTACATGGACAATTTCCTAACCGTGGTATCTGAAACCTTTCCGTCCAACCCTCGTGAAAAAGACAAATTCCTGCCGAATCGGGAGGAAGTGGGCCCGGTTTGAACTACAGGTACATGATCTAGTGCTCGTGATTTTTTGCACAAATGATTTTTAGGTTCACAATACGATGTTTCTTCATAGATCCAGTGCAAGTTTAGCGAGCCTCATCCCCTAGCTAAGAACCTTCATTCCCGCTGTTTTGACCAAAGTTTGAAACGCGCATAAAAATTTCAAAAACGGTCCGAACAATGTAAAACCTTCGCGTCGCGTCATTTTATGTGACACAGTTCCAAGGAAAAATATCAAACTTGGTGTATTGATTACATCCCGAAAAAACATTCTCAGAAATGAGCTATCATGTTCGAGGTTTCATGACTTTTATGCCAAACGGCCAATGTTATGGCTAGAGTCGCGGCATAGTTTGTGATAATGTGCCCATATTGTGCACACATGTGTATCATGGGACAACGAACAATGTGGTAGGAGGAAGTTTTCCTTTCCGTCACATAAAAAATGCATTTTCCATTTTCCGACTGCCAAAACCAGGGCGTTCTGTGAAGCAACCACCGAGTGACAGTTTCAGAGTGGAACCAAACCATTTAAAAAAAATACTGGAGCACCTTACATGGACAATTTCCTAACCTTGGTATCTGAAACCTTTCCGTCCAACCCTCGTGAAAAAGACAAATTCCTGCCGAATCGGCAGGAAGTGGGCCCGGTTTGAACTACAGGTACATCATCTAGTGCTCGTGATTTTTTGCAAAAATGATTTTTAGGTTCACAATACGATGTTTCTTCATAGATCCAGTGCAAGTTTAGCGAGGCCCATCCCCTAGCTAAGAACCTTCATTCCCGCCGTTTTGACCAAAGTTTGAAACGCGCATAAAAATTTCAAAAACGGTCCGAACAATGTAAAACCTTCGCGTCGCGTCATTTTATGTGACACAGTTCCAAGGAAAAATATCAAACTTGGTGTATTGATTGCATCCCGAAAAAACCTTCTCAGAAATGAGCTATCATGTTCGAGGTTTCATGACTTTTATGCCAAACGGTCAATGTTATGGCTAGAGTCACGGCATAGTTTGTGATAACGTGCCCATATTGTGCACACATGTGTATCATGGGACAACAAACAATGTGGCAGGAGGAAGTTTTCCTTTTCGTCGCATAAAAAATGCATTTTCCATTTTCCGACTGCCAAAACCAGGGCGTTCTGTGAAGCAACCACCGAGTGACAGTTTAGAGTGGAACCAAACCATTTTAAAAAAAATACTGGAGCACCTTACATGGACAATTTCCTAACCTTGGTATCTGAAACCTTTCCGTCCAACCCTCGTGAAAAAGACAAATTCCTGCCGAATCGGCAGGAAGTGGGCCCGGTTTGAACTACAGGTACATGCATCTAGTGCTCGTGATTTTTTGCAAAAATGATTTTTAGGTTCACAATACGATGTTTCTTCATAGATCCAGTGCAAGTTTAGCGAGGCCCATCCCCTAGCTAAGAACCTTCATTCCCGCCGTTTTGACCAAAGTTTGAAACGCGCATAAAATTTCAAAAACGGTCCGAACAATGTAAAACCTTCGCGTCGCGTCATTTTATGTGACACAGTTCCAAGGAAAAATATCAAACTTGGTGTATTGATTGCATCCCGAAAAAACCTTCTCAGAAATGAGCTATCATGTTCGAGGTTTCATGACTTTTATGCCAAACGGTCAATGTTATGGCTAGAGTCACGGCATAGTTTGTGATAACGTGCCCATATTGTGCACACATGTGTATCATGGGACAACAAACAATGTGGCAGGAGGAAGTTTTCCTTTTCGTCGCATAAAAAATGCATTTTCCATTTTCAGACTGCCAAAACCGAGGCGTTCTGTGAAGCAACCACCGAGTGACAGTTTCAGAATGGAACCAAACCATTTTAAAAAAAATACTGGAGCACCTTACATGGACAATTTCCTAACCGTGGTATCTGAAACCTTTCCGTCCAACCCTCGTGAAAAAGACAAATTCCTGCCGAATCGGGAGGAAGTGGGCCCGGTTTGAACTACAGGTACATGATCTAGTGCTCGTGATTTTTTGCACAAATGATTTTTAGGTTCACAATACGATGTTTCTTCATAGATCCAGTGCAAGTTTAGCGAGGCCCATCCCCTAGCTAAGAACCTTCATTCCCGCCGTTTTGACCAAAGTTTGAAACGCGCATAAAAATTTCAAAAACGGTCCGAACAATGTAAAACCTTCGCGTCGCGTCATTTTATGTGACACAGTTCCAAGGAAAAATATCAAACTTGGTGTATTGATTGCATCCCGAAAAAACCTTCTCAGAAATGAGCTATCATGTTCGAGGTTTCATGACTTTTATGCCAAACGGTCAATGTTATGGCTAGAGTCACGGCATAGTTTGTGATAACGTGCCCATATTGTGCACACATGTGTATCATGGGACAACGAACAATGTGGCAGGAGGAAGTTTTCCTTTTCGTCGCATAAAAAATGCATTTTCCATTTTCAGACTAGCCAAAACCGAGGCGTTCTGTGAAGCAACCACCGAGTGACAGTTTCAGAATGGAACCAAACCATTTTAAAAAAAATACTGGAGCACCTTACATGGACAATTTCCTAACCGTGGTATCTGAAACCTTTCCGTCCAACCCTCGTGAAAAAGACAAATTCCTGCCGAATCGGGAGGAAGTGGGCCCGGTTTGAACTACAGGTACATGATCTAGTGCTCGTGATTTTTTGCACAAATGATTTTTAGGTTCACAATACGATGTTTCTTCATAGATCCAGTGCAAGTTTAGCGAGGCCCATCCCCTAGCTAAGAACCTTCATTCCCGCCGTTTTGACCAAAGTTTGAAACGCGCATAAAAATTTCAAAAACGGTCCGAACAATGTAAAACCTTCGCGTCGCGTCATTTTATGTGACACAGTTCCAAGGAAAAATATCAAACTTGGTGTATTGATTGCATCCCGAAAAAACCTTCTCAGAAATGAGCTATCATGTTCGAGGTTTCATGACTTTTATGCCAAACGGCCAATGTTATGGCTAGAGTCGCGGCATAGTTTGTGATAACGTGCCCATATTGTGCACACATGTGTATCATGGGACAACGAACAATGTGGCAGGAGGAAGTTTTCCTTTCCGTCGCATAAAAAATGCATTTTCCATTTTCCGACTACCAAAACCAGGGCGTTCTGTGAAGCAACCACCGAGTGACAGTTTCAGAGTGGAACCAAACCATTTAAAAAAAATACTGGAGCACCTTACATGGACAATTTCCTAACCTTGGTATCTGAAACCTTTCCGTCCAACCCTCGTGAAAAAGACAAATTCCTGCCGAATCGGCAGGAAGTGGGCCCGGTTTGAACTACAGGTACATGATCTAGTGCTCGTGATTTTTTGCAAAAAATGATTTTTAGGTTCACAATACGATGTTTCTTCATAGATCCAGTGCAAGTTTAGCGAGGCCCATCCCCTAGCTAAGAACCTTCATTCCCGCCGTTTTGACCAAAGTTTGAAACGCGCATAAAAATTTCAAAAACGGTCCGAACAATGTAAAACCTTCGCGTCGCGTCATTTTATGTGACACAGTTCCAAGGAAAAATATCAAACTTGGTGTATTGATTGCATCCCGAAAAAACCTTCTCAGAAATGAGCTATCATGTTCGAGGTTTCATGACTCTTATGCCAAACGGTCAATGTTATGGCTAGAGTCACGGCATAGTTTGTGATAACGTGCCCATATTGTGCACACATGTGTATCATGGGACAACAAACAATGTGGCAGGAGGAAGTTTTCCTTTCGTCGCATAAAAAATGCATTTTCCATTTTCCGACTGCCAAAACCGAGGCGTTCTGTGAAGCAACCACCGAGTGACAGTTTCAGAATGGAACCAAACCATTTAAAAAAAATACTGGAGCACCTTACATGGACAATTTCCTAACCTTGGTATCTGAAACCTTTCCGTCCAACCCTCGTGAAAAAGACAAATTCCTGCCGAATCGGCAGGAAGTGGGCCCGGTTTGAACTACAGGTACATGATCTAGTGCTCGTGATTTTTTGCAAAAATGATTTTTAGGTTCACAATACGATGTTTCTTCATAGATCCAGTGCAAGTTTAGCGAGGCCCATCCCCTAGCTAAGAACCTTCATTCCCGCCGTTTTGACCAAAGTTTGAAACGCGCATAAAATTTCAAAAACGGTCCGAACAATGTAAAACCTTCGCGTCGCGTCATTTTATGTGACACAGTTCCAAGGAAAAATATCAAACTTGGTGTATTGATTGCATCCCGAAAAAACCTTCTCAGAAATGAGCTATCATGTTCGAGGTTTCATGACTCTTATGCCAAACGGCCAATGTTATGGCTAGAGTCGCGGCATAGTTTGTGATAACGTGCCCATATTGTGCACACATGTGTATCATGGGACAACGAACAATGTGGCAGGAGGAAGTTTTCCTTTCCGTCGCATAAAAAATGCATTTTCCATTTTCCGACTGCCAAAACCAGGGCGTTCTGTGAAGCAACCACCGAGTGACAGTTTCAGAGTGGAACCAAACCATTTTAAAAAAAATACTGGAGCACCTTACATGGACAATTTCCTAACCTTGGTATCTGAAACCTTTCCGTCCAACCCTCGTGAAAAAGACAAATTCCTGCCGAATCGGCAGGAAGTGGGCCCGGTTTGAACTACAGGTACATGATCTAGTGCTCGTGATTTTTTGCACAAATGATTTTTAGGTTCACAATACGATGTTTCTTCATAGATCCAGTGCAAGTTTAGCGAGGCCCATCCCCTAGCTAAGAACCTTCATTCCCGCCGTTTTGACCAAAGTTTGAAACGCGCATAAAAATTTCAAAAACGGTCCGAACAATGTAAAACCTTCGCGTCGCGTCATTTTATGTGACACAGTTCCAAGGAAAAATATCAAACTTGGTGTATTGATTGCATCCCGAAAAAACCTTCTCAGAAATGAGCTATCATGTTCGAGGTTTCATGACTCTTATGCCAAACGGTCCAATGTTATGGCTAGAGTCGCGGCATAGTTTGTGATAACGTGCCCATATTGTGCACACATGTGTATCATGGGACAACAAACAATGTGGCAGGAGGAAGTTTTCCTTTTCGTCGCATAAAAAATGCATTTTCCATTTTCCGACTACCAAAACCGAGGCGTTCTGTGAAGCAACCACCGAGTGACAGTTTCAGAATGGAACCAAACCATTTTAAAAAAAATACTGGAGCACCTTACATGGACAATTTCCTAACCGTGGTATCTGAAACCTTTCCGTCCAACCCTCGTGAAAAAGACAAATTCCTGCCGAATCGGCAGGAAGTGGGCCCGGTTTGAACTACAGGTACATGATCTAGTGCTCGTGATTTTTTGCAAAAAATGATTTTTAGGTTCACAATACGATGTTTCTTCATAGATCCAGTGCAAGTTTAGCGAGGCCCATCCCCTAGCTAAGAACCTTCATTCCCGCCGTTTTGACCAAAGTTTGAAACGCGCATAAAAATTTCAAAAACGGTCCGAACAATGTAAAACCTTCGCGTCGCGTCATTTTATGTGACACAGTTCCAAGGAAAAATATCAAACTTGGTGTATTGATTGCATCCCGAAAAAACCTTCTCAGAAATGAGCTATCATGTTCGAGGTTTCATGACTTTTATGCCAAACGGTCAATGTTATGGCTAGAGTCAGCGGCATAGTTTGTGATAACGTGCCCATATTGTGCACACATGTGTATCATGGGACAACGAACAATGTGGCAGGAGGAAGTTTTCCTTTTCGTCGCATAAAAAATGCATTTTCCATTTTCCGACTACCAAAACCGAGGCGTTCTGTGAAGCAACCACCGAGTGACAGTTTCAGAATGGAACCAAACCATTTTAAAAAAAATACTGGAGCACCTTACATGGACAATTTCCTAACCGTGGTATCTGAAACCTTTCCGTCCAACCCTCGTGAAAAAGACAAATTCCTGCCGAATCGGGAGGAAGTGGGCCCGGTTTGAACTACAGGTACATGATCTAGTGCTCGTGATTTTTTGCACAAATGATTTTTAGGTTCACAATACGATGTTTCTTCATAGATCCAGTGCAAGTTTAGCGAGGCCCATCCCCTAGCTAAGAACCTTCATTCCCGCCGTTTTGACCAAAGTTTGAAACGCGCATAAAAATTTCAAAAACGGTCCGAACAATGTAAAACCTTCGCGTCGCGTCATTTTATGTGACACAGTTCCAAGGAAAAATATCAAACTTGGTGTATTGATTGCATCCCGAAAAAACCTTCTCAGAAATGAGCTATCATGTTCGAGGTTTCATGACTTTTATGCCAAACGGTCAATGTTATGGCTAGAGTCACGGCATAGTTTGTGATAACGTGCCCATATTGTGCACACATGTGTATCATGGGACAACAAACAATGTGGCAGGAGGAAGTTTTCCTTTTCGTCGCATAAAAAATGCATTTTCCATTTTCCGACTGCCAAAACCGAGGCGTTCTGTGAAGCAACCACCGAGTGACAGTTTCAGAATGGAACCAAACCATTTAAAAAAAATACTGGAGCACCTTACATGGACAATTTCCTAACCGTGGTATCTGAAACCTTTCCGTCCAACCCTCGTGAAAAAGACAAATTCCTGCCGAATCGGCAGGAAGTGGGCCCGGTTTGAACTACAGGTACATGATCTAGTGCTCGTGATTTTTTGCACAAATGATTTTTAGGTTCACAATACGATGTTTCTTCATAGATCCAGTGCAAGTTTAGCGAGGCCCATCCCCTAGCTAAGAACCTTCATTCCCGCCGTTTTGACCAAAGTTTGAAACGCGCATAAAAATTTCAAAAACGGTCCGAACAATGTAAAACCTTCGCGTCGCGTCATTTTATGTGACACAGTTCCAAGGAAAAATATCAAACTTGGTGTATTGATTGCATCCCGAAAAAACCTTCTCAGAAATGAGCTATCATGTTCGAGGTTTCATGACTTTTATGCCAAACGGTCAATGTTATGGCTAGAGTCACGGCATAGTTTGTGATAACGTGCCCATATTGTGCACACATGTGTATCATGGGACAACAAACAATGTGGCAGGAGGAAGTTTTCCTTTTCGTCGCATAAAAAATGCATTTTCCATTTTCCGACTGCCAAAACCAGGGCGTTCTGTGAAGCAACCACCGAGTGACAGTTTCAGAATGGAACCAAACCATTTAAAAAAAATACTGGAGCACCTTACATGGACAATTTCCTAACCGTGGTATCTGAAACCTTTCCGTCCAACCCTCGTGAAAAAGACAAATTCCTGCCGAATCGGCAGGAAGTGGGCCCGGTTTGAACTACAGGTACATGATCTAGTGCTCGTGATTTTTTGCAAAAATGATTTTTAGGTTCACAATACGATGTTTCTTCATAGATCCAGTGCAAGTTTAGCGAGGCCCATCCCCTAGCTAAGAACCTTCATTCCCGCCGTTTTGACCAAAGTTTGAAACGCGCATAAAAATTTCAAAAACGGTCCGAACAATGTAAAACCTTCGCGTCGCGTCATTTTATGTGACACAGTTCCAAGGAAAAATATCAAACTTGGTGTATTGATTGCATCCCGAAAAAACCTTCTCAGAAATGAGCTATCATGTTCGAGGTTTCATGACTTTATGCCAAACGGTCAATGTTATGGCTAGAGTCACGGCATAGTTTGTGATAACGTGCCCATATTGTGCACACATGTGTATCATGGGACAACGAACAATGTGGCAGGAGGAAGTTTTCCTTTTCGTCGCATAAAAAATGCATTTTCCATTTTCGACTACCAAAACCGAGGCGTTCTGTGAAGCAACCACCGAGTGACAGTTTCAGAATGGAACCAAACCATTTTAAAAAAAATACTGGAGCACCTTACATGGACAATTTCCTAACCGTGGTATCTGAAACCTTTCCGTCCAACCCTCGTGAAAAAGACAAATTCCTGCCGAATCGGGAGGAAGTGGGCCCGGTTTGAACTACAGGTACATGATCTAGTGCTCGTGATTTTTTGCACAAATGATTTTTAGGTTCACAATACGATGTTTCTTCATAGATCCAGTGCAAGTTTAGCGAGGCCCATCCCCTAGCTAAGAACCTTCATTCCCGCCGTTTTGACCAAAGTTTGAAACGCGCATAAAAATTTCAAAAACGGTCCGAACAATGTAAAACCTTCGCGTCGCGTCATTTTATGTGACACAGTTCCAAGGAAAAATATCAAACTTGGTGTATTGATTGCATCCCGAAAAAACCTTCTCAGAAATGAGCTATCATGTTCGAGGTTTCATGACTTTTATGCCAAACGGTCAATGTTATGGCTAGAGTCAGCGGCATAGTTTGTGATAACGTGCCCATATTGTGCACACATGTGTATCATGGGACAACGAACAATGTGGCAGGAGGAAGTTTTCCTTTTCGTCGCATAAAAAATGCATTTTCCATTTTCCGACTACCAAAACCAGGGCGTTCTGTGAAGCAACCACCGAGTGACAGTTTCAGAGTGGAACCAAACCATTTAAAAAAAATACTGGAGCACCTTACATGGACAATTTCCTAACCTTGGTATCTGAAACCTTTCCGTCCAACCCTCGTGAAAAAGACAAATTCCTGCCGAATCGGCAGGAAGTGGGCCCGGTTTGAACTACAGGTACATGATCTAGTGCTCGTGATTTTTTGCACAAATGATTTTTAGGTTCACAATACGATGTTTCTTCATAGATCCAGTGCAAGTTTAGCGAGGCCCATCCCCTAGCTAAGAACCTTCATTCCCGCCGTTTTGACCAAAGTTTGAAACGCGCATAAAAATTTCAAAAACGGTCCGAACAATGTAAAACCTTCGCGTCGCGTCATTTTATGTGACACAGTTCCAAGGAAAAATATCAAACTTGGTGTATTGATTGCATCCCGAAAAAACCTTCTCAGAAATGAGCTATCATGTTCGAGGTTTCATGACTTTTATGCCAAACGGTCAATGTTATGGCTAGAGTCACGGCATAGTTTGTGATAACGTGCCCATATTGTGCACACATGTGTATCATGGGACAACGAACAATGTGGCAGGAGGAAGTTTTCCTTTTCGTCGCATAAAAAATGCATTTTCCATTTTCGACTACCAAAACCAGGAGCGTTCTGTGAAGCAACCACCGAGTGACAGTTTCAGAATGGAACCAAACCATTTTAAAAAAAATACTGGAGCACCTTACATGGACAATTTCCTAACCTTGGTATCTGAAACCTTTCCGTCCAACCCTCGTGAAAAAGACAAATTCCTGCCGAATCGGCAGGAAGTGGGCCCGGTTTGAACTACAGGTACATGATCTAGTGCTCGTGATTTTTTGCAAAAATGATTTTTAGGTTCACAATACGATGTTTCTTCATAGATCCAGTGCAAGTTTAGCGAGGCCCATCCCCTAGCTAAGAACCTTCATTCCCGCCGTTTTGACCAAAGTTTGAAACGCGCATAAAAATTTCAAAAACGGTCCGAACAATGTAAAACCTTCGCGTCGCGTCATTTTATGTGACACAGTTCCAAGGAAAAATATCAAACTTGGTGTATTGATTGCATCCCGAAAAAACCTTCTCAGAAATGAGCTATCATGTTCGAGGTTTCATGACTTTTATGCCAAACGGTCAATGTTATGGCTAGAGTCACGGCATAGTTTGTGATAACGTGCCCATATTGTGCACACATGTGTATCATGGGACAACAAACAATGTGGCAGGAGGAAGTTTTCCTTTTCGTCGCATAAAAAATGCATTTTCCATTTTCCGACTGCCAAAACCGAGGCGTTCTGTGAAGCAACCACCGAGTGACAGTTTCAGAATGGAACCAAACCATTTTAAAAAAAATACTGGAGCACCTTACATGGACAATTTCCTAACCGTGGTATCTGAAACCTTTCCGTCCAACCCTCGTGAAAAAGACAAATTCCTGCCGAATCGGCAGGAAGTGGGCCCGGTTTGAACTACAGGTACATGATCTAGTGCTCGTGATTTTTTGCAAAAATGATTTTTAGGTTCACAATACGATGTTTCTTCATAGATCCAGTGCAAGTTTAGCGAGGCCCATCCCCTAGCTAAGAACCTTCATTCCCGCCGTTTTGACCAAAGTTTGAAACGCGCATAAAAATTTCAAAAACGGTCCGAACAATGTAAAACCTTCGCGTCGCGTCATTTTATGTGACACAGTTCCAAGGAAAAATATCAAACTTGGTGTATTGATTGCATCCCGAAAAAACCTTCTCAGAAATGAGCTATCATGTTCGAGGTTTCATGACTTTTATGCCAAACGGCCAATGTTATGGCTAGAGTCGCGGCATAGTTTGTGATAACGTGCCCATATTGTGCACACATGTGTATCATGGGACAACGAACAATGTGGCAGGAGGAAGTTTTCCTTTCCGTCGCATAAAAAATGCATTTTCCATTTTCCGACTACCAAAACCGAGGCGTTCTGTGAAGCAACCACCGAGTGACAGTTTCAGAATGGAACCAAACCATTTTAAAAAAATACTGGAGCACCTTACATGGACAATTTCCTAACCGTGGTATCTGAAACCTTTCCGTCCAACCCTCGTGAAAAAGACAAATTCCTGCCGAATCGGGAGGAAGTGGGCCCGGTTTGAACTACAGGTACATGATCTAGTGCTCGTGATTTTTTGCACAAATGATTTTTAGGTTCACAATACGATGTTTCTTCATAGATCCAGTGCAAGTTTAGCGAGGCCCATCCCCTAGCTAAGAACCTTCATTCCCGCCGTTTTGACCAAAGTTTGAAACGCGCATAAAAATTTCAAAAACGGTCCGAACAATGTAAAACCTTCGCGTCGCGTCATTTTATAGTGACACAGTTCCAAGGAAAAATATCAAACTTGGTGTATTGATTGCATCCCGAAAAAACCTTCTCAGAAATGAGCTATCATGTTCGAGGTTTCATGACTTTTATGCCAAACGGCCAATGTTATGGCTAGAGTCGCGGCATAGTTTGTGATAACGTGCCCATATTGTGCACACATGTGTATCATGGGACAACAAACAATGTGGCAGGAGGAAGTTTTCCTTTTCCGTCGCATAAAAAATGCATTTTCCATTTTCGACTACCAAAACCGAGGCGTTCTGTGAAGCAACCACCGAGTGACAGTTTCAGAATGGAACCAAACCATTTTAAAAAAAATACTGGAGCACCTTACATGGACAATTTCCTAACCGTGGTATCTGAAACCTTTCCGTCCAACCCTCGTGAAAAAGACAAATTCCTGCCGAATCGGGAGGAAGTGGGCCCGGTTTGAACTACAGGTACATGATCTAGTGCTCGTGATTTTTTGCACAAATGATTTTTAGGTTCACAATACGATGTTTCTTCATAGATCCTAGTGCAAGTTTAGCGAGGCCCATCCCCTAGCTAAGAACCTTCATTCCCGCCGTTTTGACCAAAGTTTGAAACGCGCATAAAAATTTCAAAAACGGTCCGAACAATGTAAAACCTTCGCGTCGCGTCATTTTATGTGACACAGTTCCAAGGAAAAATATCAAACTTGGTGTATTGATTGCATCCCGAAAAAACCTTCTCAGAAATGAGCTATCATGTTCGAGGTTTCATGACTTTTATGCCAAACGGTCAATGTTATGGCTAGAGTCACGGCATAGTTTGTGATAACGTGCCCATATTGTGCACACATGTGTATCATGGGACAACAAACAATGTGGCAGGAGGAAGTTTTCCTTTTCGTCGCATAAAAAATGCATTTTCCATTTTCCGACTGCCAAAACCAGGGCGTTCTGTGAAGCAACCACCGAGTGACAGTTTCAGAATGGAACCAAACCATTTAAAAAAAATACTGGAGCACCTTACATGGACAATTTCCTAACCGTGGTATCTGAAACCTTTCCGTCCAACCCTCGTGAAAAAGACAAATTCCTGCCGAATCGGCAGGAAGTGGGCCCGGTTTGAACTACAGGTACATGCATCTAGTGCTCGTGATTTTTTGCAAAATGATTTTTAGGTTCACAATACGATGTTTCTTCATAGATCCAGTGCAAGTTTAGCGAGGCCCATCCCCTAGCTAAGAACCTTCATTCCCGCCGTTTTGACCAAAGTTTGAAACGCGCATAAAAATTTCAAAAACGGTCCGAACAATGTAAAACCTTCGCGTCGCGTCATTTTATGTGACACAGTTCCAAGGAAAAATATCAAACTTGGTGTATTGATTGCATCCCGAAAAAACCTTCTCAGAAATGAGCTATCATGTTCGAGGTTTCATGACTTTTATGCCAAACGGTCAATGTTATGGCTAGAGTCACGGCATAGTTTGTGATAACCGTGCCCATATTGTGCACACATGTGTATCATGGGACAACAAACAATGTGGCAGGAGGAAGTTTTCCTTTTCGTCGCATAAAAAATGCATTTTCCATTTTCCGACTACCAAAACCAGGGCGTTCTGTGAAGCAACCACCGAGTGACAGTTTCAGAATGGAACCAAACCATTTTAAAAAAAATACTGGAGCACCTTACATGGACAATTTCCTAACCGTGGTATCTGAAACCTTTCCGTCCAACCCTCGTGAAAAAGACAAATTCCTGCCGAATCGGCAGGAAGTGGGCCCGGTTTGAACTACAGGTACATGATCTAGTGCTCGTGATTTTTTGCAAAAATGATTTTTAGGTTCACAATACGATGTTTCTTCATAGATCCAGTGCAAGTTTAGCGAGGCCCATCCCCTAGCTAAGAACCTTCATTCCCGCCGTTTTGACCAAAGTTTGAAACGCGCATAAAAATTTCAAAAACGGTCCGAACAATGTAAAACCTTCGCGTCGCGTCATTTTATGTGACACAGTTCCAAGGAAAAATATCAAACTTGGTGTATTGATTGCATCCCGAAAAAACCTTCTCAGAAATGAGCTATCATGTTCGAGGTTTCATGACTTTTATGCCAAACGGTCAATGTTATGGCTAGAGTCACGGCATAGTTTGTGATAACGTGCCCATATTGTGCACACATGTGTATCATGGGACAACGAACAATGTGGCAGGAGGAAGTTTTCCTTTCCGTCGCATAAAAAATGCATTTTCCATTTTCCGACTACCAAAACCGAGGCGTTCTGTGAAGCAACCACCGAGTGACAGTTTCAGAATGGAACCAAACCATTTAAAAAAAATACTGGAGCACCTTACATGGACAATTTCCTAACCGTGGTATCTGAAACCTTTCCGTCCAACCCTCGTGAAAAAGACAAATTCCTGCCGAATCGGGAGGAAGTGGGCCCGGTTTGAACTACAGGTACATGATCTAGTGCTCGTGATTTTTTGCACAAATGATTTTTAGGTTCACAATACGATGTTTCTTCATAGATCCAGTGCAAGTTTAGCGAGGCCCATCCCCTAGCTAAGAACCTTCATTCCCGCCGTTTTGACCAAAGTTTGAAACGCGCATAAAAATTTCAAAAACGGTCCGAACAATGTAAAACCTTCGCGTCGCGTCATTTTATGTGACACAGTTCCAAGGAAAAATATCAAACTTGGTGTATTGATTGCATCCCGAAAAAACCTTCTCAGAAATGAGCTATCATGTTCGAGGTTTCATGACTTTTATGCCAAACGGTCAATGTTATGGCTAGAGTCACGGCATAGTTTGTGATAACAGTGCCCATATTGTGCACACATGTGTATCATGGGACAACAAACAATGTGGCAGGAGGAAGTTTTCCTTTTCGTCGCATAAAAAATGCATTTTCCATTTTCCGACTGCCAAAACCGAGGCGTTCTGTGAAGCAACCACCGAGTGACAGTTTCAGAATGGAACCAAACCATTTAAAAAAAATACTGGAGCACCTTACATGGACAATTTCCTAACCGTGGTATCTGAAACCTTTCCGTCCAACCCTCGTGAAAAAGACAAATTCCTGCCGAATCGGCAGGAAGTGGGCCCGGTTTGAACTACAGGTACATGATCTAGTGCTCGTGATTTTTGCAAAAATGATTTTTAGGTTCACAATACGATGTTTCTTCATAGATCCAGTGCAAGTTTAGCGAGGCCCATCCCCTAGCTAAGAACCTTCATTCCCGCCGTTTTGACCAAAGTTTGAAACGCGCATAAAAATTTGAAAAACGGTCCGAACAATGTAAAACCTTCGCGTCGCGTCATTTTATGTGACACAGTTCCAAGGAAAAATATCAAACTTGGTGTATTGATTGCATCCCGAAAAAACCTTCTCAGAAATGAGCTATCATGTTCGAGGTTTCATGACTTTTATGCCAAACGGTCAATGTTATGGCTAGAGTCACGGCATAGTTTGTGATAACGTGCCCATATTGTGCACACATGTGTATCATGGGACAACAAACAATGTGGCAGGAGGAAGTTTTCCTTTTCGTCGCATAAAAAATGCATTTTCCATTTTCCGACTGCCAAAACCGAGGCGTTCTGTGAAGCAACCACCGAGTGACAGTTTCAGAATGGAACCAAACCATTTTAAAAAAATACTGGAGCACCTTACATGGACAATTTCCTAACCGTGGTATCTGAAACCTTTCCGTCCAACCCTCGTGAAAAAGACAAATTCCTGCCGAATCGGGAGGAAGTGGGCCCGGTCTGAACTACAGGTACATGATCTAGTGCTCGTGATTTTTTGCACAAATGATTTTTAGGTTCACAATACGATGTTTCTTCATAGATCCAGTGCAAGTTTAGCGAGGCCCATCCCCTAGCTAAGAACCTTCATTCCCGCCGTTTTGACCAAAGTTTGAAACGCGCATAAAAATTTCAAAAACGGTCCGAACAATGTAAAACCTTCGCGTCGCGTCATTTTATGTGACACAGTTCCAAGGAAAAATATCAAACTTGGTGTATTGATTGCATCCCGAAAAAACCTTCTCAGAAATGAGCTATCATGTTCGAGGTTCATGACTTTTATGCCAAACGGTCAATGTTATGGCTAGAGTCACGGCATAGTTTGTGATAACGTGCCCATATTGTGCACACATGTGTATCATGGGACAACGAAACAATGTGGCAGGAGGAAGTTTTCCTTTCCAGTCGCATAAAAAATGCATTTTCCATTTTCCGACTACCAAAACCAGGGCGTTCTGTGAAGCAACCACCGAGTGACAGTTTCAGAATGGAACCAAACATTTTAAAAAAATACTGGAGCACCTTACATGGACAATTTCCTAACCGTGGTATCTGAAACCTTTCCGTCCAACCCTCGTGAAAAAGACAAATTCCTGCCGAATCGGCAGGAAGTGGGCCCGGTTTGAACTACAGGTACATGATCTAGTGCTCGTGATTTTTTGCAAAATGATTTTTAGGTTCACAATACGATGTTTCTTCATAGATCCAGTGCAAGTTTAGCGAGGCCCATCCCCTAGCTAAGAACCTTCATTCCCGCCGTTTTGACCAAAGTTTGAAACGCGCATAAAATTTCAAAAACGGTCCGAACAATGTAAAACCTTCGCGTCGCGTCATTTTATGTGACACAGTTCCAAGGAAAAATATCAAACTTGGTGTATTGATTGCATCCCGAAAAAACCTTCTCAGAAATGAGCTATCATGTTCGAGGTTTCATGACTTTTATGCCAAACGGCCAATGTTATGGCTAGAGTCGCGGCATAGTTTGTGATAACGTGCCCATATTGTGCACACATGTGTATCATGGGACAACGAAACAATGTGGCAGGAGGAAGTTTTCCTTTTCCAGTCGCATAAAAAATGCATTTTCCATTTTCCGACTACCAAAACCGAGGCGTTCTGTGAAGCAACCACCGAGTGACAGTTTCAGAATGGAACCAAACCATTTTAAAAAAATACTGGAGCACCTTACATGGACAATTTCCCTAACCTTGGTATCTGAAACCTTTCCGTCCAACCCTCGTGAAAAAGACAAATTCCTGCCGAATCGGGAGGAAGTGGGCCCGGTTTGAACTACAGGTACATGATCTAGTGCTCGTGAATTTTTTGCAGAAATGATTCTTAGGTTCACAATACGATGTTTCTTCATAGATCCAGTGCAAGTTTAGCGAGGCCCATCCCCTAGCTAAGAACCTTTCATTCCCGCATTTTGACCAAAGTTTGAAACGCGCATAAAAATTTCAAAAACGGTCCGAACAATGTAAAACCTTCGCGTCGCGTCATTTTATGTGACACAGTTCCAAGGAAAAATATCAAACTTGGTGTATTGATTGCATCCCGAAAAAACCTTCTCAGAAATGAGCTATCATGTTCGAGGTTTCATGACTTTTATGCCAAACGCCAATGTTATGGCTAGAGTCGCGGCATAGTTTGTGATAACGTGCCCATATTGTGCACACATGTGTATCATGGGACAACGAACAATGTGGCAGGAGGAAGTTTTCCTTTCCATCGCATAAAAAATGCATTTTCCATTTTCCGACTACCAAAACCAGGGCGTTCTGTTGAAGCAACCACCGAGTGACAGTTTCAGAATGGAACCAAACCATTTTAAAAAAAATACTGGAGCACCTTACATGGACAATTTCCTAACCTTGGTATCTGAAACCTTTTCCGTCCAACCCTCGTGAAAAAGACAAATTCCTGCCGAATCGGGAGGAAGTGGGCCCGGTCTTTGAACTACAGGTACATGATCTAGTGCACGTGATTTTTTTGCACAAATGATTTTTAGGTTCACAATACGATGTTTCTTCATAGATCCAGTGCAAGTTTAGCGAGGCCCATCCCCTAGCTAAGAACCTTCATTCCCGCCGTTTTGACCAAAGTTTGAAACGCGCATAAAAATTTCAAAAACGGTTCTCGAACAATGTAAAACCTTCGCGTCGCGTCATTTATGTGATGCAAGTTCCAAGGAAAAATATCAAACTTGGTGTATTGATTGCATCCCGAAAAAACCGTCTCAGAAATGAGCTATCATGTTCGAGGTTTCACTGACTTTTATGCCAAACGGTCAATGTTATGGCTAGAGTCAGCGGCCATAAGTTTGTGATAACATGCCCATATTGTGCACACATGTGTATCATGGGACAACAAACAATGGTGGCAGGAGAAGTTTTCCTTTCGTCGCATAAAAAATGCATTTTCCATTTTCCGACTGCCAAAACCGAGGCGTTCTGTGAAGCAACCACCGAGTGACAGTTTCAGAATGGAACCAAACCATTTAAAAAAAAATACTGGAGCACCTTACATGGACAATTTCCTAACCGTGGTATCTGAAACCTTTCCGTCCAACCCTCGTGAAAAAGACAAATTCCTGCCGAATCGGCAGGAAGTGGGCCCGGTTTGAACTACAGGTACATGATCTAGTGCTCGTGATTTTTTGCAAAAATGATTTTTAGGTTCACAATACGATGTTTCTTCATAGATCCAGTGCAAGTTTAGCGAGGCCCATCCCCTAGCTAAGAACCTTCATTCCCGCCGTTTTGACCAAAGTTTGAAACGCGCATAAAATTTCAAAAACGGTCCGAACAATGTAAAACCTTCGCGTCGCGTCATTTTATGTGACACAGTTCCAAGGAAAATATCAAACTTGGTGTATTGATTGCATCCCGAAAAAACCTTCTCAGAAATGAGCTATCATGTTCGAGGTTTCATGACTTTTATGCCAAACGGCCAATGTTATGGCTAGAATCGCGGCATAGTTTGTGATAACGTGCCCATATTGTGCACACATGTGTATCATGGGACAACGAACAATGTTGCAGGAGGAAGTTTTCCTTTTCGTCGCATAAAAATGCATTTTCCATTTTCCGACTGCCCAAACCGAGGCGTTCTGTGAAGCAACCACAGTGACAGTTTCAGAATGGAACCAAACCATTTAAAAAAAATACTGGAGCACCTTACATGGACAATTTCCTAACCGTGGTATCTGAAACCTTTCCGTCAACCCTCGTGAAAAAGACAAATTCCTGCCGAATCGGAGGAAGTGGGCCCGGTTGAACTACAGGTACATGATCTAGTGCTCGTGATTTTTTGCAAAAATGATTTTTAGGTTCACAATACGATGTTTCTTCATAGATCCAGTGCAAGTTTAGCGAGGCCCATCCCCTAGCTAAGAACCTTCATTCCCCCGTTTTGACCAAAGTTTGAAACGAGCATAAAAATTTCAAAA